>JARQOD010000009.1:91378663-91414540 GCA_033576555.1 Oophaga sylvatica | reverse complement strand
CCAGCGGGGACACCCCCAACCGGCAAGGAGTTAATCATTAGTGAAAAAACAGTAGGCAAACAAAAAGAAAAAACCCAAAAGGGCTAAAACCATAGGACAAAAAAGGGCAGGTGCTTGCCCCCAAAAGAAGGCTCAGGAAAGTTTTTAGGGTGATACCAAAAATCTTCCTTCCTCTGTGCTTCATTGGGGACACAGGAAACCATGGGACTCCAAAACCGTCCATAAGGTGGGAAAAAAAACAGCTACTTATGGTCTAAGGCCATCCATGCTGCACGCAAAATTTTCCTGCCAGCTGGCGCTGGTTGCAGCTTAGGGTGACCCTGTAAACTTGGGGAAAGAAAGGCCGAAGACCAGAAGGGAGTCTGAATAAGACTGCTTATGCATCGAAAGCGTCAAATGGTCAGTCGCCATAAAAATTTTTTTTTGTATCCTATATTTTCTTTTGAAAAAGAAAAAAAAAAGAAAAATCCAGTCCTGTTGAGCCGGACTCCAATTTTTTCTATTATCCTTGACCAGGAAGTGGCCTTGCAGAGTTGTAAGGCAGAAATATGATGACGAACATCCCAGGAAGCACCCACTGCAAGTGTGGACTGAGCAGTTCCCGAGAGAGGAGTTCTCCTCACTTAGTGCCCTTCCCGTTTGGGAAAACAGATCCACCGGTAACTGTGGTCTTGGAAGCAGGAAGAAGTCTTTGAAGACCTCTGGGAACCACAAAAGAGAATCCGAACATCTGTAGGATGAGGGCCTGGAAATGTTGAGGCGCAGAGTTCTGATAAGATCCAGCTTGTTAACGGACCTCTCCAGAGAATGAGAGGAAGGAAGTACGTTGTCTTTATCAAAATGAAAAGGAGAAACCACTTTAGGAAGAAGTCCAATGTAGACCCACCTTATCCTCAGGGGACCCCAGGAAAGGCAAACGATAGGAAAGCTCAGAGACAAGCCTGATGGAGGTGATCGCTACAAGGAACAAGACCTTCCAGGAAAGAGAGGAATAGTCGAATGGGTTCATAGAGTGAGCCCTGAAGAAAGGTCAAGACCCATTGAGATTCCAGGCTCGGGGGGGCAATGGGGGGGACGGAGCAGGCAACTACTGTAGTAAAGAATTAATTCGAGGATGAATAGCCACGTTCTTTTGAGTGGAGGAAAGATAAGATGACCTGACCCAAAAGGAAAGAAGGCTGGTGGGGAGGAAACTGGCAAGAGATGACACTGATGAGATCTCTGCTTGCAAGGAGGGAGACGGTGGAGCCTGAGTGCTGCTGTGGCGTCTGATATGACCCCTGTCCACGCTCCTGTGGAGTCTGAAGAAATCATTGACAGAGCTCTTGTGGCGTCTGAGAATGATATAATGCATGCCCCTGTGGAGTCTGGAGTGACGCCTACCCAACTTGGTCCTAGAGAGGCGACAGCTCTGAAATGGAAATCTGGCAATGGAACCTCTGCAAGCGAGACAGTGATCCCGATTTGAGCCACCATGCGACAGATTAACTCTATGTCGCTGGGAACCATCAAAGACTAAAGCCCGGGTCTCACATAGCAATACACCAGCGATCCTGACAACGATCAGGATCGCTGGTGTATCGCTACATGATCGCTGCTGAGCTGCCAAACAGGCAGCTCAGAGCACGATCAGCACAGCGACACTGCGGGTAACATCGCTTAGTTACCCGCAGTGTACCTTGGATACCAGCGCCCTGATGCAGGGAGCTGGTAACCAAGGTACACGTTGGGTTTCCAGGCGCTGCGCGGTGCCTGGAAACCCGACGTGTACCTTGGTTACCAGCTCCCTGCATCAGGGCGCTGGTATCCAAGGTACACATCGGGTTTCCAGGCACAGCCCCGCGCCTGGAAACCCGCTGTTTACCTTGGTTACCAGGAGATCGCTGGTCTCCTGCCTGTCACACGCAGCGATGCGTGCCTGCCAGCGGGAGACCAGCGATCAAAAAAATGTCCTGACATTTCTGACACGACCAGCGATTCACAGCAGGGGCCTGATCGCTGGTACGTGTCAGACATAGCGAGATCGCTGCTGAGATCACTGTTTAGCAGCGATCTCGGTAGCGATCTCGCTATGTGAGACGGGGCCTTAAGGAGTGAAAAGATTTACATAAATATATAAACAACCTGCTCTGCGAGGTCAGACAACGTAGTTTAGGAGTCCCAGAAGGCTGCCCTGGGCAGAAAACTGACAGTGGTTACAACCTTAAAACGCAACATGCAGCAAAAACTTTACACAGGGCTCACCCTGCGAGGTGCACGGCACACCTAGCCAGAGCTACCACACACTGGTCATGAGATGACTAGTTGGGACAACAAAAAACATGAGAGCCAAGGCCTTGTGTGTTAAGAACAAGGAGTCCGCCCACACTGAAAAAGGAAACAGACTCTTGCAGGAGGGGTGGCCCTTGTCCGAGAGATCCGCCTCTATGACCTTCAGGCACTGGATCACTGCACTGAAGAGGCTCTCGTACCATGTCTGAAGATTGTAAATGTCTCAAGGTGGTCCAATTCCTGTAGAGAACGAGACAGAGAAGGGCGACAGACAGAGGCTGAGGTGGTGAGGATCAGATTCACAGACATAGAGCCGGAAACTGAGGTGGAGAAATTACACAAGGTCACAGACCGCAGCTGCGATCCACCCCGTTGGTTCTTGGTAGTTTGTGGGTCTGACTCACTCTGGATTGTGGACAGAGTACCAGGAGATTGTCGGCACAAATATACACTCAATAGCAGTAGTAGAGGTCTGTACGTCAGGGTCTTGACAAACACAGGTAGTACAGACTGGCTATCCGAAAAGGACGGCCATAGTCTCGTGGCAGAGCGCTAGCAGCTCCAGAACCAGGAGGAGGAACCGAGCATTACGGGAGCGGAGGTCACGTAGGAAGAACCCATGGATAAGGACTTGCGCTCTGACCTGAGGGATCATTGGGGGTTATGCTGTGGACCATCGGGCCTGAAACATCCTGTCAGAAGAGGGCAGAGAAAAGGCTGAGCACCCTGCAGACTGCAATATGTAACCTGATGTCAGGAAATCCAGCGGGAATAATAAAGGCTACTTGCCAAAGAGACCAGGAGTAGGGCGCAGCTGAGGGTTTTCAGAAGACAACCTACCCGAACCTGTGAAAAAAGATGAGGATCCTTGCAATCAGGACCCAGGCAGAAAGGATGAGGTCGCTGGCACCACTGGCGGTGGGCACCGAGACCTGCTGTATTCACAGTAGCGTGTACAGAAAAAAATGGTGGCGCCAAGCCGACATGAAGGGGTGAGCCCAGACCTATCACGGGAAGAAAGCCCGAGCGCAAGACTGATGGGCTGATAAAAATAATGGGCACAGCAGAGAAAGGTGTTAAGGTACTGCCACACTACACAATCCCGCTAGCGATCTCGTTAGCGTCGCATACTAATGAGATCGCTAGCGGGATTGTTTCTATATCGCTAGTAGCTACCTATTTTTAGCGATGTCGTTAGGACGCTATCGCGGTTAGCGATCTCCTTAACGACTTTAGCGGTACAAAAGTACCGCTAAATCGCTAAAAAAGGTGCCACACTCAGCGATTAGATACTTACCAGCGGGGCGCCAGCGACGAAAATAGGGTCCGGAACGATCGCTGTGATGAACGAGATCACAGCAGGGGCCTCGTCGCTGGTAGATGCCGCACACAACAACATCGCTAACGGGATCGCTAAATAGTGACGTTTTTTAGCGATCCCGTTAGCGATGTTGTTTAGTGTGGCATACCCTTTAGGCAGCAAAAGAAGCCGGGATCTAAATTTACATCCAAGGCCCCGGGTAGCACCGGAAGGAGAGCAGAGAGTGCCGTGGGAAGGGTGCAGGGTCGGGAACGACAACGTAAGGTCTGTCTTCCTGGCCGCCCCAAGACACTCTTAATGTGTTAGGGGTTAAGGTACTGCCACACTAAACAATCCCGCTAGCGATCACGATAACGACGCATACTAATGCGATCGCTAGCGGGATTGTTTCTATATCGCTAAGTGCGGCCACATTTAGCGATATAGTTAACGACGCTATCGCCGTTAGCGATCTTCTTAACGACTTTAGCGGTACAAAAGTACCGCTAAATCGCTAAGAAAAGGTGCCACACTAGCGATATATACTTACCCAGCGGGAGCGCCGACGAGAAAATAGGGTCCGGAACGATTCCAGCGACGAGCGAGATCACAGCAGGAAGCTCGTCGCTGGCAGCTGCCGCACTGAACAACATCGCTAACGGGATCGCTAAATAGTGACGTTTTTTAGCGATCCCGTTAGCGATATTGTTCAGTGTGGCATACCCTTTAGGGTCCTGCCACGTAGACACAGGAGAGTAACAATGTGGCTACCACACTGTTCTCTAGGTCGGAAATCAGGGCGAGCGGTTACACCTTGGTGCCCGTAGTAAGCAGAGCCTGGAAAAAAGGGAAAGATCAATAAAACACAACAATGTCCTAAGGTAGAAATGGATCTGAGAACAAAGCTGTGTCTGCCTCCTTCTGACACTAAGCTAAAACTGATCAGCTCCTTGCCAGTAGGTGGGTGACCAGTGCTGGGAAGGAGTTAGCCTGTTTGTCTGCCTAGCGGCAGCAGCATACACCCATGGATTCCTGTGTCCCCAATGAAGCAATAAAGACCAGGTTATACAGAATATTTCAGTTGCTTTGGTTGCCAAAGATTCCTGACATTAAAAGGGATATTCTGGCTCACCTCACTTCTGCATTGATAAGTGAATGGGGGTGGTGACGTCACATCTGCAAGCATCCCTGCTAATTATTAGAATAGGTCCAATGCTTGACACTTGTTGCATCCATGCACACACCAACCTGTTAGATGTCTGAAAACATAATGTCACCTCCCAATGTAAAAACGAAGCGAGGAGAAATACCCCTTTAAGGAAAACTCTTATAAAATCCTTACATAAAGAGTCTTCTGGGATTTTACATTCAACACGTAATCATATGAGGACCCAACTCCACTACTTGAAGGGGTATTCTTATCGCCGAGGTTCTATCCCAATATGTAGTAGGTGTAATAATAATAATAATAAATAATATTAGCCAATACCTCCAATTAGAAATGTAGTATAGTTCTTCTGATTAGCTACGTTAATTACCCCATGTGCAGGGCAGTGCCGTAGCTTAGATATCTATGGTTACGACCACTAACAGCCAACTGTCACTTTATGAATGCTCATAACCATGGATACCTAAAGCTACTGCAATGCCCTGCACATGGGGTAAGCAACAGTGAATCAGAAGAACTATTCAACACTTCTAATTGGAAGCATTTTCTAATATTATTATTATTACACCTACTACTTATTGGGATAGGATCCTGGAGATGGAAACAGTTTTCTAGCACTCGCTTTATCTCCACTTACATCTGTACTCTGCTCCCAGACGAAGCATGAGCCGCATGGGGAAAACTTTGGCCCATGGGGTCTCCCATTTCTGAATGAGGATTCCAAAAAGGTAGGGCTGTGCGGGTAGTACCAGGTCCTGGAGGGACTGGTACGTGGGTGTAACGTACAGGAATCCTCCATGTTCCTTACTGCCGAGGAAGCTTTGACTCACAAACGAGTGGCCCAAGTTTGCGATCATGTTACCTAAAATGAACGCAAATACAGATAAGTTAAACGTCGTTATCTTGTTGAAAGTGCACTTTATAATACAGAGAGGGGGCGCGCAGGGTCCAAAAGGTTGTGTCAATATTGGGATAGTGATCGGAGCTTCAACAAGTTCTACCACTTATCTACTTATCTGCAGATATCGACTCTGGTAGCTTAATTTCCAGCTTGTGCAGACCACAAGTCAGACAGTGCTGTGTGTGAAGGGGCTGGCTGACTACTCATTACAACAGCAAGCCTAACCCCTTTCTATGTCCCTGCATCAGTCATAATAGAAAAGGGGGCTGGCTGACTGCTCATTACAATTACTAAGCCAGCCCCCTTCTCTGTCAAGGCTGATGCAGGGGCTTAGGCTTGCTGTTGTAATGCTTTATCGGCCAGCCGCCTTCACACACAGCACCGATGGCGTACTGATACCGGAATGTGTTTTATGTTCTGGGCAAGGTAATTATTGAAATGAGCAAGTCAGCCAGCTCCCTTCACACGCGGAACCGAAAAAATGCCAAAAAAGAGGAGAAAAGCTATCCTGTGCCTGGAGGAGACCTCTTCAAGTCTGGGCATCACTGCCATGCAGTCTAAAAGTGTATGATATAATAATAGTAAAGTTGGTGCAAATCGACCCGGGACCTAAGGGCGGTTTACAGGGATCATTGAAATTAATTAGCACAAACTCTAAATAAAAGTTTTTTAAAAATTATATTGTTTATTCATAAACCATTTCACCTACCTGCCAAGGCTTCCCGGTAAATTTCCACAAAGTGACAGAACACGTCCCTGGGCAGGCATTTCTCGTCGGGCAAACACTGCAGGAGGATGACGAGCTCGGCTTGGCCCACGGCGTGCATTCCTTTAGTGGTGAAACACCAACATTTCCTGTTCACATCTGCAGGAAGCAAACACCGGCGACACTACGTGATCCTGGCTGACCGGCTACATTAGTAGATCACAGAACAACTACCAGTGCCAGGCAGCTGCCGCAAAGGATCATGATTTTACAGGACGCCTTACATAAATCATTTGATGGACGCATATGGTATTGGGTAGAGTTATAGGTGGCAACATGACATGGAGCTGGAGTCTGGTTTGTAGTTGGACAACTAAAGTAATTAAAAGGATTGTCCACTCATACCTGATGAGGCTTGTGTACTTACTTTAAGTATCTAAGCCAGACTGACTGTACAATCCTGCTATTAAGGACGGGCATTTCAGGAGTCCAGCTATAGAATAAAATATCTCATGAGCCCAAGCGAATTCAGCCGACAATCACTGCGGCTTGTACTGAGAAGGGAGATAGAAACAGCAGCAGGAGGAGGGACAATGAGGAGCTGGCAATCAACAAGGTGCAAGATTGCACTTAACGTTCATAAAGGAATATATAGCCATGATGACACAGATCTTTAAAGTAAATATACCAGCCTCGTCAGGTCTAAGTTCTATTAAGTAACGTATATAGCTTGTACAGTAAACAGATCTGCTTAAAGGCTTTCTACTAGACTTAAAAACTGATGTTGGTCGCAGGGTCTTGCAGGTCAGACACCCAACCGTACGAACACCGATGGCCCATCACCCTTTTATGACATGTGCACCTAGATTTATTTAGAAAACTAAGATATTTAGCTAGAGGTTGATTTCCTGCCCTAAACGGAAACTTTCACAGACCGACCATAAACGCGTTAGTCCCTCACGTATGGCCGGTACCAGGGGCTGATGTAGAAAACTTTCTAAACATTCGCCATTACCTAGATCTGAAAATATCATAATGTCTAAAAGGAAAGAAGGCTTCATCATCACCATGAAACCACCAATAAGAGCGGTGAGACTTTATAACTCTCTGCCTGAAACATTATGAAGGTTGATTCATAAGAGCGGACTGGTCACCTGATTTTACAACACAAACTGCACAAATTAGTCAATATATCTTAGCCCTGATGAGAACAGGAGAAGTCCCAGAAGATTGGAGAAGTGCAAATGTTTTCTCTATCTTCAAAAAAGTAAAGAAGATGGAGCCAGGAATTTAAAGGCCAGTGAGCCTTACTTCTATACCAGGAGAGATCTTTGAGCAAATTATTAAACAACATGTATGTAAGTACTTGGATAAGAATACAGTAATTAACCAGAGCCAGCATGGGTTTGTAGCAAACAAGTCATGCCAGACTAATCTAATTTCCTTCTATGATGGAATCACTGACTGGGTGGATCAGGGAAATGCTGTAGATATAGTATATCTCGTCTTCAGCAAAGCATTTCATAAAGTATCTCATACTATTCGTATTGAAAAAATGACCAAGTATGGGATTGACAAGGCTACGGTTAGGTGGATTCATAACTGGCTCAGTGATCGTACTCAAAGAGTGGTAATAAATGGCTGCACATCCAGTTGGAAGAGTGTTTTAAGTGGGGTACTACAAAGCTCTGTCCTAGCCACAGGGTTGTTCAACATGTTTATAAATGATCTAGATAAAGGAACTGAAGGTAAACTAATAAAATTTGCAGACAATGCAAAGCTAAGAGGGATAGCCAACACTAGAGAAGACAGAGGAAGGATTCAGAAGGATCTAGTTAAGCTTGAACAATGGGCAGTGACTAATAGAATGGCAGTTAACAGAAATAAATGTAAAGGTACTGCCACACTACACGATCCCGCTAACGATCTCGTTAGCGTCGCATACTAATGAGATCGCTAGCGGGATCGTTATAATATCGCTAGTAGCTGCTTTATTTAGCGATGTCGTTAAGGACGCTATCGCGGTTAGCGATCTCCTTAACGACTTTAGCGGTACAAAATACCGCTAAATCGCTAAATAAAAGGTGCCACACCCAGCGATATATACTTACCAGCGGGACGCCGGCGATAAAAATAGGGTCCGGAACGATGTCAGCGATGAACGAGATCACAGCAGGATCTCAGCAGGGGCCACGTCGTCGCTAGATGCCGCACAGGACAACGTCACTAACGAGATCGCTAAATAGTGACATTTTTTAGCGATCTCGTTAGCGACGCTGTTTAGTGTGGCATACCCTTAAGACTCTACATCTGGGCAAGAAAAAACAGAATTACATCTACAGAATGGGAAGAATAGAACTAAGCAACAGCACAAGTGAAAAAGACTTGGGTCTCCTACTGACACTAGGCTAAAAACTGATTAACCTAGTGCCAGTCAGTGAGGTGTATACTGCAGAGGAGGAGCTAACATTTTTTACGCATAGTGTCAGCCTCCTAGTGGCAGCAGCATACACCCATGGTTCCTGTGTCCCCCCCAATGAAGCGACAGAGAAAACAAATTACATCTACAGAATGGGAAGAACAGAACTAAGCAACAGCACAAGTGAAAAAGACTTGGGTATAATAATAGATCACAGACTGCACATGAGTCAACAGTGTGATGCAGCAGCGAAAAAAAAGGCAAACACAAGTCTAGGATGTATTAAGAGAAGCTTAAAGTCTAGATCACATGAAGTAATTATCCCCCTCTATTTCTTCTTGGTCAGGCCTCATCTGGAATACTGGGTCCAGTTCTGGGAACAACATTTTAAAAAAGGTGTTGATAAACTGGAGCAAGAACAGAGAAGAGCTACCAGGATGGTGAGCAAACTGCAAAGTATGTCCTACAAGGAACGGTTAAAAGATCTGGGAAAATTTAGCTTGTAAAAAAGAAGACTAAGAGGAGACTTAATAGCTGTCTACAAATATCTGAAGGGCTGTCACAGTGTAGAGGGATCATCAATAGTCTCATTTGCACTTGGAAACACGAGAAACGATGAAACTGAGAGGGAGAAGATACAGATTTGACATTAGAAAACAACTTTTTGACAGTGATGGTGATCAATGAGTGGAACAGGCTGCCACGAGAGGTGGTGAGTTCTCCTTCAATGGAAGTCTTCAAACAGAGGCTGGACAGACATCTGTCTGAGATGGTTTATTGAACCCTGCATTGAGCAGGGGGTTAGAAACTATGACCCTGGGGGTCTCTTCCAACTCTAACATTCTATGAGACTGGTGTACATAATGTGGGAAAAAAAAGTGAATAACAGAATAAGTCTTTATAAAAGTTTCCCTGCTAAGCAACTTTTTTTTTTTTACTCAAAATGCTAATCTTAATATCTGGATTATGCAGCAATTTTGATGTGGACTTTCAAACTAAGTACACCTGCCTCAACAGGTCAACGTGATCTATTTAATAGTGTATGTACTTTGCTTTGTTGATTTTTTTGTTTATTAAATCTGCTGACATTTTTAGTTACTCAACCTTCAAAACATCCCATGACAGAGTTGTAAAGCCTCTCTGGTTTCTGGATGCAATAGTCACATATTTGTCACAAGACAGGAGGGAAACACAGGGCTCAGAACAGAAAATTAGCCCACTCCAGGAGGCAATTATATATTTTTTTTCCCCGTAAGAGGCCCATTTAAGATCAGAGGTATATTCTAATTTGGAGTCAGAGCAGATTGTCGCTGCCTTTTTTCTGCATACACAATTCTGACTTAACGACATGACGTACAATTCACAATCTTCACCATTGCCAAAAGATTTGCGTTCAGGACAAATACGAGGGGATCGGGTCCGCCGTCTTCCAGCTGCTGCATGACGGACATCTGGGAAGGACGTTCTTCCACAGCATAATCTAAGGAAAAAAAGAAGTATGAGCAATGCACCGAGGTGATCAAAACCACTGATGGGTTACACTTTAGCATCACATGCACAATGTAGGTCACCACATTACTGAGCAGAGCACATGGCCCGATTTATTAGAAAGGAGTTGTCTCTCCGGCACAAACGCCGCCCATGTGTCCTACAAATATTACAGAGACGCTTGAGGCTTCACTAAGCCAAGATCTACTGCAAAGACCTGTTCTCTGTTTACCGTATTATCACTGGTTTTACACAGGACTGCAAATTAAAATTAAATGGGGGTATCATGGTACAGAGAATAAACAGTTAACATTGCAGACCAGCGGCATTATCTCGCACCCAGTTCGCAAGGTAATGCTGCTGGTTCGCAACGTCAATCATTCTGGGAGAGTTGCGCTCCTGAAAATCTTTACATCAGGACAACCCTTTAAATGCATCTTTCGACACCCATAAGACCTCACAGAGGCCAGAAGATACCCATTTTCTGATGTACCCCTGCAATTATATACTGAATGGTAGACTTGAATCAACCCTTATATTGCTGCATATTTGTAAAAATAAAAAGTAACTTTAAAACTATACGTTCAACTTTCTTGTTGCTATGAAGACGACTTGCATTTATTACCAACTCACCTCCTTTCACGCCAGTGGAGATAAGAATGGGGGGCAGCCCATCCTCGGGTATCAGGTTCATTGCACTGCCCACCTGAGTTATACTGCCGCAGAACCCAGACGTGTTCTCAGTCTAGGATTAAAAAAACCAACGGTGAGGAAGAAAACGAATATAAAATAATACAAACGTGATTACATGCAATGCGGATGCCCAGATCACATCACATGGCGCTTCCTGCAGAATGCAGGGTATTTTTCTTTCTATAGATTTCCCAGCAAGGTGACCTCACCTCTGACAATGGCGAATTGCTCGGGGAGGATTTATTAGTGTCATGGGATACAGTCAAGGTTTCCGGCCGCTGGGGCTGCGCTCACTTTTCCCGCATCAGCAGCTTCGCCGTTCGGTAAAATGCCATCCGCAAACCAGACCTCCTCTGTTCCCTAGACTGGGATCCTACATAATAAAACACAGCTGCTTTTATGTACAATTATTTTTCATGTCTGGTCTTATTTCCAGAGAATGGTCCCGTTTAGTAAAATGCATCTGTACGCAGGTTGCTTAAATGGGAACTTAAAAGAAAATTCCAATCATCTAAGACACAATGGTATTTTAGTGGAATGTTAAGGACCATATTGACTGAAAAGCAAACAATGGAGAAGAAGTATGGAGAGACCTCCGGGGGGGGGGGGGGGGGGGGGGGAATGGAATTTCAGGAAGTGCCAGTAACACACCTCAAAAGGGAGGTCGAAATGACCAGAGCGAGGAGGAAAGAAAGGCCAAATTCTCAGCCCTTACCTGGCTACACATTTATGGGGTATAATTATTATTATTCACCTGCACAATGAAGCTATATAGGCTGTCTGATGAAGATAACCCTTGTCTATAGGGACTACTGGGTTATGTGGGCTGCCATATTGTGTAGGTCTGAAAAATGGTAAAACAGTGTCAGGACAGAGGCAAAAAGTGACTTTAAAAGCTAAAGGGGAATTAAATGACCACTATTTCCCCAATTAGTGGAGATCCCAAGCGTGGAATGAAATAGATATTCTATTAACAAAAATGGAACTTGACATAACACAACTTTAAACAACCCAAGTATGCAAAAAAGCAATTTAGCTTTCATATAAATATAACACTTTGCAATTTTAGGGCTCACCTTCAGTTCCAGGATGTTTAAGGACTCCAACAGGCACCATGACGGTAGGAGGCGGGGAACTGAGGGCTCCTGAAGCCTGAGCCTGTTGCATTGGGGGTATGGTAGAGCAGTACTCAGCAGGGTTGTTTGGGTTTGGGCTCTGAACTGATGCACTCATCATGTTTTCCCATGCTTGCGCTGAAACAAAACAAAAAAAAATCTGAATTAAAGGGGGTTCTCTTGTGAAAACAAGTTATCACCTATCCTCAAGATAGGTCATTGATCACGGGGGGGGGGGGAGGGGGGGTTAAAGGAGGGTGGTTCGGCCCTGCACTGATCAGTAGGGCGGGGGTCGACCCTGCACCAATCGGCAGAATGGGAATTTTTACTCCCACTTGAAAGGCGAGGTAGTGCGCATGCCCGACCATCAATCCATTCACTCTATGGGGCTGCCAGTAAAAAGCAGAGCGCAGTACTCAGCAGCCCCGTAGGAAATGAACAGAGCAGCGGTCAGGCATATGCACTGCTGATCCATCCTGACGGGATAAAAGTGACCTATTCTGCATTCCCACATCAGTAGGTATACATGGATGCTTTATGTTATGTCAAAATCCAAAATATCCTCAGAAAACAGGACGTGCATATATTAGGAGAGGTTGCAGAAAACCTCTAGTATAGAACGAGGACATCACTTACCATTGATGAGTACCGAGTGGCAGATAACGCACACGCGAGCGTCTTTCTTATCCATGTAGAGTAGTTTGCATTTGAGCTGCAGCAGGCAGCACAGAAGACCTGGAAGAGGAGAGATTACTGCACTTATTACTGACTGTATGCACCAATACGTCGCTTCTGCATCAATCACAACTTATAAAGGACTCAAATCCTAATATGTAGGAGTAAACAGACTATGATGTTAATTAAAGCATCGTCTTTTACCCCTAGTCGTCTCCTTATACAGACTGCCCCACTTTAATAAAAATGTAATTAGAAATGTTGCGCAAAGCGAATCTTGTAACTTGTCTACAAAAAACTGTTATATTTTTCGGTTTCTAACTGCAAATGTTCACAAACCTTCATGGTCACAAGTAAGCAAGCCAAACCTCTGAGATGACCACTGAAAATTGAATTGAAAATCGATCTCTTGGGAAGGGGATTGTTCTCTCAAAGAAAAGGACAATATTTAAAAGAAATAAAAACTAAAAAAACAACAAAAAAAATGTAGTAGGCGTAAATGTTTATGGCCAAATAAAAGGGGTTATCCGGGATTGTGATACTGATGATGTATCCTACTGCAGTGAATAGAAGCTGCAGTCTACGGGAGGGACCAAGTGTGCAGAGGCAATGGGTGGGGGTGCCGACTGTATGACCCCCACCAATCTGCTACGGATTACCAAAACTATAGATAGGAAATACATATTCAAATTAATGAACAATTCCTAATTTACACACTACTGTTAGTCCGCACAGCCTTACATACCTTACCGCATGCTCTGCAGTGGTGCCTCCGCTTGGTAAATGTAAACCTTGCCTCACATTTCATGCAGTTAGGGGCTTGAGAATCCGGGACCCAGACAGGAGCCACCTCCCCTAGAGTTGTGAACGGCTTGGCGGCAGGAGACCCATATTGCCCAGCGAGGAGGTCATTATCGGGGCTGTCTGAAGACACTGCAAGGCACGGACTTTTGGGTCCCCTGTACTCTCCGAACAGGTCGCCGTTTGCATCAAAACCGGGGCTGCGCACCGCAGCTTCGTCACGCAGAGCGTCCGACACAATGACGTCATTCTGACTTGACTTGTTTAACACGTCGTTTTTGTTTTTGGAGCTGCAGCCGGCATTGGGGGGAACCACGTCGCATTGTAATATGTCGGATAATGGCTTTGGAATCTGCAGCTTGAGATGAGTCGGCTGCTTTGGGCGCGCTCCACCATAGGAGACACTTAGAGATTGCACGCCGCCGGCCGTTCTGGAAGTCTGCCCTGCGCAGGCGGTACCTGATTGCTGAGGCCATGCAAGTGGTTCTTTAGGACATCGCCGCTGACATTTAGCAACAGTCCTCTCCCTCGGGGACGTCGTCCTCTCTCTGCTCGTAAGCATTAGCATAATATTCGGATTTGCACTCCTCGATTTCTTTCTCTTCGGTCACAGAGTCTTCTTTTGAGGGTAAACTCTTTGGGTTTTGCGCTACGGTTGGGTTTTGCATTCCATAGGAATCACACCCATTTTGGAGAGACATGAATCCATCGGTTCCTTCGACGTTACGCAGGTTACTTTCCGCATCGTTCATCAGAACTTTATCTGCGTCACCATGTTCGTCACGTACTTCAAACTTTTTGTCCTTTTCCGGTGTCTCTTGATCCTCAAAATCCCCATTTGTCACAAGAAAGCCTGAGAACTGCTCCCCCGCTAGATCAGGAACCCCGCAGGCAGGTGTCCATCATTAGCTAGTAGGATCTGATCATCTGCGAAGGCAATAACTATCTGCTTATCTGCAGATGGAAGAAACGAGGCTTTTAGATGATTTGGACTTAAATCATCACCTACAGTCTGAACACTGATTATATTTGGACCATCGGGCAGACAGAATTTATTTTTATTGTCATTTTCCATGATGCTAGGAGAGGGCGGACAACCCTCAGATATGGGGGGCACAGGATGAGGTGGACTATTAAGGTCTTCAGTGCTATTTTCACATGAATTACTATTAATACTACTATCGCTCTGCACTGTGGCACATGTATTACTTTCAATAGTATCATGGACCTTGAAGTCAGGAGCGGTCAGACCGGTGTCAGTAACGTGCAAGATCTCATCGGCGTCCACGATAACTTGGCTTGAAGGGGCGCTGCATGGAGATAAACACTCTCCAGGAGCGGCACCTTTACCGCAACTCATATTTAGGGTAACGTCAGCCGACGGCGATTCTTCTTCGCATTGCAAAGTATTTGTACTGCATATATTTTCTGGCTGGGCTTTCCTGTCCTCAGCCATGCTGGTGTCTTCCGTCACCATAGCGGACAGCTCCGGGGCGACGCATT
The DNA here is from genome assembly GCA_033576555.1 of Oophaga sylvatica. Classification (NCBI taxonomy): domain Eukaryota; kingdom Metazoa; phylum Chordata; class Amphibia; order Anura; family Dendrobatidae; genus Oophaga; species Oophaga sylvatica. Next base: position 91,399,500 of record JARQOD010000009.1, on the reverse strand, counting down.
CAATCTCTCCATTGGAACGTGGGGGCGTCAGGCTGGGCGATCTGTCTTTGAGGTGAGCCTCGATAGCAATGATTGATTTGCTGACATTGTCCAGTGCGGAATTCTCCGTCAGTCGAGAAGGAGGATTTAAGATCTGATTCCACTTCGCATCCAACAATCGCGGCGAGACGTTCTCATCTGAAAGGCAAAAAGTGTATTATTAACAATGACCAAGATAAAAAAAAAAAATGCTTCTAATATATAGTAATAATGGAATAGTTCAATAACAAAAATGATACGAACAAAAACCGCAACAAAAAGTGAAATAATAAAGCTACAGTCGCCATGTTAAAGTTACTTCTTCACCTTCGTTCTTTTCAAATTCATCCAACACTTTGTCCAGGTTACACGATTCCTCCTCGAAATAGTTCTCCATTTGTTAAGGACCCTTCAGGCTGAGGTATCTGCCTATAAAAGTAAAAGGATTCCTTTTGTTACTCGGCATAAAGTTTGATTACCTGGAACAAGTCATTATTGATAACGGACAAAGACCCCGAATGTCACATTTACATACGAATGTAGAAAAAATATACAAATTCTGCAAGTTATCACATTAAAATTAAGTGCATAAACTACGTCCATTCTTCGGAGAGGGAAGAAAGAGTATACAGTCTCAGAGAGGGCAGAAAAAAAAACAGAGGCTATAGAAAAGGAGAAAAGCTCATGGAGGGAAATAAGTACAGGATAGAAGCTGTGCTGAGCTAATGAAGACAGCATCACACAGATTTGTCATCCAACCTATATTACAGGGAGGGACACTCCCACAAGAGTGAAGGCGTTTAAGGCAATTGAACACTAGCTGCTGTCATGGACTGGCTGCAGGTCTCTTGACCCTAACTCAAATCAAATTTGGGTCATAAGACCCTTGGCCAATCGGTGTGACATCGTACTTAAGCCGTTCACTGAAGATTCGAGCTGTGGCACACAATGATCAATTTCTATTTAATGGACTGTCTAATAAAAGGACTGTCCAAAATGGAGAACTAGTTTAAATATTAACCTCCTGCTCACATATTCTGCGCGTATAATAAGAGACATGTATTCTGCTTCTATGTGACTTGCATACAACGGAACTCACAAGGACACGAAAAAAAAATGGAATAAATATAAAAATGACTGACATTGAGGACAAAGAAACAAGTGTATTCAGTGCTGGGAGCTGTCGGCTAAATTTGCTATTTCCTTATGATGGATTTCGGGAAATGCATTTATAGAGGCTCTCGGGCACTCAGAATGCCTGGAGGGGAGGTAATGACAGGGGGCTTTTCTATGGCAGAAAGACATAAAATTGTCAGAGCTCCTGTGTCAGGGAGAACAATTCTTAGGATGTCTTCTGGAAGACGGATCTGATTACTTGGGGTCACTTTCCCTGCACTTCTCCCGCTGATGCAGGATGAATTACAAGGGAGATACGTCGCCACTCCTCCCTCCCCTCCTTCCTTCCGTAGGAGAGCGGCGTAAATTAATGACAATGGCTAAAATTAAACCATAATCCCATTTGCAATTCTCAGAAGAAATTACACAAATTTTAAAAACGAAGATTTGAGAGGGCAGAAATAACAGCGAGTAAATGTAATGCAAGGAGCCAAGCCATAGATTACAAGGCGTGCCCTGACAATGCCAGAAATGCAATGCAGCACGGATGATCTTTTTGGCACCCCCTAACATTAAAGCAAAGCATAAATATTTCATTAAAGAAAGGACATGTACCCCCCGGCCGGGAACAGAGGGTCTGGAGGACTGAAGTTTGCGGCAAATTTCATAGATACCCCAATATAATGTTAAGTACAGTGTATGGCCTCAATGGAAAGGACATCGCCCGCTGCGTTCTTCCACCAATGATGGCAAGTTGTGCAGCCGAGACCCCCTCGGAGATCCGGATCAGAAGACCCCTTTATGATTAGAGGGGTTCTCACTGATTGACAGCAAGGTCAGGTAACTGATAGACAAAGGGTCATCCCTTCCAGTGGATTTGACATCTCGTCCCATTGCCAGACCCTGAGAAGGGGACCACTCAACGACCACAGTATTCTCTTACAAATTGGACAGGGTCTTTTGGCTTCGGACAAAAAAAAAAACAAAAAAAAAACCTTGTCCCTCAGCTGAAGTTTTTTTTTCTAAAACAAAAACTTTGCTTGCTTCACTTTCCTTGGTTCCAGAGGAAAGTCTCTGCCGCTGCTTCCGGTATCCGTTATGGTCTGCGGCGATGAAGTGATGTTAACAGCACTGCAGCTAGTAATTGAGTTCAGCGGCTCCAGCCTGGACCAGGGGAGGGTGAGCAAAGTACTTAAAAAAAAATAGCAAACTACAGCTGGAAAATCCAGAAACTCCCTTTACCTAATCTCATATCTTTATCACTCTCACAGATCAATATCCATAGCTTGTGATTTAAAAAAAAAAATCCTGCAGGTTTTTATTCAATATCATAACTACGTGGAAGTCATTATAAGATTCAGCGAGCGCCGTCTGCAGCTATGTCGCCTCTAACCTCTCAGACGTCAGAACGTTAGTAGCAAAGGAGGGATAAATATTCATGACAGATCCCAATGGACTGTGAAATCTGTGACATTTTATACCACGTGTCAAAGCTCGCTTGTCGATTCCAGTTACAGAAGAGGAGCCGGCACGTGGATTTTCTCCTTTCCTAATCTCTCAGGCAGAGATTCTGTTTAAATGGTCATAAAAGTCATCTTGTCCAGTCAAATCGGACCTACTGTTTTGCACCGATGAGGGGCAAACACACTGAAACACTGTCTGCAAATGGAGTGTCCGATTTGACTTCTTATCTCAAGTCATGTGGGAAGGGTCGATATTGACTTTTAGGATTTCTACATCCAATTGGTGAGCTAGAGATCAAATCCTCTCTCTCTGGAGAGGCAATTTGCACAGTATTTACTAGCGACTGTGTCTATCATTGTGCAATGTCCGGTGGAGGGGCACATGACAGATGTGGTGACTAAGGGGGCTGTCTGCTTCAAACCTAACAGAGGGGTTACTTTCAACCCAAGGTGACGCTCTGCTATCCGAAAACAGATGGACCAAATATCTAAGTATAAATGTGGAGGAGAACACGTGTTTAATTTTCCAGCAAGAAGAGCACCCATGAACTTCCTGCTATCGTTTGCACCAATATGGCTGCGGATATCCACAACCATTTAATGACTGATGTCACAGTTGGGTTGCCACATGCAGACTTGCTCCATTTAATACAATTTTTTTTCCATCTACAGACCCAAACAGTTAAAGGGGTTTTCTTGTTTCGGAAAACTCTTTTGCCCCGGCTGCAGTTTGTTGTAGAAAACTAAACTGTGCATTACTCATCCTCACCAGGTCCAGCACTGAGTCTCCACCACTGCTCCCAGCATCCATTATTGTCTGTAGTGCTGACTCCAGTTTTTCCTTCAGCCCCATTATCCCTTGGTGTATAACATCCGGCCCCTCGTCCACTCCTGGTGCATAAGGTCCGGACCCTTTGCCCGCCCCTGGAGTATAACATCCGGCCCCCGCCATGCCATCTCCCCTTACCAACATGTGACAGAACGGCCGGTGGTGCAGAGCTCACTGATACCAGCGTGGTCCCATAACAGGAGCCATCGGAGTAACAAGTCCGTACATGACATTTCTTCCTCCTAAATCTTCCCCCATCACCTGTGAGTGATATTATTGAGAAGTGGAAGAAACCGCAGCAACTGAGCCATGAAGTGGAGACCCCATAACGTTACACAGCGGGGGGCCGAGTGCTGAGGAGCAGAGGGCAGAAAAGTCACCAACGCTCTGCTGACCCCATAAGTGCAGAGTCCAGACCTCCTCTGCAGCACGAATACACTGCAGCCCCCACCAGCTTCATGGCCGAGCAGCTGCATGCAGCCTCACATCACCAGCACAATGAAGAGCGTCGGATGGAGTGGTGTAAAGCCGCCACCACTGGACTCTGGAGGAAACGTGTTCTATGCAGTAATGGATCACACTTCTCTATCTGCACATGGTCCATAAAGACATTTTTGGGGGTGGAAGAACATGACCTTTAGGAGAAACTAGAATGGAGATTGTGAGCCCGGCCTCTCCCAATCAGGGCCTGGCCTCAAAAATGCTCTTCTGAATGGTGGGACAAAAATTCCCACAGATCGATCCAAAGCCTAACAGAAAACCTTCCCAGAAGAACAGGCGCTGTTATTTGCAAATGGGGAACAACAGGGGATGACACAAAAGCTCCTACGGGTGTAATGTGTAGTATGCCGATACTTAGGCTCATAAAGGGCATTTGCAACAAATGGAAATCGTCACATACAAGCTGCTGCAATCAGTGCTAATTAGCCACTTAATTACACAAGGTTTTAAGAAAGAATAACAATCTCTCATTAAAGTCTGAATAACCAATCATGCATCATCCATAAACCATAAAGAATAAAACAGCAGCTGCAGAAGAGACACAATGTCCATCCAGAGCGGGACGAGAGAAGTACTACAGCGATGTATCGCAACGTTCATTCACAATCAGCCCTGACTGCAGACTGGACAAAGAATAATCCCAGTATGAGATTTACAGGCGCACAATCATCGCAGCCGCAATCTGTGGGTTATTTTATGCATTTAAGAACAGGAACATCTGGCATCTCTGCATCCTTTTACATTTCCTGAGCAAATGTGTCTAGAATTCAGCTGGTAGGAAAAGTGTCCCGAGAAGACCCAGAGACGTAGCCTCCACCTGTGCGGGTGGAAATTGGCGCTAGGAGCCGCCATTGCAGACTCCGTGGTATCTACATGCAACACTTTATTGTTCACCATGGAGGAAGAACCAGACAGACCCCGACAGACGTCAAATGAGGATTGTTGTACCAGAATCTTGCAAATCTTTCTGCTCAACTCCATGCTTGCATGCTTACAGTGAGGTTGGTGGAGATAAATGTCAAATTGCCTAACATTTTGGCTCCATGGAGTTGTCCACCTTCTGGGATATTTTTTTCCCCCCATCATAAATGCATGTATTTGCATCTAAAAATTATTTTTGCAATTGGCCTTCATTAAAAATGTTGCACCGCTTGACTTTTGCAGGCTTTTTGTTTCGCTGCGCATTCAACTTTGAAGTGGTCTGTGGTCATAAACCAGCTGAGAGGAGCTCAGAAAAAGACAGATAACAGAGTTACAAATTCTCTGTTCCTTTAATCTAAATGAGCTCACTTACTGGATCTCATTTGGCTCATTCTGCAGGCAGTGATAAACATTGAAACACACAGACTATAAAAGGTAAATGGTGCAAAAATGTTTTATCAAACAAACTGCAAACTGCAAAAAGTAAGCAGCTGTGTTTTTCTAATCTAGGACAGCTCCTTTACAGCAGAACGGTCTTTACGAATAGCAAATGATTGAGGGACAAAGCGGCTTGATCCCACACCGCAAAACAATCTTAAAGGGGTTCTCAGAGATTTCATTTTTCTTTTGGCCATAAGTGACCATGTTATGTGGGATATATAAAAAAACAAAACGTTATAATTGATTTTTCTATTCTGGAACCAGTCCTTTAAAGAGAAGGTATCGTCAGAAAATTAGTTAAAAAAATAAATAAATAAAAAAATATATATATATATTTTAATTTTCTAATTATTGTTTTTTATTTTCTGACTTAAAAAAATTATAATTCAGAAAATTACTTTAAAAATAATGTAAAAATACATATAAATATCTATATATTTTTAAGTCATTTTCTGACTTAAAAAGATAAGTCAGAAAATGACCTGAAAAAAATATATACGGTAGATGTATATGTATTTTTTTTAATATTTGTTGTCATTTTCTGACAAATTTTTTTTTAAGTCAGAAAAGGACCTAAAATAAAAAATATATTTTAATAATTATAATAATAATTTAAAAAAATATTTTTTATTTTAGGTCCTTTTCGGACTTATAAATTGTCAGAAAATGACTTAAAAAAATTGTCAGAAAATGACTTTAAATTAAGTCAGAAAAGCACCTAAAAATAAAAAATATATATTTTTTTTAAATTAATTTTTTTTGTCATTTTCTGACAATACCTTGTTATTAAAGGACTGGTAAAAGGTTTGATCATGAAGGAATCAGCTCAAAAGCCTTCATTTTATTGGCCACAGCGCAAAAAGAAAAGATGACAATAAATGCTCAAAGATCACCGAGAAGAATGGGAAATAATGCGGACAATTCTGCGATAACGCTGGACAAGGCCCACGGAGCACATAAGAGGATCCCTACAGTGCAGGACACAACGTGGTGCAGCTGATGTAAAAGTCCTGGATGTCGCCGGCCTCGTCTCTATAATTGCAGGCAGGGTGCAGCCGTGCGGCTGAATGAGCAGTCTGACCCCACAGAGCTGCTGCCGAACATCACACGTTTCATAGATCACAGTCCCTGTAACGGGAGCAGAATCATCAAACCCAGCCCAAGGGTCCGGAACATATTGATGTTCCGGACCCTTGGGCTGGGTTTGATGATTCTGCTCCCGTTACAGGGCCACCCAGAAGCGTGCGGCCGCGGCGGCCCTCCCATGTTAATGGCACAAAGAAGGCAATGACCTCATGCAAACAATGACCTACAGAAAGTTGTCATGCGTGTGTTATTCATTAATGGTGTGGCGTACCAGCACCGACACTGCCGGCTAATAATGCAATGTCTCCACAAACACATCATGGCTTCTATATGGTCTACACAGCTCCTATTTATTATGGGCTCGGCCACACGCACCAACAATAATCTCCTCCGCTCCCAAATGTATAAATGATATGGTCAGGACGAATCCTCAACAAGCTCCAATGAGGAAACCTCTGCTGAAAGTTTCCAGGAAAATAAATTCTGCACCTTAGGGATTATTCAGACATTAGGTTTTTTTCCACTGCATATTCCCACTGTGGAATATGGCCATGACAATCAAACCTCATAACCCCACCCCAAATAAACAGAGAACAAAGGATTGGGAAGAGCGTAAGCCGACATGTCTGATCTTTCTGTCCCCTAACATTGGCCATCGGGGAAGCTCCAGGACACATCCATATACATAAGACGGTCAGCATGTATGGACGACGTTAATGTAAAGTGTATGGACCCCCCAGTAATAGAATATGGGAAAGTCACAACTCTACTATTTACGTAAATTAAAGTGAGTAAAGTGTGTATTGTTCTCTGATATCAGCCATATTAGCAACAAACAGAAATAAACAAACACAGATTGATACTATTTTCCAAACAATTTTTAACAATATTTTTTCACCATTTCTAAGAATCTTTATTAATTATGAGACAAAATGAAAAGTGGATACCTGACCCTACAGAACTATACGCCTATGGGTGCAGCCCAGATCCTCAGCAGTAATATTAGAAATCTGTCTGCAGGTTTTTGTTATGTAATCTGACAGCAACATGATGTAGGGACAGAGACCCCGATTCCAGCGATATATCGCTTAGTTTACTGGGTGCAGCCATTGTGATACAATCACAGTTTTCTCTACTGCAGATCTAGCAGTGCTCTGAAAGCTGAGCACTGTTTAACCCCGTACACAGCACTGATTGGCAGCTGTTAGTGACCACTGCGATGCAGCCAATCAGTGGTGGTGGTGTGGTTCGACTAGGAGGCACCTGACACCTAGTCCAGTAGTGATAATCTCCTGCTGATAAAACACTAATTTTATTGAAACAGTAAAACACAGCCCAGTAAGTGACATCACTCTAATCAGGGTCTCTGTCCTTACATCATGCCACTCTCTGATTACACTGCAAGAACTTTGCTACAAATTCCTTTTAAATGCTTTGCATCATTAATATCTTTTCACTTTTGCACAGGATCAGGTCAGAGTATTCACGTTCAGGTGCCATCTTACCACAACCCATTTTATCTCTAACTGTGTCATCCTGTATCATCCTAATAAAAAGTATGTTCTTTGTGACATTTAAAGGCACCGAGTCTGCGCGAATATCAACATCTGCCGAGTTTAGCACTGGCACACGTTCCAGCTTTTAATTAAAAAAACATAAGACTGGCAGGAGCCAAGATGAAGCAATAACAAGGTTTGCAAACACATGCCAGCACCAGGGAATGGATCACACATTCGGCCTGGCACACCCTGAGCCCATCATTTGCAATGCAAAAAAAAAATGCAGTAACACTTGTGTGTGACCATCACATGTTATAAGTGACTGCTGCAACCCCCCAACCTACTGTCTCCTGCCCCACAATCCTGTAGAATGTAAGCCCGAAAGGGCAGGGTCCTCTCCCCTCTGTATCAGTCTGTCATTGTTAGTTTGTTTACTGTAAGTGATACCTGTAATTTGTATGTAACCCCTTCTCATGTACAGCACCATGGAATCAATGGTGCTATAGAAATAAATAATAATAATAATAAGTGGAGACGGATCTACCAGTAAATAACCAGAGGAAATAGTGTTCTAACGTTTCATCAATGGCTGAAGCTTCCGACTTCTGATGTTTACCGTAGTTAATGCATTGAGGAAGCCATTATACTCTCCACCCTAGAGCATCCTGCACCAACAATACCAGCCGGCCCGGACAACAGCCACGAGCGATCTGGGAGGGGGATCCAGCAGTAAAGGGGCAGCACGGTGGCTCAGTGGTTAGCACTGCAGCCGTGCAGCGCTGGGGCCTTGGGTTCAAATCTCACCAAGGAAAACATCTGCAAGGAGATTCTACAGTGAAGAAAATAAGTATTTGATCCCTTGCTGATTTTGTAAGTTTGCCCACTGACAAAGACATGAACAGTCAATAATTTTAAGGGTAGGTTAATTTTAACATTGATAGAATATCAGAAATAAAATCCTGAAAATCACATTGTACAAATTATATAAATTTATTTGCATTTTGCAGTGAGAAATAAGTATTTGATCCCCTACCAACCATTAAGGCTATGTGCACACGTTCGGTATTGCCGCGGAAAATTCTGCGGCAATGCCGCAACTCCCTGCAGCGGGAAATACGCATTTTAATTGGTATGCGTATTCCCGATAAAAACTAGCGTTTTGCAAGCGATCTGTAGCATCGCTACATCGCATCTTTTGCTGCACTTTTCAACCATTAAAATGAATAAAAGGTTAAAAATGCAAGTAAAAATGCTGCAAAAACACACGGATCGCAAGGGTTTTTTTTCCTGCCACCGCTCTGGTTTGGGTGCACAAAAAAAAAATGCTGCAATGTGTGAACATACTCTAAGTGGTCTGATGTTAAAGGGGTAAGTTAAGAAAAAAAAAAAAGAGGAACAGTTTGCAAGTCACAAAGCAATAAGGAGATAGTTCCTCTTAAGGCAGTGTGACAAAAGTTTGTCCCTATTTTAACAGAACGGGAGTGCTCTGGCACCCATGGGACGATAGAAAGTAGCTAAATCCAGAATTTGGGGGAGAAGGGGAACACATTGGGCAATAGTCACTCAGCTGCTTCATATCTGCCATGGACATCAATGGAAGGAGAAGGGTACAAGGACCTCTTTCATTGAAGGCAATGCAGCCCCGCCGTTCTCCCCAATAAGTTGGGGTTCCAGAAAGGAGATGTTGGATTTGTAGCTTAAATTCAATGGATAGAGCTGCGCTCCTCTGCTCTGTACAGCCACCCCCGGAGCTGATAACTTATTTGGGGGGTGCTGGGTGCCAGACTTTCCCCCTATCTGATATTGATGACAATTACCATGTGAACTAATGGAAACCCCCTTAAAACAGTCGCCCACTGAAGTAAGATGCGACAAATATATTAGGAGGCTCATCTTGGCAAGAAACTGAAATTGAGACTTCCGCTATCATTTCCATCAATTTCCGCCATAATATTGTATATCTGTCCCTCTTACTAGTGCACAGACATCAGTTTTATTTTCTTTCAGAAAAGTGGTGAAATCAGAACACAATCTAAATAAAAGGTTCAAATGTTTGCAAAGAAACAGACATGTATAAAAATCTGCAACTTTTTTTTTCCCCCACCAGAAAACTGTGGCAAATAGCATAATAAATTACCCCCCATGTGCGAATTCAGCCGTAAGGAAGCTCACTTCTCGTTCCTGGATTCAATCGCATTCTGGGACTAACAAATAACACCTAAGAAACTGCACAGTGTGAAAGTACTAATAATGACAGTCTAGCTCCAGAGAGTCCACATCACTATCAATCATCAGTACAAAGGCATCCCAAATAATCCAAAATGGAAGAAAAAAAAACAAGATTGAGCATTGCTGTACCTAAAGGGGTTGAACAGGATTTATTTTTTTTAAGTGTAACTTTCATTTAAGAAGTTATTTTTCTTTCTATATTCTGGAGACTGAAAAGATTTGCCACAAATCTGCAGATATGCCGGAGAAAGCGAACAGAGCGGAGTACGGTCTTACAGACGTAGCATTGAGCCACGTTAGAGCGGTGGTATTGAGTGACCGGTAGGGTTTTCACAATGCAGACACCATAGATCACCAGCAATTTGCAGTTTCTAGAAAATAATCATGACGCAACTTCCTTACAGTTTTTGCACCAAAAACGCAGCAAAACCTGATACATGCGTTTTTGCACTTACTCATTGCTTTCTATGGGTTAAAAAAATGCTGCAACAATGAAGAAAAAACGCTGCAAATATGCTGAAAAAAAAAAAACGCTGAAAGAAGTGACATGTTGCGGTTTTCCAAATCAGTCAGGAAAAAAAATCTGCACAAAATTTCTGAAATCTCAGACTTTGATGGTACTGTTAAAAGTAGCTTAAAATTTTCACTAAAAATAAAAGCAGCAAAAACGCAACGTGTGAACATAGCCATAAACATCATCTTACATGAAAATGTGCGCATCATTGTAACAATATTGTTAGATCGAAACAGCAACAGTCACATCGCTGCCTACGTAGCGGAGCGCCGATAAAACACTGGGGCAGGGATTCTTTCACAGATTACTGTACAGTGCTGGGTGCAACAACGAGTATGCAATATAATGGAACAAGCTCTGTGCAAGACAGAGGGACAGCAAGGAATGCTGGGAGATTTCAGCTCTGGAAACTGCAGAATTGTGACAACAGCTCTGGAGCATAAAACAGGCAGTAAGTCAGTACAAATATTGCAACGTATGTACAGTATTTCATGATTATCAGGGCCACAGTGCTTGGCCCTATGTTGTAGGCTCAGGGGCTGAATTTGCTCCACATGGAGCAGGGGCCGGTTAGCATCTGCACACAACATATTTTTTTAGACACCATTGTGCCAGACAATTTTTCCAAGACAAAGATGCTTGGGTGACATTTTTGCCATCATTTTTTGTGGGGTCTTTTATTTCGTGTGTGTAACTTAAACAGGAATTATTGTGCGGAAGTCGGCCATAGAATGAACGCGCTGCTTCTTTAAAACACTTCCAGTCTTTTGAAGCAGGGTTCCCCAACTCCAGTCCTCAAAGCCCACCAACAGGTCATGTTTTCAGGATTTCCTTAGTATTGCCCAGGTGATAATTGCATCATCTGTGCAATACAAAGGAAATCCAGAAAACATGACCTGTTGGTGGGCCTTGAGGACTGGAGTTGGGGAACACTGTTTTGAAGGATGGAACATGTGCACAGCAATGTCGTTTTTCCAATGCTGCACATTATGTTCATTCTTCCTAGCGGTTTTATTGGGGGGGGGGGCAGAATCTTCCCGAAAAAGATGTGTGCACATACTTAACTGCTGCAATTGTTTAACCCTTAGATGCTGCCTTCAATTATGACAGCAGCATTTAAGGAGTGGGGTGCCAATGGCCTTTTCATGGCAGCCAGGAGCCTAGTGAAGCCCCCTCTCCTTGTGTCTTATGTTTGTACACCTAGGTGAATTTTACAATACACTGCCATATACACTGTGTTCCAAATTATTATGCAAAAATTGTTTAGGAGTGATAAGGTAAGAATTGTTTTGTTTGTCAGTTAAACTCATTGATGGTGATGTGTGTTCAGGGCTCTTTAATCCTGTAAGCAATTGCAGACACCTGTGCTAATTAGTTTGGCAGGTGTGTCCAATGAAAGGCAAGACTACTTAAGAAGGCTGTCCCACATTATTAAGCAGCCTACATTTTCTGCCAAAATGGGAAAGAAAAAGGATGTGTCGGCTGCTGAGAAGCAACAAATTGTGGAGTGTTTAGGTCAATGCATGACTACAACCAACATTGTCAAGACACTTCATCGTGATCATCGCACAATCAAGAACTATGTAGCTGATTCACAGAACACACGTGTGCGTGCTGATAAGGAAAATTGAGGACTCTTTCCTACAGGCAATTACGTCAGGTTAAAAGAGCAGCGGCGAAAAAGCCTGGTCATAGCAGCAGACAAGTTTTTGAAGCTGCTGGTGCCTCCAACGTCCCCCGAACAACAAGATGCAGGGTCCTTCAGAGGTTTGCAGATGTGCGTAAGCCATCCTGTCCACCTCCTCTATCCACTGCACACAAGCAGAAACGGCTCCAGTGGGCCAAACAATAGATGAAGACTGACTTCAAAACTGTTTTGTTCACCGATGATTGCCGTGCAACGCTCGATGGTCCAGATGGATGGAGTGGAGGATGGCTGGTTGATGGACACCCCATGCAAACACGGCTATGGTGCCAACAAGGAGGAGGTGGAGTAATGTTTTGGGCTGGAATCATGGGGAGAGAGATTGTCGGCCCCTTTAGGATCCCTGAAGGGGTAAAGATGAACTCCATAGTGTATGTTGAGTTTCTCAAACAGCACTTCCTGCCATGGTTCAAGAAGAAGAAGAACTGTGCATTACCCAGCAAGATCATTTTCATGCATGATAATGCACCGTCTCATGCTGCACATAACACATCTGCATCTCTGGCTGCTATGGACATAAAAGGGGACAAACTTATGGTGTGGCCCCCATGCTCCCCTGACCTCAACCCCAGTGAGAACCTCTGGGGCATCATCAAAAGGAGTGTCTATGATGGCGGGAGGCAGTTCACATCTAAGCAACAGCTCTGGGAGGGTATTCTGTCCTCATGCAAAACAATTGAACCAGAAACCATCCAAAACCTGACAAATTCAATGGACGAGAGACTTCAGAAGCTCCTTTCGAACAAGGGGTCCTATGTGCAAATGTAACATCACCTAGAATAAAGTTTTGAGTTGAAAACTGTTTGATTTCAGTTTGTAAGAACCTGCTAACGCTTATAATTTCAAAAATGACCATTTTTTTGTTTTTTATTAAAATGAAAAGGTTGAAAACTCTGCTGTGCATAATAATTTGGAACATGCATTTTGAGTGCAGTTTGAGTGTTTTATTTTTTTTAAAAATATACTGTTATCATAGGCAGTTTGTACAAAAACCTTTCAATTGTACTCTAATAGTTATTTGACTGGAAAATTACAATGACTGCAATTCATATAGGTAATTTGGGAAAATCTGGAAAATATTATTTGCATAATAATTTGGAACACAGTGTAGAAGGTACCAATAAAAAAAAAACTGCAAGGGAACACATATACTTACTATTTATCATTCTTCACACATATATTGCTTTTTATTTACTAATTACTATACTTTTATTTACTAATTGTCACTGTTTCATTTTATTCCACAAGAGAAACCTGCATATACAACATGCTGGAATACTGTACATACTAGAGTATAAGCCGAGGCACCTAATTTTACCACAAAAAAAACTGGGAAAACCTATTGACTCAAGTATAAGCCTAGGGTGGAAAATGCATCCATATAATGCTCCATAAAGTTGATGATGGGCCCCATAAGATGCTCCATACAAAATAAAACCATGTAATGCTGCATAAAGTTGATGATGGGCCCCATAAGATGCTCCATAATGTTGATGATGGGCCCCATAAGATGCTCATATAATGCTCAATGCAGTTTATGCTGATCCTCGTATACCGTATACTGCTGCAAAAAAAAATAAATAAATGAAATTCCTCTCGTCACTGACCGCTGAGCCTCAGCGTCGCAGTCTCTCTGCACTGTGACTGTTCAGGCAGAGTGCGCTCACTAATCACGTCATCACGCCCTCTGACCTGAACGTCACAGTGAGAGGACGAGGAAGGCACAGCGGTTGAAGGGGAGAGGTGAATATCGCAAGTACAGGGAGCCTAAGCAAGCGGCGGCACAGGCACCTGGCCCAATAGTGCGCCGTGTCCCCGCCTGCTCAGCAGCTAACGCTAACCGCCGGCCTTGTCAGCAGTCACCGAAACACTCACAGAGGCTGCAGGCGTGCGCAGATGAGCGGGGAGAGACCGGGGAACACTCGCACTGCAGTGGAGAACAAGTGGGACTGTGACTCGTGTATAAGCCGAGGGGGGTCTTTTTCAACAACAAAAAAGTGCTGAAAAACCCGGCTTATACACGAGTATATATGGTAATTCTACTTATGGCTATGTTCACACTTTGCCTTTTTTTGCTTTTTTAGGCAAATTTTAAGCTGCGTTTTACAGCACCAGCAGAGTCTATGAGACTTCAGAAATCATTGGCTTTACTTTCCTGACTGATTTGTGAAACTGCTGCGTTTTTGCAAACTGCAGCATGTCACTTCTTTCAGCGTTTTTTCACCCAAAAAGCAATGGGTAAGTGGAAAAATGCAGAAAAAAATGCAGGTATCAGGTTTTGCTGCACTTTTAATGCAAAAACTTTCAGGAAGTTGCATCACGTTTTTTTTTTGGGGGGTGGGGGGCACTAAACTATCGCCATGCACAACAGACAAAAACGCAGCAAAACCTACTTTTTGCAGGCAGCTCCTTTACTGCCAAGGGAGCAGATATTGCTGCAGAAACAAAAAAAAAACCACAGCAAAAATGCAACGTGTGAATATGGCCTTATTCGATGTCTTTTCCTCTTGGTTTGCAGCGCTGTATCAGGACTTGTTTTGGTTTTTTTTGATGAGCTGTAATTTCATCATGCCATTTTGGCTTCCTAGAACTTTTGATCCTTTCCATTATTTGGAGGTAAAGTGACGCAAAAAAAAAATTCTATTTTTTTCTATTTTTTGAGGGGGGGTATTTATCATATGGGGAAATAAATATTTTATAAAAGGCGGTTTACCATGCGGCATAGTAAATTTGTTTTGGGGGTTTTTTTTCCTTATACTTTTTAAGCTTTTTTCAACATCTGTGAAAAGTCGAACATTTATGAAGTAAAAAAAAAAAGACTAAAAAAAAACGCAAAGAGAAAAAAAATCACTGGGATAGGTCCCAGGGGCCCCCCTGTAAACCGCAGCGGGCCTGTTGTGATATACACATCATGTACACACCCTACATACATCACACCGAACGTGCACTACACACGGTGGGTTTGCCGCGACGTCAGGTGCGCCCCGTTGACCGCAGCACAGCGCGTACCCCGGCTCCCCCCGGACTCTGAGCCCGCCTCTCTCCGACTTCCCGGGGGGGCTCCTCAGGCCGGCAGGCCCAAAAGGCTCCCGGCGTCAGCAGCTCGGTACCCCCGAACTTTTAAAAAGCACCCTTAGCGCGGGGCCCGGCCCCGGGCTCGCCTCTTCCCCGGCCTGGTACTGTCCCCGACTCCCGTTCCTGCCTGGTACGGCCCGGTCCGTCGGCCCCCTCTGCTGCTGTCACTGCCAGTCCGGCCCACGAAAAGAGGAGGCGGGGAGAGAGGACGGAGAGCTGCGCCGGGAACACAGCGGCCCCCTGCCTGGGAAAAAACAAGTGCAAGCCACGGTCAGGGAAGAATGGATAAGATTAAGAAGACGAAGGGAGATGGAAGAGAATATGGAGAGAAGAGATGGGAGAAAAGAGAGAGGGAGGAGAGGAGTGGAGAAAGAGATGGAGGAGAAGAGGACAATGGAGGACAGATCAAGAGCGAGAGGGGGGAGAGAAGAGCGAGACGGAGGGAGGAGTGGAGAGACGAGAGAAAACGAGATGGAGAGATAGAAGCGAGATGGAGGGGAGAGAAAACAAATGGAGAGATGGATAGAAGGAGCGGAGGAGGGAGAGAGGGGAAAAAAAGAGATGGAGAGATGGATAGATAGAGAGCGAGATGGAGGAGGAGAGAAAACGAAAATGGAGAAAGAGGAAGAGAGGACGAGATGGGGAGGAGCAAGAGAGATGGAGAGAAAACGAGATGGAGGATGGATAGTAGAGAGCAAGAGGAGGGAGAGAGAGAAAAAAAGGGGGGAGAGAGCAAGGGGGGAAGATGGAGAGGATAGGAGAAAAAATGAGAATGGATAGTAAGAGCAAGATGGAGGGAGAGAGAAAAAAAAAAAAAAACGAGAGGGGGGGTGAGATAAGAGAAAAAAGATGGAAATGAAGCCGAGAGGAAAGGGAAGGAGGGAGAGAGATGGTTAGAGGGGAAAAGAGAGGGGGAAAGGAAATGGATAGACAGGAGTGGAATAGGGAGGAATGGATAAAAAGGGGGGATGGAGGAGAAGGAGAGGAGGGGAGGGAGAGATGGATGGGGCGAGTGGGGGGAGATAAAAAGAGAGATGGATGAGAAAAAGATGAAAGAGAGATGGTAGGATGGAAAGAGAGGGGGAGGGAGAGATGGATAGAAAGAGAGATGGGAAGATAGAGAGGAGGTAGAGAGAGAGATGGATAGAAAAGAGAGTGGGAAGATATAAATAAAGAAAGACTTGGGGGGAAACGGCAGGCTGGGAGGCTCGCAGGGCCCCATCCGGACCCCGGTTAACGGGTCCGGGGCGGAACTCTGAGCTACTATACAAGGGGGCGGCCCCCCCGTAAGGGGCGGGGGGGTGCCGGGGTAACAGGCCGGGCGTCCAGCGGGGGAAACCGGGGGCAGTCTCTGGAAGGGGGAGGGGCAAAGGGGGTAACCGGGGGCAAGTGCCCCGGGCAGTCCTGGATAAGGGCAGGAGGTCACGGCAAAGTGCCCCGGGGGCAGTCTCGATGAAGGGGGGAGGCAGGCAAGGACCGGGGGAGTCTTGGATAACGGGCAAGGTAGCTGCCGGGGACTCGGAGAAGGCAGGAGGGCCCAAAAGGGGGAAACCGGGGGGTCCCCTGGGAAGGGCAGGGGTCACGGAAGTGGGGCGCTCGGAGAACGGGGGGAGGTAGGGGAAAGTAGGGGGCCCGGTAAAACCCCGGGAAAGGGGGGCCCCTTTCCAACAACTTTTCTCGGGCACCCCCCTTTTTGGGGGGGGGGCCCTTTTTATATGGTGAACCCCCCGGCCTTTGGGCCCGGGGGGCTACTTGGGGGGCCCCGGGGCCCCCCCATAAGGGGGAAAGGGGCGCGCCCCCCAAAGCACAGGGGCCCCGGAAAAGGGGGCAAACGCCACCAGAAGGGGGGGGGGAAGAGGGACCCGGGGCAGGGGGGGGAGGGGAACAGCGCCCCTGCCTAGCAGAGGGCAGGGACGCCGACGCTACTTTACCCCCCCCTTTGGGCCCCCTTTTTTTTTTGGCCCCGAGAGAAATTTACTAATATAAAGGGGGATGGATTTTTCCCGAGGCCCCCCGTTCCTCCTCAGGCCCAAAACCCCCTTTCCCCAAACCACCAAAAAATTTGGTCTTTTTTCCTTACCCTTTTTTGGCCGAATGTTCTCTCCCTCAAATTCGTTCTCAGCAAAACGGAGAAAGGAAGGTACCTGTAGGCTTGACAAAAGATTTAAAGTACCACCGGTTTGAGGAGAGATACATAAAAGGAGGGGGGAACCGCAAATTGCCGGGATTTAAATTTTTTGGGCCCCCCGGGGGTTGATCTAAATAGGGACCTCCAGAGGCCGATAAACCCGGGGGCCCTAGCTTATAGGAAGGAATCTTGGCCGGAAAAATTTGGGGACACCCCCAAAACCTTTTATCCCGGGGGGGGAAAAATTTTGGGGGGGATCCAGCCCGTTTTTTGTCAGCATTTTTTCTTCATCCCCCGGGGATGACAGAATGTTTGCGGAGGGTACTCCCCATAGGGGGGAAAATTCGTTGGGGGAATTTCCCCAGCTTTTTTGCCCAAGAGGGGGGGGGGGGGAAAGGGGTCCAAGGATGCTGACCGAAGATAAAAAAAAAGGAGATTTGGGAAAAAAATTTTTTTTTTTAAAGAAAAAAAATAAAATTTCAAAAAAAAAAAAAAGAAAATTAACCCAAAAAAATCCAGGGAGACGTCTAGCAACTTACAAGTGTTTTCCCAAAAAAGTGAGGTAACTGTCCCCCCGGGTCCGCCAATGGACAGGAGCCTTAAGACGGAAGAAGGGGGGAAAAGTCTTTAGCCAGTTGGGGGCTGACGAAGCCCTTGAGGGAAAAAATTTAGCCATCTTGGAAAAACTCAACGCCCACCCCAAAAAGACCGTAAAACCCCCAAAAAAGGGGGAGGTCATTATGAAGTCCAGGGGTAATGCTGCCAGGGGGGAGCGGTCCCGGGGAAAGGGGAAGGGGGGGGCCGGGGAGGGGGGGGTCCGGAACTTTTTTTGGGGGGACAGGGGGCACAGGCAGAAAAAAAAATCTTTTCGTCCTTTTGCGGGGGAGGCCCCAGTAATGGGGGGAATAATGGAGGTTTTTTTTGCCCCGGCCCGGGGGCCCGCTAGTTTAAAACGAATAAACCCCAGTGGGGTCCCCTCTCGTTTGGGGGACCGTACAACGCTTCCCCGGAGGGAGACGATTTTAGACCACGGGGCCACCTGCATCACTCGGGGGGTTGATGAATGTTTGGTTTTCCCCCCGAGATCCGACACCAAAAGGGATCGAGACAAGGCCCCCGCCTTAAATGTTCTTGTCCCCCGGGGGGGAAAAGTAGAAGAATCAAAGCAGCAAAAAAAAAAGGGCCACCGGGCTTGGCGGGGTTTAAGTCTCTGAGCAGTGGGGGTAAGCCCAAAAATTTTTTACAGTGTAAAAAAAATTTCCGGGGGGGGAGCCCCCCCGATAGGTCCCACTTTTCTAATGCCCGCTTTATGGGCCCAAAAGCTCTCGGGCTCCAAAGGAAATTGGCTCGGGGAAAAGGGGGAAAAGGGTTTTGAGAAGAAGCCCAAGTTACCATCCTCCCCCGGGGAAAAAAATTTTTTGGGAAAAACCCGCTCCCGGGTCCCCAAGGGGGGAAAAATCAACCCCCAAGAAAACTGTTGTTGCCGTCCGGGGGGAGCAGCACCGAGCGGAAGAGAAGGGGGTTTTTAAAGGAAGAAAGGCCCCCTCTGCTTCGGGGGTCCACTGTTTGGGGTTGCTCCGGGGGGTGAGCGCGGAGATTGGGCAGTCCCCGGGGAAAAAAAAGGGGTAGAAGAGGCGGTAATAAATTTTGGGAAGCCCCGAACCGCGAATGGGCCCTTTAAAACCCCCGGGGGGGCCATTTCTCGATGGGAGTGTTTCTCCGGATCCTTCGTAGACCTTTCTGAAAATGAGTAGCCCAAAAACGGGGAAAGGGGAAGTCTGCTCAAAGGGCACTTCTATATTTTCGAAGAGGTGATTCTGCCTTTGCCCGAGCAAACCTGACAAGTCCCCCCGGGGAGACGGAGATCCGGGAAAAAGCCAAGATTCGTCCAGGTACACCACTTTGCAGGGGGAAGAAGGTCCCGGGGAAAATGTCTTGACCAACTCTTGAAAGACTCCGGAGCTTCAGAGCCCAAAAGGGGGATCACCAAATACTCCCAAGGGGGCCCAAAATTTTCCCCCGATATATTCGGACATCCCCCCTGGTCTCAGCAGCGACAATTTTGGGGAAAAAACGCCCACGGGAACGAAAAAAAAAACCGGGGACGGGGCGATAGGGGGAATCATAAGGCTGGGGGGGGGAATGCCTTTCCCCCCCTTTTATTAAAGACATCACGAATGACCAAAGGGGAAACGGGAGCCAGGTAATAGTTGGGGTAAGGGGAAAAGGGGCGGGGGGGTAACGGGAAACCCAAAAAACGTTTATGACAGTCTTGCCCCCCGCGAAGGATCTTCCATCTGCATCGAGCAGGGTCATGTTTTTGGGGGGCCCCAAAGGGAGACCTTTTAAGATTTTCTTTGGGGAGCCCAAAAAACTAAAAAGAAACTTCAGAATGCACATACCCACCTGCAGATTAGGGGTCGGTGATAAGTTGGAGGGGGCGGGGTAAGGGGCCCCCATCCACACAGCGACAGATACTGGTACAAACCCGAGGTTTGGGAGGGGAAAAAGGGATTTTTTTACCAAGCCTGTGAAACAAGATTCCCCCGGGGGGGTCCAGATCAATTGGCTAGTTGAAAAAAACGGTTCTCCCCAGGAAAAAAAGAGAAGCGCAGGATGGGGGGATTTTTTTTTGTCAGGTCGACCTCCGACGAAAACCCAGACACAGGCGTTTCCCCACCTCTCCGGCAGGTACGGATCCGGTGTCCTTTCTGCCACAGAAAAAGCAACTCCCCTCGGAAGGGGGGGGTAATCCGAGGGTTTTTTTTTCCCCAAATTTTGGGGGGGTCGACCCCCGCATAGGGTCGGGGATGGGAAATTTGGGGGGAAACGGGGGGTGACGGTTTTTTAAACGTAGGAGCTAGACGTGGAAACCCCTCTCACGGGAAAACCCCTTTTGGGCCCCCCCTGGAACCGGGGGGCAACCGGGGGGCAAGAGTTTTTAGGTCATCGAGAGTGGTTGAAAATTCCCCCCCCCCGGTTCATCTTTAATACGACCGGGGAAAAACCCCCCCAGAAACAGATACCAAGCTCGTTATCCCCGGCCCCTCCCCAGGCAAAAGGGGGGGGGAAAGGGGCATTTGGCCCCCGGTGGAAAACCCCCCGACGGGGGGGAGCAAGATGATGGGATGATCTTCCGTCCGGGTTGTCGAAGACCTTCCGGAAAGCCCGAGAAAGGCCCGACCCAAACGGGCCCCCGGGATCTCCCTCTCCCAAAGAGGGGGTTTGCCAGGCCCGGGGCCCCCCCGGGGGGGGGGACATGATAAGGCAATTTTGGCCCGGTCGGAGTTTTAATGGGGGGACGGGTTTTAA
>JARQOD010000009.1:91303885-91378563 GCA_033576555.1 Oophaga sylvatica | reverse complement strand
TGGAATCGTTCCGGACCCTATTTCATCGCTGGCGCTCCCGCTGGGTAAGTATCTAATCGCTGTGTGGCACCTTTTCTTAGCGATTTAGCAGTACTTTTGTACCGCTAAAGTCGTTAAGAAGATCGCTAACGGCGATAGCGTCGTTAACTATATCGCTAAATGTGGCCGCACTTAGCGATATAGAAACAATCCCGCTAGCGATCGCATTAGTATGCGTCGTTATCGTGATCGCTAGCGGGATTGTTTAGTGTGGCAGTACCTTAAGCAATTGCAGACACCTGTGCTAATTAGTTTGGCAGGTGTGTCCAATGAAAGGCAAGACTACTTAAGAAGGCTGTCCCACATTATTAAGCAGCCTACATTTTCTGCCAAAATGGGAAAGAAAAAGGATGTGTCGGCTGCTGAGAAGCAACAAATTGTGGAGTGTTTAGGTCAAGGCATGACTACAACCAACATTGTCAAGACACTTCATCGTGATCATCGCACAATCAAGAACTATGTAGCTGATTTACAGAACACACGTGTGCGTGCTGATAAGGGAAAATTGAGGACTCTTTCCTACAGGCAATTACGTCAGGTTAAAAGAGCAGCGGCAAAAAAGCCTTGTCATAGCAGCAGACAAGTTTTTGAAGCTGCTGGTGCCTCCAACGTCCCCCGAACAACAAGATGCAGGGTCCTTCAGAGGTTTGCAGCTGTGCGTAAGCCATCCTGTCGACCTCCTCTATCCACTGCACACAAGCAGAAACGGCTCCAGTGGGCCAAACAATACATGAAGACTGACTTCAAAACTGTTTTGTTCACCGATGAGTGCCGTGCAACGCTCGATGGTCCAGATGGATGGAGTGGAGGATGGCTGGTTGATGGACACCCCATGCAAACACGGCTACGGCGCCAACAAGGAGGAGGTGGAGTAATGTTTTGGGCTGGAATCATGGGGAGAGAGATTGTCGGCCCCTTTAGGATCCCTGAAGGGGTAAAGATGAACTCCATAGTGTATGTTGAGTTTCTCAAACAGCACTTCCTGCCATGGTTCAAGAAGAAGAAGAACTGTGCATTACCCAGCAAGATCATTTTCATGCATGATAATGCACCGTCTCATGCTGCACATAACACATCTGCATCTCTGGCTGCTATGGGCATAAAAGGGGACAAACTTATGGTGTGGCCCCCATGCTCCCCTGACCTCAACCCCAGTGAGAACCTCTGGGGCATCATCAAAAGGAGTGTCTATGATGGCGGGAGGCAGTTCACATCTAAGCAACAGCTCTGGGAGGGTATTCTGTCCTCATGCAAACAATTGAACCAGAAACCATCCAAAACCTGACAAATTCAATGGACGAGAGACTTCAGAAGCTCCTTTCGAACAAGGGGTCCTATGTGCAAATGTAACATCACCTAGAATAAAGTTTTGAGTTGAAAACTGTTTGATTTCAGTTTGTAATAACCTGCTAACGCTTATAATTTCAAAAATGACCATTTTTTTGTTTTTTATTAAAATGAAAAGGTTGAAAACTCTGCTGTGCATAATAATTTGGAACATGCATTTTGAGTGCAGTTTGAGTGTTTTATTTTTTTTAAAAATATACTGTTATCATAGGCAGTTTGTACAAAAACCTTTCAATTGTACTCTAATAGTTATTTGACTGGAAAATTACAATGACTGCAATTCATATAGGTAATTTGGGAAAATCTGTGAAAATATTATTTGCATAATAATTTGGAACGCAGTGTAGAAGGTACCAATAAAAAAAAAACTGCAAGGGAACACATTATATACTTACTATTTATCATTCTTCACACATATATTGCTTTTTATTTACTAATTACTATACTTTTATTTACTAATTGTCACTGTTTCATTTTATTCCACAAGAGAAACCTGCATATACAACATGCTGGAATACTGTACATACTAGAGTATAAGCCGAGGCACCTAATTTTACCACAAAAAAACTGGGAAAACCTATTGACTCAAGTATAAGCCTAGGGTGGAAAATGCATCCATATAATGCTCCATAAAGTTGATGATGGGCCCCATAAGATGCTCCATACAAAATAAAACCATGTAATGCTGCATAAAGTTGATGATGGGCCCCATAAGATGCTCCATAAAGTTGATGATGGGCCCCATAAGATGCTCATATAATGCTCAATGCAGTTTATGCTGATCCTCGTATACCGTATACTGCTGCAAAAAAAAAATAAATAAATGAAATTCCTCTCGTCACTGACCGCTGAGCCTCAGCGTCGCAGTCTCTCTGCACTGTGACTGTTCAGGCAGAGTGCGCTCACTAATCACGTCATCACGCCCTCTGACCTGAACGTCACAGTGAGAGGACGAGGAAGGCACAGCGGTTGAACAGGGAGAGGTGAATATCGCAAGTACAGGGAGCCTAAGCAAGCGGCGGCACAGGCACCTGGCCCAATAGTGCGCCGTGTCCCCGCCTGCTCAGGAGCTAACGCTAACCGCCGGCCTTGTCAGCAGTCACCGAAACACTCACAGAGGCTGCAGGCGTGCGCAGATGAGCGGGAGAGACCGGGGAACACTCGCACTGCAGTGGAGAACAAGTGGGACTGTGACTCGTGTATAAGCCGAGGGGGGTCTTTTTCAACAACAAAAAAGTGCTGAAAAACCCGGCTTATACACGAGTACATATGGTAATTCTACTTATTGGCTATGTTCACACTTTGCCTTTTTTTGCTTTTTTAGGCAAATTTTAAGCTGCGTTTTACAGCACCAGCAGAGTCTATGAGACTTCAGAAATCATTGGCTTTACTTTCCTGACTGATTTGTGAAACTGCTGCGTTTTTGCAAACTGCAGCATGTCACTTCTTTCAGCGTTTTTTTTCACCCAAAAAGCAATGGGTAAGTGGAAAAATGCAGAAAAAAATGCAGGTATCAGGTTTTGCTGCACTTTTAATGCAAAAACTTTCAGGAAGTTGCATCACGTTTTTTTTTTGGGGGGTGGGGGGCACTAAACTATCGCCATGCACAACAGACAAAAACGCAGCAAAACCTACTTTTTGCAGGCAGCTCCTTTACTGCCAAGGGAGCAGATATTGCTGCAGAAACAAAAAAAAAAAACCACAGCAAAAATGCAACGTGTGAATATGGCCTTATTCGATGTCTTTTCCTCTTGGTTTGCAGCGCTGTATCAGGACTTGTTTTGGTTTTTTGTTAGATGAGCTGTAGATTTCATCATCGCCATTTTGGCTTCCGTAGAACTTTTTGATCTCTGTTCCATTATTTTGGGAGGTAAAGTGAGCGCAAAAAAAAAATTCTATTTTTTTCTATTTTTTTGAGGGGGGGGTATTTATCATATGGGTGAAATATAATATTTTATAAATTCAGGCGGTTACGCATGCGGCAATAGTAAATGTTTTGGGAGGGTTTTTTCCTTATACTTTTTAAGCTTTTTTCAACATTCTGTGAAAAGTCGAACATTTATGAAGTAAAACAAAAAAAAGACTAAAAAAAACCGCAAAGAGAAAAAAAATCTACTGGGATTAGGATGCCCATGGGCCCCATGTAAACCTGCAGCTGGGCCTGTGTGTGATATACACATACATGTACACACCTACATACATACATCACACACGTACGTGCACATACACACGGTGCGGTGCCGCGACGCTCAGGTGTCGCCCCGTGTGACCGCAGCACAGCGCAGTACCCCGGCTCCCCCCGGACTCTGACGCTCCGCCTCTCTCCGCACTTACCGGGGGGCTCCTCATGCCGAGCAGGCGGCACAGGCTCCCGGCGTCAGCAGCTCGGTACCCCCGTATCTTCTAATAGCAGCCGCTTAGCGCGGAGGCGCCGGCCCCGGGCATCGTCCTCTTCCCCGGCCTGGTACTGTCCCCGACGTCCGGTTCCTGCCTGGTATGCGGCCCGGCTCCGTGCGGCCCCAGCTCTGCTGCTGTCACTGCCATGTCCGGCCCGACGAGACAAGAGGAGGCAGGGAGAGAGGACGGAGAGCTGCGCCGGGAACACAGCGCCCCCTGCCTGGGAGGAGAGACAAGTGCAAGCCACGGCTCAGGGAAGAGATGGATAGAGATTAGAGCAAGACGGAGGGAGATGGAGAGAGTGAGATGGAGAGAATGAGATGGAGAGAATGAGATGGAGAGAGAGAGATGGAGGGAGAGAGAGATGGAGAGAATGAGATGGAGGGAGAGAGAGGAGCGAGATGGAGAGACAGATCAAGAGCGAGAGGGGGAGAGAGAGAGCGAGACGGAGGGAGAGAGATGGAGAGACAGAGAGAAAACGAGATGGAGAGATGGATAGATAGAGAGATGGAGAGAGCGAGATGGGGGGAGAGAGAAAACGAGATGGAGAGATGGATAGATAGAGAGCGAGATGGAGGGAGAGAGAAAACAAAATGGAGAGATGGATAGAGAGCGAGCGAGATGGAGGGAGAGAGAGAAAACGAGATAGAGAGAGATGGAGAGGGCGAGATGGACGGAGAGAGCAAGAGAGATGGAGAGATAGAGAGAGATGGAGAGATGGATAGATAGAGAGCAAGATGGAGGGAGAGAGAGAAAACGAGATGGAGAGATAGAGAGAGATGGAGAGAGCGAGATGGAGGGAGAGAGCAAGAGAGATGGATAGAGAGAAAACGAGATGGAGAGATGGATAGACAGCGAGATGGAGATAGGGAGAGAGATGGATGGAGAGAGATGGATGGAGAGAGCGAGATGGAGAGAGCGAGAGATGGAGAGAGCGAGATGGAGGGAGATCAAGAGAGAGAGATGGATAGAGAAAGAGAGAGATGGAAAGAGAGATGGATAGAGATGGAAAGAGATGGAGGGAGGGAGAGATGGATAGAAAGAGAGATGGAAAGATAGATAGAGATGGATAGAGAGAGAGATGGATAGAAAGAGAGAGATGGGTAGAGAGATATAAATAATAGATAAGACTTCGGGGATATCGGCAGGCTGGAGATGGCTCGCAGGGCGCCCATCCGGCAGCCCCGGTGTAACGGGTCCGGAGGGCGGAACCTCTGAGCTACTATACAAGGGGGCGGTCCTTGTAAGGGAGCGGGTGGCGACCAGGGTAGACAGGCAGGCAGTCACAGCAGATAACCGGGGCAGTCTCTGGATGGACGGGCAGGAGGTCACGGCAAGTGACCGGGGCAGTCTCTGAATGAACGGGCAGGAGGTCACGGCAAGTGACCGGGGCAGTCTCTGGATGAACGGGCAGGAGGTCACGGCAAGTGACCGGGGCAGTCTCTGGATGAACGGGCAAATACGACCTGTGATGGCTGAGCCTCCCGGTAGGCTACCAGGCAGATAGCAGATGAGCGCTCCCAGGTGAGCGGGCGAGAGTCTCTGGAATAGCAGGTGGTCACCGAACGTGACGGCAGAGCCTCCAGGCAGGCAACAGGTGAGCGCTCCCAGGTGAGCGGGCAGGCTGGTCCATAGACAGACTGGCAGGTGATGGTGGACAGACTGTTGGACGGTGGAGCCTCCAGGTAGGCTAGCGGGCTGGTAACAGGTGAGCGCTCCCAGGTGAGCGGGCAGGAATCTGGCAGGTAACAGGCAACGGAACCTGAGGGCTGAAGCAGAGTAGTGAACAGTGCAACAACATTGCTCGGGCACCTCCATTTTGGAGGAGGTGCCTTATATATGGTGAAGTCCTCCGGCCATTGGCCGGGGACTACTTAGGAGGACGCGCGCGGCCCCTATAAGAGGAAGGGAGCGCGCCCTAAGCACAGTGGCCGGAAAGGAGCGTACGCCACCAGCAGAGCGGGAGGAGGAAGACAGACCCGGAGCAGAGGGGTGAGGGGAACAGCGTCCCTGCCTAGCAGAGGGCAGGGACGCCGACGCTACAGTACCCCCCCCCTTTAGGCCCCCCCTTTTTTAGGCCAGAGAGAAATTTAGCTAATATGAGAGGGGCATGGATGTTCTCCCGAGGCTCCCACGTTCTCTCCTCAGGACCAAACCCCTTCCAATCCACCAGAAAATAGGTCTTTCTCCTTACCCTTTTGGTGGCCAGAATGTTCTCTACCTCAAATTCGTTCTCAGCAGAAACTGGAGCAGGAAGCGTACCTGTAGGCTTGACAAAAGAGTTAAGTACCACCGGTTTGAGGAGAGATACATGGAAGGAGTTAGGAATCCGCAAATTGGCCGGGAGTTTCAATTTATAGGCCACCGGGTTGATCTGACTGATGACCTCCAGAGGACCGATGAACCGAGGTCCTAGCTTATAGGAAGGAATCTTGAGCCGGACATACTTGGACGAGAGCCAGACCTTATCCCCAGGACGGAATTGAGGAGGATCCAGACGTTTTTTGTCAGCATGTTTCTTCATGCGCTCGGATGACAGAATGAGTGCGGACCGGGTACTCTCCCATATGGTGGAAAATTCGTTAACGAGATTCCGCAGCTGGATTGTCCACAGAGGTGGAGACGGGAACAGGGATCCGAGGATGCTGACCGAAGACTACAAAAAACGGAGATTTGGAGGAAGACTCGCTCTCGTGATTGTTGTAAGAAAATTCGGCCCATGGCAGGAGATCCACCCAGTCAGAATGGTGGGCATTAACGAAGTGCCGGAGGTAACTGGTCAGAATCTGATTGATCCGCTCCACTTGACCGTTGGACTGTGGGTGGTAAGCGGAGGAGAAATCCAGGGAGACGTCTAGCAACTTACAAGTGGCTTTCCAAAAACGTGAGGTGAACTGTACCCCACGATCCGACACAATGTGACGAGGCAGACCATGAAGACGGAAGATGTGGCGGATAAAGTCTTTAGCCAGTTCGGGTGCTGACGGAAGACCTGGCAGGGGAATAAAGTGAGCCATCTTGGAAAAACGGTCAACGACCACCCAAATGACCGTACAACCGGCAGAGACGGGGAGGTCAGTTATGAAGTCCATGGCTATATGCTGCCAGGGGGCAGCGGGTACCGGAAGCGGAAGGAGGCGGCCGGCAGGCAGGTGTCTCGGAACTTTGTTGCGGGCACAGGAGGCACAGGCAGAAACAAAGTCTTTTACGTCCTTGTGCAGGGTAGGCCACCAGTAATGCCGGGTAATAAGCTGGAGGGTCTTTTTCTGACCGGCGTGGCCAGCTAGTTTAGACGAATGACCCCAGTGTAGGATCCTCTCTCGATCGGGTACCGATACGAACGTCTTACCAGGAGGGAGACGATTTAGACTCACGGGAGCCACCTGCATCACTCTGGCGGGATCGATGATATGTTTAGGTTCCTCCTCGAGATCCGACACCAGGAAGGATCGAGACAAGGCGTCCGCCTTGATGTTCTTGTCTGCCGGGCGAAAATGTAGAAGAAAATCAAAGCGAGCAAAAAACAAGGACCACTGGGCTTGGCGAGGGTTAAGTCTCTGAGCATGCTGGAGGTAAGCCAAGTTTTTGTGATCAGTGTAAATGATTACCGGATGAAGAGCCCCCTCGAGTAGGTAACGCCACTCTTCTAATGCCAGCTTGATGGCCAATAGCTCTCGGTCTCCTATGGAATAATTGCGCTCGGAAGAGGAGAAGAGTTTAGAGAAGAAGCCGCAAGTTACCATCCTCCCGGAAGAAGATTTTTGAGTAAGTACCGCTCCGGCTCCAGAGGAGGAAGCGTCAACCTCCAAGAAGAACTGCTTGTTGCCGTCCGGGCGATGCAGCACCGGAGCGGAAGAGAAGGCTTGTTTTAAGGAAAGAAAGGCCTCCTCTGCTTCGGGAGTCCACTGTTTGGGGTTAGCGTCCTTGCGGGTGAGCGCGGAGATTGGAGCAGTCCGGGAAGAGAAGTGCGGTATGAAGAGGCGGTAATAATTGGCGAAGCCCAGGAACCGCTGAATGGCCTTCAATCCCTCCGGTCGGGGCCATTTCTCGATGGCAGATAGTTTCTCCGGATCCATTCGTAGACCTGTCTGAGAAATGATGTAGCCCAAAAACGGAAGCGAAGTCTGCTCAAAGAGGCACTTCTCATATTTAGCGAAGAGGTGATTCTGCCTGAGCCTGAGCAGAACCTGACGAACGTCCCTCCGGTGAGACTGGAGATCCGGAGAGAAGACCAAGATATCGTCCAGGTACACCACTACGCAGGAGTAGAGAAGGTCCCGGAAGATGTCATTGACCAACTCTTGAAAGACTGCCGGAGCGTTACAGAGACCAAAGGGCATCACCAAATACTCGTAGTGGCCGTCCCGGGTGTTGAATGCCGTCTTCCATTCATCTCCCCGACGGATACGGACTAGGTTATATGCCCACGAAGATCCAGTTTGGTGAAGATTCTAGCCCCCCTCAGACGATCAAATAATTCTGGAATGAGCGGAAGGGGGTACTTATTCTTCACCATGATCAGGTTAAGACCTCTGTAGTCTATACAGGGACGGAGAGAGCCGTCTTTCTTTTTTACAAAGAAGAAGCCTGCTCCCGCTGGGGAGGTAGATTTCCGGATGAATCCTTGGCCAAATTCTCGATATATTCGGACATCGACCTGGTCTCAGCAGCAGACAATGGGTAAATACGCCCACGGGGAGGCGTAGTACGGGTAGCAGGTCGATAGGGCAATCATAAGGTCTGTGAGGGGGTAATGTCTCTGCCTCCTTTTTATTAAAGACATCAGCGAATGACCAATATGGAATCGGGAGCCCAGGTAGATTAGTTGGTGTAGGAGAAGGACGGACGGGATGAACAGGAACCAAACACGTTTTATGACAGTCTTGTCCCCAGCGAAGGATCTCTCCAGTCTGCCAGTCGAGCACGGGTGCATGCTTTTGGAGCCAAGGTAGACCTAGTAAGAGTGCGTGAGAGAGTCCAGGCAGAACATGAAAAGAGATGCTCTCAGAATGCAGCATACCCACCTGCAGAGTTATGAATTCGGTGATAAGTTGGATGGGACGTGGTAAGAGACCCCCATCCACAGCAGCGACAGATACTGGTACAACCAGAGGTTTGGTAGGAATGTGGTATTTTTCTACCAGAGCCTGTGAAACAAGATTCCCGGCTGCTCCAGAGTCAAGTTGGGCTAGTTCGAAATAACGGTTCTCCCCGAGGAGAATTGAGACTGACAGCGGCAGAGATGGAGAGGATTTATCTTTGTCTAGGTCGACCTCTCTGAGCGAACCTAGACACAGGCGTTTCCCGACCTCTCCGGGCAGGTACGGATCCGGTGCTCCTTACTGCCACAGTAGAAGCAACTCCCCTCGGCACGGCGTAAGTCCTGACGGGTTTTGACCATCTTGGTCTGGTCGACCTGCATAGGCTCAGGAGAGTGTAATTGGGGAGAAACGGAGGGAGTGACGGGTTTCTGAAACGTAGGAGCTAGACGTGGAAACCTCCTCTCACGGGTAACCTCTTTGGCCCGCTCCTGGAACCGTAGGTCAATCCGGGTGGCAAGAGTTATTAGGTCATCGAGAGTGGTAGGAATGTCCCGACCGGCGAGTTCATCTTTAATACGACCGGACAGACCCTCCCAGAAAACAGATACCAGAGCGTCGTTATCCCAGGCCAGCTCCGAGGCAAGGGTACGGAACTGTATGGCATATTGGCCCACGGTGAGACCTCCCTGACGGAGGCGTAGCAGAGATGATGCGGATGAGGTCTTCCGTCCGGGTTCGTCGAAGACCTTCCGGAAAGCCACGAGAAAGGCAGACAAGTCGGACACCAGGGGATCTCCTCTCTCCCAAAGAGGATTTAGCCAGGCCAGGGCCTCCCCGGTGAGATGGGACATGATGAAGGCAATTTTGGCCCGGTCGGAGTTAAACTGGTGGGACAGGAGTTCAAAGTGCAGGGTGCACTGATTAATGAAGCCCCGAGCCTGAGCGGGGTCGCCTCCGAAGCGAGGAGGTGCAGAAAGCCGGGGTCCGGGACAGGAAACCACGGAATGGGTGGAGAGCGGAGCTGCCGGATTGCGGGTCATGGCACCAGCGGTGGTTGCTGGTGTAGCGGCCAGAGTGTCCAGGCGAGAATTGACATTCCGCAGGTGACCCAGGATGGACTCCTGTTGGGACCTCTGACGGGACAGTTCATGACACAAGTCCGAGAGCGAGGGAGCTTGGGTGCCACCGGGTTCCATGGCCCGAGCAAACTGTAACGGGTCCGGAGGGCGGAACCTCTGAGCTACTATACAAGGGGGCGGTCCTTGTAAGGGAGCGGGTGGCGACCAGGGTAGACAGGCAGGCAGTCACAGCAGGTAACCGGGACAGTCTCTGGATGGACGGGCAGGAGGTCACGGCAAGTGACCGGGGAAGTCTCTGGATGAACGGGCAGGAGGTCACGGCAAGTGACCGGGGCAGTCTCTGGATGAACGGGCAAATACGACCTGTGATGGCTGAGCCTCCCGGTAGGCTACCAGGCAGATAGCAGATGAGCGCTCCCAGGTGAGCGGGCGAGAGTCTCTGGAATAGCAGGTATCACCGAACGTGACGGCAGAGCCTCCAGGTAGGCTAGCAGGCAGGCAACAGATGAGCGCTCCCAGGTGAGCGGGCGAGAGTCTCTGGAATAGCAGGTGGTCACCGAACGTGACGGCAGAGCCTCCAGGCAGGCCAGCAGGCAGGCAACAGGTGAGCGCTCCCAGGTGAGCGGGCAGGCTGGTCCATAGACAGACTGTCTGTTATGTTACGGTAGCTGAGGAGTGCAGGTAAAAAAGGAAATACACCAGAGCAGTTGGAATCTATGAGATTGCAGTACCCTGACTAACCACCGCAACTAGAGGCAGCCGTGGAGCGTTCCTACGATGGTCCTAGACGCCTCGTCACAGCCTGAGAAACTAACTACACCTAAAGATAGAAATAGGAAAGCTATCTGCCCCGGAGCAGAACCCCAAAGATAATAGAAAGCCCCCAAACATGTAATGGCGGTTAGACAAGAGGAAATACTGACACAGAAAGAAAATAGTATGAGCAAACGCTGGGGCCCAAACTATCTAAATAGAAAAGGACAGGAAGGGTACTTACTGCAATCCCAGAAAACCCTGAAAAACACCAACTCTACTAATTTCAAAATAACCTGAGATCACACGACCTCTACCACCTAAATTAGTTCTCTGGTGTAACAAAAACAGCAGCCACTGAAAAAACTGCAAAAAGCAAAAGTACAAAACACAGTGGCTGGACTAAACTGAGAGGGCAAAAGCCCCCGGAGGGGACCCAGAAGGCCCCCACAGAAGTGCAGGACAAAATGCAAAAATATAGCAAAAACACAAAATAAGAAATTGTCTTATCTGATAGCAGGAGATGCAGACACGACACAGCAGGCTACAAGGGAAACTGGAAAGAAGGATTCAGACCAGAACAATTGATCACCGGCAACCCTGATGGGAAAATGATTCCCTTAAATAAGACCAATCAGTAACACCTGATTCCCAATCCTCACTAGTACCGCTTGTAACCACCAGAGGGAGCCTCTGCTCAGAACTCATCTCAAACCCATTCACAACAGTACCCCCCCCTTGAGGAGGGGTCACCGAACCCTCATTTGAGCAACCAGGTCGGTCAGGATGAGTTCTATGATACGCACGGATAAGTCTCCTAGCATGGATGTCCGAAGCAAACACCCAAGAATTATCTTCCTGACCATAACCTCTCCATTTAACCAAATACTGGAGTCTTCGTCTAGAAAAACGAGAATCCAATATTTTCTCAACCACATACTCCAGATTGCCCTCAACCAAAACAGGGTCAGGAGGCACAGCAGCAGGAACCACTGGCTCAACAAACCTCTTCAACAAGGACTTGTGGAACACGTTATGGATCTTAAATGTCCCTGGAAGAAGCAAACGAAAAGAAACAGGATTAATAATCTCCATGATCTTATAAGGTCCAATGAACCTAGGCTTAAATTTAGGAGATGCTACTCTCATAGGAATATTCTTTGAGGACAACCAGACCAAGTCCCCCACTTTAAACCGAGGACCATCAGTCCTATGCCGGTTAGCAAACCGCTGGGCCTTCTCCTGAGAGAGGGACAACCTCTCCACTACCTGGTCCCAAATCTGCTGCATACGCTCAACAACAGAGTCAACACCTGGACAGACAGAAGCCTCCGTCTGTCCTGAAGAAAATCGAGGGTGAAACCCAGAATTACAGAAAAACGGAGACATCAAAGTGGCAGAGCTAGCCCTATTATTAAGAGCAAACTCAGCCAAAGGCAAAAAAGAGACCCAGTCATCCTGATCAGCAGACACAAAGCATCTTAGATAAGTCTCCAATGTCTGGTTTGTTCTCTCAGTTTGACCATTGGTCTGAGGATGAAATGCCGAGGAGAAAGACAATTGAACACCCAGTTTAGAACAAAAAGTCCTCCAAAATCTGGAAACAAACTGGACTCCTCTGTCAGACACAATGTTCTCAGGAATGCCGTGTAAACGAACCACGTGCTGAAGGAACAACGGCACCAATTCAGAGGAGGAAGGCAACTTAGGTAATGGCACAAGATGTATCATTTTGGAAAACCTATCACAAATTACCCAGATGGTGGTCATTCTCTGAGAAACAGGAAGATCGGAAATGAAATCCATAGAGATATGGGTCCATGGTCTCTTGGGCACAGGCAATGGCATCAACAAACCACTAGAGCGAGAGCAAGGCTTGGAGCGAGAGCAAGTCCCGCAGGACTGCACAAATTCCCTGACATCGCGAGACAAGGTAGGCCACCAAAAGGACCGACTAACCAAGTCTCTGGTACCAAAAATTCCGGGATGCCCAGCCAATGCGGAACAATGAATCTCAGACATCACACTCTTTTTCCATTGGTCCGGGACAAACAATTTTCCAACAGGGCAGCGCTCGGGCCTATCCTCCTGACACCCCTCCAGAGCAAGTCTCAAATTAGGCGAGATGGCGGAAAGAACTACACCCTCCTTCAAAATAACAGAGGGATCAGATAGCTCAGGAGAGTCCGCAAGGAAACTCCTCGAGAGGGCATCCGCCTTAACATTCTTAGTGCCAGGAAGAAAGGAAACCACAAAATTAAAACGTGTGAAAAACAAGGCCCACCTGGCCTGTCTAGGATTGAGTCGCTTGGCAGATTCCAGATAGACCAGATTCTTATGGTCCGTAAGGACCACCACCTGATGTTTGGCTCCCTCCAGCCAATGTCTCCACTCTTCAAAAGCCCACTTCATGGCCAATAACTCCCGATTACCCACGTCATAATTACGTTCAGTAGGAGAAAATTTTCGAGAGAAAAAGGCACAAGGGTTACTTTTAGAGGTCTCTGGATCTTTTTGGGACAAAACGGCACCTGCCCCAATTTCAGAGGCATCAACCTCCACCTGAAATGGCAGAGAAACATCAGGCTGCCGTAGAACAGGAGCAGAAGTGAATCTCTGCTTAAGTTCCTGAAACGCAGAGACTGCCTCAGGAGGCCAATTCACCACATCAGAACCCTTTCTGGTCAAATCAGTTAATGGTTTAACAATAACAGAGAAATTACCAATAAATTTACGATAAAAATTGGCAAAACCCAAAAATCTCTGAAGAGCCTTTAATGAAGTAGGTTGGACCCAATCACAGATGGCCTGAACCTTGACCGGGTCCATTTCAATAACAGATGGGGACAAAATGAATCCCAGAAATGAGATCTTCTGTACGCCAAAAAGACACTTTGATCCCTTCACATACAGAGCATTCTCTCTCAAAATCTGGAATACAGTTCGAACATGTTTCACATGAGAGTCCCAGTCATTAGAAAAAATCAAGATATCATCCAAATAAACAATCAGAAACTTGTCCACAAAATCCCTGAAAATGTCATTCATGAAGGACTGGAAGACGGAAGGAGCATTAGTGAGCCCAAAGGGCATCACAAGGTACTCAAAATGCCCTTCAGGGGTGTTAAATGCCGTCTTCCATTCATCCCCGTGCTTAATGCGAATAAGGTTATACGCCCCCCTGAGGTCAAGCTTGGTAAACCAAGTAGCGTTTTTCACCCTGGAAAACAGGTCAGAAATCAAGGGTAACGGGTATTGATATTTCACAGTAATATTGTTCAAGAGACGATAATCAATACACGGCCTTAATGAACCATCTTTTTTGGCCACAAAGAAAAAACCGGCACCTAAGGGTGAAGAGGATGGTCTGATATGACCCTTCTCCAATGATTCCTTGATATAAGACCGCATAGCGTCATGTTCAGGTACAGACAAGTTAAAAAGGCGACCCTTAGGGAATTTACTACCTGGCACTAATTCAATAGCGCAGTCATAGCTCCTATGGGGAGGTAAGGATGCAGATTTACTTTCGCTAAACACATCAGAAAAATCAAACAAAAAGTCAGGAACATCCTCAGCCTGGGGGAAGGCAGAAAAAACAGGAGTGTTGGTATTAACACATTGGCAGCCCCAACTGGTTACAGACACAGATTTCCAATCCAAAACAGGATTATGAGACTGTAACCAAGGGAAACCCAGCACGATAATGTCATGCAGATTATATAGAACCAAAAATTTGCAGCACTCCTGGTGATCAGGTTCAACCCTCATTATCACCTGAGTAGAAAACTGGGGTTTATTCTCAGCCAAAGGGGTAGAATCGATCCCCAGTAGGGGAATAGACTTCTGTAGGGGTATCAAGGGAAATCCACAACGTTTAGCAAAATCATAATCCATCAGGTTAATAGCTGCTCCAGAATCAACGAAAGCCTGAGCAGAAAATGAGGACAGAGAGCATATCAGAGTAACAGTTAATAAAAACTTAGTCTGAACACTACCCAAGACAACTGAGCGTGCAAAACGTCTTCCCCGCTTAGGGCAGACTGAAATAGCATGAGAGGCATCACCACAGTAGAAACATAACCCATTGCGCTTTCGAAACTCATGACGCTGTGCCCCAGACACCACTCCATCACACTGCATGGGCTCAGCAGCTGGCTCACAAGGCAACACCACTCCACGCATACTTCTCCGCTCACGCAAACGTCTGTCAATTTGAATCGCTAATGACATAGAATCATTGAGACCAGAGGGGACAGGGAATCCCACCATAACATCCTTTACATTATCCAACAGACCCTTCCGGAAAAGGGCCGCCAAAGCGTCGTCATTCCATTTGGTCAGGACTGCCCACCTACGGAATCTCTGACAGTATAACTCAGCGTCATCAAGCCCCTGATTTAATGCCAACAAGGCTTTTTCAGCTTGATCAGTGACATTAGGCTCATCGTACAATAACCCCAAAGCCTGAAAAAATGCATCAACATCACTCAAAACAGGATCCCCAGGTGTGAGGGAAAAAGCCCAATCCTGAGGATCGCCGCGCAGGAGAGAGATGACAATTTGAACCTGCTGCGCTGCGTTTCCTGAGGACTTAGATTTTAAGGCAAGAAACAATTTACAATTATTTTTGAAATTCTGAAACTTAGCTCGATCCCCTGAAAACAAATCTGGCATGGGGATCCTAGGTTCCACAACAGGCAACCTAGCAAGATATGCAGCAATACTCCGAACCTCAGTGGCAAGCTGATCCACACGGCCAGACAACTGTGCAAACTCCATTGGGAGAAAAGATCCTCCCCAGCACCCAGAGATACAGAGGGAAACAAAAAAAAAAAAAATGCAACAAACAGAAAAATATCTCTGACAACTTTTCTTCCTTCAAAATATTTTTTCCCTTCTGTGAGTACCATACAATTTTTATGGCCGGTGATACTGTTATGTTACGGTAGCTGAGGAGTGCAGGTAAAAAAGGAAATACACCAGAGCAGTTGGAATCTATGAGATTGCAGTACCCTGACTAACCACCGCAACTAGAGGCAGCCGTGGAGCGTTCCTACGATGGTCCTAGACGCCTCGTCACAGCCTGAGAAACTAACTACACCTAAAGATAGAAATAGGAAAGCTATCTGCCCCGGAGCAGAACCCCAAAGATAATAGAAAGCCCCAAACATGTAATGGCGGTTAGACAAGAGGAAATACTGACACAGAAAGAAAATAGTATGAGCAAACGCTGGGGCCCAAACTATCTAAATAGAAAAGGACAGGAAGGGTACTTACTGCAATCCCAGAAAACCCTGAAAAACACCAACTCTACTAATTTCAAAATAACCTGAGATCACACGACCTCTACCACCTAAATTAGTTCTCTGGTGTAACAAAAACAGCAGCCACTGAAAAAACTGCAAAAAGCAAAAGTACAAAACACAGTGGCTGGACTAAACTGAGAGGGCAAAAGCCCCCGGAGGGGACCCAGAAGGCCCCCACAGAAGTGCAGGACAAAATGCAAAAATATAGCAAAAACACAAAATAAGAAATTGTCTTATCTGATAGCAGGAGATGCAGACACGACACAGCAGGCTACAAGGGAAACTGGAAAGAAGGATTCAGACCAGAACAATTGATCACCGGCAACCCTGATGGGAAAATGATTCCCTTAAATAAGACCAATCAGTAACACCTGATTCCCAATCCTCACTAGTACCGCTTGTAACCACCAGAGGGAGCCTCTGCTCAGAACTCATCTCAAACCCATTCACAACACTGTCAGGTGATGGTGGACAGACTGTCGGACGGTGGAGCCTCCAGGTAGGCTAGCGGGCTGGTAACAGGTGAGCGCTCCCAGGTGAGCGGGCAGGAATCTGGCAGGTAACAGGCAACGGAACATGAGGGCTGAAGCAGAGTAGTGAACAGTGCAACAACATTGCTCGGGCACCTCCATTTTGGAGGAGGTGCCTTATATATGGTGAAGTCCTCCGGCCATTGGAGGGGGACTACTTAGGAGGACGCGCGCGGCCCCTATAAGAGGAAGGGAGTGCGCGCCCTAAGCACAGTGGCCGGAAAGGAGCGTACGCCACCAGCAGAGCGGGAGGAGGAAGACGGACCCGGAGCAGAGGGGTGAGGGGAACAGCGTCCCTGCCTAGCAGAGGGCAGGGACGCTGACGCTACACCCGGACTACTGAGGTGACCACTTGGCTGGAGTCCTACAAATCGATTCGCTCATCTCTGATAAGTTCTTATACTGATACAACCTTTGTAAGACTATTTTGTGAAATTCTGGTCATAGAGGGGTCTTCTAGACTCTAGAACACTTTTGGGTATAAGCTTTGATCATTGTAGTAATCAGACGGAGTATTCCTTACGTTCCAGAGTCTCCACCTCTGCCCTGAGCTCCATTACTTGGCTGTAGTGTCTCATGCCATCTACACTACATAAGCAGAGCTGCTGAGCTTTGTGATTAGCTGCAGCGCTGTCTACTTGATGTCACCGCTGCAGCTAAACAACAGAGATCAGGACAGCATTGGAGACCCTGCGCTGAACCTCAGGAGTGTATTAGTCTATTTTATAACTACTGAAGTTTATACCCCAGTGTTTTCTGGGAGGGGACAACCGCTTTAATAGATCTACCCCCTTGTGTCCAGTGAGATTTTTCCCAAGAAGCACTGGTCTTGGGAAAAAATATCCTTAAGGGTATGCCACACTAAGCGAGATCGCTAGCGAGATAGCTACGGCGTCACCATTTATGACGCAGCATCGATCTCGTTAGCGACTTTAGCTGTGTGTGACATGTAGCAGCGATGTGGCCCCTGCTGAGATGTCGCTGATCACTTATGAACGTTCTGAGACGTTTTTTGGTCGTTGGTGTCCCGCTGGTGAGCCTGAATCGCTGAGTGTGACACCCTTTATGAACGACTTCACCAGCGTCGCAGGTGGGACTAGGTTTTCCCAAAGACCGCAGAGGTCGTTATACAGATCGCTGATGAGTTGTGTTTGGAATCTAACTAGCGATCGCAGATCACCGCCAGGTCGTGCCATTGTCGTGATCGCTGGTGCGATTGCTAAGTGTGGCAGTGCCTTAAGGCTAGGCCATCAATGTTAAAGAACCCTCATCCTCCTCCCATCAAAATGTTTATCCTCTTAATATGTTGCAATCACCATATCATACAGCACTGTGCACTTACAATTACTCATTTTGCTTTTCTACTCAATTCTCTTTTCTCTGCAAGAGAATCATGTGATTAAAAACTGAGTAGCTGAATCCTTCTGCGCTCCATGTAGAAACAGGAGGTCAATTTTCCCTGCATAAGTCATCAGTCACTGCAAAAGTCCCTAGTAGGGGGAGGAGGGAACAGCTGGGTCAGGAGATGAAGAGGGAACGATAAATGTAGGGACAAGAGACTTCCTGTTTCTCCATAGAGCAGAGAAAAGAGAAGAATTAGCTGGTAGAAAGGCAAAATGAGCAATTGTAAGTACACAGTGCTATATAATATGATGGCTGCAATATACTAAGAGGATAAAAACCTTGATGGGAGGAAGAGTGCTTCTTTAAAGTTCCGGAGAAACCACTTTAAATCATAAATATATTAAAGAAAAAAAAAAAAGTCAAAGCACAGAGAATTAATCTTGCTTCTGTTGCACAATTTTCTGGCTTGGATAAAGCCTCTCCATAGACTCCTTAGAAAATGTCACAGATTCAGCACAATCGCCTAATATTGGAACTGGTTATGATTTTGCTGTAAGTCTGAACTAATTAGTTGGAGGGAAGAGTCGGATCGTCTACAGTAAGTGAATGTGAAATCTCAGTGTTGTGTGAAATATGACATCTGCAACATGTTCCCAGCCTGCTACAAAGTAACAAACCTTGTCAGGCGCCACAGGGAAAAGGGATCACTCCACTAACAAACTAACCAGTTCTGATTATATATATATATATATATATATCTCTTGGACATTTTCCTCCATTCCTGACCAAGCGCATATTTTATTTTATTTTTTTATTCATACTCGTTTAGTGTTACAAATAATTTTTTGTCATTTATATATTCATAAATAAATATATATTTCTCTGGAATCCATCCAGGACAAATTCAGTTCCCAATACCCACACTTTCAAGCATGGCCTAAAAACGTTTTTTTTTTTTTTTTAGACTGGCCTATCTCCTTACCTCACTTATCTAACTATCCCCGCTTCACCCATATAAAATCATGACCCCTGCAGAACCTGTTCGTACCCTACATAATAGCCCTGTGTCTGTGCTGTACACACACTGGCTGGTGACGGTTCATGCAGTGTTATGTGCAGACCCTATTTAGCATATTATGGCAGGTCCATACAATATACGCACATTTTATCATTTACCTTTCGTGTCTCCCCTATTTCCCCATAAGTTGTAAGCGTGCGAGCAGCACGACCCGCACTCCTATTGGTAAGCGAGTTATATTTATTCTGTAAGGTTTTTTATTGTCCGTACAAGTCCCCTCTAAAATTGTAAAGTGCTGCGGAATATGTTGGCGTTATAAAAATTATTCTATACATTTGTATGACATGTATATTTTTTTTCCAAAGAAAAATGTCTGATTTGAATTTTTTTTTTTTTTTTACAACCACAAAAATACATTTTAAATTGAATTCTTCTTTCTAGAACAATTCATTCTATGTATTTGGGACATGCACGTTTTCTTTGCAGGGCTATAAACAGCAGTTCCGACTGGCTGCAGGTTTTTTAAAAAAAATTCTACAAATTTATCTGTATTTATTATTTTGTTTTTTACATAGAGTGGCCCCAATAAAATCTTTGGAGGCACTTAAACTTAGAAATAAGTTTATTTAGTATTGAGGTGTCTGTAAAGGTCCAATCTATCAAAATATACAATTGTTTAATCAGTCTGGTAAATGTTGTAAAGATAAGGAATATCTAAACTCCAAAATTGATCTTTTTTTGGTCAGAGAAAAAAAATGTAATAAAAAAAAAAAATAGCTTGTACCCCAAAATGAAGCCGATTAAATTTGCTGCTTGGTGCCCAACAAACAAGCCCTCATACAGGTCCATTGACATAAAAAAAAAATAAAAAATATGGGAATCCGCTAATAATGACACAAATCAACTTAAAAAAAAAAAAATCAGATTTTTTTTCTTTTTTTAGGCACAAATAGTAAAAAAAAAACTATACGTTTGATACTGATGTAATCGTATTGTCCCGGAGAATCTTGTTGCCAGGTCATTTTTTTTGCACAATTAAATAACACCGCAAAGAAAAAAAAAAAAACCTATAACATAAATCGCTTTAGTTTACTTTTATCTAATTTTTCAGTATATTACGTACGTAACTAGGAGAATGGTGTCCATGAAGAATAACAGCACTGATCCAGTTTAATTGAAGAAAAAAATAAAGTTATCTGGCTCTTTGAAAATTGGCTGAGACAAAAGGCGTTAAATGGATTTGTTGTGACATAAAAGCCTAGAAACAGAGAATGACCCACAAAAAATTTTTTTTAGTAGCCCTGAGCTGATACTAGATTTTCCTGTTTTTTATTATGATTTGCCCAATTACCATTAATTTCCCATTCACCTGTGAGTGATACTATTGAGAAGTGGAAGGAACCACAGTAACTCAGCCACAAAGTGAAAACCCCGTATCATTACGGGGTTGGTGGGGGATGGTCACTGAGTGCAGAGGGCTGAAAAGTCACCATCACTCTACTGACCTCATAACTGCAGAGTCCAGACCTCCTCTGGTATATCAGCACCAATGCGCCCCCATATGGAGTTTTATGGCCAAGCAGCTGAATGTAGCCTTACATCACCAAGCACAATGCATAGTGTAGGATGGAGTGGTGTAAAGCCACCGTCGCCACCACCACTGGACTCCGGAGATGGATCACACTTCTTTACGAGTCCGAATGAAGGCCGGTAGGACGTTCTAGCTCCTGCACCAAGCTGTGAGGCGGGTAATATAATGGGATTGTTCCAACTAAAGCGCATACACCCCATGGTCTCTGTGTCCCCCAATGAAGCGATAGAGAAAGGAGATTATTGTGTACTCACCGTAAAATCCTTTTCTCCGAGACTCATTGGGAGACACAGCGGTCTGTGTCTCCCAATGAGACGATGGAGAAAGATTAATACTTCACAAGACATTGTGGACAATTGTAGCTTCCATCTTTGTGGGAACAGTTTGGGGGAAGGGTCTGTTCTGTTCCTCATGACTGTGCCCAGTGCATAAAGTGTATACAGACATGGTTGGAGGAGTTTGGTGAGAAGAACATGAGCCCAGACCTCAGCCTCATGCAGAGCAAGAAGTGCGGTCTCCTTTCCAACTTCATGGTCCGAGATCACAAATGCTCTGCCGGACTAAAGTACAAAAATTCTTATCTGACACCTCCAAAAAATTGTGAAACCATTTGCGTATTATGGACTTACAATGGGGGGTTATACGAACTCTTGTAGGTGTGGAGTGGAGGTCTCCACACATTTGTCCAAAATAGTTTCTATAGCACATTAAGGGCAAGTTCACACATCACATTTTCCTCATCCATGCACCAAGGTAGTTCAAGAAAACATTTTTTTTTGTGTATATTTGCATGTCCTTATCCTGATCCATTGTTAAAGGTCAGAATTATTCAAGTCCACAAGGATTTATCAACAAGAAAAAATTGAGGGCAAACACTTCCCCTTACGCTAAACAAATCACTTACAGAAAGTAGAAAAAAAAAATCTGAATTTCCACCCACCCTCCCCTTTAAACAAAACAATGGATTTTGAGTACTCCCTGTAAAAGAGCTCTCCGAGCCTTCATTGTGGTACACCAGTAATCATGGCTGTATGCTGCTGACGCTATGCAGAAAAAAAAAAAAGTTGGCTCCTCAGCGGAGCACAACCACAGAGTGGCTCGAAACAAATCGGTTTTATTTTAGTGTCAGAAGGAGGCGGCAGACAGTCAGCGCTCAGACCTGTTTCTACCTTAGATTCCCTTTGAGGAAGGGGGGGAAATTATGGGAACAGATGTATGAATGCACCCTAAAATATGTATGTAGTCACACTGAGAAGTGTTTTGCACCATCCAAATAGACGGCTTACAGATCAGATGTTATATTTTCCCAGTCACAGAGCGGTGGTCACCATTGCTAAAGTGGATGTAACATGTAACCCAAGCTTCTCCCACCTTATTCCTGGAGGCACCAGTGAACCTTCTGAGCATTTTGCTTCCCAAACAGTTTTAAAATCATAGACCACATTATAGCAGCATGTGTTTATTATAGAAGACAAGGTATAATTAACATGGAATCCACTTCCCATTATGTAACCAGAACATGCTCATCACAAGCTTATCCCATCTTATACACACTCGTCCGTGTTAGGAGTCATACATTTTACGACAGTCGCTCCCCAATACAGCGGAGTGCGGCGCTCAGCTACTTCGTTAGTCCTATAGACAGTCAATGAAGCAGCACCGCAGCTAATGCTCCATTTTGCCATCATATACCATCACTTATTGATCACTGGTAAGTCTTTGGGATCCCTTCGGAAAGCAAAAGGTGCCACAGTGCTGGAAGACTGCAGGAAATAACAGCTTAGCCCATTCACTTAAATGGAGCCACATTATATGCAGTGGTCAGAAATGTAGCCCCTTCATTCCCAGAGGGCAGACCCCTCCCCAGCTATCATTAAATGATGCCAAAATTACTTTACATTTTTTTTTTTTTTTTTTATATACCTTTTTGAGTAACCAATCCAGGTCATAAAGTAGGATTTTTTTAATTTCTCATAAAGTAACTTCACCCATAAGTAGAGCTGGTGTGAATGAATTTGCAGGCCCGTGAGATAATCTGTGCCTGTTGGACAAGAGACCTGAGAACCGCATCTTACTTGCAGGCATCTGTAGCTTTTTTTTTTTTGATTAGTCAGCCTGATGCAATACATCCAGCCAGGACTTCTGGTGGAAAACAAAACTACCCATAAGCATAAGCACATCGGCCACAATTGGTCCGCTGCGTAAGCAGATTTGCCTCAACGAGACTTACAAGTTCTGTTGAGCCAAGTTTAATTTTGCCATTTTCTTTTCTGGAAAAGTTGGGCAACGACTGTAAAACGTATTAGGCCGGCGTCACACTAGCGAGTTACTCGCACGACTTACATAAACACCCGGCACGGCCGCCCGCTCTCGGACCAGATTGTGCGGCTGCATGTATTTCTATGCCGCCGCACACTCTGGTCCAAGAGCGGGCGGCCGTGCCGGGTGTTGATGCGAGTAAGTCGTGCGACTAACTCGCATCAAACTCGCTAGTGTGACGCCGGCCTTAAAATGCAAATGGCTGCAGAAATGTTTGATTGAGCAGTTCCATACATATCAGTTGCGCCGATTCTGCAGCGTGTGCAAGGATTTCTGCAAGCCCTATGAATGGCACAGTCTTAGAAGTTTCTGCAACAGTCTTGCTGTGTGTGAATAAAGCCTCAACGCTCCCACATTTCTTTTTTCTTAAAGGGAGTCTGAGCACAGAATGACTGCTCAAACCAAGTACAGGCATTCTGTGCGGACACTCCCTTAAAGGAAAAAAAAAAGAAGCTCTAGAGTTTAGCAACACATTAATGACGCTGCAAATACAAATTCATGCTGCAAATTAAGCAGTATGCCAGCTACCCCTCCTCAATAGATCTCCACACTTGTACATAGGCTGTTAGTAATTAAAATTAATTCAAGTAACTAAAACTCAGCTGCAATACCAGTCACAGCCCACGGTATAGTGGCAGACCCTTTTTCTAACCATGCACATCCCCATTAAGACAGACATTTTACCAGTCTTAGATAGGTCTCCTTACATCTTTTGCATAATTTCAGGGGAAAGAAAAATAAAATAAAACAGATACAAGCGTTTTATTTCTACTGAAGGGAGATGGGAGGACAAGATGTGTTACTGGAGCTTTCTGCTCACCAAACAGCTCTGCAGGGCAGGCACCAAACATTGCGTTTTTTTTTCTTTTCGGTTTTTTTTTTTTTTTCAGTCTCTCCAAAAAAAAAATATGGCTA
Source organism: Oophaga sylvatica (assembly GCA_033576555.1). Lineage (NCBI taxonomy): Eukaryota > Metazoa > Chordata > Amphibia > Anura > Dendrobatidae > Oophaga > Oophaga sylvatica. Next base: position 91,354,880 of record JARQOD010000009.1, on the reverse strand, counting down.
GTCCTGGGAGGAAAGTGCAAAACGCAAAATAAACAGCAAGAAAAATGCTGCAGTAGCATTGTTAAAATACAAAATATTTATATTATGGAACTATTAACATGTGATGTTTCATGGGAAAACTTTGGAACCACACAGCCGATTTTTTTTTTTCTTTTACGATTTTTTGTTGAAATCAAGTCCATGTTATCTTCCAAAAGTTTGCAACAAGTTTCTCAATTTGCTTCATTTTTTGATGCTTCGTCAAAATTCTCTACAAGTTCTGTAAAGGGGAGAAAAAAAACAAAAAGTTAATTTAAGAGGAAAAAAACAAAAAAAAAATCATTGGGCAGGTAACTACCCGCCTGTTCTGCCCAACGCAGAGGTCACGGACCGCTCTTACCAGCGATTCTGCTGCTTCCACCGAAATTACGTCAGAGCAGCGGCTTCTCTTCCTCTCTGCTGTCATACTGATTGACACCTGACTCCCTGCTGCATAACTGTGGGGATCCAGCTGTCGATCAGCATGACATTGGCAGCAACGCCCTGACAACTGAGCACCCAGAAGAAGAGTTGCTCTGTGAACATAGAGAAGCTGAAATCACCAGCAGGAGCGGTCAGTGACCGCTCTGAGCAGGCACCAGGTCGAACAGGCAGGTGCCAGCTAGCTTTTTTTCACTAGGAGCCAAAGAAAACTAGTCTAGTCCTGGACAACCCCTGTTAAGGTGAGGCCAAAACAGAGAAGCAATTAGCCGCTGATGTTTTGTGATTGTTTCACCAGTAGTCACTATTTTTGCAGTGGGAGACCTTTCATCCGCAAAACCACAGGTCTTTAGAAATGCACAATATGAGAGGGAGGGGGAAACAGGCGGGACAGGATAGGAAAACTGCCAGAACCAGGAGGGGAGTGGGAAACAGGCGGGACAGGGAGGCTTTAAATGGAGGGACTGGGAATGGAGGAGTGAACACATGATAAATCCCAGGTACTCGGGAATTGAATTTACTATAGCGTATACAGGGAAAAAAAAATATAGAAAAAAAACAGAATAAGCTTTTATCAATCCAAATTGAAAGTTGTATGACCCATTTGGGAACAAGTATAATGAGCAGTTTTCAAGCTGTGCAATAGCAGAAATCCTATGAGACTTTCAGTCACATTTTACTACCGGTGTATCTTGAAAATAATTGTAAACTTACCCTAAAATCATAAAAAATTTGTCACAGAATGTAATGTGCACAAGTATCTATAATTGGGTCTTAGGGGGAACTCCTGTTTTAGGCAGGTTCTCCTGACTCGAACATGATTATGAAGATATCGATCCCAGGTCAGCAGATCTGTGGCCAATCCAAGCAAAGGCTGACGCACAGATCAGACGCGGACGTGTGAATCCAATGCTTTATGTCATGAACCACTTTATTTCCATCGAGCTTCAGACACAAAATGTTACTTACCCGGGACATCGTCATCTTCCTCTTCTATGTCCTCATGTTTAGGAGCCTTACAATCCAATACTATAAAACAAAGACAAATAATCAGCTACAATCAGTTATTGAAATCTTTTGGGAGGAGGCAAAAAAAAAAAAAAAAAAAACAGGCAAAACTGGAAAAGCAAGAGGAGTCCGCTCAAGAACAGCGTGATGATTAATTCATGGACATGTAATGAAGTTGTCTGTGGCCTGCAAGCATTCGCTCTGCATTTGCAGCTACCCTGGTGTCAGTATACCCATTGCAGGCGGCATGGAGGTCTGCTGCAGCTGTTGGCTATATTTATATATGTATTTACAGCACAGCCACCCCGACTTCTGGACAGATTTAGAAATGAGTCAGACAAGACAAGCCGTGTGCGAGATCAGCCAGGTGATCACAGCCACCTAAGAGAGCTAACATTTCACAAGAACAAGTTACTGATTACTTAACAGTTGCTTTAGAGTTTTCGCCTCCAAAACAGAGGACTCTTCAGCTTTATAGCGCACTGCTCATTGCTTAGGTGGACAGTCACCCTGTAGTATGACTGGCCTATTACCAAGATCGTATGCACACCGCTTCAAGCTTTACATCCTTCTGGTGGCTCTTAGAAGCAGCTGCCTGCATTGCTGAAATACAACCCATCTTCAGTCACCCCGGCACTGCTCCCATGCTGAAGAGGTAAAGCTGTCTCTGCTAATACCCTGGGAGAGGGCTCAGTTCGGTCCAAAGGCGAGACCATGCTGCTGGTCCGAGCTGTCAATCTCCAAGTGCACACAACCCCAGAACTAGGAGGCAGAAGAGGCAACATTTTTGATCCTGTGAACAACGTTAAACGGCACGTCTGGAAGTGTACATTAAGGCACCATTTAAACAGCAGCATTAATCTGAAAAATAAGTTTTAATCTGGCACTGCTCCCTTGAATTCCCTGGGCTCTCTTCATTAAAGGCGTTGTCCGAGCCATATAGAAAACTAGGGAGTGTGAACATGCTGGGGACTTAAACTATGTAAAAACTCATTGTTAGGGTACACTTTCACAATCCCAGTGGTCGTCACCTGTCCACTCCATATTAATTTTATATACTTGCGATCCTATGGTGACCACATTCTCTTCTGCTTCTCTCAATGGTTCGAATTGAGAAGCAAAAGAAAAACAGTCGGCTTGTGATCGAACATTTGCAAGTTGCATGAGATTTCCTCAAGCCACATACACAGCGCTGCATCTGCTCTATGTGCATATACCATGCAGGTGTGACAGCTGGAAGTGGGCATCACATAGGTAAGGATATGCCACGGTATACAATATTTTATTCAGTGTGAGTTAATAGCCAGTGTATGCCCCCTACATGGCTATATAGTGGCATACATTGGGAGGTATAAACTGGGGAACATGCAATGCAAACCTCTGATTTAAAAAAAAAAAAAAAAAAAAAAAACAACTGTACAATACCAAAGGAATTTCAGATCTTTGGACCATTGAAGGGAATCTGAATTTTTCCCTTTGTTTAAAAGGGCTGGAGACTAATTGTTTTGCAAGATCTTATTGTGAAATACTTGGTAGCTGCACGGTAGCACAAACTATACAAAATGCATCAGCCAGTTTTCAATTCTTGTCTATCAGAATCCAAACAATAAACAGCGTTTATACACTTATTTCTGGGCTCTTACCCTGGCGGGGGAATTGTTCAGCTAGCTTGCGGAGACTTGTGAGGCTGTCAGCTCCCAGTTGACTTAGGATACCTGGGAGCATTTCTGTAATCTGCTTGGCTTCTGCGTGACCATTGATTGCAAAAGTATTAGCAGAGAGGGACGCCTGAACCTTGGGGTTGTTGAAGTGGATAACTGTGCCGTCGTCTTTAATCATATTAACCTGTGGTGTCAATCAGATTAAAAAATTAGGGAAAAAAAAAACTGAGAAAAAAAAAATTAAAATAAATCACTGTTGACCAAAAACACGATGTGCATGTTTCATGACGTTAACGGAACATCATGGGTGCTTGGTAGCCACATATGCATTATATGGCTTCATACCATATATAATATTAGGGCATCCAGTAACTTGACTTGAGCAGCTGTGCCCATACCGGAACAAACATTCTGGTTTGGAGGAGAAGTAACGGCAGATCTGAAGGCCAAACCTTTACTTCTTAATAGGGCTACAATTAAGACCGCTTACCTCCTCAATACCGGCAATGTTATTTACTGCCAGTTTCTTGAGGGAGCTCTGAAGTTTCTTGTCATCTGCCGTTGCTGTTCTGTGTACAACCTTCTTCTTTCTGCGGGCTGTTCCCTAGAGGGAGACAAATATGGTCCTCAGTGAAATACAAGTATAAGCCATCATAGGTGGATGTCAATCCATGCGTCAACTCTATAGAGAGCTTGCTTACACTCGCTGCTGCACAGCTGTCTGTAATTCCATCATAGGATGGGTTAGAAGTTTCTGATTGAGATGATCGATTACTGTGACCCCCTATGATAACAGGGGTCTCTTGAATCTTCCCTGTGCGAATAAAGTGCAGGTCATGTGCTTTGCTGCGCCACTCAATGCCAGACTGTTGGAGATGGCTAAGCGCTGGATTAAACCATCACTGACAATGGAGTAGCAGCATGTATGCGACTTGGAGACTCCTGTTCTCAAAATAGCTTAGGGGTGTATCGGTGTGAAAGCCCAGCTATCAGAAACGCAATACCTATCCTATGGATAGGTGGAAGGATGAGTGTAACTCAAGCGATTGTCCAAAAAAACACAACCAAGGGAAAGACTTGCTGATCAGCAAAGTCCGACTGCCGGGACCCCCATTGTTAACGGTGTTTTGAAATTTACAGATGTGCTTTCCGCTCCATTCATTTTTTAAAGGGACTGCTGTAAAAAGCTGAGCACTGTACCCAGCTATCTCCAGCAGTCCCATAGAGAATTAATGGAGCACATCTCTGTCCACCTCTCCATTCAGATGGGGCCTTCAGAGCCTTATTCTTGGGATTGGTGGCAGCTGACTGTGGTTGAGAAATGGGCAGCCACTGAAAGTAGTGTACAGAGCTGGAACATTAAGGCTCTGCTCACTGTGTAGTGGCTGCTCTCGGGTACTGAAGCTTGCACAGCTCTGCTCACTGTAGTGGCTGCTCTCGGGTACTGAAGCTCGCACAGCTCTGCTCACTGTGTAGTGGCTGCTCTTGGGTACTGTAAACTCACACTGCTGTTTGTAGCAGCTGCTCTTGGGTACTGGAAACTCACACGCCTCTGCTCACTGTGTAGTGGCTGCTCTCGGTACTGAAGCTCGCACAGCTCTGATCACTGTGTAGTGGCTGCTCTTGGGTACTGAAGCTCGCACAGCTCTGCTCACTGTAATGGCTGCTCTCGGGTACTGAAGCTCACACAGCTCTGCTCACTGTAGTGGCTGCTCTCGGGTACTGAAGCTCACACAGCTCTGCTCACTGTAGTGGCTGCTCTCGGGTACTGAAGCTCGCACAGCTCTGCTCACTGAGTAATGGTTGCTCTTGGGTACTGAAGCTCGCACAGTTCTGATCACTGTGTAGTGGCTGCTCTTGGGTACTGAAGCTCGCACAGCTCTGCTCACTGTAATGGCTGCTCTCGGGTACTGAAGCTCACACAGCTCTGCTCACTGTAGTGGCTGCTCTCGGGTACTGAAGCTCACACAGCTCTGCTCACTGTAGTGGCTGCTCTCGGGTACTGAAGCTCGCACAGCTCTGCTCACTGAGTAATGGTTGCTCTTGGGTACTGAAGCTCGCACAGCTCTGCTCACTGAGTAATGGTTGCTCTTGGGTACTGAAGCTCGCACAGCTCTGCACACTGTAGTGGCTGCTCTCAGGTACTGAAGCTCCAACAGCTCTGCTCACTGTGTAGTGGCTGCTCTCGAGTACTGAAGCTCACACAGCTCTGCTCACTGTGTAGTGGCTGCTCTCGGGTACTGAAGCTCGCACAGCTCTGCTCACTGTGTAGTGGCTGCTCTCGGGTACTGAAGCTCGCAGAGCTCTGCTCACTGTAGTGGCTGCTCTTGGGTACTGTAAACTCACACTGCTGTGTGTAGCGGCTGCTCTTGGGTACTGGAAACTCACACGCCTCTACTCACTGTGTAGTGGCTGCTCTCGGGTACTGAAGCTCGCACAGCTCTGCTCACTGTGTAGTGGCTGCTCTTGGGTACTGTAAACTCACACTGCTGTGTGTAGCGGCTGCTCTCGGGTACTGAAGCTTGCACAGCTCTGCTCACTGTGTAGTGGCTGCTCTCGGGTACTGAAGCTCGCACAGCTCTGCTCACTGTGTAGTGGCTGCTCTCGGGTAATGAAGCTCGCACAGCTCTGCTCACTGTGTAGTGGCTGCTCTCGGTAATGAAGCTCGCACAGCTCTGCTCACTGTGTAGTGGCTGCTCTCAGGTACTGAAGCTCAGATCAACTCACTTCAATGGAAGATGAGCTGCAGCATCAGTAAAAATTTTCCTAGCCCGCAATAATGAAGAATAAAAGTTATCTGTATACATTAGTTGAAATTTAGATGACTCTATAAATTTAGAAATATACTAAATATGTACTGTAAAGCCCAATGTGTTGGATTTTAGCATTCACAATCCTTAGCATATGATTATCCCCTCATTCTGAAATAAATATGTGAGCTCAGCTGCTTAGGAAGGTTGTCAGAAATAGGCAGCTGCTATCGAATATGCATGAAGAGCTCAAGCATATTATTCAGCAACACAATAAGGAGGGGAAAAAAAAGCCAAAAAAAAAAGTGGTTTCACAGATTCACAAACTATATATATGGATACTCACCTTACCACCTATCCGGACCTGAGCTTGAAGTTTCGCTAGTTTTTCTTGATTCATGGTGAACCTAAAAATGAAATCAAATTAATTAAAAGAAACAATAATAATCATGTAGAGTAAACATCTCCATAAAATGACAGATACCTGAGGGCACAATACACAAGTAGCTCATTTAGAGCAATTAAACGCCAATCGCCATTTTCTGCCGTTTCCAGCGCGGCTCCGTCCTCACATGGATCAGGTGACTAATCCAACTGGTGACGGTTCCACTACAGCATCTTGTGTGGCCCAGAAGTCACTTTCTCTACTCAAGACTTAGAACAAGGACCTCAGACTTACACTAATATTCCAAGGTGTGAGCAGGAAAGAAAAAGCTGCAGTCACATGATGCAAGAAAGGGACAGGAGCAGCGGTGGAAACGGCAGAGGACATGCGACCTGGAAGTATTTTACTGCACAAACTCAAAACATCATGTTCTAGGCAGCACATGCTCTTTTTACACAGGATTATGTGCTGCTGAGAACAATGATTAAGCAAGCTTAAAAATAACCTAACAAGCAAAATGCTGAGTGAGTGATTGCTAGGCTGATTATAGGTTGCAATTATGGCAGGCCTATCACAAAGTGTCATTGTCTGGAAACCTTTAAGCATCTCTTTATAGAGCAATTAAAAGTAATGCACAAATCCCAAGCGACAAACTTGCCAGCGTCACCCAGCCTATCTAACCCTGCTCCACCCAGAGGAGATTTTAATTAAGAGTGGATACATGTCGCTAGTGGTGGGAAATATCCCGGGAGGATTTATGTCATCCAGACGTCAGGTAATCACTTTGCTCTATGCAGAAAAAGTAAAATGCTGTTGTAAAGAAAAGCAAATGGCAGGGAGCAGATAAAAACGGAAGCATCAGATCAGCATTTCTCAATGGTCGGGGTCATAGAGCGGCCACTACTATCGCCAGGGAGGATCACGTTTTCATGACAGAGGAACTGAAGGGCAACTAAACTTAGGGTCTATTCAGACGGCTCAGAAGAAACTGCATTAAGAGCCGAATTTTGTTGCAGTTTTACTTGTGAAATGTGTTTAATGCACTTACCTTTAAAAAAATGCAACAAAAACCACACGTAGTTGTGACTGCACTTAAAAAGACAAACTTTCAATGTTATAACTACACAGTATTTTTTGTCGTGAGGCAAACGACAAATCGATTAATGGGGAGTGTAAGCTATAGAAGAGTACGGAGAAGTAAAAAGTATTCAAGGCCATGCACTTCAAACCATTCATGCAAGATCGTGGGAGGTCTCAGGCTCAGGATAGCCACTGATAAAAATGAATGAAGGGTGGCCATGACACTTCAAAAAGGTTGAATTGCCCTTTACATGTTAGGGTACGGCAACGGTGCAGTGACCAAAACTATCTACACGTGGCAGGTCAATGGCCGCATTATTGTGAAAAGATCATGTAGCAGTTATCCACTGCGGAAGCAACAATGTAAAGAGGACTGCTGTCCACAGATTACGTAATCCTTACAAGTCACATGTAGCAGATCATCCAGAATAAGGGCCCTGTCACACTCTTCAATGTCCCAGCGATCCCACCAACGATTTGACGTGGATGGGATCGCTGTGACATCGTTAGCTGATCGCTGGTGAGCTGTCACATGGGAAGACTCACCAGCGATCAGGACCAGCGAGCACGCTAGTATCCAGTGTACACATCGGGTAACTAAGCACTGCACTACCAGCTCCCAGCTTCTGCTGTACGCGCTGGGAGCTGGTATCCAGTGTACACATGGGGTAAGCGCTGCACCACGCTTAGTTACCCGATGTGTACCCTAGATACAAGCTCCCAGCTTCTGTTGTACGCGCTGGGAGCTCGCTGATCGTTGGTCTCCCGCTGTCACACGCAGCGATGCGCGCTGGCCAGCAGGAGACCAACGATGAAAAAAATGGCACAGGCCATTCAACGACGATCAGCGACACCCAGCAGGGGGGCTGGTCGTTACTGCGTGTCACACTAAGAGAGATCGCTGGCTAGGTCACTGTTGCATCACAAAATCGGTGTCGCTTCAGTGATCTCGCTTAAGGTACTGTCACACTAAGCGAGATCGCTAGCGATATCGCTTAAGCGACACCGATTTTATGACGCAGTTGCGACATCGTTAGCGATGTCGCTGTGTGTGACATGTAGCAGCGATGTGGCCCCTGCTGCAATGTCGCTGATTGTGCACGAATGTTCTGGACCGTTTTTTGATTGTTGGCGTCCCGCTGGTGAGCCTGAATCGCTGAGTTTGACACCCTTTATGAACGACAAGCGACCTTGTTGGCGACTCATGACAGCGGCGCAGGCAGGACTAGGTTTTAATGCCCCTCAGCTCCGATTGGTGGCCACAACATCTAGTCCTTTGTGCATTGTTGCAAGGATACCATCGTGTGTGGGGTTTTGCGATCCTGTCAGAGTCGCTACAGCGCTTCATCTTTGCCATTTATACAAGACGTTTTTGGGATCCTGAAAAAATGAATCCGGGGCAAACGCAATAGCGGCACAGACTGGATGCAATATGGAACGATGCTGGAAATTCGTATGAACCACTTGCGTAGTCTTATGACGCGGACGTCCAATCACTAAGCGAGAGCTGTGACTTTTGAGATACAGTGACCACCAATCTGTGCTGAGGGGCGTGGAAAAGGGTGCACTCAATCTTTAACAATACATGCTGTGTGACAGGTCCCAACGACCGCCGAGGTCGTTATACAGATCTCTGATGTGTCGTTTATGAGATCTTCCTGTTTGGAAGCTACTAGCGACCATATAGCAATCACACCAACGATCTCGCCAGGTCGTGGCGTTGTCGGGTTCGCTGGTACGATCACTTAGTGTGACAGTACCTTTAGTGTGACGGGGGCTTAAGTCCTTGGTAGAAAAAGGTTTAGAAACCCCGATCTAGTTTAATCGGGAGGTCCTGACTCTTGCTTGACAGCAGACGTCAAGAGAAAAATGTTAGTCTGTTGCATTTTAACGTGTTGTGTCCTGTCCTCTCAGGAGATAAGCAGATGTGAGTTGTCTGCTAGCGGATTACTCCCTCTGTCCCCAATGGAACAACACGTACGATCCTTTGGGCTGTGGGTGCATGCCTCTGGGTAAGTCAGGAGGAATAGTTGTCAGATGAACAAGAAAAGCTATTGCTACAGGTTGCATGTTAAGCCCCTTTCACATGGTCATGATGATGAATGATCAATGTATAAAAAAAAAAAAAATGCAAATCAACTGACAAAAGGGGGAAAAAAAATTCTAATTTGACAGATGACTGATGTTGGCAGCACATAGCCCCATGTTAATAGGGGACAAACAATATGGAAACAGTATGAAGACGGAACAATTGCAGTTACGATCCTTTTGCCCCAACTTGTAACTGGTATGTTCAAATATAGTACATGTGGCTCAGTGGTTAGAACTGTTGCGTTGTAGTCCTGGGTTTAAATCCCAAAGACAACATCTGCAAGGAGTTTGTATGTTCTCCCCGTGTTTGCGTGGGTTTCCTCCCACACTCCAAAGACTTACTGATAGGGAACGTAGATTGTGAGCCCCAATGATGTCTGTAAAGCGGTGCAGAACAGCACTATATAAGTAAAGCATAATATCTACCTCAAACCATAACACATTACACATCATTCATTGTGTTTCCACTTTTTTTTACTGAAGTAAAAATGATTCTAATATTGACTTGTTTAATCTGCATTCATTATTTGATCCGGATCTTTAAGTTGATTTTTTTTTTTTTTTATTAAACTGATGTCATAGCCCAAGTCCTCATTTGCATCAGTAATGCAGTTGGCACTCTGCCCCTGGAGCGCTGCACGGGTGGGTTAGAAGAATCAATCCCCTCTATATTAAAAAGGGAACCTGTCACCAGGTTTGCCCCACAAGATACAGCATTGCGCTCCTGCTCAGGCATACTTCTCTACCCTGCCAAGGGCAGAGTAAAGTACCGCAGAACGCATGCACCAGGGGCTCTTTGGCCTTTACCGGCCATGCGCACTGCAGTACTCTGCTCTGCCTAGGTCAGGGCAGAGAAGTACGCATGCGCAGGAGCGCGATGGTGGGAACACTGCGTGGATAACATGGGAAGCGTCACCCACACGAAGCAAGAAGTAGAATGGCAGCAAAAGACAAGAAACAGGCCAAAACAGACGCCCTTCGAGCCCGAACATCCCTCAGGCGAGTATGACAAAAGATGTTTTTCTTTTGTTGCAGCCCGGATCGGGGGTATATTAGTATGTTGTATATGAGGGCTGAAAGATGGTGGCCGTATCTCATATGGGGCAAACCTGGTGGCAGGTTTCCTTTAAAGGGTTACTCCCATCCTCAGACTAAACAGATTTTGGAATTACAAATACTCAATTTACAACCACTCCTGAGATTTTAACAGTTTTGTTTTCAACTCGTTGCCTACGAGACCGACCGCCACTGAAGTGAGCAGACCAGGATTAAGGCGCGACAGCGGCTGCCCAGCCTCAGAGCCGCACTCGCAGACTAATAGAAAAAGAGCTTGCAAGAGCTGCACATGTTCTACGCCCTTAGTAGCAGAGGCCGATCGCCAAGGCAACGAGCTGCAAATAAAAGCGTTAACATCAAAAGAACGGAAGAAGAAATGTAAGCAACAAATTGCAAAACGACTCACAATCGCTGACCAACAATATCAGTCTGTGAAGACGGGAATAAAGGTACTGCCACACTAAGCTATCCCGCTAGCGATCTCGTTAGCGTTGCATACTAATGAGATCGCTAGCGGGATTGTTTCTATATCGCTAAATGCTACCGCATTTAGCGATATAGTTAACGACGCTATCGCCGTTAGCGATCTTCTTAACGACTTTAGCGGTACAAAAGTACCGCTAAATCGCTAAGAAAAGGTGCCACACAGCGATAAGATACTTACCCAGCGGGAGCGCCAGCGATGAAATAGGGTCCGGAGCGATTCCAGCGACGAGCGAGATCACAGCAGGAAGCTCGTCGCTGGAAGCTGCCGCACTGAACAATATCGCTAACGGGATCGCTAAATAGTGACGTTTTTTAGCGATCCCGTTAGCGATATTGTTTAGTGTGGCATACCCTTAACTTTAAATAAGCAAAACCCACTCGTCATACTTTTGTAGAAGAAAACGGCAAGGGCCGGGGTTTGGTTTTTTAACCCTTTAATAAGTTGTGTAGGGTAAAGCTTGAGTCTTCTTATTTCCACAAGCAGGGAAGGCAGGAAACCGTCCGCTTCGGTAGCTTCCTAACAGGAATGTCCCTCCCCCCTCAGTGTGTCGCGAGATGTCGACTGCACACGCCACAGCGGAGTACGCAAGTTAAATAACCTAGAACGACTTTCTCCTATTTAGGGCAAAACAAGGTAAAAACCCCACAACTGATAAATCCAGTGCACAGAAGTCTATAGGAGGCTACTGTACCTGCTATCAGGGGGGCTCAAGCTGAAGCAAGGAACTCGGTGCGACTCTGCAGTGGGTGAGGTCAAGCGGCTTTTACGGCCAGGGCAAAATGTCGCACAAGGCCTGCGACCATTACAGACCAGCACTGCTCCCCAAGAGCCGCCATGTCTGCGCCTTTACACCAGAACGGCCCACTACAAAGCCATCCCCTCCAGTCAGCACCGGGCCCTCCGGCCTCCCCTCCCTGCTGCCTCTACTACCAGCTACTGCGACAGTTTCCCCACTCGCAGCCCCCTCCGGACACAATCCTCCTTTGCTCCCCGGGTGACCGAGAGCGGTATAACCGAGCACCGGAGCGCCACTCACCGTTACCTCACAGCTCCGCTCCAACACGAGGTAATCAAGATGGCGATAAAGGATGATGGGCGGAACGTAACGACGCCTCGCACGCTGGGGGCGGAGCCACAACAGAGCGCATGACGTCATCCCGCCGCGCTTCTAAGCCAGGGAGCTATTCTGTTTCTATGGCAACCAATGATGCAGCCCATGACTAGGAGTCTCTACCCTCCCATGAAGCTCAGTCACAGGGGGTATTGGGGGCTTCCATTAAACTCTGCCATGGCAATTCATAGGCACCCCAAAACCAAATTATCAGCTAAGTAAGACACTTCCCCAACCCAGAGAATTTACATTACAAATTGTGCATGTAAGCCCCTTTATTACACTCCAGAAGGAGCACCGACCAAACCTCCTCCATAAATACGTCTCCAGGTTCCTCTGCAGATAATGTCCTGAGACCAGTGCCAGTGTGGGAAGATCGTCTGCAGCAGTGCCAGGGGTATAATAATACACAGAGTGGAGCCTGAACCCGCGCCGCTGCCGCCCTCCTGACTGAAACCAATAATTATTATAGGGCTCCGTGTAGCTTTGTTTTATTGTGTATTTTTAGAATGGAAGAAAATGCTGCTTGCTCTAACAAAAGACAGGGGCCCATAGTAATCACAGGGGCCCATAGTAATCACAGGGGCCCATAGTAATCACAGGGGCCCATAGTAATCACATTGGCCCATAGTAATCACAGAGGCCCATAGTAATCACAGGGGCCCATAGTAATCACAGGGGCCCATAGTAATCACAGGAGCCCATAGTAATCACATTGGCCCATAGTAATCACAGGAGCCCATAGTAATCACATTGGCCCATAGTAATCACAGGGGCCCATAGTAATCACAGGGGCCCATAGTAATCACAGGGACTCATAGTAATCACAGGGGCCCATAGTAATCACAGAGGCCCATAGTAATCACAGAGGCCCATAGTAATCACAGGGGCCCATAGTAATCACCGGGGCCCATAGTAATCACATTGGCCCATAGTAATCACAGGGGCCCATAGTAATCACAGGGGCCCATAGTAATCACAGGGACCCATAGTAATCACAGAGGCCCATAGTAATCACAGAGGCCCATAGAAATCACAGGGGCCCATAGTAATCACAGAGACCCATAGTAATCACAGGGGCCCATAGTAATCACAGGGGCCCATAGTAATCACAGGGGCCCATAGTAATCACAGAGGCCCATAGTAATCACAGGGGCCCATATTAATCACAGGGGCCCATAGTAATCACAGGGGCCCATAGAAATCACAGGGGCCCATAGTAATCACATTGGCCCATAGTAATCACAGGGGCCCATAGTAATCACATTGCCCATAGTAATCACAGGGGCCCATAGTAATCACAGGGGCCTCTGCTGCCATGTGAAACAGAAATGCAACGGATCCTGATGAAAGGATAGGATCGGCGCAGCAGTTGCAGGCACTGCATGTATTATACAGTCTACACACATCACATGCAGAGTGTGCACACATCGCATCTACAGTGTGCACACATCCCATATACAGGATGCACACATCCCATATACAGGGTGCACACATCCCATATACAGGGTGCACACATCCCAAATACAGGGTGCACACATCCCATATTCAGTGTTCACACATCCCATACAGTGTGCACGTATAGATTGACAAGCATGATATATATGGAGCAATTAATGATTCATTATAATAAATTGTGCTCCAGAAATACAAGGACTAAATGTAATGAGATTCAACTGCAATAATAATGAACAAACACCACCACCACAACAGTCACAGAATCCAATATATAAGGTATAAAATACGATATTTTATTAAGTCAAAAAGAGTAAAATATATTAACAACAAGACAGGACAAAAGCAGGTGAGGGTAGAGATACAAATGTCACTTCGGGTAAACCCATCAAGCACTCACTGGGATATCCAGTCGTGACTCCCCATATTAATGAGACTAATATGCAGGCCCATATAGAAGTATAGTGTGGTATACAAACCACATTAGTTAAATAGAGGGTAGGAACAATGGATATAACATACACACCGCGGATAATAGAACGCAGATCCAATAGTATAAATAATAGTCAATTGCATGATATAACATACCGCAGTGTGGATGGGGAGACGCCACCGGTAATCGCCAGCAACCCCGACGCACGTTTCGGAGATTACTCTCCTTCCTCAGGGGGCGTGGTTACCGGTGGTCATGTGAGCGTCTTTTGTATGTAACAGACCGGAACCGGAAATGGGGTCGGCGCATGCGCACGCGATCATCCCCGACGCCACAACAATGCACCGTCACCTTGGTTACAGCGACCAGAAGCACATGGGGCCCCATGTGATCAGGTCAGATGACACACAAAGGTAATGGTAAGGGTGAGTTTCCACGGTCAGGATACGCTGCGTGTTTGGCGCTGTGCGCTGGCGCAGCGCCAAACACTCAGCGTCCAGATGTTACAGCATAGTGGAGGGGATTTCAAGAAATCCCGTCTCCACTATGCGTAACAATACCCAGGTGGCAGACCTGCGTAAACGGACATGCGGCGCGTCTTTTTAGACCGCAGCATGTCCTCGCGTATTGCGGCGACGGTGCGTCGCCGCAACAGAATTAACACAGGGCTATGTAGCTCTGCGCTCTTTCCGGAGGTGTTCCGGAGGTGTCCTGAACACCTCCGGAAAGATCGCGCGTCATAAAGGGGGCGGGGCTTAGACGGAGCGGAATTTCCGCTCCGTCCAAAGCGCTGTGGTTCCGGACCGTGGAACCACAGCCTAACATGCGAGCGGCAGGACGACGCATGCGCAGACACCGAAATTCCCCTAAAGTAGGTTCTTGGTAAAAGCTCTCACATGAACCCTCATGATAATTTGCATTTAACATATAGATAAGCAAAAATTAAAATAATTTGGTCTGTCTACGGATATATGTGTCTACCAGGTCTATTAAATGGAATACAAATATATAACAAAATTATAATACTCACAAATTATAATGAGCACATAGTATGATATATACGGAGTATATAAATATACGTAAACATCAGAATAATATAAATAATGTATAATCGTTAAGGGGAATCAAATACATATCCGATAATATACGCATACACATATCTCAGCATGATATCATAGGTGATAAATAGAATAACGATATATGTGTCACACAGTAGACGTGTGAGAAAAAATCAAATGAAAATAAAAAATAAAAATAACAATATTAAAACATAATAGAAAAAATTAATAAAATAAAAAAAAGAAAAATTGAGACACATATATTCATGTTCATCTTCGTCCAGGAATTGATAAGAGACACAGCATATGATATAATATGTGCAAAGTATATAAAGATACGTAAATATCAGCATAATATAGACTGTATATAATCAATATAAAGGGTCAAATATATATCTGATAGCATACATATACATATATCTCAGCATAATATCACAGATGATAAATAGACCGACAATATATGTCACACAATAGACATATGAAAAAAACAACTCTTTTTGACTTAATAAAATATCGTATTTTATACCTTATATATTGGATTCTGTGACTGTTTGTTGTGGTGGTGGTGTTTGTTCAGGGTGCACACATCCCATATACAGGGTGCACACATCTCATATATAGGGTGCACGTATCTCATATACAGTGTGCACACATCCCATATACAGTGTGCACACATCTCATATATAGGGTGCACACATCCCATATACAGGGTGCACACATCCCATATACAGTGTGCACACATCCATATAAGGGTGCACACATCTCATATACAGGTGCACACATCCCATATACAGTGTGCACACATCCCATATACAGTGTGCACACATCCATATAGTGTGCACACATCCCATATATGTGTGACACACCATACTGTGCACACATCCATATGTGTGCACACATCCCATATAGTGTGCACACATCCATATAGTGTGCACACATCCCATATATTGCAACCATATGTGTGCACACATCTCATATACTGTGTGCACACATCCATATACTGTGTGCACACATCCCATATACTGTGTGCACACATCCCATATACTGTGTGCACACATCCCATATACAGTGTGCACACATCCCATATACAGTGTGCACACATCCCATATACAGGGTGCACACATCCATATATAGGGTGCCACATCTCATATATACAGGGTGCAACATCCCATATACAGGGTGCACACATCCATATACAGGGTGCACACATCTCATATACAGGGTGCACACATCCATATATAGGGTGCACACATCTCATATACAGGGTGCACACATCTCATATATAGGGTGCACACATCTCATATACAGGGTGCACACATCCCATATACAGTGTGCACACATCTCATATACAGGGTGCACACATCTCATATATAGGGTGCACACATCTCATATACAGGGTGCACACATCTCATATACAGGGTGCACACATCCCATATACAGGGTGCACACATCCCATATACAGGGTGCACACATCTCATATACAGGGTGCATACATCCCATATAAGGGTGCACACATCTCAATACAGGGTGCACACATCGCATATAGTGTGCACACATCTCATATACAGGGTGCATACATCCCATATACAGGGTGCACACATCCATATACAGGGTGCACACATCTCATATACAGGGTGCACACATCTCATATACAGGGTGCACACATTCCAATATATAGGGTGCACACATCCATATACAGGGTGCACACATCTCATATATAGGGTGCACACATCTCATATACAGGGTGCACACATCCCATATACAGTGTGCACACATCTCATATACAGGGTGCACACATCTCATATATAGGGTGCACACATCTCATATATAGGGTGCACACATCTCATATACAGGGTGCACACATCCCATATACAGGGTGCACACATCCCATATACAGTGTGCACACATCTCATATACAGGGTGCACACATCTCATGTACAGGGTGCACACATCTCATATATAGGGTGCACACATCTCATATACAGGGTGCACACATCCCATATACAGGGTGCACACATCTCATATACAGGGTGCACACATCTCATATATAGGGTGCACACATCTCAATCTAGGGTGCACACATCTCATATACAGGGTGCACACATCCCATATACAGGGTGCACACATCCCATATACAGGGGTGCACACATCTCATATACAGGGTGCACACATCTCATATACAGGGTGCACACATCCCATATACAGGGTGCACACATCCCATATACAGTGTGCACACATCTCATATACAGGTGCACACATCTCATATACAGGGTGCACACATCTCATTACACAGCGGTGCACACAATCTCATATACAGGGTGCACACATCTCATATACAGTGTGCACACATTCCATTCATATACAGTGTGCACACATCTCATATACAGTGTGCACACATCTCATATACAGTGTGCACACATCTCATATACAGTGTGCACACATCTCATATACAGGGTGCATACATCCCATATACAGGGTGCAGGACACACGTATCGCGCACACGCGTGGAGTCTGTGTGGAGCAGCTCCTCCCGCACAGCCCCGGGCACTGCTGAGCCGCCTCCATCCGGTGCACTGCACATCACTTCCCCTGGACGCTTCTCCTGCTCCCGCTGTCATGCTGCCTTCTTGTAACAGT
Source organism: Oophaga sylvatica (assembly GCA_033576555.1). Taxonomy (NCBI): domain Eukaryota; kingdom Metazoa; phylum Chordata; class Amphibia; order Anura; family Dendrobatidae; genus Oophaga; species Oophaga sylvatica. Next base: position 91,337,209 of record JARQOD010000009.1, on the reverse strand, counting down.
CGCTGTTCGGTGCTGTGTGCCAGTGTCCTCCTCCTGGCTGTAGGCACCGCGCTGGTATCTGCTGGTGAAGGACTTGGCAGAGGTAACGACACTGGTGGACAATGTGGGCTCTGTGGTTTCTTGTGCGGGGTCTGGGGCTCTGTGATGCGCTGTGCGGGGTCTGGGGGCTCTGTGGTGCCTTGTGCGGGGTCTGGGGGCTCTGTGATGCGCTGTGCGGGTCTGGGGGCCCTGTGATGCGCTGTGCGGGTTCTGGGGGCTCTGTGATGCCTTGTGCGGGGTCTGGGGGCTCTGTGGTGCCTTGTGCGGGGTCTGGGGGCTCTGTGGTGTGCTGTGCGGGGTCTGGGGGCTCTGTGATGCCTTGTGCGGGGTCTGGGGCTCTGTGATGCGCTGTGCGGGGTCTGGGGCTCTGTGGTGCCTTGTGCGGGGTCTGGGGGCTCTGTGGTGCCTTGTGCGGGGTCTGGGGGCCCTGTGGTGCCTTGTGCGGGGTCTGGGGGCTCTGTGATGCGCTGTGCGGGGTCTGGGGGCTCTGTGGTGCCTTGTGCGGGGTCTGGGGGCTCTGTGATGCGCTGTGCGGGGTCTGGGGGCTCTGTGGTGCCTTGTGCGGGGTCTGGGGGCTCTGTGGTGCCTTGTGCGGGGTCTGGGGCTCTGATGCGCTGTGCGGGGTCTGGGGGCTCTGTGGTGCCTTGTGCGGGGTCTGGGGGCTCTGTGATGCGCTGTGCGGGGTCTGGGGGCTCTGTGGTGCCTTGTGCGGGGTCTGGGGGCTCTGTGATGCCTTGTGCGGGGTCTGGGGGCTCTGTGATGCGCTGTGCGGGGTCTGGGGGCTCTGTGGTGCCTTGTGCGGGGTCTGGGGGCCCTGTGGTGCCTTGTGCGGGGTCTGGGGGCTCTGTGATGCGCTGTGCGGGGTCTGGGGGCTCTGTGGTTTCTTGTGCGGGGTCTGGGGGCTCTGTGGTGCCTTGTGCAGGGTCTGGGGGCTCTGTGTGTGCTGTGCGGGGTCTGGGGGCTCTGTGATGCGCTGTGCAGGGTCTGGGGGCTCTGTGGTGCCTTGTGCGGGGTCTGGGGGCTCTGTGATGCGCTGTGCGGGGTCTGGGGGCTCTGTGGTGCCTTGTGCGGGGTCTGGGGGCCCTGTGGTGCCTTGTGCGGGGTCTGGGGGCCCTGTGGTGCCTTGTGCGGGGTCTGGGGGCTCTGTGATGCGCTGTGCGGGGTCTGGGGGCTCTGTGGTGCCTTGTGCGGGGTCTGGGGGCCCTGTGGTGCCTTGTGCGGGGTCTGGGGCTCTGTGATGCGCTGTGCGGGTTCTGGGGGCCCTGTGGTGCCTTGTGCGGGGTCTGGGGGCTCTGTGATGCGCTGTGCGGGTTCTGGGGGCTCTGTGGTGCCTTGTGGGGGGTCTGGGGCTCTGTGATGCGCTGTGCGGGGTCTGGGGGCTCTGTGGTGCCTTGTGCGGGGTCTGGGGGCTCTGTGGTGCTTGGGGGTCTGGGGGCTCTGTGGTGCCTTGTGCGGGGTCTGGGGGCTCTGTGGTGCCTTGTGCGGGGTCTGGGGGCTCTGTGGTGCCTTGTGCGGGGTCTGGGGGCTCTGTGATGTGCTGTGCGGGGTCTGGGGGCTCTGTGGTGCCTTGTGCGGGGTCTGGGGGCTCTGATGCGCTGTGCGGGATCTGGGGGCTTTGTGGTGCCTTGTGCGGGGTCTAGGGGCTCTGTGATGCGCTGTGAGGGGTCTGGGGGCTCTGTGGTGCCTTGTGCAGGGTCTGGGGCTCTGTGGTGCCTTGTGCGGGGTCTGGGGGCTCTGTGATGCGCTGTGTGGGGTCTGGGGGCTCTGTGGTGCCTTGTGCGGGGTCTGGGGCTCTGTGGTGTGCTGTGCGGTGTCTGGGGGCTCTGTGGTGTGCTGTGCGGGGTCTGGGGGCTCTGTGGTGCGCTGTGCGGGGTCTGGAGGCTCTGTGGTGCCCTGTGCGGGGTCTGGAGGCTCTGTGGTGCCTGTGTGGGTCTGGTGGCTCTGTGGTGCCCTGTGTGGGGTCTGGTGGCTCTGTGGTGTACTGTGCATGGTTTGGTAGCTCTATGGTGCACTGTGCAGTGTCTGGGGGCTCTGTGGTGTGCTGTGCGGGGTCTGGGGGCTCTGTGGTGCGCTGTGCGGGGTCTGGGGGCTCTGTGGTCCCCTCTGCGGGGTCTGGGGGCTCTGTGGTGCCCTGTGTGGGGTCTGGTGGCACTATGGTGTACTGTGCATGGTTTGGTAGCTCTATGGTGCACTGTGTGGGGTCTGGGGGCTCAGTGGTGTGGGGTCTGGTGGTATTGTGGTGCCCTGTGCATGGTTTAGTAGCTCTATGATGACCTCTGCAGTGTCTGGTGGCACTATGGTGGCATACCTGACCTGTTGTGCAGAGAGTGGCCAATGTGACCTCACACCTTGGAGGCCCTTTTGACTGACGTGATCCTGTGTATCATTGGGTGTGGGACGCTGGAGGGATAGCCAGTTGTCCTGGTGCTGACTGTCATTCACGATGGGTGCCCAGAGTCAGCGTGCTTAATGGCTGGCCGGGCATCCTTCGTGTCACTGGGTGGAGCTGGGAACAGCACTGCAGCTGACAATGTATCCTAGTTTGGCATCCTGCCATCCAGGATACAAGGCTTGAAAGCACCTGAGGGGAAAGGTTCTGCCATTGTGAACAGGTGATCTGTGAGGTCAGTGGGGATTGTTGTGTGAGGTCAGTGGGGATTGTTTTCGGCTTACAATAGGCGCTATGGTGGCGTTTCTGGGGCTGTAATGTTGGCATAACTGACATTAGATCTCTGAGGCTGAATGGATTTTCAGATTTATGAGGCCAAGTTCTCACTTTGCAGGTTTGGTGTAGTTTTGATGCCGCAGAATTTCTGTTTCAATTACCTAATTGACGTTACCTGCATTTTTTTCATTTATTTATTTTTTTAAAGTTTCAGTTTTGTTTTTTGTTGTTTTTTTTTCTGGGGGAAGACCAGAGGGTTGGGGTAGAGAAATCCTCCCATCAGCTTAATCAATACTGGTGGCATTTCTTATGCCAGAAGTGTTATTCCAGTCCTTATAACTTTTTATTTTCTGGTGGATAAAGTTGTAGGACGGAATATTTTGCGCGATACGAGCTGTTCATTTGATCATGTTGTTCCATACAACTTTCTGATCTTTTATCCTGTATTATTGGGAGGCCGATAATTCCAGCCCCTGGCCGGGTTACATAGGTGCACAATCATGGCTCTAGTTCCCCCACCAGCTGCAAGGACAATACTATTGTCCCCCAGCAATGGTATTGTGGGGAGGGGGAAGCAATGGGCGCTGGAAAGGACCCTCTCCCCATTTGCAACCTCTTAAATACTGCTGTATTGATTGACAATAACGTCTATTTTACAAGATTAAACTGTTCTGATCGGAACTAGTGCCGATTGCTGCAGTGAAACTCGAGGGCCGGCTGTATAATACAGCCAACACCGGTGCCGTATGGAGCAGGTGACCCTCATGTACATGTCCAGTGTGTGTCGCCAATGAAAATCTGCTCCTAAGTGTGCGCCAACACTGAGAACAGGTTTGCCAAGAGCTGACGCCAGCCCTGGCTGACAGGACTGTGACACTTAGCAATACATAGGAGTTAGCCATATGTACCAGGACTCTCTTTTTAGCATTTTATTTCATGCCTTTCCTAATATTTATTTTTGCATTTTGTTTTTTTTTTTCTTTAGGCTTTGGAGATCATATCCATTGGAGAACTCTGGAAGATGGGAAGCAGGAGGCCGCCAGCAGGTAATGGCCATATTGATTTGTAGGATAAATGCCCTTATATTCTTATTAATCAAAGTTCACACACTGCAAATTTGGTTCATATTTTTCAGCAACTTATCTACAGCGAAATCTGTCTCTGTTCCATGCAGATGTTGCTGCACATTTGTTAGGCCGTATTCCCACATGCTGCATTTTTTCTGCACCAAAATGCACAATTGAAATCTGTTCTGATTATTGCACTTTTGCTGCGCCCCCCCCCCCCCACCCCACCTTTAATATGCTTATTTTTTTGCTGCAGATTTGACTCTGCATTTTAATTAATGATTTTTTTCTGCATTTAAAAACGCTCTTGAGTTTTACACACATTTTTCAGGCTCCCCATTGAGGTCTGCTTAAAAAAAGGGGTCTTTACCCTCATAGGCCAGATTACGACATCAGCGCTTTGCAGTCCGTAGACGGATCGCGACGCATGGACCAACCGCCGGTCTGCTGACTGACTGACAGCTTCATAGACATATATGAGGCTATTGAATATGGGTCAGGACACCCATGGCGCCAGTCCGTGCATCGTGGTCCATCAGGGCTGTGTGAACTTGGCGTCGGCATCCGTTTTCATAAAATCGCATCCATTTTGCTTGAACTGTTAAGTGCAGCAGATTTTCTCAATGCAAACACAGCAGGAAAAAAAAAATGAAAGAATTAACATGTCGGGATTGAAAAATCTGCACCGCAGGTCAATTTACACGTGTGTTGATGAAATCCTCTACGTGGCTGGTCGGTATCACGCAGCAGATTTTGTGCATGGAAAATCCGCACTTTATTCCGATTTGCGCCATTTTATATGACCCACATCAGCTGATCTTTTCTTCATTTTTTGCAGTGGGTTACCGATAATGCTTGTGATCCATAAAACCTGGTGTGGGGCGTGTAAAGGTAACCAACCTCAACTTGGACAATGAACGATGTGGTCACGCTAAGGAACTTCTCACCTTTGACCTGTTATTGTATTTCTCGTGCAGCGCTGAAACCAAAGTTTGCCGAGTCCAAGGAGATCTCCGAACTTTCTCATAACTTCATCATGGTGAACGTGGAGGTGAGCGCGGCAAGTGTATTATGTAGAAGTCCAGGTATTGAATTGCTCACGTGTTAGGCAATATCTGATCCGGGAACCTGACATCAGAGCAAAAGTGGCCAGTTTTCGCTCTTATTTTATTTCTGCTGCTCCCCTGAGTGTGCCATTATATTATTTAATTTTGATTAATCTGACGTTTGATATAACGACCTTTTTCTAATTAGAGCTAGTTTTTATGGTCTTTAACAAGAGGTCATGTCTTATGTTTATATATATTTTGCATTACTACCCTGTGAGCCATGACCACTTTTAAAGACAATAATAAGTAGCATTAAATAGGCCGTATTTGTGGAACCATATGGCAGAAAAAGTACAAATATGGCATACTCAGGTGAGCAGCAGGAATAAAATAAGAGCGAAAACTGCCCCCTGTTGATCTGAGAAGTCCTCTTTAAAAATGGGTCTCCGCTATAAGGCCCCCTTCACACGTTCTTGTTTCCAGTACGTGTGGGGTCAGTCTTCACTTGTACCGGAGACACGTACATATGCACACCCATTATAATCTATGGGGCTGCACACATGTCTGTGTGTGACCCACATGTAGATATGTCCGTTTTTTCCAGGATGACCATACGTACCACATACGGATGACTTAAATTGTGACATACGTGTGCGGTCCATGTACTAAAACGAAATGCAGAATAAAAATTAAAGATTGTGTTAAAGATGTGTAAAGATATAGATAGATATGGGGTAAATAGATGTTAGATAAATATTCGTGAGATATATAATTAGTGCCTTGCATGTTTAGCTTACTGTACATGTATTAACCTAGTAAATAAATGAAAAAAAACCACGGGGTCCCCCCATTTTTGGTAACTAGCAAAGGTAAAGCAGACGGATAAGAGCTGATATTTTCAAGCTGGGAAAGTCCATGGTAATTGGGCCCTTCCCAGCCGAGAAATACAAGCCCACAGCCACTCCAGAAATGGCACCTTTGCTCTTGCCGATTACCCTAATGCGTTGGCAATAGGGGTAATGGGGCTTGGGGTTGATGTGAACTGTGAATAGTCCAAAAACACAGTTCACATCAATTCCTGGTGTTAGTAATGGAGAGGTGTCTATCAGATACCCCGATTACTAAGCCAGTAATAAAAAAAAAAAAAAAACGCACACAAAAATTTCTTTATTTAAATAAACACTCCCCGACACCTTCTCTGGTTCACCACTTAAAATCAAAAATAAAAAATCAAAATAAAATCCCATGCAGGTCCGACATAGTCCTGCGACTCGACATAGTCCAAGCGAAGTCACCGCTGTCCAGAGCCAATGGGTCTCGCAGAGGGCAGGGTGACCCGGCGGTGGAAAACGAGGCTTCATAGGCTTTGTACGGAGGATTCGACAGACTTCGCTTGATTCTCTTGGACTATGTTGGACCTGCAAGTGATTTTTTTTTTTTATTTCTTTTTTTTAATAAAGTGGTGAACAAGGCAAAGAGTGCTAACCCCAGGGCTTGATGTCAGCTGTGTTTTGGAACAATTCACAGCTGACATCAATCCCAAGCCCCATTACCTCAATTGCCAACGCATCGGGCAAACGGAAAGTGACAGACTTGTAGGATCTCATGTTATTCGCCACTTCTGTGGCAGTTGCGGGCTGGTATTTTTAGGATGGGAAGGACCCAATAACCAGGGACCTTCCCAGCCTGATAATATAAGCCTGCAGCTGTATGCTTTACCTTTGCTGGTACCAAAAACTCGGGACCCCCACGTCATTTTTTTTTTTCATTCATTTCATAGGTTAATACATGTACAGTAAGCTAAACACGCAAGGCAGTAATTAGATATCTCACAGATATCTACCTATTCTGGTACGTCTCACATGGACGGCCAACAGAAAACCACACGGATGGTAAAACGGATTGTCTCACTTGTATGTTGTTTTTTGTTAAGGGGAAATGTAAAGGAGGGCCTATCACTCATTCAGATGTCCAAGCACTGACTGGCCGTGGCTCTCCCAACCCGACTGTGACCGCTTCATATATTTCTATGAGGTTGTCATGATCTGGTCGGGAGATCGGTGGCCAATATGTGCGTTGCGGTCAGAAATCATGGACGTCTGAATGAGCTTTTAGAAAATGCTTGCTTGTAAATAGAAGTGCTTCTTACTTATAAGCTGATCCCGGGTGTATCCCCCCGCTTGTACCCAGCGTTCAGCTGTAATGTCTGCTCAATCCTGGAAGTAATTGTTCAATTTCCTGCCAGCGCCTCCACTGGAGAAACAAAGCATTGCACAGCTCCTATTCACACCTCCGGAGAAAGATGATCTTTGTCATTCCTTTTCAATTAAATTTCTCCTACGGCTGCAAATTGCTATAAAAAAAAAAAAACTATGCTATACTATACACTCACCTTTTCCAGGTCTACCAGCAAGTGTCTGTTGCTATCCCTGGTGTCTGGCAGTGTCAGTGAGCTCAGCAGCTCTAGTAGGGTGTACCCGTGCAGACTGACCAGTATAATCAGACCATTTTTCTCAGATGAAGAACAGACAGTTGTGTGACTTTAGCCTAATGGGGAGTTATTACTCTTTTATCTGACTTTTTCTCAACTTCTCAGCTGATTTATGACCCTAGACCTACCAGAGAGCAGAACACTTAATGATCATAAGAGAGCTACAAATTCCCATCAGAAAGAGCTCAAAGACTGATTCTTAGTTAACTCATTCTGCAGCCAGCAGTAGTCAGTGCAACACTTAGACTATAAAGAGCAAAACTTTTAATCAAACCCAATTGCAAAAATTATTTCTGGCCCAAAATACATATATAAAAAATTCAATAGCCTCTCAGTTGTCCATGTTAAATCTACTAAACACATTACATTAATTTTTAATGTTTTCATGTAGGACGAGGAGGAACCAAAGGACGATGCCTTCAGTCCCGACGGAGCTTACATCCCCAGAATTCTCTTCCTTGGTGAGCGTTCTGTAAGACTGATATTTCGGTGTGTTAGGCGGGTTTACAGTTTTGTCCATTTTTGATTACTTTTGACTCCGTCTGGTTATTTCATCCTGTAAATGACCCAAAGCGACCCTGCTTACGTGCAAAGCCATATTATCTGTTCGATATTCCCCAGGACTACAGATTTTTCATTTCTTACATTTGCAGATCCCAGTGGACACATCCGTCCTGAGATCATAAACTCCAAAGGAAACCCCAGCTACAAGTATTTCTACAGCACAGCGGAACAAGGTATGTGAAGACCCCAATGCTTTCTTCTACAAAGTATTAACTTTGGGGTAAACTGGCATTTATTAACCCCTTTCTTCCATCTGATGTCCTATTCCGTCCATGTGACCTGGGACTTAATGCCCATGGACGGAATAGTACGTCATACCCGACCAGCTCACGGGGGGGATCGCGGCCGGGTGTCAGCTGACTATCACAGCTGACACCCGGCACTAAGTGCCAGGAGCGGTCACGAACCGCTCCCGGCACTTTAAACCCCCGGCACACTGCGATCAAACATGATCACAGTGTTCCGGTGGTATAGGGAAGCATCGCGCAGGGAGGGGGCTCCCTGCGTGCTTCCCTGAGACCCTCAGATGTGATCGCGTTGCTCCGAGGGCCTCCTCCCTGCAGGCCCCCGGATCCAAGATGGCCGCGGGGTCCTGCAGGGAGGTGGCTTGTCAGTGCCTGCTGAGAGTCTCCGCAAACTGTCAGATTAGCGATCTGACACTATATAGTGATGTCCCACCCTGGGACAATGTAAAAATGTAAAAAAAAAAATAAACGTGTAAAATATTTTTAAAAAATCCCTAAATAAATGAAAAAAAATATTTCCCCAATAAACACATTATTTATTATTATTATGTAAGTAAAAAAAACAATTAAAGTACACATATTTAGTATCGCCGCGTCCGTAACGACCTATAAAACGGTAGCCGCAGGTCATCTGCCGCATGGAGGTCAGCGGCAGTACAAAAGCCGGCAGTAGACCGGCGCAGCCTCCACTACCCCCGGCAGCCCCACATATACCCCAGCCGGCAGCCTCCACATATACCCCAGCAGCAGCAGCCTCCACATATACCCCACAGCAGCAGCCTCCACTATACCCCAGCAGCAGCAGCCTCCACCTATACCCCAGCAGCAGCAGCCTCCACTATACCCCAGCAGCAGCAGCCTCCACTATACCCCAGCAGCAGCAGCCTCCACCTATACCCCAGCAGCAGCAGCCTCCACATATACCCTAGCAGCAGCAGCCTCCACCTATACCCCAGCAGCAGCAGCCTCCACATATACCCTAGCAGCAGCAGCCTCCACATATACCCCAGCAGCAGCAGCCTCCACATATACCCCAGCAGCAGCAGCATCCACAATACCCACAAGCAGCCTCCAGCATACCAGCAGCAGCCTCCACATATACCCTAGCAGCAGCAGCCTCCACATATACCCCAGCAGCAGCAGCCTCCACATATACACCAGCAGCAGCAGCCTCCACATATACCCCAGCAGCAGCAGCCTCTTCGTTCAGTTGTATTAAGTTCTATGAGCAATAACATTTAATGATAATGTATATATTTTACCTGGAAAATCCTGTGTATTCATTGCATTATTCTTAAATCTTCATAAATAAACTACATACATATTCTAGAATACCCGATGTGTTAGAATCGGGCCACCATCTAGTGCACAATACCCGCCAGGCGAACGTCGGAGTTCTGGATAATGGATAACCCCTTTTAACAGGAATGGTCATGTTGCTGTCGCCAGTACATCTTTATACTTTTATATGACTGTGAATATTTAATATTTTTCAATCTCTCTTTTTTTTTTTGTCTCCATCCAGTCGTCGAAGGTATGAAGGAAGCTCAGGAAAAACTCACTGGAAATTTTGTCAAGAAACAGATTGAAGATGAGTTATAACCACTAGATTTCCCATCCCAAACTGTTCCTCCCGGAGGCTGTGCGCCCCCCAGAGGTTATGGCGATATCGTTCCCACACTCTTGGGTCTGGAGTACGCACCCTCTGTTCGCCCCTTTATGTGCACATTACTAAAAGAGATTTTTTTTTTTCACATTTTTTTTTCTTAACCATACAAATCGCCTAATATTCTTTCTCTGAGCTCGGAATTTTCAGTGCATCCACGGAACCAGTCATATTAGATACAAATGTGTTATGTGAGACCTTAGGAGGGCTTCTCCTGCATCCATATACTACATTGCCAGATATTTATTGCTTATATTCTTTGACCAGGTCCGTGCCTGGTTAAATGGCGCTCGGCCTATTTTCTTGGCCTTTTGTTTTCTGGAAGGTTTTACAACAAGTCGGTTTGCCTTAATTAAAATATAGGGGGTATAAATTTATTATTTTTTTTTATACATTTTTTTTTAAGACGGTTGTAGTTGTTGAGCTCTGCATATTTCGTGCCAAAAACTGAATTGGATCCTGTCTTGCGATTGTAGGACAGGACGATCTATCTTGCCTTAGTTCCTCTGAGTATTCTGTGAGCAGCGCCCTAAGATTATACATTGGGGCACATACCGGAGTATGGACATTATATATCATTCAGCCTTCCTGGCCATACTCCTTGTTTCTTAGTCCTGATTTTTTTTGTCCTCGTGCATATTGTGCAGCTTTGGTCCCGATTTTGAAACAAGGATTGTGATGCTGTTTTGAGAAGAAAGCCATAATGTTTTTTTTCTAAGCTTGGACAAATCCTTATTTCCAAGACTGTAAGTCCATAGAATAGGGGACACCTAACTGATTGCCGCGGGTCTGACCTCTGGGACCCCCAGAGATGCTAACAACTCTAGAACCACATCCCCGTCTTTTGATAGGACCAAAGTTTTTAAATAGTGGATGTTCGGGTGTATTTCAGTGATCTGCAGGGGTCTCCGCACCTGGACCACCACCAATCAAATCTTCAGACATGTCGCTGTGACACTTCCAAGCTCCCATAGACAATGAATAGAGTTGGGGGGTCGATCATGTACAACTTCACACCATTCAAGACTGATTTGGCGGAGCCCCTTACTCAGGATCTCTGGCAGTCGGACCCCAGCGATTAGTAAGTCATCCCCTATCCTATCTACAGGCATTCTTACTATTATGGCCATTACCCTTTTAATGATTTAGGAATTTAAAAAAACAAATTCCGACCAAAAGTACCTGTATTATTTTGCTACCCGTGCTTCCGGACCCCGGATCTAAAATCTTCAGTGGGCTTGTGAATGACCTCTGCTTTGTCACAGTGACGTGTCAGGCATTTTGATTGGTGGTGGTCCTGGTTCTGAGACCCCTGCTAATCACTGACATTAAGAAGCAAAAGTGATTAGTTGAGCGTTGTGCCCCTGTGGCTTGTTAGCTGATAGTTTTGTTTCGCTTCATCCAAAAATGTCCGGGAGCCTTAACTCAATAAAAGTGCGGGTATGTTTAATTAGACAATAGATTTTCTTTTTTTATATATAAAGCTTGCACTTAAAAAATGGCAGCTATAAACAATTCAACTTCAAAAGAAAATTAAGACTTGCAGTACTCATCCTTTTCCTGTAGGTGGCATTGTGAGCATTGCAAAAACAAAAATTTAAAAGGAAAAAATTAAATTTATTTATAATTTATTTTTTTTTCTGTCTCCAATCCTGTACAACCCCCTTTTAAAAAACGGACCAATTTCAGCAGTAACACTGAGAAAAGTTTTAATTAACTTTTAAATAAATCTAGATTAATTTTCATATGTAGACATATAATATCCAGCCTCGTGGCCAGTATTGGCGCCATGCCACGCTGTGTAAATGCAAACAGTATTGTAACATTTCTATTAATCTTGATGGTGTACCAACGGGTAATATATTTTTACATTTATAAAATACTCTTATTATTCTTGTAATGTTAAAATAAATAATAAAAGATGCCAAGGATTCCTATATACTGTAAATCGCAGCATTGATCCCAGCTTTTATAATGTGGGTACTCCACTTTTGGGATATTTTCTGTGCGTTACCGGCAGATGTGATGGCGGCTGTTTTTTTTTTGTTTTTTTTTTTAATGCGCTTTTTTTTTTTTTTCTTTCTTTGCTTTCTGGATTCGAAAAGAGATCTGCCTCCTCTTCTGATATGTTAGTTATAGTAAAAACTTGTATATCCGGACATGTCCCTACAAAGTCTGACTCTGTCGGCTTTCATTTGAACAGTGTCAGGCTAGGTAGTGACAACCCCTCATTTTAGATATACATTTCCAGGAGGAATAACTGAGGAATGGAACAACAGATACTTCTAAGAATTTTTCCTTTCACTGGGAAATGGCTGCAGACTCCTGGCCTCCAATGTTAATACTTGTCCTTTTGCTTAGATTTTAACATCTAACAAATGTTGCATGCAAGCCTGTTTTTGAGGGTCTGCTGGCCTACATCCGTATCAGTCCAGTGGTGCCGCTGTTGATCCGCTGATCAAAGGGGCAGCTGCGATCTGATGAGGCACAGTGCCATGCCTTTTGCAGTGGCAGTTCCTGGTACTGCAGCCCAGCCCAGACCTGCCATGTTGTAAATTGTATCTGTAGGCAGGATGTTAAAGATCTATTTTTTTTATGAAAAATTTTAGTATAACTTGTATTTTATTCATTGAAATCCTTGGTCTTTGAATGCATATGAGTCTTAATAAGTGATGGACAGTCTTTCCTGTATGATTGTGCACGCAGAGCTAGCTGTCAATCATTAGTAGGACCGCCCACTGGACTCCTGCATGCAAAAAAATAGGGATTTTAACAAGTTATACTGAACGTTTTATGAAATGATACCACTGAATAATACACCTTATTGTTCAGTTCCTCCCAATATTGGTAGAACTGAACGGACTAGTCGTCTTCTATTATTTATTTTTTATTTTTTGCTCTAGTTCTCCTATGGATTTTGATGGTGGCCATAATAACTCTCACCGCCTTTCCGTTCCTGAAGTTGGACATTGACCTCTAATTTTTTTGTTTGTTTGTTTTTTCCCTGTGTGATTCATGCATGTTGAGATCTGTTATTTTTTTTATTTATTTTTTTTCCCCGTTCTCATTAATGAGCTTCATATGAGATTTGTAATGTCTTGATTATTAAATAAAAAATAAAAGTTTTGATTAAATAAAAACGTTAAAAAAAGACTTCTGCACCAGCGTGAATCCAAATTTTACATGGTCCACAAGAACAACCAGACCTCCAACTATATTGTAGCGCCGGCGTCCTCTGCCAGGCAGGGACGCTGTTCCTGCCAGCGCCCCTGCAGCAGGACGTCCTCCCTTCCCCCACATAGCGTCCTCCTTCCGCCCTGCTGGGGCTGCGCGCTCCTTCCCTGCCACTGGGCTTAGGGCGCGCGCGCGTGCACGCCCCCGCTCTTAAAGGGGCCGCGCGCATCTTTCAAAAAAGGTCCCCGGCCAATGCCGGTGGACTCCACCTTATATAAAGCACCTCCTCCTTAATGGAGGCGCCCGAGCAATGTTGTTGTTGCACTGTTTAACTCTGCTTCAGCCCTCAGGGTCCGTTACCAGTTACCTGCCTGTTTCCTGCCAGATTCCTGTCTGCTACCTGCCCGCAAGCCTGCCTGGAGGTTCGGCCGTCACATGCGGTGACCATCGGCAATTCCAGAGACTCTCGCCTGCTCACTTGGGGGCGCTCATCAGCCATCTGCCTGCAAGCCTACCTGGAGGTTCGGCCATCACCTGCGGTGTCCATCGGCTATTCCAGAGACTCTCGCCTGCTCACTTGGGGCGCTCATCTGCCATCTGCCTGCAAGCCTACCTGGAGGTTCGGCCATCACCTGCGGTGTCCATCGGCTATTCCAGAGACTCTCGCCTGCTCACTTGGGGGCGCTCATCTGTCATCTGCCTGCTAGCCTACCGGGAGGCTCCACCATCTCAGGTCGTATATACCTGTCCATTCAGAGACTGCCCCGGCCCCTTGCCTGCCTGTTTATCCAGAGACTGCCCCGGTCACTTGCCGTGACTACCTGCCTGTCTACCCAGAGACTGCCCCGGTCACTTGCCGTGACTACCCGCCTGTTTGTCCAGAGACTGCCCCGGTCACTTGCCGTGACTACCTGCCTGTCCCTCCAGAGACTGCCCCGGTCACTTGCCGTGACTACCTGCCTGTCCCTCCAGAGACTGCCCCGGTCACTTGCCGTGACTACCTGCCCGTCTACCCAGAGACTGTCCCTGTCACTTGCCGTGACTACCTGCCTGTCCCTCCAGAGACTGCCCCGGTCACTTGCCGTGACTACCTGCCCGTCTACCCAGAGACTGTCCCTGTCACTTGCCGTGACTTCCTGTCCGTCTCCCCGGGCGCCACCCGCTCCTTTACAAGGAAAGCTTCCTTGTATAATAAAGCTCAGAGGTTCCGCCTCCCAGACCCGTTACAGTTTGCTCGGGCCATGGAACCCGGTGGCACCCAAACTCCCTCGCTCTCTGACCTGTGTCATGAACTGTCTCGTCAGAGGTCTCAACAGGAGTCCATCCTGGGTCACCTGCGGAATGTTAATTCCCGCCTGGACACCCTGACTACTTCACCAGCAACCACCGCGGGCGCCATGACTCGCAATCCGGCAGTTCCGCTGCTTACCAATTCTGTGGTTTCCGTTCCTGGACCTCGACTTTCAGCTCCTCCTCGGTTTGGAGGCGACCCTGCTCTGGCTCGGGGTTTCATTAACCAGTGCACCCTGCATTTTGAACTCCTGGCACACCAGTTTATCTCCGACCGGGCCAAAATTGCCTTCATCATGTCCCATCTCACCGGAGAGGCCCTGGCCTGGCTAAATCCTCTTTGGGAGAGAGAAGATCCTCTGGTGTCTGACCTGTCTGCTTTTCTCTCAGCCTTCCGGAAGGTATTCGACGAACCCGGACGGAAGACCTCCTCTGCATCATCTCTGCTGCGTCTCTGTCAGGGAAGTCTCACCGTGGGTCAATATGCCATACGGTTCCGTACCCTTGCCTCGGAGTTGGCTTGGGATAATGACGCTCTGATATCTGTCTTCTGGGAGGGTCTGTCCGGTCGTATTAAAGATGAACTTGCCGGTCGGGACATTCCAACCTCTCTCGATGACCTAATAACTCTTGCCAATCGAATTGATCTACGGTTCCAGGAGCGTGCTAAGGAGGTCACCCGTGAGAGAAGGTTTCCTCGTCTAGCTCCATCTTTTCAGAGACCTGTAACTCCTTCCGTTTCTCCTCAGGCACACTCTTCTGAGCCTATGCAAGTCGACCAGACCAAGATGGTCAAAGCCCGTCAGGACTTACGCCGTGCCGAGGGAGTTGCTTCTACTGTGGCAGTAAGGAGCACCGGATCCGTACCTGCCCAGAGAGGTCGGGAAACGCCTGTGTCTAGGTTCGCTCGGAGAGGTCCACCTAGACAAAAATAAATCCTCTTCATCTCTGCTGCTGTCTGTCTCAATTCTCCTCGGTGAGAACCGTTACTTCGAACTAGCCCAACTTGATTCTGGAGCAGCCGGGAATCTTGTTTCACAGGCTCTAGTAGAAAAATATCGCATTCCTACCAAACCTCTGGTTGAACCAGTATCTGTTGCTGCTGTGGATGGGGGTCTCCTACCACGTCCCATCCAACTTATCACTGAAGCCATAACCCTGCAGGTGGGAATGTTGCACTCTGAGAGCATCTCGTTTCATGTTCTGCCTGGACTCTCTCACGCTTTCTTACTAGGTCTGCCTTGGCTCCAAAAGCATGCACCCGTGCTCGACTGGCAGACTGGAGAGATCCTTCGCTGGGGACAGGACTGTCATAAAACGTGTTTGGTTCCTGTTCATCCCGTCCATCCTTCTCCTACACCAACTAATCTACCAGGGCTCCCGATTCCATATTGGTCATTCGCTGATGTCTTTAATAAAAAGGAAGCAGAGACATTACCCCCTCACAGACCGTATGATTGCCCGATCGACCTGCTACCCGGTACTACGCCTCCCCGTGGGCGTATTTACCCATTGTCTGCTGCTGAGACCAGGTCGATGTCCGAATATATCGAGGAGAATTTGGCCAAGGGATTCATCCGGAAATCCACCTCCCCAGCGGGAGCAGGTTTCTTCTTCGTAAAAAAGAAAGACGGCTCTCTCCGTCCCTGTATTGACTACAGAGGCCTAAATTTGATCACGGTGAAGAATAAGTACCCTCTTCCGCTCATTCCAGAATTGTTTGATCGTCTGAGGGGGGCTAGAATCTTCACCAAACTGGATCTTCGTGGGGCATATAACCTAGTCCGTATCCGTCGGGGAGATGAATGGAAGACGGCATTCAACACCCGGGACGGCCACTACGAGTATTTGGTGATGCCCTTTGGTCTCTGTAATGCTCCAGCAGTCTTTCAGGAGTTGGTCAATGACATCTTTCGGGACCTTCTCTACTCCTGCGTTGTGGTGTACCTAGACGACATCTTGGTCTTCTCTCCGGATCTCCAGTCTCACCGGAGGGATGTTCGTCAGGTTCTGCTCAGGCTCAGGCAGAATCACCTCTTCGCCAAATATGAGAAGTGTCTATTTGAGCAGACCTCGCTTCCGTTTTTGGGCTACATCATTTCTCAGACAGGCCTACGAATGGATCCGGAGAAACTGTCTGCCATCGAGAAATGGCCCCGACCGGAGGGGTGAAGGCCATTCAGCGGTTCCTGGGATTCGCCAATTATTACCGCCTTTTCATACCGCACTTCTCTTCCCGGACTGCTCCAATCTCCGCGCTCACCCGCAAGGATGCTAATCCCAAACAGTGGACGCCCGAAGCAGAGGAGGCCTTTCTTTCTTTAAAACAGGCCTTCTCTTCCGCTCCAGTGCTGCATCGTCCGGACGGCAACAAGCAGTTCTTCCTGGAGGTGGACGCTTCTTCTTCTGGAGCCGGAGCGGTACTTACTCAAAAATCTTCATCCGGGAGGATGGTATCTTGCGGCTTCTTCTCCAAACTCTTCTCCTCTTCTGAGCGCAATTACTCCATAGGAGACCGAGAGTTATTGGCCATCAAGCTGGCATTGGAGGAGTGGCGTTACCTACTCGAGGGGGCTCTTCATCCGGTAATCATTTACACTGACCACAAAAATCTGGCTTACCTCCAGCATGCCCAGAGACTTAACCCTCGCCAAGCCCGGTGGTCCTTGTTTTTTGCCCGCTTTGATTTTCTTTTACATTTTCGCCCGGCTGACAAGAACATCAAGGCGGACGCCTTGTCCCGGTCCTTCCTGGTGTCGGATCTCGAGGAGGAACCTAAACATATCATCGATCCCCCAGAGTGATGCAGGTGGCTCCCGTGAGTCTAAATCGTCTCCCTCCTGGTAAGACGTTCGTATCAGTAACCGATCGGAAGAGAATCCTACACTGGGGTCATTCGTCTAAACTAGCTGGCCACGCTGGTCAGAGAAAGACCCTCCAGCTCATTACTCGGCATTACTGGTGGCCTACCCTGCACAAGGACGTAATAGACTTTGTTTCTGCCTGTGTCTCCTGTGCCCGCAACAAAGTTCCGAGACACCTGCCTGCCGGCCGTCTTCTTCCGCTTCCTGTACCCGCTGCCCCCTGGCAGCATATAGCCATGGACTTCATAACAGATCTGCCCGTCTCTGCCGGTTGTACGGTCATTTGGGTGGTTGTTGACCGATTTTCCAAGATGGCTCACTTCATTCCCCTGCCAGGGCTTCCGTCTGCACCCGAGTTGGCTAAAGACTTTATCCGCCACATCTTCCGTCTTCATGGTCTGCCTCGTCACATTGTGTCGGATCGTGGGGTACAGTTCACCTCACGTTTCTGGAGAGCCACTTGTAAGTTGCTAGACGTCACCTTGGATTTCTCCTCCGCTTACCACCCACAGTCCAATGGACAAGTCGAGCGAATCAATCAGAATCTGACCAGTTATCTCCGGCACTTCGTTAATGCCCACCATTCTGACTGGGTGGATCTCCTGCCTTGGGCCGAATTCTCTTACAACAATCACGAGAGCGAATCTTCCTCCAAATCTCCGTTTTTTGTAGTCTTCGGTCAACACCCTCGGATCCCTGTTCCTGTCTCCATCTCTGTGGACAATCCAGCTGCGGAATCTCTGGATAACGAGTTTTCCTCCTTATGGGAGAGTACCCGGTCCGCACTCATTCTGTCATCCAAGCGCATGAAGAAACATGCTGACAAAAAACGTCTGGATCCTCCTCAATTCCGTCCTGGGGATAAGGTCTGGCTTTCGTCCAAGTATGTCCGGCTCAAGATTCCTTCCTACAAGTTAGGCCCTCGGTTCATCGGTCCTTTTGAGATCATCAGTCAGATCAACCCGGTGTCCTATAAATTGAAACTCCCGGCCAATTTGCGGATTCCTAACTCCTTCCATGTATCTCTCCTCAAACCAGTGGTACTTAACTCTTTTGTCAAGTCTACAGGTACACCTCCTGCTCCAGTGTCTGCTGAAGACGAATTTGAAGTAGAGAACATTCTGGCCACCAAAAGGGTAGGAAGAAAGACCTACTTTCTGGTGGATTGGAAGGGGTTTGGTCCTGAGGAGAGAACGTGGGAGCCTCGGGAGAACATCCATGCCCCTCTCATCCTAGCTAAATTTCTTTCTGGCCTAAAAAAGGGGGGGCCTAAAGGGGGGGGTACTGTAGCGCCGGCGTCCTCTGCCAGGCAGGGACGCTGTTCCCCTGCGCCAGCGTCCTCTGCCAGGCAGGGACGTCGCTCCCCTTACCCTCACACAGCGTCCTCCTTCTGCCCTGCTGGGGCTGCGCGCTCCTTCCCTGCCACTGGGCTTAGGGCGCGCGCACGTGCACGCCCCCGCTCTTAAAGGGGCCGCGCGCATCTTTCAAAAAAGGTCCCCGGCCAATGCCGGTGGACTCCACCTTATATAAAGCACCTCCTCCTTAATGGAGGCGCCCGAGCAATGTTGTTGTTGCACTGTTTAACTCTGCTTCAGCCCTCAGGGTCCGTTACCTGCCTGTTTCCTGCCAGTTTCCTGTCTGCTACCTGCCCGCAAGCCTGCCTGGAGGTTCAGCCGTCACATGCGGTGACCATCGGCAATTCCAGAGACTCTCACCTGCTCACTTGGGGGCGCTCATCAGCCATCTGCCTGCAAGCCTACCTGGAGGTTCGGCCATCACCTGCGGTGTCCATCGGCTATTCCAGAGACTCTCGCCTGCTCACTTGGGGGCGCTCATCTGCCATCTGCCTGCAAGCCTACCGGGAGGCTCCACCATCTCAGGTCGTATATACCTGTCCATTCAGAGACTGCCCCGGCCCCTTGCCTGCCTGTTTATCCAGAGACTGCCCCGGTCACTTGCCGTGACTACCTGCCTGTCTACCCAGAGACTGCCCCGGTCACTTGCCGTGACTACCCGCCTGTTTGTCCAGAGACTGCCCCGGTCACTTGCCGTGACTACCTGCCTGTCCCTCCAGAGACTGCCCCGGTCACTTGCCGTGACTACCTGCCCGTCTACCCAGAGACTGTCCCTGTCACTTGCCGTGACTTCCTGTCCGTCTCCCGGGCGCCACCCGCTCCTTTACAAGGAAAGCCTCCTTGTATAATAAAGCTCAGAGGTTCCGCCTCCCAGACCCGTTACATATATAATGTAGAAACGTGTCGACATCCATTCACATAGCAAGTGGTCTTTTCTCGCAGCGTAACAAAACCACATGGGGGTCAAAACATTGCAGATTTTCGACTGTTGGAACCTCATTTTTGGATATTGTCGCATTCATACGTTAAATAGAAGGAATTCTGGTTACAAAATGGAAAAGTTTTTGAAAAGTTTATTTAAGTAATTTATTGTGTTGCCAGTGTTTGATATTTCATGGTGTCATTATGCTACGCTAGGCACAATTTGCACCACTCTTCCTTTTTACACTTCTTAAATTTGTAGCTACCCCCATGAAATGAATGTGTAAGTAACCCCATAGTTAGAGTAATTTTTCTTGTGTGTCAATGTGTTCCTGAAACATGAGGATCAGGATGAGTACAATCTATTCTATTATTTCTAAACACTGTTTTTCGGTGATTACTTTGTATCTCCGTTCATACTGCACCCACACACACAAATGATACACCATTTGAAAGGTAAACTTGTCCCCTTCAGCAAGAAAGGAGCCAAACAAGCCACACATCCACGATTTGATCACAAAATACAGTTTAAACATTCATTTTCATAAACCTGCAGTAAGGAAAAATGATCTGTAGGTGGCACCACAGTACCCCAAAGCACACTACCACAAAGCTGCTTACAGACATCACAAACAAATCCAAACATTTGCCTTGGGGCTTTCCAGCTTGCCGAACTGCTTGCCCAGCCTATTTTAGCCAAATTGGAGGATTGCACACTTCACTGCAGGTGAGGCACATATGCAAACACATTTGTAAACATGCACTGCCTATTGAATTGCACACTTGCTCCGTTCATACTCCACCCATACAAACAAATGATACACCATTTGAAAGGTCAAATTATCTGCAGGTGGCAGCACACTACTCCAAAGCACACTACCACAAAGCTGCTTACAGACATCACAAACAAATCCAAACAGTTGCCTTGTGGCTTTCCAGCTTTCCCAAGTGCTTGCCCAGCCTATTTCAGGCACATTGTAGGATTGCACACTTCACTGCAGGTGAGTCACATATGCAAACACATTTGTATACATGCACTGCTTTTTCGCTGATTACTTCGCCCCACACACACAAATAATACACCATTTGAAAGGTAAACTTGCTCCCTTCCGCAAGAAAAGAGCCAAATAAACCACACATCCACGATTTTATCACTAAAGACAGTTTAAACATTCATTTTCATAAACCTACAGAAAGACACAATGACCTGCAGGTGGCACCTCAACCGGAAGACATTTTTTGGCCTCTACTTATCAAACCAATTTATTGTATTACCAAGCTGCATATATAAATACCTGTCTGTGTTCATCATCTCATGAAATACATTTCACCAGCTTGCTTCTTCTGAAATTGCCTGCGCCCCCGACGACAAATGTGCGAAAATTTCGCACAGGCCAAGCTAGTGATTAAATATTCCTCCCTTCCAGATAGTAAAAGTGTAAAGTGAATGTAATCAGTGTGACCTACCACTTGTAGAATATTACTTTATATGCGTCCGTGATGGTGTGCTGCCATACACTATATGGACAAAATAATTTGTGCCCCCTCCACATTACACCCACAGGAGCTTGTAAGACCTTCGATCCTTCAGCAGTAGACCTTTAACATGGAGTTGATTCCTTTGCAGATGTAATATCTCCTGCTCTTCTAGGAACGTAGGTTGTACACATGGGGCAGTGGTGGGGTCGGACATTATACCCTGGGGGATGAGGAACTGTTTGCCTTACACCGGGGATATTGGGGACTGCATGAAAAACCTGAATTCAATGATTAAGATATTGTCCAAATACTTTTTCCCATATAATACACGTCAGACATAATATCCCTTACAAGCAAAGCTTCTATGGAAAAATACCTCCATAATACGGCATGCAGTGAAGATTGCCACAATATTTTTTTTTTAATGTTGGTCCCATAAAAAACCTCAGCATTTGGTGGCATATAGAGGTAAAATGGACGATTATGTGCATGAAGCCAACGGAAAAGATCCATAGCGGAATGAAAGAATTTAGAAGTGTAAATGGAGTTCAGAAAATCTGAATCTCTTGCCCACCCTGATATCTGTGCATGTCGTACCCCCTATGTGCATTGACATTTACTGCACAGGAAAGTTGCAGAAAGTAGAAGATCCACGCTCGTATTCTCCATCCGCAGTAATCGGCACCTGCGGGCCGCGTAGCGTTCATTCATTTACGCGCTCATTCATCGGCTCGTCTCGGTTGCTCTCTTTTTCTCCGATCTCGCTGGAAAATCTACGTGAAAAAATAAATCAGTTGCCTGGAAACCTGCACTTAATCCGAGCGGCTTGTGCACAAAAGGTCACAGGTAAGAGGCTTTTCCTGGAAAATCTATTTATAATCTTGTTTATCAGTCGGTGCTGGTGAGCTGCAGCGTCACCTTCTGGGGTGACAGTGTGGGAACACTTGTGTGCGGATGAGGCTTATGTGAAAAATGCCAAAAAATATATAAAAATTTACTATGTAACATATTTAGAGTAAAAACAGTGTCGGAAGGCGCCACGTCATTCATAATTGTGATTTTGGTGCAATTAAAGTGATATTTTCATCTACTGTTCGGCCATATCACTAGGATATATAACTTGCTTTGCAGAAAAATGCAACCCAAATCCGTTCAAGAGAAGGTAAAATACTTAACGGGAATCTGACGGCGGATACATGCTGCCGTGCTTCAGACAGCGTGTGTCAGACACTGGCTGTATGATTTCAGCCAGGTATGTTTGACGCTGCGGCGTTTCGGAACCGAGCTGTACAAGTGCCAAGTCAAAAAGGCCGGTCCTCGGCGGCTTCATCCCGCCTGCTCCAGTTGAGTGACGGGTCTCTCCCCTGTATGTATAGGGAGAGAGCTTTCAGTCATTGGCAGGGGACGGGGAGAAGCCGCCGAGGATCGGCCTTTTTGACTAATCACCTATGCGGCTCAGTCCTCGGCAGCTTTTAAGGTATCGTTTTCTCCTATTTTCTGCGATATAAGTAGCGCTAGTGCTTCATTTATTCTTGAGGTCCATCATTCAGCAAGTAATAGCATATCCAAATATTTCAATGGGATTTAATCTTTTTTAGAAATGGTTTTATGAGTTCCTGCCAGGGGATGTGTATGGTAAAGCAAATCGGCCCCATTCAATTAAATAACTGAGCTGCCATACACCCTTACCAGAAAGCCAATATTACATTGATTTTACGCTGCTAGATTACAGCAAATGTGCCCTTTATCCTCATAGACACAACATCTGGAGTTCTCAAAGGCCCGATGACCCATAGATCAAGGGCTTTATGGACTTTGGTGCTCTTTGTATATTCGCCGTATAAGTCCACTTCCCATGATCCCTATTTCTCAAATACTACATGGACAAAAAGTATTGGGCTGCATGTCTTAATGATTGAATTCAGTTTCCACATTCAGTCCCATTGCCCCCAGTTTATAAGACCAGGACCTTTGGCCCCTGTGTATAACATCCAGCCCCATCGTCCCTGGTGTAGAACATCCAGCCCCGTCACCCCAGACCTCCTCTGGTATTCACATCAGCACAAACACTGCACCCCCCCGCCAGGAACTTCATGGCCGAGCGACTGCTATAGCCTTATATCACCAAGCACAATGTCGAACTTCAGATGGAGTGGTGTAAAGCCACCATCACTGCACTCTGGAGGAAATGTGTTCTGTGCAGTGATGGATCACACTTTCTGGCGTGTGATGGACGAGTCCGGGTTTGGCAAATGGTAAGAAAAAGTTCCCTGCCTGACTGCATTGTGCCATATCGTGTATATAAAGAAAAGTAAATCTGAGATAACATATTTTACGATCAACTGGACTAAAATTTAAACCTTGATTTCATCCTTTAAAATACATAGCATTTTAACGAATTAAATAAAGATGTATCTATTCTTTTCAAAAAGAATTAAAGCTTCTGGTACTTTTTCGAAACGCAACAATATGGATTGATCCAGTGAGTAGTCAAACTGAGAAAGCACAGATGTTTACCAGTGGTGTGTGGGATACTTCGGTTGTGTTGATGCATTATGGCAATTGTAACCTTTGGTGGAGGAGGGGTAAGTAATGGGGATTATTTTTAAGGGTCAGTCATCTTCATGGGAACAATTTGAGGAATGCTCTTTTCTGTTCCCTATGACTGTGCCCAGCACACAAGGTCCATACAGACATGGTTGGTGGAAGAACATGACCGGCCGCACAGAGCCTGGACCTCAGCCCCATCCAACACCTTTGAGATTAACTAGACTGGAGATTGTGAGCCCAGCCTCTCCCCAACGTCAGGGTCTGACCTCACTAATGTTCTTCTGAATGAAAAGGCAATTTTTCCTCCAGATCCCTCCAAAATCTTTTAGAAAGCCTTCCCGAAGAGTGAAAGATGTTATGTCTGCAAAAAGGGACCGACTCCATACTAATGTCTATGGATGGACAATGGGAGGTCCGAAAAGCTCCTGTAGGTTTAATGTGAAGGGGGCACATTACTTTGACTACATGGAAATATCTCCAATTCTGAGAACCTCTAGAATGATGCACATGTGGGTGACAGCAGGAGGTTTTATGATACGGTCTGCACTCCACGTATAGTGACCGGTTGGCGGCGCAGAGATCTTGGCATGGCTGTACAGTATTATTCCTTCCTTCTCTACTTTTAACTTGCCAATTTCGGGATGCTTTTGACAAGCTCTTAATACCATCTGCATTCTGTTGATTGATGGATGAATATTATAAATTCCACTGTGAATTGCTTCTTCTCTTTCTCAGGTCTGATTATGAATAATTTGTGCAGCTAATGTCTGAGAATCACGGACACCAAACGCCGAAGGAAGAAGCCATGAAAAGTCCTCAGAACATGCTCCAAACCGGAGGAGAAGAGTTATGGGTGAAAACAAAGTTATAACTGGTCCTACATATACAGTGGAGAAAAATAACTATTTGATAACGCTGACAATTTTGCAATTTTTGTAATTTTTCCAACCTACAAAGAATGGAGAGGTCTGTAATTTTTATCGTAGGGACACTTCACTGTGAGAGACAGAATCTAAAAATAAAACTTAGAAAATCACATTGTATGGTTTTCACATAATTAATTTGCATTTTATTACATGAAATAAGTATTTGATACAATAGAAAAACAGAACTTAATATTTGGTACAGAAACCTTTGTTTGCAATTACAGAGGTCAGACGTTTCCTGTGTGTCTTAACTAAGTTTGCACACACTGCAGCAGGGATTTTGGCCCACTCCTCCATACAGATCTTTCAGGTTTCGGGGCTGTCGCTGGGCAACATTGAGTTTCAGCTCAGCTCCTGCCAAAGATTTTCTATTGGACTCAGGTCTGGAGACTGGCTCTGCCACTCCAGGACTTTGAAATGCTTCTTATGGAGCCACTCCTTAGTTGCCCTGGCTTTCTGTTTCAAGTTATTGTCATGCTGGAAGACCCAGCCACGACCCATCTTCAATGCGCTTACTGAGGGAAGGAGGTTGTTGGGCAAAATCTTGTGATACATATGACCCCATCTATCCTCAATTCAATACGGTGCAGTCGTCCTGTCCCCTTTGCAGAAAAGGACCCCCAAAGTACGATGTTTCCCCCACCATGCTTCACAGTTGGGACAGTGTTCTTGGAGTTGATCTCATCCTTCTTCCTCCTCCAAGCACGGCGAGTGTAGTTGACACCCAAAAGTTCTTATCTGACCACATGACCTTCTCCCATGCCTCCTCTGGATCATGCAGATGGTGATTGGTGAACTTCAAAACGGGCCTGGACATGTGCTGGTGTTAGCAGGGGAACCTTGCACGCCCTGCAGGATTTTAGACCATGACTGCATAGTGTGTTACTAACGGTAATGTTTGAGACTGTAGTCCCAGCTTTCTTCAAGTCATTGACCAGGTCCTCCCGTGTAGTTCTGGGCTGATTCCTGACCTTTCTCAGAATCATCCTTACCCCACAAGGCAAGATCTTGCATGGAGTCAGTCCCAGATGGAAAAAGACTGACAATCATCCTGTGTTTCTTTCATTTTCTAATAATTGTGCCAACAGTTGTTGCCTTCTCACCAAGCCTACTGTCCTGTAGCCCATTACAGCCTTGTGCAGCTCTACAATTTTGTCCCTGGTGTCCTTAGACAGTTCTTTGGTCTTGGCCATGGTGGAAAGGTTGGAGTGTGACTGATTGTGTTGACAGGTGTCTTTTTTATACAAGTAACGAGTTCAAACAGGTGCAGTTAATACAGGTAATGTGCAGAGTAGGAGCGTTTCTTAAAGAAAAACTAACAGGTCTGTGAGAGCCAGAATTCTTGCTAGTTGGTAGATGATCAAATAAAGTGCAAATTAATTATTTAAAAATTATACAATGTGATTTTCAGGTTTTTATTTTTAGATTCTGTCTCTCATAGGTGAAGTGTACCTGCGATAATAATTACAGACCTCTCCCTTCTTGGTAGGTGGGAATTGGCAGTGTATGAAATACTTATTTTCCCCACTGTAAATTGAATGAAATCTTATTTAAACTAAACTTTTCAAACTCAACGTACAACTTTCTCGTCACTTTTCAAATCTGGCACACAAGGAGAAATTTGCAAAAAAAATTGCACAAATTTGTGCCTTTAACAGTAAAAATGTGGATGAAAATACTAATACATTTGGGCCATTGCGAGTAATTCTATAGCAGAAAGTCAGTGCAGTTAGGAGCTGATCATAAAGGTGGCCCTTCAGGGCATTTCACATGTCAATATGTCTGATAATAATCTTTTCTATTTTGGAAGGATTATTAGCGGGATGAACCTTATTTTGTGGCTGCACGCTGTAAATGCACAGGCCGAATGCAAAATGACTGTAATTTCCTCGGCAGCTGTGTCCATTATTATACACATAATCCATTAGAGGGCACTGGAGTTGGTCGATTGGTCTGTAATTATTGATAAATTGATGGTTGCATTCAACTGCACAGTAAATGTAGCTGTCAGACCTCCAAATTTAAGTAATGGGAGCTCCAACCGATAGACATGTGCCGGGACTAGTGAGACGTGTGCCGGGGCTAGTGAAGCATGTACCTCACTGGAGCATTAAATACAAAATATATCAGCACTGTATACAGTTAAAATCATACATACATTATGTACACCATAGGCCGGGTGTGGACCGGGGTGTTGTACGGTCCGTATACGGACCTCAATGCCCAGACTGCTCGCAGGTCTCCCAACCTGAATTTACAGATAGACACATATGAGGCTGTAAGGTTGGCCCGTCTGGACATTATGGTCTTCTTTATACGGATCGAGAAATACGCCCATCTCAACCCACTCATTAACTACATGCTGATCGCTCAACTTCTTAAAACTTTGGAATGGTCTAAATATTACTATGAAGTGAAGTTTTAAAACATCTCTTGCAGAGTTGGCAGCTACAGGAGCGCAAAGCCAGCAGACAGGTTTGGAATCCCTATAGAGAAGGCAGAGATGGTTTATTACCATCTCTGCCTTCCCGATCTCTGTATACAAAGGGCTGAAGGAGATCTGTGTATGTAGTTTAGAAAGCATTGATGGCACTTCTTCCTCCTAGTACAGCAATCATGTGAGTGAAGGTGTTATTCACCTGTCCCGGATTCAGGCTTTGCCTCCCTCATCCCGGTCTGCTAAACTCTGTTGTACTCCACGTCAGGGTTTGGAGATGGCCCGGTGTGATCCCATGTGATCATCTGTCTGGGCCTATGCTTATCAAGACACACACTTGTATCTTGGTATTGAGACTTTAGTGTTCTTGAGACTTGTCTGTGGTCTCCAGGACACCACCTCTCTGTCTGAAACTTCCAGGACCTCTGGTACCTGTCTGCTCTACCTCTGCTACCAGTCTCCAATTTCTAGGATGTCTCCTATCTGCCCGCAGCTTCCAGTATCTCTGCTACCTGTCTGCAGTCTCCAGGACATCTCCTGTCTGCGACTTCCATCACCTTTTATCTGTCTGAAGTACCTCTGCTACCTCTCTGCGATCTCCAGGATGTCTTCTGCCTGCTTGCATCTTCCATTACCTCAGCTACCTGCTCCCAGTCTCCTGTCCTCCTGCAATCTCCAGTACTTCTGCCATCTGTTTCCTGCTCACCTCCCTTTCCTGCTGCACCGACGCCCTTGGCCCATGTGGCCAACCGGACCTTGGGCTTGGAGATTCCACCTCACCAGGTGAGCCTAACAGAGGGAGCAGGAGCTGCTGAGTCTTAGCAAGACCAGATCATCTCAGCAGTGCAGACTGGAAACTGAATGTGTCCTGGAACTGGGGCTAATGTGCCAAATGCAGTTACAGGGGAAATCGGCAAAAATAAAAATGTATTTGCAAATTGAAATGCTCCACAAAGTTTCTTGTAGAGAGAACAATGTGTGAAATAAATGAGAGGAAATAATGAAAAATAATGACCTAAAAAAATAAGAGACAAATTCAGTTCAAATTACTCTTTTGAGCCCCACCACCATATATGCCTGGTCATGTATGGAGGAAAATGGCCCAGTCTAAAATTGGTTAAAACTTGGTTTTTCACAATTCCTGACACTTAATCCTCATACACATTCCCTGTTTTTAGGTAATTTCGGTACTTTACTGTAAATCCAGAATGTGAAATGTAAGAATAATACAAGAGACAATTGATATATTTCATCTTTTATTTCTTTCATCACGTGGTTAATTTTTTGGTAGCGTTGCCTTTAAATTGTCTTACTCAGGTGACACATTTCGGGCAACCTTCCACCAGCTTCTCGTAATAATTTGCTGGATTTTTTGCTAATTTCTCCTGGAAGAACTGGTGTAACTGAGTCAGGCCTGTAGCCTCCCTGCTCACACACGCTTTTTCTATTCTGCTCATAAATTTTCTGTGTGACTGAGGTCAGGGCTTTGTGATTGCCGCTCCATTACCTTCACTTTGTTGTCCTTAGAGGGTTAATCCCTGCTTCCCAGATGGCTATTGTTGGATAACATTTGTAAATCCAAGCAATTTTGCAATTTACTGCTTAGTAATGTTTGCAGCCATTCTCGAGATATTAACACTTTTCTTTTGTTTACAATACGTTGCCTAGGAAACCGACCACCGCTGCTGTCTACTTTGTAACCACTGCTCTGAAACTGACCTGGATTAGGAGATAACAGTGTACTCCATTGATCCCACCAGTTTTGAAACAGTACCTACAGGCTCAATAAAAAAGAGCTTGTAATCACTACGCACATTCTGCTGTCTAGCAGCAGTGGTCGGTCTCCAAGACATCAAGCTGTAAACAAAAGAAAAGTGTTGATATCTCAAGAACTGTTGAAAATTTTAATAAGCAGTAAATTGCAAAATTGCTTATATTTACAAGCACTATCCGACAATACCCATTTATGAAGATAGGATTGACATTTCAAAGATGACCTGTCACGAATTCTTTAAAGCCAACCCAAATACTTTGTAAAAAATCTCTAAGCTCCCCTGATTCTGCTTTTTTTCGTTTGTTTTGCACTGCATAACTCCATTGTAGATATATTTACATTTCTTGCTTTTGGAGTGCAGTCTGGGAAATCTCTGCTGGACTTTTTTTCAGAGTCTTCACTGGGGGCGTGCGCTTTCACCCCTCTCTCCCAGATGCTGCCAATCACAGCACAGCAGCATCTGAGACTGATAGGCTGCTGGATCAGCTGCTGAGCTGTGATTGGCTGTATCTAGGAGAGAGGGGTGAAAGTGCACGCCCCCAGTGAAGACTCTGAAGAGACCCACATATGTAAAATGAAATTGGCTGCATCCTTCAGTGAATAAAAGTCAGAAACCATTCTGTGTGACAGGTTTGCAATAATAGAGGACACCTGGAAAAGATGTGAATACTTTATCATATCCATACTTTACAAACCCACAAGAATTGATAATATTGGTGGGCATGTTATCCTACAAACGCTTTCTTTTCGACAACCTTCATTCCTATGATGGCCAACAATCATTCAGCCGTACATAAACAACCTCGTTGAACCGCGCGTTCTTATCTTTGACCGCTCTATATATAGATTTGTGTTTTCAGAGCAAATTGAGCCTGTGTCCTGCCAAAACGGCACTTTCAGATTTCAAATCATTATCGCTGTCTGCGTCATTGGCACTTTTTTTTTTCTTTAATTCTAACACAGACATGTCGAATAATTTTAGCACATTTATGGAAGCGGCGCTTGTGATATACTTTATTAGATGATTTTTTTTTATTTTAGTTTCTGTGCCCGTTGGGCATAAACTCATATGCAATTGGAGCACAAAAGTCATATATATTTTACATCATCCACTTTTTTTGTGTGTTGGCTGCGGTACAAAACCATCTGCATCGCAGCACTTATGAGAAGATGGTGCTTTTGTTGAGAGCATGTCCCAGAGTTAAGTGGCTCTTCAGCTGCTTATTTTATGAAATTACTCTATTATGGGAAAAGTCCATAAATCTGTTGCATAAAAAAGAGAATACAGACATGACTTATTTGGTCATATAGTTATGCCCATGATTTAAAGGGATTACATTTTTTTTGTCCATATGGTGACGGCCAGGCTTGGACTGGCCCACAGGAGAACAGGAGAATCCTCAGGTGGGCCCCTGTACAAGAGTCTTATATGAGCAATACTTGGCACAATATACTTAAATAACTATGTACCGATAAAGGCGGAATCTTATTCATTTAACAATCTACCCCGCTCATTGTTATATGCATTTGTGATTGAGGATAATGTCACATTTGCATGTAGCTGAAAAGTGGGACCCTGGAGTTGGTTACTGCTGGGCCTGTGGCATCCCAGTCCAACACTGGTGACGGCTATAGAAAATATTAAACACAGCAACATTTACCCCTCTCCCCAGGTCAATGGATATATTTCTCCCACTGCCCCAATATTAGGACCAACGAATATTCCTATAACCAAAAAGTATTTGGCTCAATAAGAAAGATGAACCTAAGTATCATGAGATAAACCAAAAGAAAAACTGTGCTACAAAATATCTCACAAATATATCAACTTTATTCAATATAAAATATTAAGGATTTTGTTAAAAAAAAAAAGAGAGTAGCTGAATGGAGGGCTAACAACAAAACCTTCCAGGCTATATAGTTAGTATACCCATATATTTATTGAAGAACATTCCTTAAATTAATATATCCATCAGCTAGCATATAGAAGGCAAACTTACATAGTATTTATTAATGTGAAGCCCTGTTAGGTGTGTAGCCCTGCGCCCCAACGCACGTTTCGCCCAGCTTCATCAAGGAGCGCATGTAGCAAAAAAAACAAAGTATTCAAATACATGTGAAAATGCCATGAAAAACTTCTGTGATTCATAGTTATTGTTTACAAGGTTTTTTGAGCGCTCAAAAAAAGAAAGAATCTGGTGTGTGAAGAATTAATTTGAGTTCACGAATTTCGCGGGAACTGTTTTGTAGCTTTTCAGTGCAAAAAGTCACAAGTTTTGCAAAAAATAACTAAACAAAATTGCACCAAAATAACTGGCGCCTATACAATGACTCCAAGGGCAGAGACTATGGTACATTTGTGACAAATGTTGTGACTTTTTGAAAAGTCACAAAAAAATAAATCAGGCGAAATTATCTGGAAACCTTAAATTCCAATCCCCTATAAAACAGATTAAAAAAAAGTTAATTTATAAAAATTAATATGGCAGAAACAAAAAAAGGTACAAAACACTAAAAACTCAACAAAAAAAACGGCAGAAATGTAATAATGAATTGGAACCTAAGTTGTTTTTAAATTCTGAGTCCCATCTTTTTCCAAATGGCTAAAAATATCAAAATCCAATATACTTTAATAACCATTTAAGTGTGGTCCCTGCCACTTCTTGTCTTCTTGTTTGTGACTTGTCGGACATGCTGTGTATATCCACAGGAATTAGTCACGGCCCACACTAGTGACCTCATCTTGTATTGCACTTTATATGCGGTGGACCGAGTGTCTGTCTCATAGACTGTTGGGGCTTATAACGTAAACTCATGAATTTTCAATGGAAACCCACTCAGATTTGATTTGACAAATCCATGTGGAATTTTGAAAAAAAAAGAAGACACATTTTCAACACATGATGGTGTAATATTCTTAAAAACCAAAACATGGCAGAAACCAGGCGGTCATCTGTTAGATGTAACGATCGTGTCCAATATTTGAAATTCCAGATTTGCACAAAAATAGAAAAAACAGAATCATGTTTTTCATATTTTCCAACTCTCCAACTGTTTATAGTGAGACATTTCTCTTTATTAATGAACATTTCATCTTAGTCATTCTAACTGCCCAAAAATTGCTGATAAAATCATCATATCGTTGTATCTGTTGACCGATTGACATATTATCCGACAAAACAGAAAACTGCCTGTAAACTTTTGCTTATATTACAACAAATGTATCCTGAAATACTGATTCCTGTATGTTCAAAGATTTTTTTCACAGATATTGAAATCTGGTCCCATAGATCATTCATCCCGAGCTGCATACAAAGCTTTACTAATACAGTACCGAGAAGCAATTGCTAAGACAACTCGAGCACCACTTATCTCTGTGAAAAACAAAGCGATCAGACAGGAAAAATCTATCATGTTCGATTCCTGTTTCCTCATCAACAATCCAGACACCTGCCACCCACCTTGGCTATTAAATTGTGGACAGATCTTTCTTAAATTGGAAAGAGCGGGTGACAAAAAAGTAATGTTTGTCGACTACTTAAAGGGACACTGAACCTACAAATACAACTATACAACTCACTATGAACAGCTTAGTATCTTAAAACTTGAATTACAAATAAAAAATTTGCAATTGATGTCAATTAAAATTTGTTAACCATTTAACTTCTGCAGCTTGCATGTATCTACAATGCATTGCAAGCTGCTCATTGCTGTTCAGTGTCAATACTGATGTCCAGTCACCCTTATCTTCTCCTGTAAGTGACTTTAAGCTCAAATTATTTAGAATCAATTCTTTTTCTAGAATCAATTCTTTTTTCAGAAAGTTTTGGGCTTGATAGAGCATTCAGGAGAGAGGAGAGCAGGCAGACCCAACAGGGCTTTGGGTGTTGGGATTAACAGTGAATGTTATTGAGCAGCTTGTAATGCAATGTAATATATGCAGGCTTTACAATTTTAAATTCACTGCAAAAAAAAAAGTAAAAAATGCAATCCTAGGTAGAAATCTAACTCATTCCCAAAAAAATATGCTTTTAAGGAGGCAAAGTTCACTAATACAGATTATAGGTTAATACAATACACAGTGATGCCTGCTATAATCCATAACGTTTGACTGTATGCAAACGACCCTCCATGAAAGACCAATTCACAGGGAAAGAGAGCAAGATTTTTTGATGTGTTGTCCACCTTTAATTTTTTTTATTTAAATATATATAATTGAGGCTAAAAATCATCTTTGCAATTCAGTTTCATTAAAAGTTTTTCACCGTTTCTTTTCTATACCCTCTGTATTGTACTGTCTATCGCTGGTTGCAGAATGAGTTAACTGAGAATCCCTCAGGCAGCTCACTATGATGAGAAGTTAGTAACTCTCTTATCTGTCTTTCTCTGAGCTCCTCTCAGCTGATTTAGGACCAGAGATAACATCAATGTCAAGTGTGCAGAAAAACAAAAGACCTGTAAATGCCGAACGGTGCAACATTTTTAATAAAAAAAAAATATTTTTTTTTTGCCCTAAATACATGCATTTGAATAATAAATAATAAAATAATAAATAGTAAATGCAAAATAAAAAATAAAATCTATTCTATTATTTCTAAACACTGTTTTTCGGTGATTACTCTGTATCTCCGTTCATACTGCACCCACACACACAAATGATGCACCATTTGAAAGGTAAACTTGCCCCCTTCAGCAAGAAAATAGCCAAACAAACCACACATCCACGATGTGATCACAAAATACAGTTTAAACATTCTTTTCATAAACC
>JARQOD010000009.1:91232820-91303785 GCA_033576555.1 Oophaga sylvatica | reverse complement strand
AACCCACTAACCAATGGAATACATCCAATCACTCCCATTTTAGAGCTAACCAGCCCCCTTATAGGGGTTATATAAATCTATGTTCGAATTAAATAAACTCTCTTGGAGCTGAACCATAGATTGATCAAGGAGAGGTTACATCTGACTGTGTGGTCTGGTGTTATTTCTTTAGTGCATGAATTTGATCAATATCCTTTATGTCAGGAGTAGGCAACTAGTGAACATTTCTGCCTATGGAACTCTCTGCCGTCTAATGTTGTAATGAGTGATTCCTTACTAAAATTTAAGAGGGGACTGGATGCCTTTCTTGAAAAGTATAATATTACAGGCTATATTCACTAGTTTCCTAGATACAGCGTTGATCCAGGGAGCTAGTCTGATTGCCGTATGTGGAGTCAGGAAGGAATTTTTTTCCCCAATGTGAAGCTTACTGTTTGCCACTTGGGTTTTTTTTGCCTTCCTCTGGATCAACATGTTAGGGCAGGTTAGGATAGGATATGGGTTGAACTAGATGGACTTAAAGTCTTCCTTCAACCTTAATAACTATGTTACTATGTTACTATTGTTCAACCTAACACAAGGACAGCTTGAATTTCTTTGGAACTTGATTGGGACTGCTTATCCACCATCCAGACTGTCCTGTGTTGCAAGCTTTCATCAATTTTTTTCTTGACGTACAGGGAGATTGGCTACAGCGCCATGGGTTGTAACCTTATTGATTATGTTGCGCACCGTTGACAAAGGAACATCATGATATCTGGAGATGGACTTGTAACCTTGATCAGGGTCACCATCAGGGCATTACTGGCGTATGGGGTATGGACAAACCAGGCCACGGGGGCAGGATTCGACTATTTTCTCAGTAACTGAGTGTGCATCCTTTGACGTACGTTCAGTTTAAATCTATTGCCATGCAGGACAGGTTTCCTGCACTGCAATAAAAGCTGCCAGTCAATCAGAGGCCGGCCGCTGACGTCGGCGTGCCCACGCGCAAATGCTTGAGGAAGAGGATGCCACTGGACTGGGGCCATGTAAGGAGAAACTTTTTTTTTTTTCTGAAATGTGAAATATGGGGGTGCAGGATGAGAGGACATATATGGGGTAATAATGGGAGGACATATGAAGACATGTCACGCACATTGTGGGGAAGACTAAGTACAACACGAGGGGAAGAGGGTAAGGAAGCTCAGGCGCTAGGGAAAGGGGGAGTAACTTGGGATGAGCAGACTCGGAGACGTAACACCAAACGTCCTCCAACAGCACCAGAGCGGAAGTAAGCCGACTGCTATAGTTCCAAGCCTTCACAAGGGAAAAAATGTGAATATCACCAGCAAATCCCTGAAGCAGACTGAGAGTCTATAAACACACAGGTCCACGTGTGTCAATTAGAGCCAGAGGAAAATTGCCACTGAGTCCAAAATTCAGAAGGATTAAGAAGGCATCTGCAATGCCAAACGCAGAGACCTTCTGCACCCAGATGCAGAGCGAATGTCTGTAGCATCTGACACACCCGTGACAAGATGTTATTACTGAAAGGTGCTAGGACATTATTCTAGTAGGGGCTAATTAAGGGATATTATTACTGCTTTGGTATATTTTTATTTTTGAGGATACGGTTTTCAGTGGTAGGTCCTGTTACTGTGCAGAGCGACACTGACGCTTTTTTTCTTCATTTAGCATAGTGTGGATATTGGTGAATCTGCTCTGGAAGCGGTGCTCTAGATAACCATGTTATTTTCTGCAGAGACGAGTCCTGGCTGGTAGAAGTGATGGTGGTCTGCACTGGATGAAGACGAAAAGTGAAGATGAATATCTTCAACTAGAGACATCGCTGGTGAGTCAGTGTGTTACCTGGACACTTGCACTATATACTAATATACAGAGCTCCTGTGTATAATAGCAGTGATCACTGTGTTACCTGTACCCTGACCCTGTATACAGAGCTCCTGTGTATAATTTTACTGGTGATCATCGTATTATCTGTACACTGACACTATATACAGAGCTCCTGTGTATAACGTCTCTGGTGATCCCTGTGTTACCTCTACACTGACACTGTATACAGAGCGCCTCTGTATAATGTCACTGGTGATCACTGTATTACCTGTACACTATATACACAGGCGTTCTGTATATAGTGTACAGGTAATACAATGATCACCAGTGACTTTTTGCAAGAGTGGGCTGTGGGACTGTTGAAGGCTCGTGGGGTGGAGGCGGAGCTGGGGTGGAGCCTGGTGAAGTTTCAAGGGGGCCCGAAAATTTGCTGCTAGTTAAACAAAATAAAAAACAAAACTGATATGGGAAAAGATCCTGACTTTAAACTGTAAGTTATTTTCTGATGATACATTCCCTTTTAAAATAACCATATGTGCTGTCTAATCACATAGGAGGTTTAGTTAGGGGTTGTACAAGGGGTTGGGAAAAAGTCTTAAAAGGGACATTCCACCAAGCACCTATGTTCACACGTTGCTTTTTTTGCTTTTATTTTTCTGCAGGCAAAACCTGCTCTTTTGGCAGTAAAGAAGCTGCTTACAAAAAGGCTGTTTGCTTTTTTCAGGATACCAAAATTCAGCTTTGCTACCACCTTGCAAGCAGGTTCAATACAAGGTGTTTGTCCTCCAATGCAAGACGTATGCGAAACTGTAAAACATTTTTGGTGAAAAAAGGGCAATTTTAATAATATTATTTAGGGCAAAAAAAGTTTTTTTTATTTTTTTGCTTAAAAAAAAAAATGTGACTTCTGAATATAAAAAAACTGTATTCAAGTATGAAGTACGATCAGTTTTTGGTGCGTTTTTTTTTTTTTTTTTTTAAATCTGCAACATCTAATAATCATTAATCTTTGTGGGAATGCAGCTTTAAGAAAAAAACAGCACCGTTGCTATACAGGCATGTTACACCATACAGGATTTTGGACCGAAGCACTAAATTGCAGACATTAACTGAAGATCTAATATGTTCCTTATTAATAATCCATCTTGGACACAGACACTTGAATATGCTGGAAACCCACTTGTGATGGTGGGGGGTGAATTTAGTTGTATTCTGTTTCCATTGTATGAGCTTGCTTTTAAAATTCCTTCTAGAAGAAGTAATACATTTGCTGGACGACTATGGACCTGGTTATTTATTTGTACCCACTAAGACGACTTATAATTTGCAGGAAAATAAAGTGGCCCTTAATGGTCCCATTTCAGCTTTTATGTCATGCAGCTATTAGTGGCTTTTCTTAACATCCATTGCTTGTTATACAGTCTATTGGCGACCGGACGGCTGGAAGCAGAGAATGCCTGGCATTTCAAGACTTTTAGTTTAGTGTTTTTCATTTTCCAAAAGTCCAGAAAATCACATTACTGCATCTGATTTCATTTAATTGCTATTGCTTGTATCGTGGCAACATATTTTGCAGCACGGAACAGAGAACGTGTGGCCGTGCCCTATTCTGTACCCCTTCAAAAGCACAATTGGACCCCAAAGTCCTGTGTAAAAGCACAGGACATTTTTTTTTTTTTAGACATGCTTATTAGTGGGGGAATTATGTGGTGCCTTGAAGATTTTTTTTTTTTTTCCAAAATTTCCCAAAAGTTTGTGATTATCCTCTCATTTCAGAAGAGTTTGCAAAAATGCCTTTTGGATGGGGCACTGATCAGTTATAATAATAATAATCTTTATTTATATAGCGCCAACATATTCCGCAGCGCTTTACAGTTTAACAGTTTCAAAACATAAGTCATAAGTAACAACGTTAACCATACAATAATTAAAGCAAAATAAGCCGACCCTGCTCGTGAGAGCTTACAATCTACAATGAGGTGGGGGAGATACAAAGTACAGGTGTGTATATACAATGGTGCATTTACAATGATGGTCCAGCCATCTTGAGGGAGTGAGGGATGGATGGAGATAGTGAATGGGCTACACACAAACACACACTTACACAGAGAATGACTTTGATTAGTGAATGTGATAGGCCGCTCTGAACAAATGTGTTTTGAGGGAGCGCCTGAAACCATGCAAATTGTGGATAGTCCTAATTTATTGGGGTAGAGCATTCCAGAGGATTGGCGCAGTGCGGGAGAAGTCTTGGAGTCGGGAGTGGGAGGTACGGATTAGTGCAGAGGTTAGTCGAAAGTCGTTTGCAGAGCGCAGCAGTCGATTAGGCCGATAGAAATGAGGGAGGAGATGTAGGGGGGTGCTGCACTGTGGAGAGAAAACAAGTACTTTGAATTGGATCCTATAATGAATGGGCAGCCAGTGTAAGGACTGGCGAAGAGCGGATGTGTGTGGCCCAGCTATGTCAGGCACACATAATCCAGGAAAATGCACAGGAAGGTAACCGCAAAAGCTTGATATCCATTCACGTCACTCACACTTTCAGACACACCCACTAGGGGTATAAGAGGTAGTGACACGTAGCAGTCAGTGTTCAGTCTGGACTTGGAGGGAGAGGAGAGGAGTTCAGTCAGAGGTCATTCAAGTTTCCTGTCTCAGGACAGTTGAGA
The DNA here is from genome assembly GCA_033576555.1 of Oophaga sylvatica. Classification (NCBI taxonomy): domain Eukaryota; kingdom Metazoa; phylum Chordata; class Amphibia; order Anura; family Dendrobatidae; genus Oophaga; species Oophaga sylvatica. The sequence goes on along the minus strand of JARQOD010000009.1, from coordinate 91,299,280 downwards.
TGATTCAGTCTGCTTCCTGTCTTAGTACAGTGTAGTTCAGTGTCAGTCCAGTCTGGACTTGGAGGATACTGAGAGCTGTCCAGTGAGCTCTGGAGAAAGCTGACATTTCCATCAAAGCTACAAGTGCTTATGTTAAGAGCGAGAGCAGGGCGAAGGGCACAGTGGAGAAGATAGATGCTAGTGCACCAGGTACCGGATTACCTGCACTAATTCACCGGACACCGGGGTCCGAAGCGTTGCTAGCGCTTCACGCCTAGTAACAAGATAACCGGAGGCTTTCTGGACCACAGGTCGCAGAAGGTAGCCCTAAGCGCTGATACGTAAACGGAGTCAGGGGGAACAAGGACTTTTAGCAGGGCCCTGCATAGAGGGACTTTGTTCTTTCCAACATCTGGAAATCAGAGACATAGAAGGCTCCACCACAAAGTTGGCCGGGCGTTGCAGCTATTGAGTAAGCTGGAGACTGCAGAGTTAACTTCGCTTCATGCAAGTTGGACTCAGATACATATGAAGTAAAGGAGGCCCCTAACCTGCTCAGCGGTTTCCCGAATGTGCATTCTCCACCCCGACCAGCTCCCCGGGACCTGCCTGAAACACCTACAAGTAAAGGTATGAAAAGAAGCTGCATTGTGTGTGACTGAATTATTACCTACACCCTGCATCATCATAGACTTCCAGGGACCCGTCTCACCTGTGGGAGACTTACCACCCAGCTGCCCCCATAACATCCCCTGCGAAGATCCTTATAGCAGCGCTGGTCCAATTGACCAGATACCACAGGTGGCGTCACGAACTACCTATCCTTATAATCCCCTGTAAATATCCCCCATTGTATGAGCGCCCAGGGCCACGGACCGAGTCCTGCTGCCAGTGACAAACCCCATAGACTTTCATGGGCTCGGTGCCGAGTACCCCATTGCCCTGGTACTTAGTGCGACTCAGATGCGTCCGAGTACCGATTAACCAGATGGATGACCCTGGCTGCTGCATTAAGGATGGACTGGAGAGGGGATAGTCGAGTAATGGGGAGGCCAAGTAATAGAGCGTTGCAGTAGTCCAGGCGGGAGTGGATCAATGCTACAGTGAGGGTTTTTGTTGTTTCCATGGTGAGAAAAGGGCGGATTCTAGAGATGTTCTTTAGGTGTAGACGGCAAGAGCGGGCAAGAGATTGTATATGGGAGGTGAAGGAGAGATTGGTGTCAAACATAACACCCAGACAGCGAGCCTGCTGCCGGGGTGTTATTATGGTGCCGCCCACGGAGAGGGAAATGTCAGATTTAGGGAGGTTAGTAGACGGCGGGAGCAGAAGGAGTTCAGTTTTGGAGAGGTTAAGTTTCAGATAGAGAGCGGACATGATGTTGCAGACTGCGGACAGACAGTTGGTGGCGTTCTGTAGAACAGCAGGGGTAAGGTCGGGGATGACGTGTATAGTTGTGTGTCATCAGCATAAAGATGGTACTGAATGCCAAATCTGCTGATGGTCTGTCCAATTGGGGCCGTGTAGAGAGAGAAGAGAAGGGGGCTAAGGACTGAGCCCTGGGGTACACCGACAGTGAGAGGAAGAGGAGATGACGTGGAGCCAGAGAACGAAACACTGAAGGAGCGGTCAGAAAGATAGGAGGAGAACCAGGAGAGAACAGTGTCCTTAATACCTAGTGACTGGAGCCTAGACAGTAGGAGACAGTGGTCAACAGTGTCGAAAGCTGCAGAAAGGTCAAGAAGAATGAGCAGAGAGTGGTCGCCATTACGTTTTACTGTCAGAAGGTCATTGGTCACTTTGATGAGTGCAGTTTCAGTCGAATGTAGGGGGCGGAAGCCGGACTGTGAAGGGTCTAGGAGGGAGTGAGTGGAGAGGTAACTGGTAAGGCGGGAGTAGACTAGGCGCTCCAAAAGTTTAGAGATGAAGGGGAGATTGGAGACCGGTCTGTAGCTGTTTGTGCAGGAAGGGTCGAGAGTGGGTTTCTTTAGTAGTGGAGTAATGATGGAGTGTTTGAAGGAAGATGGGAAAATGCCAGAGGAGAGTGAGAGATTAAAGATTGTAGTTAGGTGAGTTGTGACAACTGGAGAGAGAGACTGGAGGAGATGTGAGGGAATGGGGTCGGTAGTGCATGTAGTCGGAAGAGAGGAGTCTGGAGACTTCTTCTTCTGTGATGGGATCAAATGTGGAAAGTGAGCCAGGGGAAATGCAGGGAGGGGATGGGAGTCACAGCACTTGGTGGTTGAGAGCAGATTTCCTGACGGATAGTATCTATTTTTTCTATAAAGTGGGAGGCCAGGTCATCAGCACAAATGTCTGTGATAGGGGCTTGTGCTTTTGGTCTGAGGAGGGAGTGAAAAGTGTCAAAAAGTTTCTTGGTGTTGTTGGCTAGTGAGGAGATCAGGGTGGTGAAGTAGGTCTGTTTGGCGAGGTGAAGGGCAGCATTATAAGTTCTTAACATGAATTTAAAGTGGATGAAGTCTTCTAGTGTGCGGGTTATGGTTATAGTTATGGGGCCAAAGATCACTCTCTATGCTGCTGCTAAATCGGAGGTGAACGGGGTCGCATTGCAACCTGTGCGGTGCCACGACCGCGACAAGAGAGTCATGAAAAGTCTAAACCTTGTCTTGGTTGGTAACCATACGGACCCCATTCACCAGCATTCTGCTGCGATGGTGTAGAGTCTATTTGTGGAGGGGGGAGTAGGCCATTACTTGACAACTAGCGACCAGTTATCCACCAAGAGAACAAAGGATTGGGCATGTTGTAAATACAACATGCCCAATCGTTCCTTCCCCTGAATTATCTGTTACGAAAGAAAACGGTAGGACTTTGCACACATGCGACTGATGACTTTTCCAGGCAAAGCCGGCACATATGGTCAACTTTGTTCTTATGTGTATAGCCACCTTTTAACAAAGCGATTTTGCAAAAAAAAAAAGTACCCCCACCTTCCTAGAAGCAGGTTTACTTTTGTGCAATAAAAAAGCTAGGCCATAATTGATCTTCATTCCATTTCTGAAATGATCCGCATCCCCCCCCAACCAGTAATTAGTGACGAGCCCGTCATTTATAACATGGGGTTTCGCGCTCCGAGGCAGTGACACGGAGCCGTGTTTTACGTCTTTGATGCAGTTTATACATCACAGAAACGTCTTATGAGATTTCCCATGACCCTTTATCGCTGTAATATAGTGGATGAGTCATTCTGCAGCGTCTATCTGTTCACCTCCATTAGTTTTTACTGCTGCGACTTGTAAAATAGGAAAAAGACAAATCCGCGTGATAGAACTACATACACCGCACCTGTCAGAAATGTACATTACAGAAACCCTCCGGCAAAGAGCAAATGTCTCTGCTTCCTCCTCCAACAGACAACTATCTAATAATTCATGGTGAAGCGCAAACTGCAGCGAATGGAAGTGACTTATTCCGGGGGCAAATACATTGGGGCTCTACCAGTGCATTGGTGCCAACAATCGAGTCAGTAAAAATACAGCTCATTATTTTCACATTGCTAAATTTCTAAATCTTCTACGTCTTACAAATTGAGATGGGTGGTTAGTGATCGTAATACTTTATTATCCCACAGTAGATAATAACTACTAAAGGCGCTGATATTGATGCCCATTATCCATGGAATAAATGCAGGTGGCCACGTTCTAAATGTTGGAGAAGTTGTCATGGAGGTCTGTATCGGATGAAGATAAGGGAAAATTAATGAATTCAGAGATGTACGCATACTGTATTTCCTTGAAGGGTATGCAGTGCAGGATATGCCTCAGATGCTGTTGTCACTGATGGGACATGCATCTTTCTTGCAAATGGGCCCCTATTGCCAGGAATGAAGAAGTGGTCACGCATGTGCGGCGCTCCCAATTTTTTTTTGTATGTTAACAACTTTGAATGGAGAGAGCAGCTCATGAGCAACCACTTTTACATTCCCGATGGTGCAAGACAAGGTGCCGTCCTCAAGAAATCTGGGACCCGGCAGTGGAACTTGCTGCATTTATAGCATATCCTGTAGTCGTGCCATAAATGTTCAGATGGATTGGGAGAAGTTGTCATGGAGGTCTGTGCAGGATGGAGAAGATAAGTGAAAATCAAGGACTTTAATTCAGAAAAGATGAATCACTGGACTGGTATTCACTTGAAAAGTAAGCGGAACAGGATACATGATAAATGCAGGTACCACTGCTGGGACCCACATATTTCTTGAGAACGGGGCCCTAACGTGTATTGCTGGCAATGGAGATGCGGCCACACATGCACGGCTCTCTGAAATCATTTGTATTGGAACAAAGGTGAATGGAGAGGGATGTGCATCCACTTTTTCTTTCCCGGTGGTGCATGACTGGGCCCAATTCTTGAGCGAAATCCAGGTAAGTAGGACCAACCTCTTTCGGGCATTTATGGAATGACCTGAGGTCAGGCCATAAATGTTCAATTGAGAATATCTCTTTAATACGAAGTCTAGCGTTTTAGAAGTCAGAGCTTTTAAAGGGGTTTTCTGGAATTGATGACCCATCTTTAGGATAAGTCATCGATATCTGGCAGCATTGGGAATTGAACTCGTGGTACCACCACTGATCAGCGGATTGACGAGGCTGTGGCACCCCATTGAGCACCGGAGCCTTTTTCTGGCTCCGCTCTATACACCATGTAGCAGCTGTGCCTAACAATGCAACTCAATCTCATTCACTAGAATGGGGCTGCAGCACCAGGCACCGCCATGATGATGACATTAGATCTGATAAAGAAATGGCTATTTTATTTTTTTAGGTATTTGGGGGCCACAGGAAATCTCATTAAAAAATCAATGGCAAATGGTGCAAATTTTCCATTACGCTATTCATGTGACCAGTGCTGTAAAGTTTTCGGAAGGGGCATTATTTTATATAACTTATTGTTAGAATGGACAGTGATATATTTTATGTTGCTCCATCGCCACACTTCCAGTGATGAAGGGGTTAAGCTTTTCTGTATGTGTTAGACGCGCTCCGCACCACTTTACGTGTGCTCTTATCTCGCACGTGTTATCCTTTTCCGGGAACATTTAATTATGCAGAGCCATAATTGTAGCGACGGATGATAAGCAGAGCCGGCAACACACGAATATTAATGAACGGTTCAATTTATAAATTGACACCAGCAGAAGGTGCTCATTTACTGGTTAAACCGATGGCTTCTGTTTTAATTAAGCCTTAATGGTACTGATAGAACTATATGGATCTTGCGGCTTTTTTTTCCATATATTTTCTGCAATGTGAATTAATTCTTTTATTTCTAGGGGCATACATAAAAATCATGTAACTAGGAAAATTCTGAATTGTGCCTCCCTATCTCCAAATTTGGACACTTGTTATGGGGGTCTATTGGCCACAATCCAAGGGGTTACCGATAACATAGAGGAAGTGAGAGACTAGGCCCTTCTGTCTAACCACGGAGATGCCATGGTCACCGATAACCACGGCATCAAAAGGGTTATACCTCTGCAATCAGATTTATCTGCTAACAGCACTAACCCATGGTGGTCTGTAATGCCAAACAGCCGACACCTACTAGGTTTGGAGCAGGCTCAGTGTGTGAGCCTGCGCTATTAATACCCCCCCCCGCCATCTCGTGGTGTTGGTTACCAACATTTCAAATTTTCAGAAGCAAACCCGCCAATCATAGGTGTGACTCTATATATTTTTTATTTATTTATTTTTTGGTGAAAAAAAAAAAAAAGCAACAGTTTTTTTTTCTAAGGCCAAAGAACCTGTTTTAACTAGTGATGGGTGAACTTAAACAATAAAGTTTGAGGTCTTTACTGGACACCTAGTGTCCATGCACAGACCTTGAACAAGAACTTCTCCCCGGAAGTCTGTGTTAGGCCGGAGTCACACACAACCACAAAAAATCGGTCCGTTTTAGACGGTCGACAATCGGATCAAAATAAAAACATCACACATCCTTCTGGCATCCGATTTTCCTTCAAAGATGCGATTTAATCGCATGTGTGTGTACCTTGTAACATCCGATTTTCATCCGACTTGCGAGATTTTCTCGCAGGCTTGCAAAACTGACATATAATGGATCCAAAAGAATAGTATTTAAATGCCAAAAGAAAGAATAGATATATACACATAGAGCACAATTTATAATTTATATTATATTATATATATATATATATGTCATTGTGACATATATATATACATATATTTATAATTCTTACACTTCTACATACTGTAATAGCCGCTAATTAAATTGCCGGCTTCAGTGAAATCACAGAAGCCGACATGAAATGATACATTGTTTCCACACATTTAACCATGTAATTTCATGTATTTTTATATATGTTTGAAACATACAATTACATGAGTATATGTGTGGTAAATTTCAGACATGTAGGGGTTAATTAAAGGTGTAAATTCGTTGAAAAAAAAATGCGTGGGCTCCCGCTGTATTTTCTCCACCAGACAGACAAAGCAAAGCGAGTGGGGGCAGATAATAATAGCCTAGGGAGGGTACATTTTTTTTGTGCCCCCCTGGCTACTAACATCTGCCCCCAGACACCCCAGAAAGGGCAAATCTATAATTAGATTCGCCCTTTCTGGCACTTTGCCCGTCTATTCCCATTGCCCTGTAGCGGTGGCGAATGGGTTAATCTCACCTTACTGTCACCTTAGTATTGAAAGGTGACCTTAAGGCAGGTTAATAATTGATAGCTGTCAATTAGACAACTATCAATTATTAATCCTATTGTATGAAAGAAAAATCAAACACACACAGTTTAATAAAAAATAAGTTTAATTAAATAATCACAGTTTTTTACCATATTTTATTTTCCTGCTAAAACCATTTCCTGTAATAAAAATAAAATAAAAAAGCAAAATTATACTTACCAATCCGATGTACAGTCAGGTCCCACGGTGTAATCCATCAGAAAGGGTTAACAGGTTACAGGTCGCAGAGAGCTAATAATGCTGTCTCAGACCTGTATTCCCCTGAATGAATAAGTTCCTCTCCCAGCGAAAGTAGAGGAATAGATTCATGAATGGAGCTTAATTGATTTATTGCCAATTTAACTGTAGTGACCTGACCTAAAGGGAAAGTGGACACAATCAATTAAGCTTCATTCATGAAACACATCCTCTCCTGTCGCCAGGAGAGGAACTTATTCATTCATGAGCTTTGAGCTGAGCATGCAGGATTACTTGCACTGCTTGGCTCAAAGCTAGTTAACCCTTTGTGAAGGATTACAGCGTGGGACGTGACAGATCGGCGGAATAGGTAAGAATAATGTTGTTTTATTTTTTTTTCTTTATTTTAGGAGATCAATGGCTTCGCACGGATTAAGTGTAAAATAAAATATGGTAAAAAAATGTGTTTTTATTTCATTAAAATTATTTATTCTTAAAGTGTGTGTGTTTTTTTATTTACTTCAATAGGATTAATAATTGATAGTTGTCTAATTGACAGCTATCAATTATTAACCTGCCTTAAGGTCACCTTTCAATACTAAGGTGACAGTAAGGTGAGATTAACCCATTCGCCACCGCTACAGGGCAATGGGAATAGACGGGCAAAGTGCCAGAAAGGGCGAATCTAATTATAGATTTGCCCTTTCTGGGGTGTCTGGGGGCAGATGTTAGTAGCCAGGGGGGGCACAAAAAAAATGTACCCTCCCTAGGCTATTATTATCTGCCCCCACTCGCTTTGCTTTGTCTGTCTGGTGGAGAAAATACAGCGGGAGCCCACGCATTTTTTTTCAACGAAATTACACCTTTAATTAACCCCTACATGTCTGAAATTTTGCACAAATACACTCATGTAATTGTATGTTTCAAACATATATAAAAATACATGAAATTACATGGTTAAATGTGTGGAAACAATGTATCATTTCATGTCGGCTTCTGTGATTTCACAAAACCCGGCAATTGAATTAGCGGCTATTACAGTATGTAGAAGTCTAGGAACTATAAATATATGTATATGTACATGTCACAATGACATATATATATATATATATATATATATATATATATATATATGTATTCTATGTGTGTATATCTATTCTTTCTAGTCTTTATTAAAGCTGTCAGTGTGATTTTACAGTATAGCCGGGGATGAATTGCCGGCTTTTCTAAAGGACACCGATGCGATTTCATCGCAAGTCACACAGTGTGGTCCGTTTGTAATCCGATTTTTCATCGCTCCCATAGACTTGCATTGGCGATTGTCGACCGACAATCGGTGACAATCGCAGCATGCTGCGATTGTACACGGACGTTTAAAACGGACCACAAAAAATCTGATACTGGGAGCTGCTCCATAGATTAACATAGGTCCGACTGCAATGCGATATTTCATCGCATTGCAGTCTCCGATTTTGTCGCCAGTGTGACTCCGGCCTTACTGTTCGGGTTTGGCAGCCTGAACAAAGCTCGTTGAAAGGCTGTGTGGGCACTTCTGGTCCGTTCACAGCCATGCAAGTATTGACATGGCTGTTATTTGCCGGCGAACCAAGTAAAACAAAATAAATTGGGGTCCACTCTATTTTTGATAACCAGCACAGGTTAGGCAGATGGCTCCTACCTACAGCCCTCAGGAGTCTGCTTTATCTTGGCTGGTTATCAAAAATAAAAATAGCCATTTTTTAAATTATTTATGGATTTAATGGGTTCCCCACATTTTTGATGACCAGCAAACTGAAGCAGAGAGCCTGGGGGAAGTAAATCTCAGGATTGGCAGGCCCATAGTTATTGGGCCCTTCCCAACCTAAAAATAGCAGCCCGTAGCTGCTCTAGAAAAGGCACATCCATTAGAAGTGTAGCGCTTTGCCCGACTCTTCCCGCTTGCCTTGCGTTGGCAAGCGGGTAATATTTTGGGGTTAATGTCTGCTGACATCAAGCCCAGAGGTTAGTAATGGTGCAGCATTTATCTGACACCCCCATTACTAACCCAGTAAGTAAAAGGAGAAACAAACACACTGGAAAAAAAACTTTATTTGAAAACAGACTTTTTTTTTTTCCAAACAAAAAAAATGTAACAATTTCCCTCTTTTTCCCCCTTATTAAAATAAATACAATGTACACCAGTCCACCGTTGTACACCAGTCCATCGTAGTCCAAATGGAGGTCACACGACAATCCCATTCTTCTTCAGTCTATGGAGGTCCGTTCACAGAACGCATCTCCGTAGTCTGGAACAGCAGCCACTGCTTCACCCGGCTTCTGTGAACTGAGGTAACATCAGTGAGGTTACTTCAGTTCACATGCGCTAGTTCTCATGAGTGCAGCGCAAGTGCCAGACATATGATCAGTTGCTCATCAGTCTGGCAGTTGCATTGCCCTTGTGCGAACAACTGTCTGCTGTGAACTAAGGTAAACTTAATGATGTCACCTCAGTTCACAGCTGCCGGGTTCTCGAGGAGCACACTGACCCTGAACACTGACTTTTCTAGGAAGTCCATGTTACTGTTCGGGTTAGGTAGCTTGAATAAAGCTTGTTGAACAAGCTTTTCTGGTGTGGGCACTTCGGGCCCCATCACAGCCATGCCAAGTATTGGTTGTTTTAATGCCCATAAATAAAAATAAAGGACATTAATGTGTAGTATACAAACGATTATTCTTGCCTTCTTCCGCTACCACACAGTATGGCGTCCTCTTCTACTACCGGCGCAGAAACCATCAGCTGACTTTGACACTACTACCATACGTTGCGTGTCACTGGCAAGTCGATGATGTCAGCTGCCAGCCTCTGACTCACAGCGTACTTTGCGCCGCAATAAATTTCAACTGAATATGTGTCCAAGCCGCCCTTCCGCATGGGCCCTATCGTGGTCGAACCCTCTGTGACCATGATCGTTACACCCCTTGCTGCCACACATCTAAATGGGGAATGAAGAGAGATATGCTCGACTCTCTCCATTGATTTTTATGGCAATCGTGGAAATTGCTGTGCATACTTTTGTATGATAGGGCAAAAGTTTTGGATTTAAAGGGAATCTATCAGCAGGTTTTTGTTTATGTAATCCGAGAACAGCGTGATGTAGAGGCTGAGATTCTGATTCTAGCAATGTGTCACTTACTAGGTTGTAATTTGCCATTTCAATAAAATCAGTGTATTGTCAACAGGAGATTATCACTGCAGGACTAGGTGTCTCATGCCTTCTAGTCAACTGTTTTGTGTAAACACGCCCCCCACCACTGATTGGCAGATTTCTGTATGCACTGTATATTCACAGAAAGCAGCCAATCAGTGTTGTGGGCGGGTTATACAGGGCTCAGCCTTCTGAGCTCTGTAGCAGAGAACTGTGATTTTTAGAGTTGCATCACTGAAATCAGGGTCTCTTTTTCTACATTTTATGCTGCTCTCAGACGAGGTAGGAAAACATGGTGACTGTTTCCCTTTGACCAGACAAATTCTGAAAGTTTAGTGTCCGCTCTTGCTATATTACTACATATCCACTTACTTTACAAATAAATAAATGGACGTCTAGCAGAACAAGTCTCACCTTGCTGGTAGCGGCACTCGTCACTCATGATTCTTGTCTACCTGCTGCTGTCATAAAGGTGTCTGGTAGGCGAGTGCCTCTGTAAATGGACTTATTTTTAGTCCTGGCAGCTGCTGTCAACTCATGTACGGGCTTTGAGCCACAGCTAATCCATCATAATAAGTGATAGATGGGGCCCAGATAGGAACAGGCAGCAGTCTCTATGGCCGGGCTGACGTCAAAACCTCTTATCTGTGCCGTGTCATCAGGAAACTGCTCCTGAGCAAAAAGATCTATGGACAACCGTTCCAGACGGCTGCTAATAACACAATAACGCACCTCTGGATACAATAACCATGTACACAGAATACGCTCCAAATTGAACAGATAAAACATTGATTCATTGGAGCAAAGCAGCATCATGGCAACATGCGAGGTGCCAACCCGACCGCCGTAGCTGGACACATATAGATTAAATGCCTTTTTCAGGGTTTTTCCTTTTATTACTATCAGATTACCTAAATCTCTCTATTAACTGGATTTACACGTAGCCTAAAAAACGCAGCACAAAATCGAGTTGCTGTTCAGGATTTGTGAAGTCCATGATGACATTCTGCACCCAAAAATGTCACGTGAAAATGTAAACCATGTATTCATTGCACATTTGGTAACTCTCTACGTATCGTGTAAATTTCCGCAGCAGATTTTTCAGAAAGGAATATAAAGCCATGTGTCAATCCAACCTAACTGCTGCCCGGCAGATTGTGCTAACCTAGTAAAACTTGTGCGTATACATAAAGGCATCTGCTGTAGGACCCACATAAAGGTCCCGGTTAGGACCATATCGCTCAACGGTGGTTCTGAGATTATAAAGAAAGGTCCAAGAATAACAACACTAATGTCCATATCTTTTTCATAGTTCAAGTGAGGCATTTGTCCTTTCTGTCCTAGGATGAGGGTAGCAGATGGCATTAACTAGCAAGAAGTAGGGGCTCTCATTGTGTTATAGGACCACCTAGGTACTGCCATAAAGCACTACTCAGTGGTGCCCCTAGTGAACTGTCAAAAGTTTATAGAGATTGCCCTATACACTATTACTTTACATCAAGACGGGAGGATGAGTTGGTTAGATACGAAAATAGGAAGGAGAATTGGTATAGAGGAGTTATCCTATATTCTCTTCCTGATTTTTCTATGATCTGTGATATATATGTGTCCATTTTTTTATTTTTTTAATGTCATCAAATACCCCAAATAAGGAAGTGCTTAGTCCGGTATGATTATTTGCAGCTCTTCTTTTTCAGACTGGTTTCTGTATATTAACACAAGCCCACCTGTTGTGAACACTTTGAATCTGACTTCTGAGTTTGGGCTCCCTCTGGTGGCTGCTGATAGTAATGAAGCTGCTTTGGCTAACAGAAGTCTTTCTGTTGTGAATGTTTTGGAAATGAATTCTGAGCAGAAGCTCCCTCTGGTGGTCACAAACAGTACTGAACCATTCAATGAGGATTGGCAATCAGGATTCACAGACTGGCTTGATATAAGGGAGGTTCCCTCCCATCATGGTTGCCGGTGATCAATTGTTCTTGTCTCAACTGTGGTTCCTGGTTCACTTGGAAGCTTGCTGAGTCTTGCCTCTTCTTCTGCTTTCAGATAAGATATTTTCTGTTTTTGTTTTTGTGCTTACCATTTGCATTTTTCTCTGCATTTCTGTGAGGTTAGCCAGGTTCCCCCCTGCCCGGGGGGCTTGGGCTCCTCTCAGTTCCTTTGGAGCCATTGTTATTTGTTCATTTGTCTTTTCCATTTTTTTCAGTGGCTGCGGCTTAGTTTTGTTACACCAGAGAACTGATTTAGGTGGTAGAGGTCGTGTGATCTCAGGTGTTTTTGCAATTAGTAGCGTTGGCATTTTTTAGGGTTTTTTTGGATTGCAGTGAGTATCCTTTCTATCCTTTTCTGTCTAGGCAGATTGGGCCCCAGCGTTTGCTCATACTATTTTCTGTCTGTGTCTGTATTTCCTCTTGTCTAACCGCCATTACATGTTTGGGGGCTTCCTATGTTCTTTGGGGATCTGCTCCGGGGCAGATAGCTTTCCTCTTTCTATCTTTAGGTGTAGTTAATCTCTCAGGCTGTGACGAGGCGTCTAGGACCAACGTAGGAACGCTCCATGGCTGCCTTTAGTTGTGGTGGTTAGTCAGGGTACTGCAATCCAATAGATTCCAACCTCTCTGGTGTATTGCTGTTTTTGCCTGCTCTCCTCAGCTACCAAAACATAACATCTTTCACTGGAGGTGATGAGTGGCAATCAGGTGCTACTGACTGGGGAGATACAGTATAAGTGAGCAACCTTCCCATAATCCTTGCCGGTGATTTGTTTCTTACTGGTCCCTTTTGGAAGTCATCTTGCTGCCTGCTTTCTCCTGCAACCTTCAGATAAGCTATTTGCTGTTTATTTCTGTGGCATTTGTTTTTCATTTTGTCTATCTCAGTATACTGCCCTTTTGGATTGGGTACAGCCAGGTTCCCTGCGGGGGCCTGCGCTGGACACTGTTTCTCATTTGCCACTGTTTATGTATTTTCAGTTCCCTGTTTCAGTGTCTGCTGGTTTGCTACCAGTTCACACCAGAGTTCTGATCTAGTGGGGGAGAGATTGTGTGGTCTCAGTATTTTTGCATATCAGATGTGTTGGAATTTTTCTTAGTGTTTTTTGCTGGATTGCAGACAGTATTCTTTCCTGTCCTGTTCTATCTAGACAGTTTGGGCTCCAGCATTTCCTTGCTCTATTTTCTGCCTGGGTTTGTATTTCTTCTTGTATCACCGCCAATATATGTTTGGGGGCTGCCTATTCCTTTTGGGGGTCTACTCTGGGGCAGTTAGCTTTCCCCTTTCTCTATTTAGGCTTGGCTTAACTCTCTCCGGCTGTGTCGAGGCGTCTAGGGCTCCGTAGGCACGTCCCACGGCTACTTCTAGTTGTGCTGTCAGTTTAGGGGTCTGCAATCCGCTAGTTACCAACCTCTCTGGGTGTCTGGTTGCTTTGCCTATTTTGGCTGCTGTCCTCCTCTGCTACCAAATCATAACACCCACACTTGCTCTTCAGAGTCGGCACATGTAGGGCTTGTTTCCATTAGGGTGTTTTCACAGTGTGTTTTGTCCTATGATCAGGGGTCCTGCCGGTGTTTGTCCGAACCCCCCGCCCCCAGCAAAACGAGATTTGGATGTTTGTGGCCATTGACTATAATGGTGCTGATGGAGTCCACGTGTGTTCTGTTGGACATTATTTTTGGGCGTGTACGCCTGCTTGAGATAGACACTCAGACGCAGTGTACTACATCTGGATGTCTGCCTCTAGTACGCGAAGATGCCCGAAAATAATGCGTAGCAGAAAGAACCATTATTGTCAATGGCCCCATCGGTGCACATTCTAAAAATCCCGTTTTGCGGGGGGTTTGGATATAAGCCCCTACTGAGCCACTGAACGTAGGCCAAAGCTGAGAGTTAAAGGGGCCTTATAGAAAATCTGAAGTCGTTAAGCCATATCCTAAAATTTGCAAGTGTTCCATTGCCTGGCTACATCAACCATCATTTCTAACCCCTTGTTTGAACACTTGATCTTCTCCATTTTGCTGCACGTTGACTTCATTAGTATTCTGTGAGATTTCCTCTCGGCTCTCATACATCCCGTCCCAGGGGTTCTGTCATTTTGCAGTTATTTCTATCTGAGAGTTTAGAGATGATGGGAGGATCTGCATCAATTCTTGATTTTATTTGACAAGATCACAGCGGACGTGTATTAAGCCATCAGATATCCGAGGGGATATTGTCAGGAATCCCCAGATTGGAGCAGCTCAACAGATGCCCGTATTATGAATTCCTGTAACCCCTTATGTAGTGAAGCCAAGTCAAGAAGACAGTCTCAAGAAGATCTGTTCATGATGTCTAGAAAACTGTACAATTCTATTCTGACTCTTCAAAGACACCGCACCCCCCCTCCGACGTCAAGTATAACTTTACTTTAGCCTGTATTGTAGTTATATATAGTACATCATACCTTTTTTGGTTTCTCATCCAGCCCAATTACCTCCGGTATATAACATCCGCCCCCCCCCGGTGTATAACCTCCCACCCCATTGCCCCTGTAGTATAATATCTGTCTTCTCGTCATGCCGTCTGCCCTTACGAACATGTGCCAGAACGGCCGGTGGTGCGGAGCTCACTGATACCAGCGTGGTCCTGTAATAGGAGCCACCGGGGTAACAAGTCCGTCCATGACATTTATTCCTCCTGAATCATCTCCCATCACCTGTGACTGATATTACTGAGGAGTGGAAGGAACCGCAGCAACTTAGCCACGAAGTGGAGACCCCCATAACATTACAAAGCTGGGTCACAGAGTGCTGAGGAGCAGAGGACAGAAAAGTCACCAGCGCTCTGTTGACCCCATAACTGCAGAGTCCAGACCTCCTCTGGTATAACATCTGCACAAACACTGCGCCCCGCTGGGAGCTTCATGGCCGAGCAGCTGCATGCAGCCTTACATCACCAAGCACAATGCCGAGCGTCGGATGGAGTGGTGTAAAGCTGCCAACACTGGACTCCAGAGGAAACGTGTTCTGTGCAGTGATAGATCACACTTCTCTATCTGGTGTCTGATGGAGGAATCTGGGTTTGGTGAATTCCAGGAGAATATTACTGTCTGACTGCATTGTGTCCACTGTACAGTCTGGTGGGGAGGTTAATACAAGAAGTTGTGATGTGTGTTTTTTTTTTTTTTGTTTTTTTTTAGGGTTCAGCATCTTCATTTCAATTAAGGGAAATCTTAAAGCTTCAGCACAAGACATTTTGGACAGGGGAAGGGTCTTCTCTGTTCCTCATGACTGTGCCCAGTGCACAAGGTCCAAAAAAAACATGGTTGGGTGAGTTTGGTGGGAAGAACATGACCTGCTGGACAGAGCCCGGACCTCCGCCTCATCCAACACCTTTGCGATGCGTTAGAAACTGAGACACTGAGCCCGGCCTCTCCCCAACATCCGGGTCTGACCTCACAAATGATCATATGGAAGAGGGGACAAAAATTCCCACAGATGCCTCCAAAATCTTGTAGAAATCCTTCCCAGAAGAGCGGGAGCTGTTATATCTGTAGAGGGGCCGACTCCATATTAATGTCTATGGATGGGAGGTGAGAAAAGTTCCCGTAGTGTAATGTGGAGGGGGCACAATACGTTCATCCATATAGTGTCTGTACGGCCTGTGGACCTGTTCTAAGTACAGGTGTGATGAACATTTTACCCCGCCATTGTCATAGATGAGCCAAGTCTGAAACCAGAGGTGTTTGTTGGAAAGCTATCTGCAAGGTGTTCTGTTCTGGAGTGGCGACTGTAGCCAGACTACTTTGATTTATAGTGTAGTTTTATATAGTATACCTTGATATATTTTTACCTTGGGTGTGGGAAAGCTCAGGTACACGCGTCTGATTTGTGCCTCCAGTATATTAAAGGTAAAAAAAAAACCAAAAAAAAAAACCAAAGCATTATCTATCTTTTCAGTTTTTAGAAAAATCACTTTTTCGCCTTTTTCCGGAGGTGGTTACATTGTGTGCTCGTCTGCCAGCTTCTTTAGTTGAGCATTTTTAGTGCACAGCTGTGCAAACATCAGGTCATTTGACACAACGGTGATTTTTTCAGTTCCTTTCTACATATGTATCACATGTTCAGCAGCTCATCTGGGCTGTGGATGCCTCCCTTTCATCCGGTGATCATATTCCTCCTTTAGGGCTCATGCAAACGTCCGAACACGGACCGGCTGCGGTGACCGTCACAGAATCATGGACATATATGAAGCTGTAACGTTGTGGTCGGGAGAGCCGCGGCCAGTCCGCGCATTGCCGTCCGTGCTCCGACCGATTTGCACAGATATCTGCATGAGCCGTTTTCCAAATAAAATGGTAAAACTTTATTCCAACATTTTTTAAGGAGGGGAATACTGTTTCATAGCGTTTTTTTTGTTTTAAATCCATGAATAAAGACCTACTATTGGTCTGAAACGCGTGGGGGAAAAAGAATGCAATTTTTTTTGGACATACTGGAGAATGTCTCCATTTTAAAGATGTTGGAATAAAGTTTTTACCATTTTTATTTGGAAAACAGCTGGAGCTTCCTAATCCTTGAATTTTCGTTGAGCCACACTGGGAAGGAATTGCTTTCTCCGTGCCAAGAATTTTAAAATATCCTTCGCAGGGGTGAGCTGGTTACTATTATTTTTATTTTTTTTACCATAGTTGCATTTTGGGATATATATATATATTACTGTGCAAAAATATAGGTAGGTGTTGAAAAAAATGTTGCAAAGTAACAATACTTTAAATACTCCAAATGTAACAATTTGGATATTTTAAATACTCCAAAATGTAAGTGTTCTTAGTTTATTATCAATATTTTAAAGTAAAAGAATATAAGGATAATCTAAAGCAAATCAATATTTGGTGCAAAATCCCTTTGGCCAACTTCAATTCTTTTAGTTGCTGGCATGCAGTTTTTGAAGGAACTCGTCAGGAAGTTGTTCCAAACATCTTGGAGAACCGACCACAGATCTTAAATCCTTCTGTCTCTTTATGTGATCTCAGACAGACCGGATGGTGCTGTGAGATCAGGGCTCTGATCTTCCTACTGGTGTACTATTATTCAGGCCACTGAAAAGATTTAATATGTTTCTTACTGACACAGTTGGAGCTTGTTTCAGTGTATCGGTGCAGCCAACCTTATATTGACAAGACTGGAAAAATAAAAAAAAATCTTCAACAGTTTCTGTTGATCACCAAATAAGTAAAAACTGCACTGCGGCTTCTTTTTAACAGTGAATGAAGCCTTGCCAAAAACAAAATCACACTTTGGGCTTCCTTGGATCTGTCTTGTAGACGGCTTAGAATAAGCTGAGACTCGTCCTCGTTTGCACTCTGAATAGATTATTTATGGCTACTTACAAGGCTTTTAAAGCACCAAAATATAAGTAAAGGTAACTCGTCCTTATCTGCTAATACTACCAATGCAATAAAAGTCATTTGTCTCACGCACATGAACTTATAAAAAGATTGGTACCATAGTGATGTGCAAACTGACCCACTGAAGTTCTGTTTTATGCTAGATTTTTTATTTTACATATTTTATTATATTTTGTTCCGTTTAATGACCTGCATAGAAAATCTGCATTTATTTTGCAGCTGATTCATGTAAGAAAACCAAACGTTATGTGCAAAAATATAACGTCACACAATGGGAAGGAAAGCTGCTTTTGAAAGTAGAGAAGGAGCAGCGTTCTGTGGTTTATTAATCTATTTATTGTTTGTTGTTACAATGATAAACAACCTAATGGACCAGTTAGATTGAAGGTGATCTAACTGGAGCCACTGGATTCCCTCGTTAGATGAATCGGTTTCTTACAAAAGACAATTTCTGTTCTCTATAACGGAACACAAAAAAGGAACTCCAAGTGCTAGTGTGAACTAATGCTGAATTGACAAATTTGCAAAATAACAAACCAATTTTCATCAATGTGTTTGATCCGATTTTCATCTGTTTTTTTTTTTTCCTTCAGTGTATTTGCAGTGTTTTTTTGTTTTGTTTTTTCACCTATAGGAAACAATGGGAAGTGCCAAAACTCAGGTTTTGCCTGCGGGGGGGAAAAAAAATGCAGTAAAAAAAAAAAAGTAACGTGTGAACATAAGCCCCGTCACACTAAGTGAGATCGCTGAAGCATCACTGATTTTTGTGACGCAACAGCGACCTAGCCAGCGATCTCGCTTAATGTGACACGCAACGTTACCCGGCCCCCCCTGCTGGATGTCGCTGATCGTTGTCGAATGGCCTGGACCATTTTTTCATCGTTGGTGTCCCGCTTGCAGCGCGCATCACTGTGTGTGACAGCGGGAGACCAACAATCAGCGAGCTCCCAGCGCTGTACAGCAGACGCTGGGACCTGGTATCCAGGGTAAACATCGGGTAACTAAGCCCCGCGCAGCGCTTAGTTACCCGATGTTTACCCTGGATACCAGCGTGCTCGCTGCTCCTGATCGCTGGTGAGTCTGCCCATGTGACAGCTCACCAGAGGATCTATGGTGGGATTGCTGGGACATTGAAGAGTGGGACGGGACCCTTAGTTCTCAACTGTGGATGTATGTGGACATCTGATATCTCCGACAATCCTTAACAATTACAGTCCTGTGGATGGTTATTTCTCTACTCTCTTGCTACTTTGTGACCCCGGCCTAACATTTTACTATTTCTCAAAAATATTGCATATACCTGTGGAAGTCTAATAGATCTAATAAGTTAGTGTCATTTGTAGCGTAGAATGACATTTCGGTTTTCATGAGACATTTGCTCTTTCTTATATACGTTCTTTCTCTTTTAACGTGACATTATCCTGAATTTTCAATAATGTGAAAAAGGACTATTATAGTGGATTTTAAAGGGTTTATTTATTTTTTGTCTTGCATTTCTAGCCAGAGGATACAGAGATGGTGACTACACCCGGACCCCTCTACTGTTACAGGTTTTTGCATTAGGGGCCCCGTAGCTTCAGATTGTGCTTCTGAATGTTTGGTCAATGTCAGAGACCTCTGGCACATGCGCTGTGAAGTTAGGTGCGTTAGGCGTTCTGGTCTTGGTTTGGTTGTGCCGGATGCCGCCAGAACTGGGTTAAAATTATGTATCTGAAATCTCAACTTGTTCCATGCTCCTCCATATTCCGCCCTGTTGTTCCGTCCTGTTGTTCCATGCTCCTCCAAGCTTGACTAAGAGGCGGACATATCCTTGGTACAACCTGTGAAGCCACCAGGGTTGGACTGGCCCACCAGAGAACCGGAGAATCCTCTGGTGGGCCCTGCCTTCTCCTTCAGGATAGTACATAGTGCAAACCTTGCCGCTGCTATTGAGCTCTTGAGTGGGGAAGAAAGGTGGTCCCTCAGAATCAATCCTCTGGTGGGCCAATGTTCTTCAGTCTGACACTGGACTAGCCGCACAGGGGTCCAGTAGGTAAAGGGGCCACTTGTACCTCCAAAACGTGGAATTGTGCATTATGATGAGTTATTGGACTGCAAAGGGCCCATATATTGTCTTTGCACAGGGGCCCTTTTCTGTCCGTGTCTCCCCTGCATGGGACTGAATGACTCTTGACCTGATTACCTCCGCCCATAGGACTCTATATATTGCTCATACGCTACGCTATATTATAACTTTATTTTATGCACAATACTAAAATGCTGTTTTCATACAGGAAAGGTTTGGGAAAGCTTTTGCAAACCTGTATAGTGGTGGTTAAGGGAGCGAAAAATCTAATTGTAGGTTCCTTTTAACCTAATAGCTGTGTGAATAAAATCGGGGGATTCTAAGCTCCGTCCAAATATATTTTTAGGAAGTGCTCAGTGACCCACAATATAGACAACCATTAGCCATCAATATGTATCCTGTACGATTCCATTCTCTCCCTCTGTTCTTCTGCCCTCCCAAATAGTTAGTATGAATTTTTATATTTTTTTTTTTGCTTTTTGGAAAACTGCCCACCCTCCATCCCCTAATTCAGATCCAGATTTGCCATCTGTTAGAATAAGAGGTCGGGTTATTTGTCGCTGGCTGTAAATGGCTCGTCGGGTGCACCCAGTCGCCAATTGCACAAAGTGTGTGTGTCTGGGAGATAAGGACTTGTCTGGACACTTATTATAACAGCATCTCATCAGAGGTGACGCTTTTTTTTTTTTTTTTTTATTTTCTCTTTATTGAGTTTATCTTCAAAAGACCAGATACCATGTTGTAGACCACTGGAGTTGACACATCTCTGTAGCAAGAGACAAAGAGCATTCGTTATTATTCTTATTGTTACAGTATCTTTTTACGGCCAAAATATTACCAATATAGTCTTATAGCATAAGTATTCATTCCCTCTGTTAATGCAAACTCTGCAGAGGTTGATCCAGGACTATTTATTTTATTTTTTTTCTACATTATTATTTTTATTAATCCCTCTATTGTAATATACTTTCTTTTATCTATATCGATTGTGGCTCTTGTGACGGGTGACATGACCCTTGGTCCCGTCTAATGGGGACATGCCAACATCACCCGGTCCACTATGTAGTGCCAACTCTACCAATCTCTAGAATATTCACCTTTTCCTTTCTTTATATTCTTACTTTATCTTTTTTTGTGCTATTATTTTATTGCTTTGACACCTCCGATTCAATACAGCTGTTGATAGACCCAATATTTTTGGCTTTTTTTTCACTTCTGTCGTCATCTTGGCATGATTAAGATGCTATGGAAAAGTTTTGAAAAGAGTTTTTCTGTGGCTGCTAATTACTGCGTTTAATCACTGGATCTGTATGAATCATTCGGCTTTAACTCCTCGCAAATGTATCGGATGATTAGCAAAATTACTTTTCATCAAAGCTCCGCTTGACCTCTGCCACAATTCAGAGCGACCTTTACAACTTCTGAAAGGGCGGATGGGAACCTGCTGCTTTCAGGTTCTTCTATGCAGACACTAAAACCAGATGAGGATTTTATTATAATTTATGGTTTTGGAGTTTATCATTTTCAGATAATTAGATCTCTATAAATTTTTAAGTGTAACGATAAAAGTGGATCTGTGGTCCCTTTGTTTTGTTTTTTTTTTTTTTATTATTATCATAAAAATTAATTGGGATCCCTCTAGTAAAAAATTATTAAAAATGGATTAAAAACTGTAACCAAAGTATTAGGGTTTAAACAGATGGTTTTTTTTCCATTCAAAATTGGAAACTTTTGATGATGCGTATATTGCATCTGGTGTTGTGAATGGTTTTGAGATGAGTTCTGAGCAGAGGCTTCCTCTAGTGGTTACAAGTGGTGCTGGTCTGTCCAGTGAAGATTGTGAGGACTGGGAATCAGGTGTTACTGACTGGTCTTATATAAGGGAGTCACCTTCCCATCAGGGTTGCCGGTGATCAATTGTTCTGGTCTGAATCCTTCATTCCTGTTTCCCTTGTAGCCTGCTGTGTCGTGTCTGCATCTCCTGCTAACAGATAAGACATTTTCTTCTTTTGTTTTTTGTGCTATATTTTTGCATTTTGTCCTGCACTTCTGTGGGGGCCTTCAGGGTCCCCTCCGGGGGCTTTTGCCCTCTCAGTTTAGTTCAGCCACTGATGTTTGTACTTTTGCTTTTTCCAGTTTTTTCAGTGGCTGCTGTTTTGATTTTGTTACACCAGAGAACTAATTTAGGTGGTAGAGGTCGTGTGATCTCAGGCGTTTTTGAAATTAGTAAAGTTGGTGCTTTTCAGGGTTTTCTGGGATTGCAGTAAGTGCCCTTCCTATCCTTTTCTATTTAGTTAGTTTGGGCCCCAGCGTTTGCTCATACTATTTTCTTTCTGTGTCAGTATTTCATCTTGTCTAACCGCCATTACATGTTTGGGGGCTTTCTATTATCTTTGGGGTTCTGCTCCGGGGCAGATAGCTTTCCTATTTCTATCTTTAGGTGTAGTTAGTTTCTCAGGCTGTGACGAGGCGTCTAGGACCAACGTAGGAACGCTCCACGGCTGCCTCTAGTTGTGGTGGTTAGTCAGGGTACTGCAATCTCATAGATTCCAACTGCTCTGGTGTATTGCCTTTTTTACCTGCACTCCTCAGCTGCCGAAACATAACAGTATCACCGGCCTAAAAGTTGAAAATTGTATGGTACTCACAGAAGGGAAAAAATATTGTGAAAGAAAAAAGGTTGTCAGAGTTGTCAGAGATATTTTTCTGTTTGTGGCTTTTTTTTTCCCTCTGTATCTCTGGGTGCTGGGGAGGATCTTTTCTCTAATGGAGTTTGCACAGTTGTCTGGCCGTGTGGATCAGCTTGCCGCTGAGGTTCGGAGTATTGCTACCTATCTTGCTAGGTTGCCTGTTGTGGAACCTATGATTCCCATGCCAGATTTGTTTTTAGGGGATCGAGCTAAGTTTCAGAATTTCAAAAATAATTGTAAATTGTTTTTTGCCTTAAAATCTAAGTCCTCAGGAAACGCAGCGCAGCAGGTTCAAATTATCATCTCTCTCCTGCGCGGCGATCCTCAGGATTGGGCTTTTTCCCTGACACCTGGGGATCCTGTTTTGAGTGATGTTGATGCATTTTTTCAGGCTTTGGGGTTATTGTACGATGAGCCTAATGTCACTGATCAAGCTGAAAAAGCCTTGTTGGCATTAAATCAGGGGCTTTATGACGCTGAGTTATACTGTCAGAGATTCCGTAGGTGGGCAGTCCTGACCAAATGGAATGACGACGCTTTGGCAGCCTTTTCCGGAAGGGTCTGTCAGATAATGTAAAGGATGTTATGGTGGGATTCCCTGTCCCCTCTGGTCTCAATGATTCTATGTCATTAGCGATTCAAATTGACAGACGTTTGCGTGGAGCGGAGAAGTATGCGTGGAATAGTGTTGCCTTGTGAACCAGCTTCTGAACCATGCAGTGTGATAGAGTGGTGTCTGGGGCACAGCGTCTTGAGTTTCGAAAGCGCAATGGGTTATGGTTCTACTGTGGTGATGCCTCTCATGCTATTTCAGTCTGCCCTAAGCGGGGAAGACGTTTTGCACGCTCAGTTGTCTTGGGTAGTATTCAGACTAAGTTTTTATTAACTGTCACTCTAATATGCTCTCTGTCCTCATTTTCTGCTCAGGCTTTCGTTGATTCTGGAGCAGCTATTAACCTGATGGATTATGATTTTGCTAAACGTTGTGGGTTTCCCTTGATACCCCTAAAGAAGTCTATTCCCCTACTGGGGATCGATTCTACCCCTTTGGCTGAGAATAAACCCCAGTTTTCTACTCAGGTGATAATGAGGTTGAACCTGATCACCAGGAGTGCTGCAAATTTTTGGTTCTGTATAATCTGCATGACATTATTGTGCTGGGTTTCCCTTGGTTACAGTCTCATAATCCTGTTTTGGATTGGAAATCTGTGTCTGTAACCAGTTGGGGCTGCCAATGTGTTAATACCAACACTCCTGTTTTTTCTGCCTCCCCCCAGGCTCAGGATGTTCCTGACTTTTTGATTGATTTTTCTGATGTGTTTAGCGAAAGTAAATCTGCATCCTTGCCTCCCCATAGGAGCTATGACTGCGCTATTGAATTAGTGCCGGGTAGTAAATTCCCTAAAGGTCGCCTTTTTAACTTGTCTGTACCTGAACATGACGCTATGCGGTCTTATATCAAGGAATCATTGGAGAAGGGTCATATCAGACCATCCTCTTCACCCTTAGGTGCCGGTTTTTTCTTTGTGGCCAAAAAGGATGGTTCATTAAGGCCGTGTATTGATTATCGTCTCTTGAACAATATTACTGTGAAATATCAATACCCGTTACCCTTGATTTCTGACCTGTTTTCCAGGGTGAAAAACGCTACTTGGTTTACCAAGCTTGACCTCAGGGGGGCGTATAACCTTATTCGCATTAAGCACGGGGATGAATGGAAGATGGCATTCAATACCCCTGAAGGGCATTTTGAGTACCTAGTGATGCCCTTTGGGCTCACTAATGCTCCTTCCGTCTTCCAGTCCTTCATGAATGACATTTTCAGGGATTTTGTGGACAAATTTCTGATTGTTTATTTGGATGATATCTTGATTTTTTCTAATGACTGGGACTCTCATGTGAAACATGTTCGAACTGTGTTCCAGATTTTGAGAGAGAATGCTCTGTATGTGAAGGGATCAAAGTGTCTTTTTGGCGTACAGAGGATCTCATTTCTGGGATTCATTTTGTCCCCATCTGTTATTGAAATGGACCCGGTCAAGGTTCAGGCCATCTGTGATTGGGTCCAACCTACTTCATTAAAGGCTCTTCAGAGATTTTTGGGTTTTGCCAATTTTTACCGTAAATTTATTGGTAATTTCTCGGTTATTGTTAAACCATTAACTGATTTGACCAGAAAGGGTTCTGATGTGGTGAATTGGCCTCCTGAGGCAGTCTCTGCATTTCAGGAACTTAAGCAGAGATTCACTTCTGCTCCTGTTCTACGGCAGCCTGATGTTTCTCTGCCATTTCAGGTGGAGGTTGATGCCTCTGAAATTGGGGCAGGTGCCGTTTTGTCCCAAAAGATCCAGAGACCTCTAAAAGTAACCCTTGTGCCTTTTTCTCTCGAAAATTTTCTCCTACTGAACGTAATTATGACGTGGGTAATTGGGAGTTATTGGCCATGAAGTGGGCTTTTGAAGAGTGGAGACATTGGCTGGAGGGAGCCAAACATCAGGTGGTGGTCCTTACGGACCATAAGAATCTGGTCTATCTGGAATCTGCCAAGCGACTCAATCCTAGACAGGCCAGGTGGGCCTTGTTTTTCACACGTTTTAATTTTGTGGTTTCCTTTCTTCCTGGCACTAAGAATGTTAAGGCGGATGCCCTCTCGAGGAGTTTCCTTGCGGACTCTCCTGAGTTATCTGATCCTTCTGTTATTTTGAAAGAGGGTTAGTTCTTTCCGCCATCTCGCCCAATTTGAGACTTGCTCTGGAGGGGTGTCAGGAGGATAGGCCCGAGTGCTGCCCTGTTGGAAAATTGTTTGTCCCGGACCAGTGGAGGAGGAGTGTGATGTCTGAGATTCATTGTTCCGCATTGGCTGGGCATCCCGGAATTTTTGGTACCAGAGACTTGGTTAGTCGGTCCTTTTGGTGGCCTACCTTGTCTCGTGATGTCAGGGAATTTGTGCAGTCCTGCGGGACTTGCTCTCGTCCAAGCCTTGCTCTCGCTCTAGTGGTTTGTTGATGCCATTGCCTGTGCCCAAGAGACCATGGACCCATATCTCTATGGATTTCATTTCCGACCTTCCTGTTTCTCAGAGAATGACCACCATCTGGGTAATTTGTGATAGGTTTTCCAAAATGATACATCTTGTGCCATTACCTAAGTTGCCTTCCTCCTCTGAATTGGTGCCGTTGTTCCTTCAGCACGTGGTTCGTTTACACGGCATTCCTGAGAACATTGTGTCTGACAGAGGAGTCCAGTTTGTTTCCAGATTTTGGAGGACTTTTTGTTCTAAACTGGGTGTTCAATTGTCTTTCTCCTCGGCATTTCATCCTCAGACCAATGGTCAAACTGAGAGAACAAACCAGACATTGGAGACTTATCTAAGATGCTTTGTGTCTGCTGATCAGGATGACTGGGTTCTCTTTTTGCCTTTGGCTGAGTTTGCTCTTAATAATAGGGCTAGCTCTGCCACTTTGATGTCTCCGTTTTTCTGTAATTCTGGGTTTCACCCTCGATTTTCTTCAGGACAGACGGAGGCTTCTGTCTGTCCAGGTGTTGACTCTGTTGTGGAGCGTATGCAGCAGATTTGGGACCAGGTAGTGGAGAGGTTGTCCCTCTCTCAGGAGAAGGCCCAACGGTTTGCTAACCGGCATAGGACTGATGGTCCTCGGTTTAAAGTGGGGGACTTGGTCTGGTTGTCCTCAAAGAATATTCCTATGAGAGTAGCATCTCCTAAATTTAAGCCTAGGTTCATTGGACCTTATAAGATCATGGAGATTATTAATCCTGTTTCTTTTCGTTTGCTTCTTCCAGGGACATTTAAGATCCATAACGTGTTCCACAAGTCCTTGTTGAAGAGGTTTGTTGAGCCAGTGGTTCCTGCTGCTGTGCCTCCTGACCCTGTTTTGGTTGAGGGCAATCTGGAGTATGTGGTTGAGAAAATATTAGATTCTCGTTTTTCTAGACGGAAACTCCAGTATTTGGTTAAATGGAGAGGTTATGGTCAGTAAGACAATTCTTGGGTGTTTGCTTCGGACATCCATGCTAGGAGACTTATCCGTGCGTATCATAGAACTCATCCTGACCGACCTGGTTGCTCAAATGAGGGTTCGGTGACCCCTCCTCAAGGGGGGGTACTGTTGTGAATGGGTTTGAGATGAGTTCTGAGCAGAGGCTTCCTCTAGTGGTTACAAGCGGTGCTGGTCTGTCCAGTGAAGATTGTGAGGACTGGGAATCAGGTGTTACTGACTGGTCTTATATAAGGGAGTCACCTTCCCATCAGGGTTGCCGGTGATCAATTGTTCTGGTCTGAATCCTTCATTCCTGTTTCCCTTGTAGCCTGCTGTGTCGTGTCTGCATCTCCTGCTAACAGATAAGACATTTTCTTCTTTTTGTTTTTTGTGCTATATTTTTGCATTTTGTCCTGCACTTCTGTGGGGGCCTTCAGGGTCCCCTCCGGGGGCTTTTGCCCTTTCAGTTTAGTTCAGCCACTGATGTTTGTACTTTTGCTTTTTCCAGTTTTTTCAGTGGCTGCTGTTTTGATTTTGTTACACCAGAGAACTAATTTAGGTGGAAGAGGTCGTGTGATCTCAGGCGTTTTTGAAATTAGTAAAGTTGGTGCTTTTCAGGGTTTTCTGGGATTGCAGTAAGTGCCCTTCCTATCCTTTTCTATTTAGTTAGTTTGGGCCCCAGCGTTTGCTCATACTATTTTCTTTCTGTGTCAGTATTTCATCTTGTCTAACCGCCATTACATGTTTGGGGGCTTTCTATTATCTTTGGGGTTCTGCTCCGGGGCAGATAGCTTTCCTATTTCTATCTTTAGGTGTAGTTAGTTTCTCAGGCTGTGACGAGGCGTCTAGGACCAACGTAGGAACGCTCCACGGCTGCCTCTAGTTGTGGTGGTTAGTCAGGGTACTG
Source organism: Oophaga sylvatica (assembly GCA_033576555.1). Classification (NCBI taxonomy): domain Eukaryota; kingdom Metazoa; phylum Chordata; class Amphibia; order Anura; family Dendrobatidae; genus Oophaga; species Oophaga sylvatica. The sequence continues at coordinate 91,272,169 of JARQOD010000009.1, read as the reverse complement.
CAATCTCATAGATTCCAACTGCTCTGGTGTATTGCCTTTTTTGCCTGCACTCCTCAGCTGCCGAAACATAACAATCTGGTTTTCTTTTGTTTGTACCAGATCCAGTTTTTTATTTTTATCCTGCAGACGTTCCAAACATGACGACTGGACACGAGAGGATCCATACACACTGATCTCAAGAACTGTATGCAGTTAGCTCCTCAGCTCCCCCTAGTGGTGGCTGCATGGACCTAGAATTATATCAATAAACTCTTATCGCAGGGGAATTTTGTACCAGACAAACTGAGGTCTAAGCCGTAGGCGACTTCACACGGTGCAAAAAAAAATCAACATCCTTTTACAGTCCCAAGAATAATGTATGACATTTTAATAAAACCACATCCACATGCTGCAAAATATATCTGCAGGGTAAATTGACTAGTGTGGCGGGTTTGAGATCTTCAGCAGGTAAATTTATGCTGCACATGTAGGTTTAAACTTCACATTTTTCAATGCAAATGTGCTGCTGTAAGTGGTGTTGTGGGGTCCGCAGCGGAGATGCTACATGGGAATTTATTCTTCGAAAGATCTTTATATTGAAGTGTTAGTTTTGATGACACTTTACAGAATATATTCTAGACCTGCATGAATAACAACCTGCTAATCTTGCCATATAAAACAAATTATTTGACTTTGGGAACCTCCCAAAGCTTTGGACATGGATGGGCTTCAGAAGTTAATATCTTTTTAAGTAGTTCTTACCAATTTGTTTTTAGGCTGCTTTTCAGCTCTGTATCATCAGGATCTATCATTGGAAGCCATGACTTATACAGTACTCTTAAATCCACCTTTTTCTAGATCTGCCCTCCATACTTTACACTACAGGTCTGCTTGTTCAGTTTCTCTGGTTTAAAAGGGTTGTCCACTTTTTTGAGTATTTATTCCCCCCCTTAAATGCATGGAGTTAAAACTAATTTTTGCAATTAGTTTTTTCAATAAATATTTTGTACCGTTTGCCTTCCGTTTGTTACTTGTCTATTGCGGTCTGCAGAATGAGTTAACTGAAAATCTATAAGTGAGCCCGTTCTGACTGGAGAGCTTGAACTGTCATTTTCAGAGCTGTTCTCAACTGATTTGACCACAGACGGCATCAAAGTTGAATGTGCAGGAAAACAAAGCCAAATGGTAAAAAATGTATTATGAACCAAAAGTGGGGGAAAATGATTTTTATGCCCAAATACATGCACTTAGGTAAAAAAAAAATTGTTCCCAAAAGGCGATAACCTCTTTGAAACATTTCACAATTTTTATCTTGCGCAAACATATTGGAATATGTAAACCTACAAATCTGTTTCTGGAATGTGAAGTTTCATTAACCTCCTGCAAATTCTTTCAATCCTGTTCTAGTCCTACTGTGGAATTTAGAAAACGTTTAACGTGATATCTAGCTAATACTTTTTATTTATTTTTTTTTAGGACACAGCTGGGCAGGAAAGATACCGAACCATTACCACCGCATATTACAGAGGGGCAATGGGGTTCATACTGATGTATGACATCGCCAATGAGGAGTCCTACAATGCTGTGCAGGACTGGTACGTCATCCTGGTAGCTCCTTCTATTCTCTTAGTTGCCTATAAAGCCTCATTCACACATTTAGTTTCTCTCGTCTGCGTGCTATCCGTTTTTTTTTCATGGATCGCACTCGGAGCCATGAGAGTTCATGGTCATTCACATGTAAATATTTTTTCCTCAGACCGAGCATTCCATGTAAAATCATGGAGACATGTCTAATATTGATCTGAGTGTTGGATCTAAAACAGCAATGCAAGTCTATGGGTCCGGGAAAATATCTGAAAGCATTTGGATGCAGTGCATGTGCTGTCCTTTTTTTTCACTGACTGATGAAGAGGAAAAGGTGGAGAAACTTTCTTTCTCCATCTTCTTTCTCCTTTCTCTGTCTTCTTTCTCTTTTCTTTTTCTACTTTCTCTTTTCTTCTTCGTCTTTCTCTTTTCTTCTTCGTCTTTCTCTTTTCTTCTTCGTCTTTCTCTTTTCTTCGTCTTTCTTTTTTCTTCTTAGTCTTTCTCTCTTTCTTTTTCTTTCTTTCTTTCTTTCTTTCTCCTTTTCACTTCTTCTTTCTCCTTTTCACTTCTTCTTTCTCCTTTCTCGCTTCTCCTTCTTTCTCCTTTCTCCCTTCCCCTTATTTCTCCTTTCTCCCTTCCCCTTCTTTGTCCTTTCTCCCTTCCCCTTCTTTGTCCTTTCTCCCTTCCCCTTCTTTGTCCTTTCTCCCTTCCCCTTCTTTGTCCTTTCTCCCTTCCCCTTATTTCTCCTTTCTCCCTTCCCTTTCTTTGTCCTTTCTCCCTTCCCCTTCTTTGTCCTTTCTCCTTCCCCTTCTTTGTCCTTTCTCCCTTCCCCTTCTTTGTCCTTTCTCCCTTTTCCCTTTGCCTTTTCTCTTCTTCTTATAAGCTCCAAACTTATCAAATTATGAAGTACATCATGACTTCTTTTTTCCCTACATTGTCTTGGTCCCTCAACACTTTTTGCTTGGTGCAATAACCACAAAACAATGTGATCGTGGCAGCCACATATTTATGTCAGTGGTGATGTCCGTATATACAGCACTGGAACAGGAGCCTGTTGGGTGTTATTTCTGAGGTCAGAAGCCTCCTTTAAACCCTGGTTGAGAACAGGTTTTTATAGTCCAGGTTTTTCTTTTTTTTAACCACAGCAAGGGCCTCAGTGCTTTCACTCGCCATCTAAGATTCTGTTCACACCTTTTTAACGGTGTTCAACATGCGATTCCTGTGCATGCTGTAAATGTATCCATATTGCAGGAGCGGATATTGACAGCCAAGGGCCACTGTGCATGACTTGTCTGGGGCCACCCCCATCCGTCATGCACACACTCATGCATATTGACATTAACCTTACAAATTCACTCCTAAACATGAACTGTGCACGTACAGATATGCATTTCCACATTGCACAAATATAGAAAATACAAAAATATATTTTCCTGCAAAAAAAAAAACATGTAGGGCAGCGATATGCTGCAAAGTTTGTCATATAATCCTTTTTCTGATGGAAATTTTGGTGATGCACTCAAGACTTTGTTCCACCTTCTAACATTTGCAGCCATAAATGATGGCTTTTACATGTTATTTCCCATCTCCATAGATTGATACTGTCAGATGGCTTTCTAGATACAAGCTGTTTTGCAATTTACTGCTTATTAAAATTTTCAACCGATCTTGAGATATTACCACTGTTTGTTTATAACTCGTCGTCATGGACACCGACCACCACCGCTGTCTCACTTGTAAGCACCGTGTAGGATTAGGAGGTAACTGCACTCTCCAGCAAGACCACTAGCTTCAAAATCAGGAGTTCAATAGAAAAAGGCTTGTAAGCACTGTGCAGGTTCTGTTGTCTAACAGTGGTCGGTTTCCAAGTCAACGAGCTGCAAACAAAACAAAAAATGCTAATATCTCAAGAATGGCTGAAAATTTTAATAAGGAATAAACTGCAATTATTTTGCAAATCTAAAACCCAGATTTAAATGCCAAATTAAAGGAATTTTCTGTATTCGTTCAGTCCCTCGTTTATTAAATTTGTTTAATTCTTTGTTTTACTAGGGCTACACAGATAAAGACCTACTCCTGGGACAACGCACAAGTCATTTTGGTGGGAAATAAATGTGATATGGAGGAAGAGCGGGTGATAGGGACTGAAAAAGGGAGGCACCTTGCTGATCAACTCGGTATGTTCTATGCTGCAGCACCCCCGGCTGGGTACAAGGTGCATTACAGTCTGTTAATGCAGTCAAAATGTCTCTTGTGTAGTGCATTGGTGTCACAGTCTGCAGGCGCTTTTTTGCACATGAAAAAAATCTATAAATGCAAATTATTTAAAAATAAAACCAAAAATAAAATGGCCATTATTTATAAAGCACCATCAGATATATAGATCCTTGTGTTAGTATATTAGGGCCAATGTCATAGGACTCTTAAGTTACTTTATAGGAGATATTATAAATCAGTAATTTTCCAGGCCCAGATTTAGACATCACCCAGTGTGTGTGTGTGTGTGTGTGTGTATGTGTGTGTATAATATATATATAAAATATATATATATATATATATATATATATATATATATATATATATATATATACACTACCGGTCAAAAGTTTAGGGTCACTTAGAAATTTCCTTATTTTTGAAAGAAAAGCAGTTTTTTTCCAATGAAGCTAACATTAAATGATTCAGAAATACACTCTATACAGTGTTAATGTGGTAAATGACTATTCTAGCGGCAAACGTCTAGTTTGTAATGCAATATCTTCATAGGTGTATAGAGGCCCATTTCCAACAACCATCACTCCAGTGTACTTATGGTATTTTGTGTTCGCTAACTGTGTAAGAAGGCTAATAGATGGTTAAAATACCCTTTAAAACCCTTGTGCAAGTATGTTAACACAGCTGAAAACCGTTTGGTTGATTAGAGAAGCTATAAACCTGACCTTCCTTTGAGCTTGTTGAGAATCTGGAGCATTACATTTGTTGGTTCCATTAAACTCTCAAAATGGCCAAAAAAAAAGAACTTTCTTGTGAAACTCGACAGTCTATTCTTGTTCTTAGAAATGAAGGCTATTCCATGCGAGAAATTACCAAGAAACTGAAGAATTCATACAATGGTGTGTAGTACTCCCTTTAGAGGAGTGCACAAACAAGCTCTAACCAGAGAAGAAAGACAAGTGGGAGGCCCCGCTGCACAACTGAGCAACAAGACAAGTACATTAGAGTCTTTAGTTTGAAAAATTGACGCCTCACAGGTCCTCAACTGGCAGCTTCATTAAACAGTACACATTAAACGCCAGTGTCAACATCTACAGTGAAGAGGCGATTTGGGGATGCTGGCCTTCAGGGCAGATTGGCAAAACAAAAGCCATATTTAAGACTGGCTTAAATGAAAGGAAAAGATTAATATGGACAAAAGAACACAGACATTGGACAGAGGAATATTGGCTTTTGTTGGAAATGGGCCTCTATACACCTATGAAGATATTGCATTACAAACTAGACGTTTGCCGCTAGAATAGTCATTTACCACATTAACACTGTATAGAGTGTATTTCTGAATCATTTAATGTTAGCTTCATTGGAAAAAAACTGCTTCTCTTTCAAAAATAAGGACATTTCTAAGTGACCCTAAACTTTTGACCGGTAGTGTGTGTATATATATATATATATATATATATATATATATATATATATTTATTAAAGTTCTAATAAATATATAATATATAAATATATATATATTTTAAAGTTCTAATAAATAATAATATATAAATATATATAAAGTTAAAATTATTAAAATATATATATTTTTAATAATATAAAAAAAATACTGTATATTAGAACATTAAATTATTTTTTTTAGAAAATTATAATGTATATATTCTACTAAATGTGGCTAAAAGAGATCATACAATGAGATGTGATATTACTGCTATGTCCTTCATATACACCAACATTTACAAAAGATTCTGGGTATTTTTTACCCAATTCATTTTGTGTTTAAGTTGCTTTTATTTATTTTTTGTCTTGTGATATTCGTCGATTTTTGTTTTTGCTCCGGATTGTTCAATATGACGGTTCATGAATTTTTGCGGAAAATCAAAAATGTTCTCTATTTTTGTTAACCTTTTTTGTGCTTAGTCGCATGTTTCGCTAAAATATTGTATTTTCGGTGTAAAAATGTCAAATCTGCATAAAATTACTCCTTGAGGGGGGAGTGGAGTACATTTGCCCCAAATTTAACGTCTTTTAAAAAAAAAAAAAATAGCAGTTGATGATTCGGCTAATAACATTTAGAAACCCCAAATCCCATCCAAAATGGCAATTCTGGGGAAAAAAAACACCAGGTGAAACAAATATAAAATATTCTTTTAATTTGTGCCTTATTTAAAGTCTAAGGTGCAAATTGAAAAACACCAAAAACCAGACAAAAAAAAGAGCAAATCCAATAATGAATCGGGCCCTCTTAGCTTTTTAGGATCCTGACCATGGCCAATAGCTAAAGCGGAGTGTTACATAATGCACTTTTCCTGGCTTTTGAAGGCTACATCTGTCCCTTTAAATCTGTGAACATCCATTGATTTTGTATGGGTGTCGTAATTCTTCTATTTTTTTTTTTTCTAGACAACCAGAATTTATATTGCCCTTCCCACTGACTTGTCTCCAGGACACCTCACTTTTTTATAGGGCAAAAGTTTTCCAAAGTGGATAGTCGCCATAAACTAACGTTATTTGCATTGATTTTGTAGCATTTTGCAGAACTCTCTGCTGCAAATGTTCCACTGCTGTTGGAAAAGTTCTAGTTATCCCATTTAATAGGGTGACAAATGAACTTCTGCGGTGCCTGACTGAGTCCTGCCGTGATTGGTTTCCTTTCAGAGTATTTATTACAGGGTTGATGCCTCATGTCCCCACATCATCCTCTTCCGCTCGCTCGGATCAGCAGTTGAGGACAATGGCAGCTGATGGCTTGGTATAGAAGTTACAAGCTCGGAGTCAGCTGAAAACTCCGGCTTTTCATTATGATCTTTCCAGTTGATTGTGTGCATTGTGCCAGCGCTCTATAGAAGATCACAAGTCATCAATCTACATTGTAACACTCTGTATCCAGCAGCACCGACCCATACCGTACACCGGGGAGGCCAGTGCTGCATACCGGCACCTTACAACATGTTACACATCTAACCCTAGACACTAAAGGGCAGGGGCATTCATAGAAATCATGGGGCCCCATAGCAAAAGTCCTAACTGGCCCTCCCCTCATATATATATATATATATATATATATATATATATTTTTTTTATTTTCAGGGGCACAAAAGAGCATATACTACAATTGTGCAGCCCCTACAAAGTAATTCTGTCCCTATTGAATCCCCTTAGCATTTCCACACACTATAATAGCCCCCCACATAGACCTCCAGACAGTATAATCGCCCCCATGCATCCTTCCACACAGTGTAATGGCCCCTCATAGCATTCTGATGGCCCCGCAAATAGTCCTCTACATAGTATGATGGTCTCCAAATAGCCCTCCACATAGCATTTGGCCCCCGCGCATAGCACTTCAAATAGTATGGTGGTCTCCAAATAGCCCTCTACATAGTATAATGGCCCCAACAAATAGCTCTCTACATAGTATAATGGCCCCACAAATAGTCCTCTACATAGTATGATGGCCCCATAAATAGTCCTCTACATAGTATGATGGCCCCCCATAGCACGCCACATGGTATAATGGCCCCATAAATAGTCCTCTACATAGTATGATGGCCCCATAAATAGTCCTCTACATAGTATGATGGCGCCACAAATGGCACTCATCATAATATGACGGCTCCACACAGTCCTCTTCATAGTATGATGGCCCCCCACATAGCACTCCACATGGTATGATGGCCCCATAAATAGTCCTCTACATAGTATGATGGCCCCATAAATAGCCCTCTACATAGTATGATGGCGCCACAAATGGCATCCTCATAGTGACAACCCCACAAATAGTCCTCCACATAGTATGACCCAACAAATGGCATCCTCATAGTATGATGGCCACCACATTGATTTAAAAAAAAAAAAAAAAAAAAAAGTCCCCCATTCTCCCTCTTCTCTAGTCCCAGCAGCTTGTGGTCTGTCACGATGTAATGACGTCATCATACCCGCTGTGCTGACATCAGACGCGCAGGGAGAATGATGAGGGAGAGAACGTCAGCTGATGACTCGCTCCTCCATCATTGCTTTCAGCTGTATCTGTATTCAGAATGCGCCGGCACCGGGTCCCCCCAGACTCACGGGTGCCATAGCGGCCGTGTCGTCTACTGCTAGGCTACTGTTAAAGAGTTATTTCCAAGTGGTCATCTATCTACAGGATATAAGGAATAACTTCCAGTGGAGGTCTTGCCACTAGGACCACCACTGATCCCAAGAAAAAGACTGAGGTATTCCATTCATTCTCGATGAGACTGCTGGAGATTCTTAAATGCCCATCAGACAGTTATCCTGGTAACTGACCAACCTCTGACTTTCGGAAGCAAATGCTCTAAATTGGCCTCGGTACAAGGTTCCCTTTTTCTAGGGCTCTACTGAGAAAATTAATTGGTAGTGCTACAAAAAAAAGTCTAACACTTGAGCTACAGCTATAGTCCAAAGAAATACATAGCGTTGTGTGCCACCTCGTTGACTGCAGCTGTCCCTTAATAATAAAAGCGTTATTCCCAACATTGAATATCATACCCTAACCACATGATGGGCGATAAGTTTCTGAATCATTGAAGTCTTTCTGCTTAGACCCCCCCTCAACAATAAGGCCCTAAAACGTTTGGTCAGAATGGATAGGTGTCAGCGCATGCACTGCACAGAGCATTCATTTTTCCAGGGATTGCAGAAGAAAGCCAAATGCAGCATTTCAGAGGCCAGTTCTTGGGATCAGTGAGGGCATTTCATAGGCCAGTTCTTGGGATCAGTGAGGGCATTTCAGAGTCCCGTTCTTGGGATCAGTGAGGGCATTTCAGAGTTCCGTTCTTGGGATCAGTGAGGGCATTTCAGAGGCCAGTTCTTGGGATCAGTGAGGGCATTTCAGAGTCCCGTTCTTGGGATCAGTGAGGGCATTTCAGAGTCCCGTTCTTGGGATCAGTGAGGGCATTTCAGAGTCCCGTTCTTGGGATCAGTGAGGGCATTTCAGAGTCCCGTTCTTGGGATCAGTGAGGGCATTTCAGAGTCCCGTTCTTGGGATCAGTGAGGGCATTTCAGAGTCCCGTTCTTGGGGTCAGTGAGGGCATTTCAGAGCCCGGTTCTTGGGATCAGTGAGGGCATTTCAGAGCCCGGTTCTTGGGATCAGTGAGGGCATTTCAGAGCCTGGTTCTTGGGATCAGTGAGGGCATTTCAAAGCCCGGTTCTTGGGATCAGTGAGGGCATTTCAGAGCCCCGTTCTTGGGATCAGTGAGGGCATTTCAGAGGCCCGTTCCAGGGATCAGTGAGGGCATTTCAGAGCCCGGTTCTTGGGATCAGTGAGAGCAATTCAGAGGTCCGTTCTTGGGATCAGTGAGGGCATTTCAGAGGCCTGTTCTTGGGATTAGTGAGAGCAATTTAGAGGCCCGATGTTGGGATCAGTGAGGGCAGTAACACCCCCACCAATCAGAAAGTAATCACTTATGTCGAGAATAACCCTTGTAAAATCAGTAGCCTTTCAAAGTTCACCACACAACCATTAACTCCACTTTAAAATAATAGTAAATTGTAAGAGGTTTTGCTATGCAGCACACTACTGCAGCGTCTGAACGCAACCTATGCACAGACTGTAATGAATAATCTAATCCATTAACCTTGGCATTTTACAGTCCTGTCACTTACAAGGCTGCCACACTGACTCTCTGTAGACATGGATCTGCTTAGTCACTGGATGGAGGAATATATTTTCCTATTAACGACTTTAATCCTAAATGACAGTTTGATTACGAGCAGGAAAGCAGTTTGCCTGCAGCTGTGCATACCTGGGATGAGGCTTAATTACAGAAAATGAATATATTTATTTCTATAATTAAAATCTTGATCTTTTTAATGTTTTATTTTTACCTTTTTATAAAGTTAAACTACTTTCGGGAGTCAGAAATTTGGTATATTATTTTTAATTTCGGTTACAAGGTAGATTTTAAAAGTAGTCCGTCACCCCCAAAATTAAAATTAAACCACTTTAGGGGACCCCTATACAAAATATTAAACGTAGCACTGATTTTGCTCATTTCAGTATACATAGCCAATCATTTTTTCTTTATGTAACTGAAGGCTCCTCGGTGTCCGTCACCCCCAAAATTAAAATTAAACCACTTTAGGGGACCCCTATACAAAATATTAAACGTAGCACTGATTTTGCTCATTTCAGTATACATAGCCAATCATTTTTTCTTTATGTAACTGAAGGCTCCTCGGTGCACCCTTGGCGAGGCCATGAGCTCAGTGCACCATTCTGCCCTCCCCATTGCAATCTTCCACACATCCCAATGTGGTGATTGACAGCACTTGCTTTGGAACGCTGCCTGAATTGAATCCTGTACACACGGACACTGCAAAAGACGAGAGCACACAGCGTAAGTGCGGGCGTACTCTCCTCACTCTCTCCTGTCTGCAGCGTGTGTTTATGGGCTCCCTGCAGTGCCAGAGTGGGCTCATTCTCATCTTCCTCTTCTGTCTGCATCGGCCGCTTGCTACTCTGTGATCTTGTGTGCAGCGAGCAACCGCTGCAAACGGAGGATAAATCATGCCTGCGCTGACACTGTGTGCTCGTGGCACCCGCAGTGTCGGTGTGTTCAGGGCTGAGGATTCAATTAAGGCTTCAAAGCGAGAGATGTCAATCACCATAGTGGGACTTGTAATTGAGATGGCGGAATGGTGCAGTGAGTCTTTGGCCACGCCAAGGGTGCACCGAGGAGCCCTCATCCTAGTTCTCCAACAAATGATGTCAACCTTACAAGATCTGGAAAACTGGGCGCAATTTAATAAGGAAAGTAGTAGGGCGATGTAAGATTTTGAGTGGGACTACAAGTCGATTCTGGCCACAACACAGGTTGCATGGCCAAAGATCGCTGTTTAAGTGCTACTTTGCAGGAGAACCATGACTCCTAGGGTACCGCGACAAGCAAGTTGCAAAAACACAGTTTGTTCTGAAATTTTTCATCACAGTACCCTAGGGGTCGTAATGCAACTTTATCCACCTTCAGTATGCTACAATGTAGCCTTTGCTTTTACTGGTGGTTCAGTCTCTCTGTCCTTGATCACATTTATGTCACTTGACAAGTGGAAAGGTTTTTAATACAAGAGTTAGGACTGTCCCCAAGGGTTGCCTTGACGTGGCGGGATCGCTTGTACATTCTTTTGATCAAAATTATGTTTACTAAATACCCTTATTATTACTACCTTCATGCATTTTTTGCAATATAATTTTTTTATTTTATGATATTTGTGTCGTATTTTGGTTTTCTCAATGTAGCAGCCACGTGGACAAAGTCGCCATCTAGCCTTAGTCTACACAAAAGCGTGAAGGCTGTATGAATGCTGCTCTGGAGTATGAGACCACGTGACATGGCAACTTATTTTACGTTTTTTATCGTTTAATAGGGTTTGAATTTTTTGAAGCAAGCGCCAAGGAGAACATACAGGTGAAGCAGGTCTTTGAGCGGCTTGTGGACATCATCTGTGAAAAGATGTCGGAGATCTGGACAACGAGCAATCAGCAGCCACCGGTGCGAAAAACCTCCGCTTTACAGACTCTGATGTCCCCATGCAGCAAAAATGTTCATGTTAATCCATTTCTCCTGGAGCAAGCGGTGCTGCCCGAACTGTACGCCGTCTTACCGATTCCACTCACTGTTTGGTAAAACGTTACCAGTCTGTGCCGGGGATAAGATTTCATCAACCACTACTCAAACCATTATTGCCCACCTCGTGTTCCCGGATACAACGGCTGGAATCTGATTCCATAAATCAGAATATCGGCCTGGGAGTGACGTAACTGACCTATAAGTAGTAACAATGGGAGACCCTCTTAATATGTAATTGTATGCAAAAGTGACTACAGTCCTGTGTGTTCTGTCATTTTGTGAACCAGACTTAGTTTTTTTTGAAACACTTGTGCTTTTATGACCGATGTCTAAAATTGTGCGCAGTTTTTTAAATGTCATAGAAATGTACATATATAAATATATTTCCATCTGCCGACAATAAAAATTATTTGTTAGAAAGTGAAACTTGTAGTTTTTTTTTCTTATATTGGAAAAATAATACATGTTGATGCTTCTTCTCCAATTAAGTTTACAGTGAAATGTCATCAGCAAATGACCTGGTGTTTAAGTCTTTGTTTATATTATATTTCTCAAAAAATAAAAAATTCATTATCCTGCTATTTTCACAGTCATCACTGGAGCTATTTTAGACTCCTACTTCCTCTCGTTTTAATAAAGAGTTTTCAGCAGGCTCATTATCAGCAGAGGCAGGATTACAATGACAGGTAACACTTCTATGTACAGCTGATAACACCAGATCCAACAATCACAATAGGTGATATCACACCTGACCCTGCGGCCCCTCCTTTCACACTGACCTTTGTCTTACGCTCACTATATGCATCAATACAAAAAGATAGGATCCAGAGTCTGTTCTTTTGCATGCACATATGGATTTGCTTAAACAGGACGTTCAAGTCCAAAAAAGTGGGGTAAATATTTAAATATTTAAATTTTTTTATTTTTATTTGTAATAAATATTGTGATATGGGAAAAAAACTGCTACACGTTTTTTAAAACTATGTTTAAAAGGAACATGTCACCAGGTTTTTCACATAGAGTAAGGCCAGCACCTGTAAGCCCCCATTACAGCATTCTAGAATGCTGTCTATGTCTCCTATCTGCTCTCCGTAAAACAAAAATGGCTTTTATTGTACTCGCCTATGGCACGGTCCGGCGGGCGCCTCTGGTCTTGGTCTGGCTCCTCTGTTCTCTTGTGATAGCCGCCCTCCTGATGATGTATCCTACATCATCCACAGTGTCCACAGCATCGTGCTCCTGCACAGGCACAGAGAGAGGTCTGTGCAGGAGCGTGATACCGAGGACACTGTGTGGTCACGTAGGATTAGTGATGAGCAAATGTGCTCGGATAAGGTGTTATCTGAGCATGCTCAGGTGCTAACCGAGTGTTTTCGGTGTGCTTGAAAAATATGTTCAAGTCCCTGCGGTTGCATGTCTCGTGACTGTTCGACAGCTGCAACACATGCAGCGATTCCTGTTTGGTAGGCAATCCCTGCATGTGTTGTGGCTGTCGAACAGCCACGAGACCTGCAGCTGTGGGGTCCGAACCTATTATTTGAGCACGCCGAAGACACACGGTTAGCACCAGAGCATGCTCAGATAACACCTTATCCGGAGCACTTTCGCTCATCACGACATAGGAAGCGTCATGCACACTAAGCAAAAAGGACTGCAATCATAAGAGGCACCAGACCAAGATCAGAGACTCCCATCAAACCGGACTGCCCCGTAGGTGAGGATAACAAAAGCTATTTTTGTTTTATGGAGAGTGGTTTGGGGATATGAGCATTCTAGAATGCTGTAACGGGGCTTAGGGGTGCTGGCCCTACTTTAAATGGGATAAACCTGCATATCCTGAATGTGCGCACATACCCTTTAACACAAAAATCTTACTAAGGGTTCATACTCATATTCGAGAAACTCGGACGAGTCTCACACGTCAATACCCGGCACTTGGATCGGAGCGTTCTGCTGCATAGAAATACATGCAGCTGAACGCTCCGATCCGAGTGCCGGGTATTGACGTGCGAGACTCGTCCGAGTTTCTCGCATGTATGAACCCTAAGGGTATGTGCACACACAGGATTTGCAGCACAAAAACTGCTTCAAATTCTGATGTGTTGGCTGGAAAAACAGTGTGAAATGTTTTTGATGCAATTTTTTTGTTAGAATGGGTGAAAAAGTTTACATTTTTAGCTATGGGAGAGACCTGTCAATCACCTGCAGTGGCGACACTGAGGACTAGGGGCGGAGTTGGACTAGTCTGGCCTCTAGCAGTGGTTGCTGCAAAGGGACCAACTGCTTAAAGGGAATCTGTCACCCCATTTCAGCCATATCAGCTAAAGATATGACTGAATAGTGCGTCCCATAAGCAAACTATCGGTATGTAGCTTATATCCTGATACCCCCGTTTTGATAGCAAAATAACTTTGTAAAGTTCGGATTCTTTTCTGTAAATCAGGGCGGTCCGGAGGGCGGCGTCTTCTTTTCTCCCCTACAGATTCCCTTTAACAGCTTCTACTCTTATGGGAAGGTTTCTACAACAGTTTGGAGGGGTCTGTGGGAATTTCAGCCCCTTCATCCAGAAGACCATTTGTGAGGTCAGACACTGATGTTGGGGAAGCCGGGCTCACAATCTCTATTCATAGTGTTGTATGGGGCTGAGGTCTGGTCTCTGTGCGGCCGGTCATGTACTTCCATGTCAAGCTACCCCCCACCCCCCACCCCAATCCATGACTTTATGAATCTTGTACACTGGACAAAGTCATGGGGAACAGAGAAGGACCTTCCCCCAAACTGTTCTCACAAAGCTGGAAGCTACAGTTGTCTTCTATTGGAGGATTAAGATTTCCCATCACTGGAACTAAGGTGCTGAGGCCGAGCCCTGATCACAGCCCATAGTATTATTATACATTATTATTATTATATATCATCTACCAAACTGTACAGAGGGCACAATGCAGTCAGGGGTAACGTTCTCCTGGAATCACCAAACCCAGACTCCTCCACCAGAGAGAGGTGTGATCCATCACTGCACAGAACTCTCCTCCAGAGCCCAGTGGTAGCAGCTTTACACCACTCCACCCGACACTCAGCATTGTGCTTGGTGATGTAAGGCTGCATGCAGCTGCTCGGCCAGCTACTACACTGTTTAACAGCTGGTCTACTATATACTATTCACATAGGGGGCGCCACTGGGAATAATTGGGCACGCAGTGTCAGACAACCATTTTTTATCCTCTTCTAAAGAAAGGCCATCACCATCTAAATAGTGGACTGTCCCTTTAAGTCATCTACAGATATCATTATTGTGGTGACTGAGACATGAAAAAACTGCTATTTTTTCTTGCCCGGAGCAGCCAATCACAGACCTCCCAGCAATGTAGAACTGCGCTGTCACTGAGTATAAGTACATAGGATCTATGCAGCGCTGTTCTAAATCTGCCCGAACACAGATCCAACTGCTCCGAGCAGACTGAGGCCGGAGTCACACTGCCGACAAAATCGGACGACTGCAATGCGATGAAATATCGCATTGCAGTCGGACCTATGTTAATCTATGGAGCAGCTCCCAGTATCAGATTTTTTGTGGTCCGTTTTAAACGTCCGTGTACAATCGCAGCATGCTGCGATTGTCACCGATTGTCGGTCGACAATCGCCAATGCAAGTCTATGGGAGCGATGAAAAATCGGATTACAAACGGACCACACTGTGTGACTTGCGATGAAATCGCATCGGTGTCCTTTAGAAAAGCCGGCAATTCATCCCTGCCTATACTGTAAAAGCACACTGACAGCTTTAATAAAGAATCGAATCCATACATATACACACATAGAATACATACATATATATATATGTCATTGTGACATGTATATGTATATATATATATATTTATAGTTTCTACACTTCTACATACTGTATTAGCCGCTCATTCAATTGCCGGCTTCAGTGAAATCACAGAAGCCGACATGAAATGATACATTGTTTCCACACAGTTAACCATATAATTTCCTGTATTTTGATATTTGTTTAGAACTTACAATTACATGAGTGTACTTGTGCAAAATTTCAGACATGTAGGGTTAATTAAAGGTGTAATTTCGTTGAAAAAAAATGCGTGGGCTCCCGCTGTATTTTCTCCACCAGACAGACAAAGCAAAGCGAGTGGGGGCAGATAATAACAGCCTAGGGAGGGTGCATTTTTTGTGCCCCCCCTGGCTACTAACATCTGCCCCCAGACACCCCAGAAAGGGCAAATCTATAATTAGATTCGCCCTTTCTGGCACTTTGCCCGTCTATTCCCATTGCCCTGTAGCGGTGTAGCTTTGCTTTGTCTGTCTGGTGGAGAAAATACAGCGGGAGCCCACGCATTTTTTTTCAACGAAATTACACCTTTAATTAACCCCTACATGTCTGAAATTTTGCACAAATACACTTATGTAATTGTAAGTTCTAAACAAATATCAAAATACAGGAAATTACATGGTTAACTGTGTGGAAACAATGTATCATTTCATGTCGGCTTCTGTGATTTCACAAAACCCGGCAATTGAATTAGCGGCTATAACAGTATGTAGAAGTCTAGGAACTATAAATATATGTATATATATATGTCACAATGACGTATATATATAATATATATATATATGTGTTCTATGTGTATATATCTATTCTTTTTTTAGTGATTGAAATACTATTCTTTTGGATCCATTATATGTCAGTTTTGCAAGCCTGCGAGAAAATCTCGCAAGTCGGATGAAAATCGGATGTTACAAGGTACACACACATGCGACTAAATCGCATCTTTGAAGGAAAATCGGATGCCAGAAGGATGTGTGATGTTTGCATTTTGATCCGACAATCGACCGTCTAAAACGGACCGATTTTTTGTGGTTGTGTGTGACTCCAGCTTGACTCCTGACACCCACGTGCTCTGCCTCCACAGCCACAAACTTCCTGAATAACTTCACCACCTTGCAGCAAGGAGCATTCTGATTGGTTAAGTATAGAGAGCTCCGCCCCACTGCTGCTCTCTTCTAGTAAACAGGCGGGCTGAAGGGCACGTGACCGCACCTATAGCTCCTGATTGGCCGGGGCGGTGATCCCCGGCTTCTGTGTGGCCTGGAACACCGGGTGTCTGTAACTGTTACACCGTGTCATCGCTGCGACATGCCCGCAAGAAACCCCCACAAGTCCGTCGGCCCGTCCCCGGCCACTCACAGCGACACCACTGCGGGCAGAGAAGAGGCGGAAACCGAGGGCAACGCTGAGGACGTAGAGATCATTAAATCTCCCAGTGACCCTAAGAAGTACCGGTAAGTGTTATCTCTGCGTGACGTCATGGCTCCTTCTGCCCCTGACGTTAGTGCTACAACCTAATGATGTCATTGCCATCTTGTGCTCCGTCATATGCCAGGGTCTTGTGCCAGGTGCTACCCCCTCCTCCTTCTATGCCAGGATCTTGTGCCAGGTGCTACCCCCCCTCCTTCTATGCCAGGGTCTTGTGCCAGGTGCTGCCCCCTCCTCCTCCTATGTCAGGGTCTTGTGCCGGGTGCTGCCCCCTCCTCCTCCTATGTCAGGGTCTTGTGCCAGGTGCTGCCCCCTCCTCCTCCTATGTCAGGGTCTTGTGCCAGGTGCTACCCCCCATCCTTCTATGCCAGGGTCTTGTGCCAGGTGCTGCCCCCTCCTCCTCCTATGTCAGGGTCTTGTGCCAGGTGCTGCCCCCTCCTTCTATGTCAGGGTCTTGTGCCAGGTGCTACCCCCCCTCCTTCTATGCCAGGGTCTTGTGCCAGGTGCTGCCCCCTCCTCCTCCTATGTCAGGGTCTTGTGCCAGGTGCTACCCCCCATCCTTCTATGCCAGGGTCTTGTGCCAGGTGCTGTCCCCTCCTTCTATGCCGGGGTCTTGTGCCAGGTGGCTGCCCCCTTCTATGCCAGGGTCTTGTGCCAGGTGCTGCCCCCTCCTTCTATGCCGGGGTCTTGTGCCTGGTGCTGCCCCCTTCTATGCCAGGGTCTTGTGCCAGGTGCTGCCCCTCCTTCTATGCCGGGGTCTTGTGCCAGGTGCTGCCCCCTCCTTCTATGCCGGGGTCTTGTGCCTGGTGCTGCCCCCTTCTATGCCAGGGTCTTGTGCCAGGTGCTGCCCCCTCCTTCAATGCCAGGGTCTTGTGCCAGGTGCTGCCCCCTCCTTCTATGCTGGGGTCTTGTGCCAGGTGCTGCCCCCTCCTCCTTCTATGCCAGGGTCTTGTGCCTGGTGCTGCCCCCTCCTTCTATGCCAGGGTCTTGTGCCAGGTGCTGCCCCCTCCTTCTATGCCGGGGTCTTGTGCCAGGTGCTGCCCCCTCCTTCTATGCCGGGGTCTTGTGCCAGGTGCTGCCCCCTCCTTCTATGCCAGGGTCTTGTGCCAGGTGCTACCCCCTCCTCCTTCTATGCCAGGGTCTTGTGCCAGGTGCTGCCCCCTCCTCCTCCTATGTCAGGGTCTTGTGCCGGGTGCTGCCCCCTCCTCCTCCTATGTCAGGGTCTTGTGCCAGGTGCTGCCCCCTCCTCCTCCTATGTCAGGGTCTTGTGCCAGGTGCTACCCCCCATCCTTCTATGCCAGGGTCTTGTGCCAGGTGCTGCCCCCTCCTCCTCCTATGTCAGGGTCTTGTGCCAGGTGCTGCCCCCTCCTTCTATGTCAGGGTCTTGTGCCAGGTGCTACCCCCCCTCCTTCTATGCCAGGGTCTTGTGCCAGGTGCTGCCCCCTCCTCCTCCTATGTCAGGGTCTTGTGCCAGGTGCTACCCCCCATCCTTCTATGCCAGGGTCTTGTGCCAGGTGCTGTCCCCTCCTTCTATGCCGGGGTCTTGTGCCAGGTGGCTGCCCCCTTCTATGCCAGGGTCTTGTGCCAGGTGCTGCCCCCTCCTTCTATGCCGGGGTCTTGTGCCTGGTGCTGCCCCCTTCTATGCCAGGGTCTTGTGCCAGGTGCTGCCCCCTCCTTCTATGCCGGGGTCTTGTGCCAGGTGCTGCCCCCTCCTTCTATGCCGGGGTCTTGTGCCTGGTGCTGCCCCCTTCTATGCCAGGGTCTTGTGCCAGGTGCTGCCCCCTCCTTCAATGCCAGGGTCTTGTGCCAGGTGCTGCCCCCTCCTTCTATGCTGGGGTCTTGTGCCAGGTGCTGCCCCCTTCTCCTTCTATGCCAGGGTCTTGTGCCTGGTGCTGCCCCCTCCTTCTATGCCAGGGTCTTGTGCCAGGTGCTGCCCCCTCCTTCTATGCCGGGGTCTTGTGCCAGGTGCTGCCCCCTCCTTCTATGCCGGGGTCTTGTGCCAGGTGCTGCCCCCTCCTTCTATGCCGGGGTCTTGTGCCTGGTGCTGCCCCTCCTTCTATGCCAGGGTCTTGTGCCAGGTGCTGCCCCTCCTTCTATGCCAGGGTCTTGTGCCTGGTGCTGCCCCCTCCTTCTATGCCAGGGTCTTGTGCCTGGTGCTGCCCCTCCTTCTATGCCAGGGTCTTGTGCCTGGTGCTGCCCCCTCCTCCTCCTATGCCGGGGTCTTGTGCCTGGTGCTGCCCCCTCCTCCTCCTATGCCGGGGTCTTGTGCCTGGTGCTACCCCCTCCTCCTCCTATGCCGGGGTCTTGTGCCAGGTGCTACCCCCTCCTCCTCCTGTGCCAGGGTCTTGTGCCAGGTGCTACCCCCCTCCTCCTCCTATGCTGGGGTCTTGTGCCGGGTGCTACCCCCTCCTATGCCAGGGTCTTGTGCCAGGTGCTACCCCCGCCGCCCCTCCTCCTATGCCAGGGTCTTGTGCCAGGTGCTGCTCCCTCCTCTCCCTATGCCGGGGTCTTGTACCAGGTGCTACCCCCT
Organism: Oophaga sylvatica; assembly: GCA_033576555.1. Taxonomy (NCBI): domain Eukaryota; kingdom Metazoa; phylum Chordata; class Amphibia; order Anura; family Dendrobatidae; genus Oophaga; species Oophaga sylvatica. The sequence continues at coordinate 91,252,995 of JARQOD010000009.1, read as the reverse complement.
CCTCCTCCTATGCCGGGGTCTTGTGCCGGGTGCTACCCCCTCCTCGTATGCCAGGGTCTTGTGCCAGGTGCTGCCTCCTATGCCAGGGTCTTGGGCCAGGTGCTGCCTCCTATGCCAGGGTCTTGTGCCGGGTGCTACCCCTCCTCCTATGCCAGGGTCTTGTGCCGGGTGTTACCCCCTCCTCCTACGCCAGGGTCTTGTGCCAGGTGCTGCCCCTTCCTCCTATGCCAGGGTCTTGTGCCAGGTGCTGCCTCCTATGCCAGGGTCTTGTGCCAGGTGCTGCCCCTTCCTCCTCCTATGCTAGGGTCTTTTGCCAGGTGCTGCCTCCTATGCCAGGGTCTTGTGCCGGGTGCTGCCCCCTAATCTTATGCCAGGGTCTTCTGCCAAGTGTTACCCCCTCCTCCTATGCCAGGGTCTTGTGCCAGGTGCTACCCCCCTCCTCCTCCTATGCCAGGGTCTTGTGCCAGGTGCTACCCCCTTCTGCTCCTATGCCAGGTTCTTGTGCCGGGTGCTACCCCCTCCTGCTCCTATGCCAGGGTCTTGTGCCAGGTGCTGCCCCCTCCTCGCCCTATACCAGGGTTTTGTGCCGGGTGCTACCCCCTCCTGCTCCTATACCAGGGTCTTGTGCCGGGTGCTACCCCCCTCCTGCTCCTATGCCAGGGTCTTGTGCCAGGTGCTGCCCCCTCCTCCTCCTATGCCAGGGTCTTGTGCCGGGTGCTACCCCCTCCTCCTCCTGTGCCAGGGCCTTCTTCATTTTTACTCCTGAATATTGCTATTCTTTGCCGCTTGTCACTTTCGTGTTTTCCAGTTTGTGCCGATTTCTTAGCCCTGTGCGAGTTGCGCTCCCCCAAGGACATTTGTGGTACTGTAACCCTATACCAGCCAGTCGTGTTTATTGCACTGGTTTTCTGCCTTATATCCTTTATTTCTATGGTAATCCCCCTCTACCCCTTCTCATATGTGCAGCCCCCTGGTATGAAATGACATAACACCAACCACCTGCAGCTGTTTCATATGATGTGCGGTGCCCGCTGACTGTACCGAGATCCCCGGGCACTGCAGCCCATACGGAGTATTCCACATTTATTTAAAGTTTATTAAAAGTTCTGCAGTTTTCTTTCTATTCTACTTTGTGTTTTATTTCTTTACAATGTTCAAAATCAATATGATAATTATTCAGATGACTATTGCAACCTGCCCTATGACACAATGTTATTCCCATTTATTGACCGCAAGCAGAGATCTTGAAAGTGGTGTTGATACATTAATAAATATTGTGCACATTTGTACTTTCTGATGGAAAATGTTCCTGGAAAGGTTAATGAGGCTGAAGAACTATGGTAGATCTGAAGCCTATGTCACTCCAGCTCTATTCCAGTCCCCAGCGCTGCTTCCTCCTGCTTCACTGACAGCCTTTATGATGTGTGACTTCAGGCAAAGGAGCCACCAGTGGAACAGGAGGAGTCGCTGCCCAGCGAGGAATAGAGCTGGAGTGACCCAGGCTTCAGATCTACCATAGCTCTTCAGCCTCATGTGCCCACAACTCTCCTGTGTCCGTGCCCTACAGCTGCCCCGTAGATTAAAGCTAGGCAAACCCAGCTGATGATCCAATGTTAATTATTGTTTCAGCCCGGCAGCTCCTTGGTGAGATCCAATATGGCGATTCTTCATTTTTCTGGAGCCGTCTGGCAGCTACTTATCACTTCTCCTTATTGAAATAAACATGTATGCTCGGCCAATCATAACATGCGTGGTGATGATAAAGCTCAGGTTTAGCCCTCTCACGTCCGTCATCTTCATTATTTCTGATCTTCTCATTTCCTTTTATCTCTATAGATTTATTCAGCTGGACAATGGTCTCCGAGCTCTGCTCATCTCCGATATGGCCTCCTTTGGTCACACTGCCTGTGAATCCTGATGAGGAGGAGGAGGAGATGATGATGACGGTGATGAAGAGGAGTATGACTCTGAAGAGGACAGTGGGGATGAAGATGATGAGGAGGAGGACGAAGACTCAGACAGCCAGTGTGCTAATGACAAGAAGGGGTGCACAGAAAAGCTGGTATCATGAACTATTGTTGTAGTGATTGCACAAGTGTTCTTAGTCAGGAGACCACCGGCCGATCGCGAGAAGGGTATCAGTGATGCTGATTACATATTTGACAGAGAATGAAAAGATGTGCAGTATTCAATGGGCCACAGGCCACCGGGCGGCGCTCATAGCAATCTGGCTGTGACAACCGTTGGAGGTTTGCGTAAGACTTTGGGCTGTCATGCCGACCCAACGGTGACCCATGATCATGTGACGAGGTCACCGATGGGCGGGATAAAAGATGCGCTTCCGGTAAGCGCGAGTTAAATGCCGCTGTCAGAGATTGACAGCGGCATTTCACTAGTTAACAGCCATGGGTGGATCGCGATTCCGCCCGCAGCTGTTGCGGGCACATGTCAGCTGTACAGATCAGCTGACATGTGCCCAGAAAGGTGTGGGCTCAGCGCCGGAGCTCGTACCAAGCAGGGGGAGTCCGATGTGGGCATTCTAAGCCCAATGTTGGAAAAGGGTAATGTATGACCGGAGAGTCTGTAGTAAGCCCTGGCGGACATGATCCCCTTTGGCCATTGGCTGCGCTATCACAATATCTTCCTATGCAATAACGCTTCCCTTGATTTGCTGTAATCCTTCAGACCTGGTCGGCATTTTTCATCTGTTCGCCCCCGACGTTGTAACCTCCTGTTCTTCTCTGTAGTCCGCAGCCGCCCTTTGCATCGGAGTCGGAAGCTTCAGCGATCCAGAAGATCTCCCCGGATTAGCGCACTTCTTGGAACACAGTGAGTGTCCTCGATTGTAAAACTGTGAAAAATGAAGGGAGCGTAAAGTAAAATCTGCCGGAATAATGAGGTTTAACTTTTCTGTAAAACTAAAAAATGTTTGTTAAAGATGGTCCTGTGACCGCGTCTTCTTGTACGTGTCTTACAGTGGTGTTCATGGGCAGTGAAAAGTACCCGGATGAGAACGGCTTTGATGCTTTCCTTAAAAAGCACGGGGGCAGCGATAACGCCTCCACAGACTGCGAGCGCACTATTTTCCAATTTGATGTGCAGAGGAAGCATTTCAAGCAAGCCCTGGACCGGTAAGATGTTCGTGTTAGTAGCGAGTAAATGGAAGGATACAGCTAAGACATGATCATTGCAGGGGACTGGGAGCCATATTCCCCTTAAGACGTTGTCCCTTGAACAGCATTGGTCACCTATCTACAGGATGACAAATGTATGATCAGTAGTGATCTAGCTGCTGACACTGCCACCGATCCCAGGAATCCTCTGTCTGGATGGAGCACTAGTGAGCATGTGTGACCACCGCTCCTATAGCATGCTCACTACCGCTGCATTTACACAGATCAGTGGGGACCCCTGTACCTATGATAGGCTGGACCCCCTGCGATCATACCTGTGTGTTGTTTGTGGGACAGCCCCTTTAAGCTGGCCATGCACAGTTTTAGTGCCATCTGCAGACCATCTAAAGTACATGGTGATTTCTTGCCCCTTTACGGCTGCTGCTGCTGGGGAATTGATCATGTTGGATGACGATTTGCCCAATCTTTTCTTTCCGCTGTTCATTACGGCATCTCGCCTATTTATATGGAGAATTTTCAATCAGATATGGACAGAACAGAACGGTCTTTATTAGCAAAAATCTAAAAATACAGAAATGTGATACACAGCAAAGGTAAAGCAGTAAAGAAATAGGGGCTGCCTGGGAATAAGTGCTGTCTTCTACCTGGAAAGGGGGGGAACTTGATATGCAAGAAAGGAGCCTTCCACGTTTATACACCTTGAGTATGGAGAAGGCCCCTTTACCTTCACCACGGACCTTACCTGTGCTCTTGGTCTCCTCAGGTGGCACAGTTCTTATCTCCCCGCTGATGGTCAGTGCGCCATAGACCGTGAAGTCCAAGTGTGGATAGTGGTAAGTCTGGTTTTTATCTCCCCTACCCTTTTCTTATATATTAGAGTAAAGGGTATGCCACACTAACAATATCGCTAACGGATCGCTAAAACGTCACTATTTAGCGATCCTGTTAGCGATGTTGTTCATGCGGCAGCTTCCAGCGACGAGCTTCCTGCTGTGATCTCGCTCGTCGCTGAATCGTCGACCCTATTTTCTCGTCGGCGCTCCGCTGGGTAAGTATCTAATCGCTGTGTGGCACCTTTTCTTAGCGATTTAGCGGTACTTTTGTACCGCTAAAGTCGTTAGAAGATCGCTAACGCGATAGCGTCGTTAACTATATCGCTAAATGTGCCGCATTAGCGATATAGAAACAATCCGCTAGCGATCGCATTAGTATGCATCGTTATCGTGATCGCTACGGATTGTTTAGTGTGGCAGTACTTAAAGGAGTCTCACCCCATTTTTCGACAATCAGCTGCAGCCACCGCCATCAGGGGATTATCTACAGCATTCTGTAATGCTGTAGATAAGCCCCCGATGTCACCTGAAAGAGAAGAAAAACGAGTTCTATTATACTCACCCAAGGGCGGTCCGCCGTCCGGTCCGATGGGCGTCGCGGTCTGGTCCAGTGCCTCCCATCTTCTAGCAAAGCCATCCTCTTCTCTGCGTCGCGGCTCCTGCGCAGGCGCACTGCTCTGCCCTATTGAGGGCAGAGCAGAGTACTGCAGTGCGCAGGCGCCGGGAAAGGTCAGAGAGGTCCGGCGCCTGCGCACTGCAGTACTCTGCTCTGCCCTCACCAGGGCAGAGCAGTGCGCCTGCGCCGGTGCCGCGAGGAAAGCTAAGAGGAGGAGGGCTTCGCAAGAAGATGGGAGGTGCCGGACCGGAACGCGACGCCCATCGGACCGAACCGGATGGCGGACCGTCCCTGGGTGAGTAGAATATAACTCGTTTTTCTTCTCTTTCAGGTGACATCGGGGGCTTATCTACAGCATTCCAGAATGCTGTAGATAAGCCCTTGATGGCGGTGGCCGCATCTCATACTCCAAAAATGGGGTGACAGATTCCCTTTAACAAAAGTTATTTCTGCTAATGTTCCAGAATATGAGCTCGCACGGCCTTCTGATTCCAGCCGCAAGGAAATGCTTTTTGGTAGTTTGGCAAAACCTGGTCATCCAATGGGGAAGTTCTTCTGGGGTAAGTTTTTCTTGACAAAAGGATTTATTACCGTATATACTCGAGTATAAGCCGACCCGAGTATAAGCCGAGGCCCCTAATTTTGCCACGGAAAACTGGGTAAGCTTATTGACTCGAGTATAAGCCGAGTGTATAAACCGCCGTCCTGCTCTGTGCTGCCCCCGTCCTGCTCCTTGCTCCCCATTCTCTGTGCTCCCCCTCCTGCTCCGTCCTCCGCTGTGCTCCCCCCTCCTGTGCCCCCCCCGTCCTGCTCTGTGCTCCTCTGTGCTCTCCATTCTCCCCCCATTCTGCTCCATGCTCCCTATGCCCTCCATCCCCCCCGTCCTGCTCCGTGCTCCTCTATGCCCTCCATCCCCCCCCCGTCCTGCTCCGTGCTCCTCTGCCCCTCCATCCTCCCCGTCCTACTCCGTGCTCCTCTGTGCCCTCCATCCTCCCCCCGTCCTACTCCGTGCTCCTCTGTGCCCTCCATCCTCCCCCCCCCCCGTCCTGCTCCGTGCTCCTCTGTGCCCTCCATCCTCCCCGTCCTGCTCCGTGCTCCTCTGTCCTCCATCCCCCCCGTCCTGCTCGTGCTCCTCTGTGCCCTCCATCCTCCCCCCGTCCTGCTCCGTGCTCCTCTGTGCCCTCCATCTCCCCCCCCCCCCGTCCTGCTCTGTGCCCTCCATTCTCCCCCGTCCTACTCCGTGCTCCTCTGTGCCCTCCATCCTCCCTCCCCCGACCTGCTCCGTGCTCTCTGTGCCCTCCATCCCCCCCCCCCCGTCCTGCTCTGTGCCTCCATTCTCCCCGTCCTACTCCGTGCTCCTCTGTGCCCTCCATCCTCCTCCCCCGACCTGCTCGTGCTCCTCTGTGCCCTCCATCCTCCCTCCCCCCCCGGTCCTGCTCGTGCTCCTCTGTGCTCTCCGTCCTCCCCAACCCCGCCTCCCCATCCTGCTCCGTGCTCATTGTCCTCCTCCATGCTTCCTCCGTCCTCCGTTCTCCCCCGTCATACTCACCCTCCCCGTGCCATCGCTGAACGTCCTGGCAATCTTCCGTGGTACCCGGCTTCCTGCAGCTCTCCTGTGCTGAGCGGTGACGTAATACCGCTCATTAAGGCAATGAATATGGATGCCACGCCTATGGGCGTGGCGTTGCGTCCATATTACATTGACCTTAATGAGCGGTATTACGTCACCGCTCAGCACAGAGAGCTGCAGGAAGCCGGGTACAACGGAGGATTGCCGAGACGTTCAGCGATGGCACGGGGAGGGTGAGTATGATGTCCCAGCCACCGGCTCCTGCCGCGGCACACCCTCCCCCGCTGGTTTCTGCCCAATGACTCGTGTATAAGCCGAGGGGGCATTTTCAGCTCAAAAAAAGGTGCTGAAAATCTCGACTTATACACGAGTATATACGGTATATAAATTTTGAGCAGATGTCTGAGATCACTCCCCTAAAAAAAATTGTATTTCTCCCTGAAAAGCTGCTACTTATATATTTAGGCTAAATGAATACCACCCTGTAAGCACCTTGTATAATCGCCGCTTATCCTATGTTATGGCCGTTCTCTCGATTTTGTAGGAAACGCTCAGACTTTGAAATACGAACCTGAAGAAAAGAAGATCGACACTCACTCCCGGCTCCGAGAGTTTTACAAGACGTATTACTCTGCCCACTACATGACCCTGGCCGTGCAGTCTAACGGTACAGCTGCCCCCCGCGGAGACGTACGTACCACAGTGATAATATCGCTGTTACTCATTGTCTTCTGATCTCTCCAGAGACTCTGGATACGCTGGAGGAATGGGTGAAGGAGATATTCAGCACCATTCCAAACAAGTAAGTTTTCAAGGAGGTCACTTTCTTCTGCCCGACTTGTCATGTGACGTGTGTTCTGCGCTAAATACAGAACTCATTTACATTTTGATTGACAAAATATTTATTTTAGAGCACTAATTTATTTATTTTATTGCTTGTAGTGGTTTGCTAAAACCCGATTTCAGCCACCTGAGCGATCCTTTCGACACTCCAGGGTTCAATTCTCTCTACAGAGGTTTGTATTATGGTGGACATACTTAGGAGTTCCTTGTCTCGTGAAGATAGGATAAGGGTTATCGGCAGCACACAGGTGTCATCGAGGGGTATCCCCCCCCCACTTGCGGTGCTTTGAACGGTCAGTAGTTGAAAGCGAGGAGTCGGAGGTCACATCTCCCCACTTGACGGCTCAGGAAATAAGTGTTAACAGCAAGTAAATGAAGAAACTTTAATATCTCGGAGGCTTTACAATATTACAATTATTTAAAACCCTTTTAAGTCAGAAGTTTTATTCTCCATTTATGAGCATCATAACCAACTCCGTATCACCTGTATAACCTCCTGTCTTTATTCTTGCAGTTGTCCCTATTAAGAAGGTGCATGCGCTTACTATAACATGGGCTCTGCCACCCCAGGAAACGTTTTACAAGTAAGAACTCCTCTAAATGTCATGAGCTTATTCTTCAGATGTTCTGTGCTCAGGTTTGGCATGAAGTTCTTCTTTAGTAATTTTCATGCCCTGACAAAGGTCATTGTACAGGAGGAGGAGGTGGGCTGTGATCACACTATTGTGAATGGTGGATCTGTTATACTGTACATGGTTTATCATCATGTCAGGAGGGTATGTGATATCACTATTGTAATGTGATTCGTGTTATCGGTCATTGTACAGGAGGAGGTGAGCTGTGATATCACACTATTGTGAATGGTGGATCCTGTGTTATATACTGTACATAGAGGTGTTATCAGTCACTGTACAGGAGGAGGAGGTGAGCTGTGATATCACCTATTGTGAATGGTGGATCCTGTGTTATATACTGTACATAGAGGTGTTATCAGTCATTATACAGGAGGAGGAGGTGAGCTGTGATATCACCTATTGTAAATAGTGGTTCTTATGTTACCTACTGTATATTGAGGTATTACTTGTCATTGTAATCCTGTCTGTGATGATAATGGCACTGCTGAAAAGTGATCTGTACAATCCAGGACGTATAAGGCCTAGTGAGATCTGTATCCAGTATGGTGTGTGATAGCTATTTACTTATCACACAGCTTTTTCCGAGACTTTACAATTAAGAAAATAGTTATACCCTTGTGATAATGTCAGAATAGAATTTCTTGAAGGAAGTTGAAAACTCCAGACCCTCCTAGGTGTATAGCCTGTACCTTTGCCCTTAGCACCGTCCTGGACGAGGATCTCACCTGTTACTTCCGATCTACGTTCACTTTGCGTTTCACTAATATATTTTTATCTGTTTTAAGGGTGAAACCTCTTCACTATATTTCGTGGCTGATAGGACACGAGGGTAAAGGCAGCATCCTGTCCCTGCTGCGCAAGAAGTAAGTAATGTACCATACTGTGGGGGGGTTCATCGTGATGCCACCCTGTACTTGTAGATGTATCGATCCCGCGCTTTACGCCCCGTTAGGGTAAACTTATGGCTTGCAGATATCCATGTAACTATTCCACAAACTGCTCCATTCTGATGCCTTGGGGTGAATCTGCAGCTTGTGACCCTAACGGCTTCTCTGAACGCCTGTGATAGTCGTTTTTTTTTCCTATGTCTGGTAGGAAGATGATATATTTCACAGGATGTAATTGACCTGAGATTAACATGCAAACGTGAAGCCAGCACAAATGCTGAGAATTTAGCTCTGAAGTCTGCAGACTTGTGAATGCAGCTCTGGACGATAATACCGACTGTAATTTGGGATCAGTACAAGACAAAAAAAAACAAAAAAAAAAACGGCTTATTACTTACATTATGTGAGGACTAATAGTTTGTAAAATAATGTCCAAAGCCTGATATATACTCTGCTATAAAAGATGGGCTGGAGCCGTAGCAGTGGATGTGAACGCTGCACCAGACTTCCAAGCTTGTCATTTACCATTATATGCATCGGGTGCTTATATTTTATACGGTCCCTTTAAGGATAATGCAGACATTTTTAATTTTCTGTGAAACTGGACCCCAATTGTTTTGTTTCCTCTCTCAGGTGCTGGGCACTCGCGCTGTTCGGAGGGAACAGCGAGACCGGCTTTGAGCAGAATACAACGTACTCTGTGTTCAGTATTTCCATCACGCTGACGGATGCCGGATACGAGCACTTCTATGAGGTATGAGAAGTAGGCAAGACGCAAGAGCGAAAGACTGATGTGTAGAATCCTGAGATCCCCTTAAAGGGGCTGTCCATTGCTTGGGCAACCTCTTCTCAATCACCGTATTTCCCACACCTATGGGAGGCCCTGTGTAATGTCGCCGACGCTAAGTCTCCCGCGGCTCGTGACGTTTTACGAGACCCGGTACTGCTGTAGCGACATCGTCGCCAGGTCTCCCTTATAAGCTGTTATTATTGAACATGGGGGAATATGGTGATTAAAAAAGTTTGTCCGAGTAGTTGAATCCTCTTTAGGGCACAGTCAGATGGCCGTATTCCTGCGTGAGGATCGCATTGCAATCCTCGGACTGGCCGTCTGCTTTCCTGACCTGCATAAAACGCATACTGTCACACGCCTGTCAGGAGAGCGGATTGCAATGCAATCCTCGCGCAAGGTGAGATGGCCGTCTGTCTGCGCCCTTAAGAGCAGTCCCATCCCTCTTATTTTTTCACTACATGCTAAACTGCAGCTGAATATTCTTGAGTCAGTTGTAGCAACAATCGCATTATTCTGAAGGTGACTGCTCCGCTCCTCGGTGTGTCAGTAAGAGCATCTGATTGCCTATACAGGAACACGTTCCCACCTTGCGAGAATCTTGCATAAATTTTATGAAACCTCATCGCTGCAAAAAGATATCTGCAGCAGAAATTGACCAATGCTGCAGATTTGAAATCCGCATCATGCAGGTGTCATTGGGTTCAGCGTTGATGTCATGATGGATGCTTGTCACTTACCTCCATATTTAGAAAGTAATTTTTACTTTTTTAAATTTCCTAGGTTACTCATTTCGTATTCCAATACCTAAAAATGTTGCAGCAGCTGGGTCCACAGGAGAGGTCGGTGCTAATCCATTTATTAAGACCCGTCTATCTAGAGAATTCTGGCTTTCACCGAGTCTGATCTTTCTCTCTTCAGGATCTTCCGGGAAATTCAGAAAATTGAAGCTAATGAGTTTCACTATCAGGAGCAGGTACCGGACTATGCAGGGAAAGGTTGACTGTTCTCTGCCTTGATATAGAAGTTTGACAGACATTTTCCTCTAGGGGAGGTCTGTGTATTGTGATCACGACTAATAGATGAAAAAGAAAGGGCTGCGGAGCTCTGCGCCTCTTCTGGTTCCCGTTGCACAGGGTTCTAATTGGGCACGAAAGTTTTTCCACAAACTCCTCTTCTGACCATCAGCTCATCTGCAAAAACCTTTTAGAATATGAACGTTGTATTTTATTCTCTCTTTTCAGACCGATCCTATAGAATATGTGGAGAATATGTGTGAGAACATGCAGCTATTCCCCAAAGAAGACTTTCTGACCGGAGACCAGCTTCTCTTCGAGTACAACCCTGACGTGAGTTTAAGATCTTAAGTTTTTATTTCCTTTTTTTAGTTTTATTTTTGTGCATAATATTAATTTCTCTAACTGCTGTTCGGGATGATCACGTTGACCTATACAAGTTTTTATGTACAGGTGATTGCCGAAGCTCTTCGAGGACTAACCCCAGAGAAGGCGAACCTGCTGCTCCTTTCTCCAGACAATGAAGGCAAATGCCCCATGAAGGAGAAATGGTTCGGGACTCGGTATAACATTGAAGGTAACGCTATAGACCATAACGGCCGCTTTATACAATATATGCAATCTTTATTACATTGCATTTCTCTGCAGAGGTTGATGCAAAATGGAAAGATCTGTGGGCCAGTGACTTTCCCGTAAACCCAGACCTTCACCTCCCGGCTGAAAACAAGTTCATTGGTAAGTAATGCAGCATTCTTGGGTACATTCTCGGCCTCATCACTTTGGATTTTCAATCTTTTTTAATTGCCTCTACAGCCACTGACTTCACGCTGAAGACCTCGGACCGTCCAGACACAGAATATCCAGAGAAAATACTGGACATTAAGGAGGGCTGCCTGTGGTACAAGAAAGACAACAAGTTCAAGATCCCTAAAGGTATGAAATATAGTCAAGGAATGGTCGTAAAAATTCCTTCTGATATATTCCTGTGTATCGGACCTAGTAAATTTTTGCAATGCAATTGGAACGGAAGATGATTCCGGTTATGACATGCCACATTAAACTGTTTTTTTTTTTTTTTTTTTTATTTTAGCTTACATCCGCTTTCACCTGATCTCTCCATTAATACAGCAATCGCCTGAAACGTAAGTTCCAGGACTTCTGACCATGAGAGGTGTAAAGTTCTCCACCTACTCGCTTAACGCATCATTTACGTTAGTCTGAGGAGGACAGAAACCGAAAATGCATAAATGTGATGTAAATGTAGACAAGGATGTTGAAGACTCTGGGTATCCTGTTTACAAGCTGGAAGTTTTTTGGTTACTTTTCATAAAGTACTATGTGACAGTACAGCGCCCCATAGGGCTCATTTACTGCTACATCCCCTGATTAGGTGGTCCTAGATCCCTTGTGCAGGGAACTGCATTGTCCTTTAAGGGAATGGGGCTTTTTTTTCAGAACTAGGTGACTGACAGCACCACTATGCAAGAAATAATTAGGGTACAGTTCCCATTGCTTTCTGCCCATTTATTCGTTTTTTAGTTTTTTTCTGTACTGGATGTGATCTGTCATGGTGGGATAACCCCTTTAACTGGATGTAATATGATTTGTTTACCGGTATTTGATCTGCTTGGAATGTTTTTTTTTTTTGTTTTTTTTCCAGTGGGACAGTTGTGACTTTGTTTTTTGCTATTTACAGCTTGGTTCTCTTTGAAATATTTGTGAATATTTTGGCTCACACATTGGCAGAGCCGGCCTATGACGCTGACGTGGCTCAACTAGAGTATAAACTGGTGGCCGGAGAGCACGGGCTCGTTATTAAAGTGAAGGGATTCAATCATAAATTGCAGTAAGTATGAGATCAACGTGCGTTGTTCCCAAAAAATCAAGTTTATCCCCTATCCTTGGGATAGAGGAGAACTTGCTGACCACTGGGATCCCCATTGGTCCTGGGTTCAGGGCTCTTTCGCCCCGCACTGAACGGAGGGGAGGTGCGCATGCTCGGCCCTCCGCTCATTGTCTATGGGACTGTGGAGAACTACGCTTTCTGTAGTGCATTCTCGTAAAAAGTGGGACCCCAGTGATGAGCAACGTCTTCCTTATCCTGTGGATGGGTGACAAGTTGTAATTGCGGGAGTCCCCACATAGTTGTCCCTTTGCTTGAAATGGCATCAGATTGTGCTTTGCAGAATTGCTTTACGTTTCTACCTCGTGATATAAGATTTACAATCAGATTTAGATTTTATTCTGAATTATTGACCTCTCCCCTTATCCTTCTTTTCCTCTTTGTGTAGCTCCTCTTTGAGTTGATCATCGATTACCTGGCTGACTTTACGGCTTCTTCTGACGTCTATGAGATGATCACAGAACAGCTTAAAAAGACCTACTTCAACCTTCTGATCAAACCTGAGAAACTGGGAAAGTAAGTGCACGATGTGCAGGTATTTGGACCGGACGATGTTGGCTTGTATTTATTGAGCGGAGAACGACTTTATACAAATTGATCGGGGGTCGTTTACACAAATTGCCGAACACCGGTGGGAACAGATCGAATGTTTTTACGATGGCTCTGTCCCCATACAGCATCATGTTATCGGAGCACATGTCCTGTGTACACAGTGTGCTGCTGAGAACGAAGATTTTTATATTGGTGTAAACTATCTGATCACCAGATGAACAAGTGCTGCTTGTTCTTTGGGTGATCGTTTATATGGTTATATGAGCCGATAATTGGCAAAAGCTCAATAGCCGATTTATCGCTTCGTCTAAATTGTGTAGACCACAATGGTTTTGGCACACAACTTTCCTGTAACTTTTTGGTGTCGGCCATTACAAGCTGGTGTCCTACTCTGTAACCCCCCAATGCTACATTTTGTATGCTTATACACCGGGTTTTGACCTCTTTTCTTTCCTCCGGGGATGTTCGGCTCTTGATCTTGGAACATAATCGTTGGTCTATGATAGAAAAATACCACACGATCCACAAAGGCTTGACTTTGGAACAACTACTCTCATTTGTTGAGGAGTTCAAGTCTCGATTATACGTAGAAGGTTTGGTCCAGGGCAACTTCATCAGTAAGGTGAGTGTATGGAAATTCATGGTGGCACCTTCACATCACATTTTTGTTTTTCCATAAACTTATCGTCCATGAAATGCTGGGAGCTGAAGATCGAGACAAGACTCAGACTTGATCTCAAGTAGTAAATTTGCATCATTTTCTCTTAGAAGGGGAGAACAACAGACTGATGCATTGTGTAGTTTGTAGGGAAAGATTTACAGAACTTGTTGAGTAAATCGATTGAGCTCTGCGGACCGCTTTCTACTTACCAGAATCTGCATTTTCTCTTTTGATTAGCCTGTCTCATGCAATGTCATAATTGTTGCACGCGATGTTGCACCAGGCCGGCTAATCAAAAGAGGAGCCGGGATGTCGGCAAGTAGGAGGCGATTTGTAGAGCTCCTGTTCAGCAGCAACGGAATACAGACCTAAGGTTTGGACCAGAGTCCTGTGAATTTTATATGCTCCTCTCTAATTCTTTTCATTTACATCTCTGCTTATTCTGGACTATTCAGTCACGTTGGCCGTCCTACTTGGTGTCATACATCCCTCCTTGTGCATACAGAGGTAGCTGTCAGTCACTGGTAAGACCGCCCACTGGACTCCTAAATTCAGAATAAGCTGGGATTTGAATACTTCTGCCTTGTGGTTTGAGCTGTCATTAGGGGGTGGGGGTTCTCCGGACCTAGTCCCTCTAAAAACACTTTTTCCCTTCGCCTCATTGGGGGACACACAGACCGTGGGTGTTATGCTGCTGCCACTAGGAGGACACTAAGCAATACAAGCACAAAAGATTAACTCCTCCTCCTGCAGTATACACCCTCTGTTGGCTCAATCCTGAACCAGTCTTGTTATGTCTGTAGGAGGCACTAGGGTCTGCTCTCAGACCCCACTTTTTTCTGATTTTTTTTCTGATTTTTAAACTTTTTATTATTTTTAATTTCTTCACGCACGGATGGGCGACGGGACTTGTACGAAAAGTCACGATCTCCCAAAAAACCAACAACAGGCGGCATCGTGCGAGTGTCGCCTCCACGTACCCCTCCTGCCACGCTACCATGGGGCGACAGATCCTTATAACAGGCCGCTCTCCCCATGAGATACCCTTACTTGAGGATGATGATGATTTGCGTGGCACCTTGGATAGTTACCCCCTCCACCTCTCCTGGAAGCGGTGGCGGTCTGGAGGCATGTAAAAGCCCTCTCCACCCCCCTATTGAAAGGGGTTGGTGGATAGAGGATGTACAGCCATAGTCGCTGTAGTGCTGTGGAGTTCTCCCTCCTCCATCTTCGGGTTCTCCCCGCAGTGAATATACGAGGGGCAAATACCGGTCACCGACCGCTTTTATGCGCACTGCGCCCGCATGGTGTTGCGCCGCCGCAGCACACAATTGCGCCGCTGGCGTTCCGATTGCGCCACGGCCTCAAATTTAGTCCCCGGCTTCGGCCCAGGGTAGGCCGCAACTTTAAAATTTACTCCCCGGCTTCGGGCCGGGATAGGCCTCGAGTGGAGAGGGCGGTCCATGTGGCTCCGCCCACACCGCACGCTATTGGCTGTCACCAGTTAACAGGGGATTTCCCCTGTTTCCTCCCCTCTCCTCCCACTGCTTCTGGCGCCTCTCGTCTCACACGAGAGGCGCTTCTAAGATCTCGGGCGCCATATTCTCCTGGGACAGCGCTGCATCGCCATCCTCTCACTTCCCCGGTGCACACACAGAGCCCTGGGTAAGTGCACGCTGCGACTAGGTCTACACAGCGCTTAACCCTTCTTCTGCAGAAGGTTCTCTGGGAGGGAATATGTCACAATCAAAGGGAATTAAAAAGGCTGACAAGAGCTACTCCGTAGTATATGCCACTTGCACTTCATGCAACGCTCCCCTGCCATCAATGCATAGTTCCCAATTCTGTGCATCATGTGTCCAGGAGCCCATGGCTTCCTCTGCTCAGGAGCCCCCTATTACCGAGCAGGAGTCACTACCTATTCCTGATCCCATTGAGGCAGGTTCTTCAGGGTGGCCCGAATATCTGGCACACTCCATAAACTCTCTGACTAGATCCTTGGATACCTTTCGTGGATCTGCTCCTAGCCAGAGCGCCCCTTTTTCCAGAAAAGGGTCCGTTAGCCTTCAGAGATGTCTCATCTGACAGGGGCCGTCTCACGGCGCCCGCTAAGCGGTCGTCCAAAAAACGCCGCCATAATACATCTCCCAATCCATCTAGTGGTTCAGCATCTGCGAGTTCAGGTTCTCGTTCACCTTCTCCCAGAAACATCAGTGACCATGATTCGGAATACGAGTCGGACATTGGAGATGATCCCAACTCGCCGGAATTTCCGGAGTCGTTAGATTCTTTAATTGAGGCAATTAATACAATCCTCAAACTAGAAGAAGAACCTGGGTCTCAGCCGAATCATCCTATCACCTTCAAAAGGGCAAAACGTGTTCACAAGATGTTTAGTAACCACCCTGAATTTACTGATATTGTTCAGGGACACAGGGAGCGTCCGGACAGACGTTTTTCAGTACTGAAGTCTCTGAAAGCTCGATACCCTTTTTCAGCAACCGTGGCGAAAGAGTGGACGGAATCTCCTGTTGTAGATCCTCCAGTATCTCGTCTATCTTCAAAAACCCTACTCTCTGTTTCTGATAGTTCATCCATTAGGAACCCTTCAGATAAACAGATTGACAACCTCGCCAAATCAATTTTTGAGGCGGCTGGAGCATCTCTATCTCCCTCCTTTGCAGCCACCTGGGTGGCAAGAGCTATGGTGGCTTGGGTTGAGGGCCTAGTCAAAAGACGGATTTTGGTAAGAACTTACCTGTAAAATCCTTTTCAGCGAAGGAAGGAAAGGAGACACACTAGTAATGACTAGTGGGTAGGCGGAGCCCAGATAGGATTGACACCTCAGATTAAAAAGAGTGTTGACCGGCCCCTCCAGCTCGGGCTCCTCCTACTCCTGCTTCTTCAGTCGTACAAAAGCTTAGGGAAGAGCAAATATCACCAGCGGAGCAACATAACCCCTTCTGAAGGACTTCAGAGAAAAAGCAAGAATACAGGTTATGCATGCATTGTAGGCAAAAAACCACACAGTTCCAGGTACTACTCACTGGACCTGACCACCGCGATGAGCTGGCAATGCTGGAAAGGAGCCGTAGCGCGTCAACCTCAGTCCAGATAATCGCTATCAGAAGAGGGTCACGCCGCATCTGAAAACACATCAACACACTTCTGCCATGGGCGGGTGCTGTGTCTCCTTTCCTTCCTTCGCTGAAAAGGATTTTACAGGTAAGTTCTTACCAAAATCCGTCTTTCAGCAGCAGAATGGAAGGAAAGGAGACACACTAGTAATGACTAGTGGGACGTCCCAAAGCAGTCCAAAAATTAAGGGTGGGAATATAACCAGAAAAAAACAGGCAGAATCCCAACAACCATGGTAAATGCGCAACAGGCGCCAAATACAAGTTAACTAGAACTTTACACTACAGCAGCCTGTAGGACCCTGCGTCCTAAGGCCGCATCAGCGGAAGCACTGACGTCCCCCTTATAAAACTTTGTAAACGTTTGGACGGAGCGCCAAGTCGCCGCTCGGCAGAGCTGAGCTGCCGAAGCCCCTTGATGAAAGGCCCACGATGAGGCCACAGCCCTCGTGGAATGAGCACGAATCTTAATCGGGCAAGGTTCGCCTTTAAGTCGGTAAGCCTCCAAAATGGCTGACCGAATCCAACGAGCTATAGAGTCCTTGGAAGCTCGTTGACCACGTCGACGACCTGCTGGAATCACAAACAAGGAGTCTGACTTCCTAAAACCTTGAGTAACAGACAAATAGAACTTCAAGGCCCGCACTAAATCCAATGTGTGCAAAACCCGTTCCTTTGCATTCCTCGGGCCCGGGCAAAGTGAAGGCAAAACAATATCCTGGTTAACATGGAATTGCGACACTACCTTAGGTAGAAAGTCGCCCCGTGTGCGAAGCACTACTCGATCCGGGTAAAATTCCAGGAAAGGAGGCGAGCAAGAAAGAGCCGCCAACTCAGAAACCCTTCTCAAAGAAGTGACTGCGACTAGGAAGGCAACCTTCCAAGAAAGCAAAGAAAGGTTAGCAGAATCCATTGGCTCAAAAGGCCCATGCTGAAGAGCCTCCAGGACAAGGTTGAGCCGCCAAGGAGACACAGGTGCCTTCCGCGGCAGAAACTGACGGGTTACCCCGCGAAAAAAGGAGCGCACGTCCCTACGCGAGGCGATAACTTTCCGGAACAACAGGGACAGGGCAGAAACCTGACCCCTCAGGGTGCTAACTGCCAAACCCTTGTCCAGCCCGTACTGTAGAAAAGCCAACAGATTGGGAATGGAAAAAATCCTCGGGTTCCTTGAAGAACCCAAACACCACGAGAAGAAGGCTTCCCAGGTCTTGTGGTAAATTCTAGTAGTAGCCGGACCTCTGGCAGCTCGCAGAGTGGCAATGACTTCGGCTGAAAAACCTCTACGGGTCAGTATTTCGGTCTCAAGAGCCACGCCGTCAAACGCAGAGACTTCAAGTCCGGATGACGGACAGGACCCTGGGTTAACAGGTCCGGGCGAAGAGGAAGTGGAAATGGCGGTGCTGCCAAAAGCGACACCAGTGTCGAGAACCACGTCCTCCTTGGCCAATCTGGGGCTACCAATATAGCTGGGATTCTCTCCAGTCTGATCCGACGCAGCACCAGAGGAAGTAAGGATATCGGCGGAAACACATAGATTAGCTCGAATCGGTCCCACGGGGTCACCAGAGCATCCACCGCCACAGCCTTCGGGTCCTTGTACCTGGACATGAAGGTCGGCAACTTGGCATTGGACCTGGATGCCATCAAATCCACTTGGGAACTCCCCAAAGGGAGCACAGCAGAGCAAAGATCTCCGGATGAAGACTCCATTCTCCGGGATCCATCTTCTCTCGACTGAGGAAGTCCGCCGTGGTATTCTGAACTCCTGGAATGTGAATCGCAGAGATGGCTGGTACTCTGTCCTCGGCCCAATTCAGGATCCGAGACCCTTCCACCATGAGCCTGGAACTCCTCGTCCCGCCTTGGTGGTTGATATACGCGACCGCCGTTGCGTTGTCTGTCTGCACTCGGACTGGTAGACCGCTCAAAGGGACCGTCCAGTGTTGGAGGCAAAGGAAAATTGCCCTCAATTCCAAGATGTTGATCGGTAGAACAGACTCTTCCGATGACCATACTCCCTGTACCCAGAGATCGTTCCAGACACCCCCCCAGCCCGTCAGGCTGGCATCGGTGGCTATGACCGACCACCTCAGAGGAAGGAAAGACTTCCCCA
Source organism: Oophaga sylvatica (assembly GCA_033576555.1). Classification (NCBI taxonomy): domain Eukaryota; kingdom Metazoa; phylum Chordata; class Amphibia; order Anura; family Dendrobatidae; genus Oophaga; species Oophaga sylvatica. The sequence continues at coordinate 91,234,302 of JARQOD010000009.1, read as the reverse complement.
GTGATAACGTTCCTGGACGTGACCACCAACTTAGGGACTCTCGCACCCTGCGAGAGATGAGGATATTGCGATCCAGTGCAATCTGCGATCGATCCCAATGACTCAGAATGAGCCTTTGGAGGGCTCTGGAATGAAACTGGGCAAACGGAAGCGCTTCCATGGAAGCCACCATCAGACCTAAAAGGCGCATACACTTCCGAAGGGACATTGCTGTCGAAGACTTCATAGTCTGTACATGTCGAAGGAGACATGCCCGCTTGTCTGGAGGTAGGGACACCACTGCCCGTACCGTGTCGAAATGCATCCCCAAAAACAGGATTGACTGCGACGGTTCCAGAGACGACTTCTCCCAATTGACCAGCCACCCGAAGTCCTCCAGGAGCTGAAGGGATAGATTGCGAGCCGTCACCGCCTCCTCCTTTGAGGACGCCACAATCAAAAGGTCGTCCAGATAGGGAATAATCGTGACTCCCTGTCTTCGAAGAATTGCCATGAGAGGCGCTAGAATTTTTGTAAAAACTCTGGGCGCTGAAGCCAAGCCGAATGGCAGGGCCACAAATTGGTAATGGTCCTGACCTATGGCAAAACGAAGGAAGCGCTGGTGAGCCCTTCCGACAGGAACATGCAAATAAGCGTCGCGAATGTCGATTGACACCAGAAAGTCGTTCTGCGACAGGGTTGCCACAACGGAGCGAAGTGACTCCATGCGGAATTTTTGGCTGTGGACATGCTGATTCAATCTTTTGAGATCCAGAATAGGACGAAATTTGTCCTCTTTTTTGGGGACCACAAAGAGATTTGAATAAAAACCTTTTCCCCGGTCCTCTGTCGGAACCGGTATTACTACACCCTTCTGCAGAAGGAATTCCACCTCTCGCAGCAGAGCGGCAAATAGCTCGGGCTCTTACGGAATGCGAGACTGGCAAAAACTGTCCGGGGGTCGAGAAGAAAACTCTATGAAATAGCCTGCCGACACAACTCGCGTTACCCAGGAATCCGGAACGCAGGAAATCCAATTCGCCTTGAATTGGAGCAGGCGACCCCCCCACTCGAGAGCCCTCGAGTGAGGACCTGGCGTCAGTCTGCCTTGGCGGGCTTCTTGTCAGTTTCCCGCTTGTCTTGACGGAAACTTTGTTTCCAAGGGGTGCGGGATTTCTGAGAAGACTTCTTTCCCGAAAAAGAGGGACGACCCGATCCCCAAGAAGACTGACCGGATCGTCCCCTAGACCGAAAATACCGCCGACCATTACCGGTACTAGGTCTGCCAGACGTAGAAGCCATAGCCCTTCGCTGTGGTAAAGCCGCTTCTTTAGCCTTTGCCTTGGCAATCAGCTCTGTGAGATCAGATCCAAATAGCTGACCACCCTTGTAGGCTAAAGACAGTAAACCCTGCTTGGAAACCGCGTCCCCGGTCCACTGTCTAAGCCACAGTGCTCTTCTGACTGTGACCGCTGAAGATTGCGTCCTGGATAATAATGACGC
>JARQOD010000009.1:90953381-91232720 GCA_033576555.1 Oophaga sylvatica | reverse complement strand
AATAGTGACGTTTTTTAGCGATCCCGTTAGCGATATTGTTCAGTGTGGCATACCCTTAAGACTCTGAGAAAGAGATTTTATGGTGAATACCCAAAATCTATTTTTTTTTTTTTTTTTTTTTTTTTAAAGATGAAGTAGGTTGTTCTTACTACCTTATATATCAGGGTGACATTATTCATATGCACGTATCTAATAATTTGGTAAATTTGTGCATATAAACCATTTCTTTGCAAATTAAAATGAAGCGTGCATGGTGTGTGCGGTCCTGATACAGGACTCTTGGGAGGCTCCGTGGCACAATTTGCTTTGCTAGCGGTATCCTAATCCTTATGATGTTTGCAGTTCTTCTGTTCTCCCCTTTAGCCTGTTCTTTGTGTAGTTGCACGATCACATACTTTTGTGTAATAATCTTCTCTTATATACTTTGTTTTATTCAGGAGTCCGCAGAGTTTCTGAATTACGTTAGAAGGTGAGACTAACTGCGACGTTTCATTTCAGACCCATATAGGATTTTCAGCAGGCACTGATCATTACAGTGTATAATCAATGTCTGATTTGTGGGGGTCTTGCCATTCGGACGTCCATTCATACCTTTGCCCTACACCGCAGATTTTGATATCCACATACAAAGAGGACATTTGGCGGTCATTTTTTTTTATGTCTTGATAGGATGGGAGGGGGGAATTACATCTGTAAAATTGGCTCTATCAGTCATGTATTGGGAAGACACGCGGGGGGGGAGGGCACCGTCTAGCTTCGGCACTTCTTCTTGTCCTTTCCCTCTATCTGATATGATCTCTTATTCACTAGTAAGCTGAAGTCTCTGCCTCTGAAGAACAAGGTCCCGGTGCAGTTCCAGGTGGTGGAGTTGCCGACTACTCACCATCTGTGTAAAGTCAAGTCTCTGAATAAAGGCGACTCCAACTCCGAGGTCACTGTGTATTACCAGGTGGGAACAGGACAGATTTTATCACTAAGCCGAAGATTTGTTGTTGTTGAATTTAATAATTTTTTATTTATTTTTTGAATGCAGTCTGGTGCTAGGAATTTACATGACTACACCCTGATGGAGCTGCTGGTGGTAAGTAATTTTAGATTTTTGTCCTGATGTATTAAAATTTTTATTTTATATGTTTTATATAGCGGCCTTTTTAGGCTGGGGCTACACAGCTACTTAGGCTGAATCACAAGGTTTCTAGGTGTCACAGCTGCATCACAACGCAATACAAGCGAATGGTGACGCATTGCAACCATAAAAAGCAAGTTACAAGAGGTCCGACCATGTCAAACGTTTTGCAACTTGTGACCCCATTACTTGCATTGCACTGCAACAACTAGTGAACTTTAGTCGCGCAACAGGTGTAGCCCTGGCCTTATTCTCATCCGTATTACAGCTACAGGTCCCGGCCTGACCGCAGGTGTCTCGTGGTCCCCGGGCCTGACCGCAGGTGTCTCGTGGTCCCCGGGTCTGACCCGCAGGTGTCTCGTGGTCCCCGGGCCTGACCGCAGGTGTCTCGTGGTCCCCGGGCCTGACCGCCGGTGTCTCGTGGTCCCCGGGCCTGACCGCAGGTGTCTCGTGGTCCCCGGGCCTGACCGCAGGTGTCTCGTGGTCCCCGGGCCTGACCGCAGGTGTCTCGTGGTCCCCGGGCCTGACCGCAGGTGTCTCGTGGTCCCGGGCCTGACCGCAGGTGTCTCGTGGTCCCCGGGCCTGACCGCAGGTGTCTCGTGGTCCCCGGGCCTGACCGCAGGTGTCTCGTGGTCCCCGGGCCTGACCGCAGGTGTCTCGTGGTCCCCGGGCCTGACCGCAGGTGTCTCGTGGTCCCCGGGCGTGACCGCAGGGGTCTCGTGGTCCCCGGGCGTGACCGCAGGGGTCTCGTGGTCCCCGGGCGTGACCGCAGGGGTCTCGTGGTCCCCGGGCGTGACCGCAGGGGTCTCGTGGTCCCCGGGCGTGACCGCAGGGGTCTCGTGGTCCCCGGGCGTGACCGCAGGGGTCGCGTGGTACCCGGGCGTGACCGCAGGGGTCTCGTGGTCCTCGGGCGTGACCGCAGGGGTCTCGTGGTCCCTGTGCCTGACCGCAGGGGTCTCGTGGTCCCCGGGCCTGACCCCAGGTGTCTCGTGGTCCCCGGGCCTGACCCCAGGTGTCTCGTGGTCCCCGGGCCTGACCCCTGGTGTCTCGTGGTCCCCCGGGCCTGACCCCTGGTGTCTCGTGGTCCCCCGGGCCTGACCCCTGGTGTCTCGTGGTCCCCGGGCCTGACCCCTGGTGTCTCGTGGTCCCCGGGCCTGACCCCAGGTGTCTCGTGGTCCCCGGGCCTGACCCCAGGTGTCTCTTGATCTGAACAATTCTGTATATTCTAAGGAGGCAGTTAGTTGGGGTCACAAGGCTGCTGTAGGGCCGGGACTTGCAGCCATACTACGAATGAAAAAAATATAGCAGCTGTTTCGTTGTGTAAATCATTGCTTGGATAGATGTATCCAGCCTCCTGAAATGTGCATAAGGAATAATTCATTATCAGTGCGTAATCCTGGAAAACACAGACGGACCTCATACATAGCAAATACAATCCAGGAGCATATCGGTGACGACCATAGCAAGGACAGTGAATGCAGAACTTCGGTGGTGGTGGTGAAATTCATGTTTGAGCTGCTAAATTAAGAGGAACAATACGATGGGGTCATTGAATTTCACATCAGCAAGGGATCAGTTTATTTATTTATTATGAATTAATTTTTCCAGATGCACATGGAGGAACCTTGCTTTGACTTCCTAAGAACCAAGCAAACTCTCGGGTAAGAAGCTACAGGAGCGTGAAGATTTTAAAGTAGCCCCTGTCCTCTCTCCATGGGACTTCTGGAGATGGCAGAGTACAGCAATCCTCTATCTCCGGGTGTTTCATAGATCATGACTAGAGCGGAGGTGTGCATGCTTATTCTCTGCTCAATTCAAGGCTTTGTTCTCAGGATGAATGAATGTCCCAGACATCCAACCCCCAGCAATCTGTAAGTTATCCCTTAATCTATGGATTGAGGATAACGTCACAGTCTCAGTGCAGTCTCTTTTAAGAATGAACGTTATATACAAGGCAGAAATATTGACCTCCACCTCCCTCATCTACAGGTACCATGTATATCCGACCTGCAGAAATACATCTGGAATCCTTGGATTTTCAATCACTGTCGAAACGCAAGCAAATAAATTCAAGTGAGTGAAATGTGATAGTATCACCAATGATTTATTTCGCATCAGTCGTCTTTTCTTTTTTTTGTGTGTGTTTTCATGTTTGGTGCAGTTATACTCATTGCTGCTCAGTCCTACACAGGTACATGCATCTACCTGTGCTTGTATCGCTGCTTACACCGGCAGATGTAGTGTCCAGACTGCGCGCCGGTTACACCACCTATTGATCTAGGATTTGCAAAATGTTCTGTCTGGATCCTCCGTCTGCATTGCCGTAATCTATTTTATAGGACAATAGAAAATACCTAATAAGTGGGCGATTAACTTGCTGGGATCCCCATGATTCTGAGATTGTAGGAGTAGCACCGTTTGTTAAAGGCTGCCGCTCTTTCTTAGATTTTCTTTGCACAGCGACACTCCCCTTAAATAAAGTGTCATAGACAGTGGGTGGTAAGTGTGCTGGAATCGGGGCTGATGGACCTTGTCCCTTTTGTTACTGGTCTCAGAGGTTGGAACTCCCATTGATCTTGTTTTTTTTAGGCTGTAGGGCGCATACATCAGACAAGTACAATCCGTTGTTTTATCGAAATACACTCTGACCAATATTATTCTATGGGGCAGTGCCGATATGCGTTGCGTTTCTTTTTCCTCATACCAATTCAGCATGAGAAAAATAATGCAACATGCTGCGATTTGCAGCGTAACTCGGATGGCATGCACCCATTCAAGTCTATGGGTTCATAGAAATCATCGGACTGCACTCGGATTTCCGTGGACGCACACAATGGACAAGATGGAGAAATCTTGTGCTCCATCTTCTCCATTGTGTGAGTCCACGGAGATCTGAGTGCAGTCCGATGATTTCCACGCACCCATAGACTTGAATGGGTCATCTGGATAAGGCCTTAGTTGTCTCTTAATGAGGATTAGATGGGGATAGCTTGTCCCTTATTTGTGGTGGGAGAGAAGCACCAGGGACATCTCATAGCCAGTGTGGAGGAGATGAGAGGAATATGCATTGCATCTGGGAAGGAATTTGGAAAGAGTAGAGGATCAGAGGCAGGAGTGCAGATCTGTTTAATGTTAGGCCTTACAGAAAATACATGATGCCCAAATTCAGGATCCAGGGAGCACGGACTTCTAATTTACAGTGTGTCCATCCCAGTACCCATCACGTCCTATTCCTGTTCTCCTAGTTGCAAAAGTGGCTTTTACATGGGTTTTAAAATTTATTTTTTTATGTACGGTATTCATTTTAACATTGGCTTCTCTTGTGCAGCTCTGAGGTGGTGGACAAGAAAATAGAAGAATTTCTGGTTTGCTTTGGGGAAAAAATTGAGAGCTTAACGGAAGAATCATTTAATACACAGGTAACTTATTAAAAAATAAAAGAACTGCCGCCTGAATAGAATAGCTCTTGTAGAATCGTCAGAGACCGACGAATCGTTACTGTGCTACAGCAAAAGGAAAAGAAAAATTGTGATCCATAAGGTTATAATGAAAGGTATAGAGGGGAGGAAGCTACAGTACGGTACTATGGTGGCTTCTCAAATTTGCGGTCTCTACAAATCTGACCTGTCAGATCTAGAAAAGTTAATAACTAGTCATTATATAAAAAAAAAAAAAATTGCTGCAGCAGGAGCCTCTCCCCACTATCCTTTCTGCAGCAAGATATGCAGATTGTCACATTCATTGCATGTCCTTTTCATTCTGTAAAAATGGAAGAGATCAGCGGGGCATTTATTTTTCTGATCTTGCAGAAAATCCTACAGTTACAAATGGCGGAGTGACTGCACTCATTCGTTTCGAGATTTAGCCGTCCTCTAACCGGTTGTGGATTTCCTTCTGCAGGTTAATGCTTTAATAAAGCTGAAGGAATGTGAGGACACGCACCTCGGAGAAGAAGTGGACAGGAACTGGGGAGAAATCCTCACCCAGCAGTATCTGTTTGATCGCCTGGAGCACGAGGTAAAGTCCATGATCTCGCTCCTGGTATTATTATATTATAGCTGAGGATATATTATTATATTATAGCTGGAGGTGTTATTATATTATAGCTGGAGATATTATTATATTATAGCTGGAGGGTTATTATATTATAGCTGGAGAATGTCACGATCTACCAGGGTCCCTGTTACAGCACAACCACGTCCTACATAAATAGTGTGTGAACTCTTGGGGTATATTCACTGGGGACGGATGTGTCGCTGCCATTTATATGACTCCATTTCATCTCAACGGGAATCTGGGAAGTGAAATGTTTCTGCAAGACCCGTGTGCAAGAACTGGATTATTGCAGGAATTTCTGTGAGCATTTCTTAATGCAATAATTGCTGAGCGTCAATAATTCTATAATTTTCATTTCAGATTAATGTCCTGAAGACTTTTAATAGAGAAGAAATGACTAGATGGTTCCAGTCTCATAGAGACTGCGACAGGAAGGTTCTGAGTGTCCATGTAAGTGCTGTTTTGTGATACTCTGTCTGTGCACAAGGTGCGGGCTGCGCACACAGAAAGCATGACATCCGGAGAGTATAAGCAGGATTTATTATTTTTTTTCTAATTCAACCAACGCGTTTCGGCACCGGACTGAAGCCAAACGTGAGAAAGGCGCCGAAACGTGTTGGTTGAATAAAACAAACCTTATTTATATTCTCCGGATCTCATCCTTTCTGTGAGCACTTCGGGCAGGTAGTTGATGATCAGCACAACCCGCTTTCGTATATACGTCCCCCACAAACTCAATTTTTCTGAGATTGTCTAGTGACACTCATTTCCCCATCGTGAGCCGCAGCGTGCCAGTGACATCACATCTACACCTACCTGCTGGGAGACGTGCTCAATCGCCAGGTATCATCCACCTGTTCTGTCCATCAGAATTGGGCACGTGCCCGATCCCCATTGTTTGTGTACGTGTCCGAGCTCATCTGTGTAGACTGGTCATCGGCAATGCTCCCCTCTGGTGAAACGAGTGCAAAGAACAACATCGGCGCCAATTTTCTTCCTTTACGTAGACGCTCGTCCGCTTATTGGACTGATAAACTAATTGACTCTTTTCTGCATATTCCGGATTCTTTTCATCACAGGTGGTTGGATTTGGTGAAAAGGAACCAGACACTATTGCCTCTAAGACTCCAGCCGGGGAACCCGAATCATCTTACGGGAACATCACCGATCTGATTTTCCTTCCCGCATCTCCTCTAATGGCCGACACTGTGCAAATCAATGACCTTCGCAGCTTTACCAGCACCTTAAAACTGCTGCCCTATCACAAAATAATCATGTGAGAACTGATGGGACTCGTCTACACTTTCTGGTTTATAGCTTATTTTTCCTGGATGCTTTTAAAAAGACAGTTCATTAAAAAAAAATTTAACCTGACGCGGTTCCAATACGAGCGCAGGTGGACTCTGTGGGACAACGGCAGCCTTTGGTGTCATTCTTTTTCATGTACGTTGCCTCTGAACACCGAGGAACCACGGCTGTCTTAGTCACACACATAAGAGAAGAGCTGGATGGCATTGGTCTTGTAGATCTATGTTTGTTTTTTTTTTTTGCATGGTTACTTTTAAAAACAAACAAAACACAGTAACGATCACCTTACATACAAGTCACCATTGTGTTCCTCTACCCCATGAGAGTCACTTGCCTTTTATGCATGTCCTTCGGTGACAAGATATCTCTCTCTCCATTTTTTTTTTTTTTTTGCAGCTTTGTAAATTTACACTGTTCGGCTCCTGTGTAAAAGCACAAGCCCACCAGGGATTCACTGAATTCAATTCCAGTAAAATCAGAATATTTATTAACTACTTTACCACCAGTTAAATAGACTATTATCGGCTACGCACCATCCAAAGTGCTGACCCCAGATGCTTCTGTTATGTAAGGTTATGTCCATTTTGCTTTGCACCCAAAAATCCACATCAGTCTAAACGAATCCAAATTATTTCTTTATTCCATTTCTTTTGCAGATTTTATAGTGGTATTACGGCAGGGACTTGGCGCTCTTAACCCTCTGCGTTACAAACGGTGAAAATCAGCACCGCGAGACACTTTACACTGCAGATTTTTTTTTTTTTTTAATTCACTGTGGGGATGGAGATTTTTGTAAATCCCATCCACTTATATTGGAATACACTGTGAATTTTTCACCCACGTTTCTACAGCAGATTTGCTGTGTAGGTCATAAGCTAATGGATGAGGGGAGTGGGTTTCACCCACCGTAAAGTGTATAAGCGAGATGTAGCTATAAGTTCCACACACAGTAGACAAATGTCAGCGGAACCTTCCAACTTTCTAATCAGTATGGAATTATCCTGACTCTCGTTAGAGGGACATGCTGGATATTTAGCATGCCAAATTCGTTGTTCTTTAGAGGTAAACCGCCCAGGTTCTGGCAACCACTTCATCATTGAGAACACATTCACGTACGTGTAACCACTGGTAATCCACCGAGTGTTTTACGAGACCCTAAAGGGGTATTCCCATCTACAAGATCCTATCCCAATGTGCAATAGGTTTAATAATATTAATATTAGTAAATACTTCCTATTAGAAATGGAGTATAGTTCTTCTGATTAGCGATGTTGCATGTGCAGGGCATTGCAGTAGTTTAGGTATTCATGGTTACGACCACTAGCAACTGTCACTATATGAATGGTGGTAACCACGGATACTTAAGCTACTGCAATGTTTTGCACATGGGGTAAGCGATATTGCTAATCAGGAGAACCATACTAAATTTCTAAATGGAGGTATTTTGTAATATTATGAATCCTCCTACATATTGGGATAGTATCTTGGAGATGGTTGAGCCTGTTTTAAAACCAGAATCCAAGCCAAATTGTATTTTTTTTTTCTAAAAGTTTCTCGCTTTCTAGGACATCTTTTCATTTTATTACTTTATCTTAAGTCACTGACCCCACTTTAGAGCTGAACATACATTGGTTAGTACGATCCAATGCCACAAGGGGCAACTGTTCTAGCTACAAAGTTTTAATGAACTCTAGAGTCTAGCAAAATGACCGACCTGGGTCCAGCGTCCACATCTGCACCCCGTAGCAAAATTTACCCGTTTCCCAAAAGAGGCGCCACATGAGGCCATCGCTCGAGAAGCAGCCAAGGAAGTTTGCGCTGCCCTGGTTCATCTGCTGCTCACGATACCGGACCAGAATGTTTTTACATCACTCATCTCTGTTCAGTGAACAGAACGTCACAACAAGTTATGTGGATATTGTTGCATTGATTGGTATGTGCTTTCTTTCACATATACATCACCATACATTAAGAGTGGAGGTGATACATTTTTATGGACGACTTTAACAAAGGAGTTAAAAAGGATTTTGGCAGATTAGGGAACATCTTTCCTTTTTTATTCCCTAAACAGCGCCACTCGTCTCTATAGGCTTTATCTGGTACTGCAGCTCAGCCTTATTGAATCAAATTGGGCTAAGAAATATTTCCAGAGACACAATAGATAAGTGGTCTGGAAAAAAGTATTCCTTTTTTTTTTTCTTTAGCCAACCACTTTAACTAACATGGTTGCTTATATTTACCCTCAGCTGTTTTAAAATGTGTGGTTCAGTTTTATTGGTTTTTGCTTATTTTATAAGTTTGGGGATTTTTTTTTTGGGGGGGGGGGGGGCAAAAAGGAAAAAGAGAATCACTCACAGAAATCCCCTTTGATCACAGTCCCTGCTGTGGGGACTTTTCATACGAATGGCCATATTCAGCCTTTTATACAAAAAAAAGGGGCCGCAATTATTTATGAGGGGATGGATCAGGTCCCCAAAACATTTACTGAATTGCTGCTTCTACTGTATTCAGGTTATATATTAACATTTAGGTGGTGGACGGAAGATGCGCTCATAACCCCGGATTTAGCGTACGGGTCTCATCCATTACTGCGTGATCTTTGTGCTGGAAAGCGCTGCAGTAAGGCAGATTACACTGTATGAAGTTAATAAAACTTATGCTTTAACTTATTCTTTCTTGTTTGTGAGTTAATAAAGTAACTGTCCCTTCACACAACCCCCCGACCACAGGTTAAAACATATTTTAGTGTACACACCATATGATTCTCATGCTCTGTAATTTGGATTAATTCTTTAAGTAGGAGCATTCTGCCAGCGTTATAGGTGCTGGAGTTTTTATTTTCCTTCACTTCCCAAAAGAGAAGAATAGAATAATATTTGTGCGAGGTTTCTGGAAGCTGACATGTCGTAGTTGTTCTGCAGAAATCATCAGCACTCGAACATTGGGAAATGGAAATGAATATTATGGTTTATCGTCACAACTTGGAGAAGACAAAAAACAACCAGACAACAATCAACATCTGCTAAAGTCTTCCCGCATAAGCCTGCAGCTGTTACACTCCAACAGTAGTGGCTGGGATTGTGTAAAGTTGGCCATAAAATTAATGTTTTTATCCCTCCTTTAGTTGTAGGATCTACTGATTTGTATGCTGCTCCTAACCGCAGACATCGCACTGGCCGCAGACTGTTCTCCAATTTACGAGAGATCAGCAAAGTTGGCCAAATGTATAGTCTGGGCATCTCCTCTGTACTTTCAGAAATGTCTTGAGGTAATGAACCTTTTACACATGAAATAATGTCAGCCAATATTGCTGCAGGGAGAGTAATAAGTCGCTGCCAGGTAGATTCTAACACGGAAACCGCCTAAAAAAACTACTGGGAAGACGCTTAAAAGGATTGTGCATGTAGTTAGCAGTATAATCTCGCAGTGCTGGAGTCCTGGGTTCAAATCCCAGCAAGCACAACATCTGCAAGGAGTTTGTATGTTCTCCCCGTGTTTGGATGTTGGGACGACACTGAAGAACCGAATCCAGAGAAAAATGGAGAATCGGAGGGAAACCGACGCAAAGACATACTGATAGGGAATTTAGATTGTGAGCCCCAATGAGGACAGTGATGATCATGTCTGTAAAGTGCTGTGGAATTAATTGACCGTACTCCACAGCAGAACATTCCTTCGACGACCATTAATATCCTCATTGATAGCAGCCGAGGTTTTAAGTGCAGGGATTTCTGAAGTGGTGAGCATACTTAATACCTAATAAATCGAAATGTTTTAAAATTTTTGTTTCTCTTTTTCTCCATCACCTCATTGGGGGACACAGACCATGGGTGTTATGCTGCTGCCACTAGGAGGACACTAAGCAAATACACAAAAAAGTTAACTCCTCCTGCAGTATGCACCCTCTGCTGGCTCTGTTCTGAACCAGTTCTTGCTTAGTGTCTGTAGAGGCACTAGGGTCTGATCAGACCCCAACTTTCTTATTTTATTTTTAAATTTTAATTTTTTACCTTTTACATCGAATAATCAGGCGACGGAGCCGTTCTCCACAGTGGTGGTGCAGTGGGGTCCCATAGATGCCGCAGGTAAGCCTCTGTGCTGCCCGGGGACCGTAACGGGCTGAGGGGCCTGGCTCCGGAAAGGGATACGTGGGGGCGACACCCATGTTCCCGTCCGTTGTCGGTGCGGGAGATCGGACCCATTAAAGGATCCGTCGCCCCTGATGAGAGCCCAGCAGATGTCAAGGTTGGGAGGAGGTACGGGAGGCGACACTCCGTGTTCCCGCCTGTTGATAATTTTGGGAGTCGGGACCTTGAAAAGCCCCGTCGCCGATTATTCCATGTAAAGGTAAAAAATTAAAATTTAAAATAAATAAAGTTGGGGTCTGATCAGACCCTAGTGCCTCCTACAGACACTAAGCAAGAACTGGTTCAGAACAGAGCCAGCAGAGGGTGTATACTGCAGAAGGGAGTTAACTTTTTTTTGTGTATTTGTCCAGTGTCCTCCTAGTGGCAGCAGCATAACACCCATGGTCTGTGTCCCCAATGAGCGTCTCAGAGAAAAGGATTTTACGGTGAGTACTCACAAAAATCCTGTTTCATCATGTGCAGATCAGTAACCTGTCTTTACATTCTGTGATTTCCAACATTATATGACTTTTCCTTCTTGGGGTTGCAAATTCTACGTTAAGGAGTATAGAAAGCAAACCAAATTTTGCAAAGAGATAAATAATGTAAGGTTCTATGTATATATTCCTGAAACTCAGTTTGTTCGTCAGCCATTTTACTTTCTGTCTTGCTGCAGCTATCTTGCCCTCAGTCAAAATGGAGTTTCCAGCTTGCATGTTCCCGCCCTGATTCTCTCCTTTGCTTCTTAAGCAGCCACAGCTGAGCAATCAGTGCTTCAGAATCTAGCCTGCAGTGAACCTGTGACTTGACTCCTGTAAGCCTTGGACCTTGTACTCCAGCTATTCCTACTGAGGAACTCTGAAGCACTTGTGGACTCTGAACCCTGCTCTTTGAAAGACCCACGTTTGCATGGACTTACGCACAAGACGCTATATGAACTGTACTACATACATTACAAGATTCTGAAGCCAAAACATTAGTGTCTGCTGGGTCTGGAAGGCTGTGTCTGCTGTACTGTGGATATCAGACGTCCGGTTGTACTTTCTGTGATGACAGTGGTTGTGACTTCTCACAACCATTCCAGGTGAGCAATTCCCTTAAGTTTTTTCTTTTTGCAGTGTTACCACAGGTAAACACTATTGTTTTTTTTTTTTCCTTTTTTTCTCTTTTTTGTCTGCTGTAACTCTGGATATCAGATGTCTGGTTGAAACTTTCTGTGATGATAGTGGTTGTGACTTCTCACAACCATTCCAGGTGAGCAGTTCCCTTAATTTTTTTTTTTCTCTCTGCAGTGTTGCCACAGGTGAACACTATTGTTTTTTTTTTTCTCTCCTCTTCTTCCAGTAATCCTGTCTTAAAAGATCTGGAAAATGGAGGCCCGCATAAAGGAACTTTGCGGAGTGACTGATAATATCCTTGCAGATTTGCAGAATATAAAGACCCGTTTTACAAATCTACAGGACCTCAATAATCACAATTTGCAAGTGGTTGGACAGACTACCCAGGATTTGCGAGCCAGGATTGAGGTTCTAGAGGGGCGAGTCCAGGCTCCTGCCGTAGCCCCGAGTGCTGGGATTCCCAAGTTGCCCCCTTTTCGTTTTGGCGGTGAACGTGAGAAATTCAGGGGATTTATTAATCAATGCAATCTTTTTTTTTCTGCACATGATTCACAATTTCCCACTGAACGATCTAAGGTGCTTACTATAATTATGTTGCTTACCAACAAGGCTTTAATTGGGCAAACCCTCTGATTGAGACTGAGGATGATTGTTTGAATCACCTTGATGATTTTATTTCAGCCATGGGGCAGGTGTTTGATGACCCCAATCGAGGTGCAACAGCTGAAGCAGCCATGTTAGCTTTGCGCCAAGGTAAGCACTCGGTAGCTGAATATGCCTTGGATTTCAGGAGATGGGCCCTTGATACCACCTGGGACAGTTCTGCCAAAAAATCTATTTTTCGAAAGGGTTATCTCACTGATTAAGGATGAACTTGCTCGTGCCGACCCTCCCACTGCGTTAGGTGACTTTATTAACTACTGCATCCGTATTGATACTCGTCTGACTGAACGCAGGCAAGAGAGATGGTTCGAAAGCAATCGTACTAACCTTTTCCTACCTTCCTCTCCAGCTAAGGAACCTTTAAGTAGGATTACACGGGAACCTGAACCTGAACCCATGCAGGTAGACTCTTTACAACGACGGGTTAGTGATGCACGCAAGGAACATCGTTTTAAGGAGAATCTATGTTTCTATTGTGGTAAGTCAGGGCACTTCATTATAAACTGCCCCAGCCGTTCTCGTAAGACTACTGCAGCACTCATTCATTGTGAGTGTTGCGAGAGGGATCTGTCAGGTCCGAGCCTCAGGCTCCAGAGAGATCTGCAGCAACAGATCTTGATTTCTCGGACTTAAACTCCGTTACCTCTGAGGACGTTGACTGTGTAAACGCTGCCATTTTTCAAGTTTCCTCAGCGGTGTCCCAGCTGAGTTGTAAGAAAAACAATTCTCATTGCTTTCTTTCCATCAAACTCTGGGTTGACTCAGCTTGGGTGTCTAGCTCTGCTATGATCGACTCAGGGGCAAGTGGAAATTTTATGGATGTCTCCTTTGCTCTGAAACAGGGAATACGTTCAGTGAAGAAGGCTACTCCAGTACAGATGGAAACTGTGGATGGCTCCCTGCTGACCTCTGGACCAGTGGATCAGGAAACAGAGCCTTTGAGGGTCTTATGGGTAAAGATCATCAAGAGAAACTGTCCTTTATGCTTATCTCTTCTCCCCACTTTCCCATTATTCTAGGGCTACCATGGCTGCAGGCTCAGAATCCTACCATTAACTGGGAGACCAAGGAATTACACTTTCCAGAGAAACAGATGAGTCCAAAAGTTTCAGCTTGCTCTGTTCCTAAAGGAATCATGTCAGTCCCTGAACTACCAGCTGTATACCAGGACTATGTGGATTTTGTGACAAGAAGAACGCTGACCAGCTTCCTCCTCACCGTCCATATGATTGTCCAATTGAATTATTGCCTGGAGCAGAGATACCTTTTGGTAAGATCTACCCCCTGGCGGGGCCCGAGCTAAAGGCTTTAAAGGATTACATAGATGAAAATCTAGCCAAGGGCTTCATACGCCCCTCTTCATCTCCTGCAGGTGCACCCATCTTCTTTGTAAAGAAGAAAGATGGATCTCTGAGACCATGCGTAGACTATAGGGAACTCAATAAGGTTACTATTAGAAACCGTTATCCATTGCCTTTAATCCCTGAGTTATTGGAGAGAGTGCGACATGCCAAAGTTTTTTCTAAACTAGATCTTCGTGGGGCCTATAACTTAGTCCGTATTAGACCTGGGGATGAATGGAAGACTGCATTCAGGTCACGCTATGGACACTTTGAATATCTAGTTATGCCTTTTGGTCTGAGTACCGCCCCAGCCACTTTCCAACACTTGGTGAATGACATCTTCAGGGATCTCCTAGATACATTCGTGGTAATTTATTTGGATGATATTCTAATTTTTTCTAACTCCACAGAGGAACATCATGGACATGTGAGAATGGTCTTGGAACGTCTAAGACAAAATCATCTTTACATCAAACTTGAAAAGTGTGAATTCCATAGGACCGAAATTCAATTTCTGGGGTATGTACTGTCTACACAAGGAATTAGTATGGATGGAAGCAAAACCCAAGCCATCAAGGATTGGCCAAGTCCTAGAAATGTGAAGGAGGTACAGCGCTTCATCGGGTTTGCCAACTTCTATAGACGTTTCATTAGAAATTTCTCTGAGGTAGTGTCACCTATCACTCAACTTACCCGGAAAGAGTCTAGGTTTTCCTGGACTCCCCAAGCCCAGGAAGCATTTTCCCGTCTAAAAGATAAATTTACCACTGCACCTATCCTAGTACATCCCAACCCCGAGCTTGCCTTCATAATAGAGGTGGATGCTTCAGACTGTGCCGTTGGAGCTATACTCTCTCAGAGAACAGGTGAGAAGAATGTCTTGCATCCCTGTGCCTTCTTTTCCCAGCAGTTGTCTTCGGCTGAGAGGAACTACGATGTGGGCAATAGAGAGTTGTTGGCCATTATTGCCGCCTTCAAAGAATGGAGACACCTTCTTCAGGGAGCTGCACAGCAAATAGTCGTCCTGACAGACCATCGTAACCTTGAGTTTATCAGGTCGGCTAAGTGCCTGACTCCTCGCCAGGCTCGCTGGAATCTTTTCTTAAACCAATTTAATTTTATCATCTCTTATAGACCAGGATCGCGCAATGGAAAGGCTGATGCACTCTCTAGGATTTACTCAGCAGAGACACGTCCAATTACTACTCCTAAGACTATTCTTCCTGACTCTAGATTCCTAGGAGTAATTCATAATCAAGACCTACTTAAGGACATCAAGGAAGCATACCATGCGGATTCCTTTTTGGCACAACCCCAAGGGACGTAAGTCTTGTCTTTAAGAATGGTGTGTGGATTCAGGGACAACGTCTGTATATTCCTGAAACAGTCAGATTAAGAGTATTGCAACTCATTCACGATTCCAAGATAGCTGGGCATAGAGGAATTCTAAAGACACAGGAATTTCTTTCTCGTTTCTTTTGGTGGCCCACTTGCAGGAAGGATGTTTTGAATTATGTCACTTCATGTGAGGTCTGTGCAAGATGCAAAACACCTCGCTCCTCACCAACTGGTCTGTTACAGCCTCTTCCCACCCCGTCCCGCCCGTGGGGATCCATTTCTATGGACTTCATTGTGGAGTTACCAACCTCTCAGGGGAAGAACACCATTCTAGTGGTGGTTGACCGTCTAACAAAGGCAGCTCATTTTATCCCTTGTGTCGGCTTACCCACTGCAAAACAGACATCAGATTTGATGATTAAAGATGTGTTTCGCTTACATGGAGTACCGGATGAGGTTATTTCGGATCGAGGGGTGCAATTCACTTCTAGGTTTTGGCAAAATTTCTGTGCAGCATTGGACATTAAAGTAAACCTTTCTTCTGCTTTTCATCCCCAGACTAATGGACAGACAGAACGAACCAATCAAACCCTGGAGCAGTATCTCCGCTGCTTTATCTGCCACCTACAGGATGATTCGGTGGATCTACTTCCATTAGCTGAGTTCTCGTATAACAACTCTCAGAGTGCCTCCACTAAACAGTCTCCTTTTTACTCTAATCTAGGTTATCATCCTAACATTCTACCACGATTTCCCATAGAAACGCCTTTACCAGCAGTGGCTGAAAGAATCACGTCTTTACAGAAGAATATGGATCTTCTAAAGGAAAATCTGGAATCGGCTCAAGAAAGGTACAAGAAAGCAGCAGATAAATTTCGTAAACCTGCACCAGCTTTCAAGGTAGGAGACTTGGTCTGGCTGTCAACCAGAAATCTTAAGTTAAGGATTCCATCGTCTAAGTTGGGACATAAGTACATTGGACCCTATAAAATCAGTAAAATTATAAGTGCCGTTGCTTGTCGTCTTCAACTGCCCAGAACTATGAGAATCCACCCTGTCTTTCATGTATCCCTACTAAAGGCTGCGACACCCAATACGTTTCCTGGACGTTCCTCTCCTTGCCCTGACCCAGTGCTAGTCGATGGTCAGGAAGAATTTGTGGTGGAAAGGATTTTAGATTCCAGGTTGTATATAAATCAGTTACAATATCTGATTAAATGGCAGGGCTACCCAGTGGAGGACAACTCATGGGAACCGGTCAATAACGTTAATGCTCCTCGCTTGCTCCGTCAGTTTCATCAGAGGTACCCACACAAGCCTGGTCTGAGGTCATCCGGAGGTTGTCCTTAAGGGGGGAGTAATGTAAGGTTCTATGTATATATTCCTGAAACTCAGTTTGTTCGTCAGCCATTTTACTTTCTGTCTTGCTGCAGCTATCTTGCCCTCAGTCAAAATGGAGTTTCCAGCTTGCATGTTCCCGCCCTGATTCTCTCCTTTGCTTCTTAAGCAGCCACAGCTGAGCAATCAGTGCTTCAGAATCTAGCCTGCAGTGAACCTGTGACTTGACTCCTGTAAGCCTTGGACCTTGTACTCCAGCTATTCCTACTGAGGAACTCTGAAGCACTTGTGGACTCTGAACCCTGCTCTTTGAAAGACCCACGTTTGCATGGACTTACGCACAAGACGCTATATGAACTGTACTACATACATTACAAATTATTAAATTGTCACTCAATTATAGTCATGATAACTGAATAGCAAAAATATATAACATGCCTTAATTATGAGGGTTAAACTATAGGCTGAAGTGGATGGACAAATAGCTTTTCTCTATCGCATCATTGGGGGACACAGGAACCATGGGTTTTGCTGCTGCCACTAGGAGGTTGACACTATGCACAAAAAAGTTAGCTCCTCCTCTGCAGTGTACACCCCACCGACTGGCACTAGGATAATCAGTTTTAGCTTAAGGGTATGCCACACTAAACAACATCGCTAACGGGATCGCTAAAAAACGTCACTATTTAGCGATCCCGTTAGCGATGTTGTTGTGTGCGGCATCTGTCAGCGACGAGCTCCCTGCTGAGATCCTGCTGTGATCTCGCTCGTCGCTGGAATCGTTCCGGACCCTATTTTATCGTCGGCGCTCCCGCTGGGTAAGTATTATCGCTGAGTGTGGCACCTTTTCTTAGCGATTTAAAGTCGTTAAGGAGATCGCTAACCGCAATAGCGTCCTTAACGATATCGCTAAGTTAAGCCGCACTCAGCGATATATAAACAATCCCGCTAGCGATCGCATTAGTATGCGTCGTTAACGTGATCGCTAGCGGGATTGTTTAGTGTGGCAGTACCTTTAGTGTCAGTAGGAGGTGGACACAGGTCTTTCATTAGACCCATATCTACCTCAGTGTGCATCGTTCCCTTTCAGGTACCTGGAGGGATTCAGTGTGAACGGTCACTACTGTACTCCCACGAAGAGACTGAGTACAGCGCGTACTGCCACCCCGTATCCTCATATGTCTATTCGGCAGGACCCCAACCCCTAAAACAAGCGTGTTTAGGGGATCTGAACCCGGTTCTGCCTCCGTCCGCTGCCCACTCGCCCACCAGAGCCTGTCAGTCTGAGGAGACGTGGATGTCCCACAGCAAGTTTTTTGGACGTCCGATCGTTCCTGGATGGGGAGGTACATGTATTTTCCTCTCCCCTAGATGCTAGAAGCGACGTGGAGAAGACCTGAACGAAGAAGAAAGAAAAAGTTAAGTACTGTCTTTTTTATTTTGCAGCTTCGCTGCATTGGTCTTAGGATCATTGGGGGCCTTTCTCTTTAATTCCAATGGATCGAGGGCACCGGGCCTACCTTTTGCGGTCTTTTTTTAGGGCCTCCGCACCGCTCCCCCATGCTCGGCGGAGAGCACCTTTAATCTAGGTCCCGGCCTTTCTCGGGCCAAGTTTCAGTGCTGGCTCCGCCCCCTTCATCCTGCACTTCGGGCGGGCTTTTCTCCCGCCCGTCTCTTAGTTCCTCCCGGCCTGTGTAGCTCAATAGCTCCATCTCCCTCGGCTTCATCTCTGCCTCGGAGCCGGTGCCATCTTTAGCCTCCTGAACCCAGCGCTTGGCTCCGCCCCTCTTCTGGCCTGTCAGCCTTCTAGCGCAGAGCACGGTTTTTCAGTGTGCGTCCCGGCTGCGCGTGCTTTTACCCTCCGAAACCAGGGCATCCTCTCACGGCCACCATTTTCCGCCTCCTGGGACCGAATAGTCCTTTTCCTGTGAGACCTTCCTCTTCCCAGCAGTCCTACAGCCTGGAAGTTGAATACAGGATGACTACTGTGAGTAGCTGCGCTGCAGACTGACACTCTCCTCTGCATCTTCTCCTGTCCCCTAACCTTCTAGCACCTGTTAGTGGGTCTGCTCATCATGCCTAATCATAAAGGAGAGCGTTCTCTTCCTCCCACCTCTTCTTCCTCTACTCTTGTCAGACACTTTGTGTGCTCTTCGTGCAAATGCAAGCTTCCTTCAGGTCAGTCCTCTCCCCTCTGTCAGGACTGCAGCAACCCCACTGTGCCCCCGCCCAGGAGTGCCCTTCTGTCCCAGGTGAGAGCGAGGCCCCTATTCCAGCGTGGGCTTCCTCTCTGTCACGGTACGTGGCGGATCTCGCCAAGGTGTCGCAGACCCTGGTGTCTGTGCTTGACAGGTTGCCTCTTCCAACTTCTGTAGTTGCTAGTGGGTCTGGGCCTTCCAACACAGGCCACAAGAGACCCAGACAGGAGCGCCGTTCTAGGTCCTCTTCCCGCTCCATCTCGTCCCCCAGTCTTTCCCGGCGGTCTGCTTCCTCCCGTGCCTCCTCTCCCGAGTCAAGCGAGGCGTTTTCGGATGGTTGATGGTTGAGTTGAGGATGATTCGGACCTGGACTTGGACAAAGCCTCTAACATGAGAGATATGGTCCAGAGCCTCATTGTGGCGGTTAACCAGACCTTTGGCATCAAGGATACCTCTTCGTAACCCGCAGATCAGGCGGTTTCGTTTAGACGGTCTAAACCACCTTCCAAGCTCTTCGCTCTTCATAGAGAATTTGAGGAGGTGCTTGCCAAGGATAGGGAGAACCTGACCAGACGCTTTCGAAGGGGAAAGCGCCTTGGAGTTCTGTATCCCTTTTCTCCTGAGCTCACCGCCAGCTGGACAGGTTCTCGGACCGTGGACCCGCCAGTTTCCAGACTGTCCACCAACACGGTCCTCCCGCTTACTAATGGAGCATCCCTCAAGGATTCCAACAATAGGATTATAGAATCCTTTGCAAAGTCAGCCTTTGAAGCGGCCGCTTCTACATTAGGCCTGGCGTTTGTCTCTACCTGAGTCTCGAAGTCCATAGCCAAAAGGGCCAAACAACTCCGTCAGGGCATTCTTGCTGGAGCTCGACCGGAGGAGCTGGCCGGTCTCGCCGACCAAATTTCTCATGCAGGGAAGTACTTGGTAGCTGCCTCCCTGGATGCTGCATCTTGCGCAGCTCAGGCGTCCAGCAATATTGTGGCTATCCGACTATTTGGCTTAAGGCCTGGCAGGCGGACTAGTCTTCAAAAAAGTCCCTTACCAGCCTGCCTTTCCAGGGGTCACATCTGTTCGGCTCCATGTTGGACCAAATTGTTAAGGACGCCACTAGCAGCACGAGTTCCCTTCTTCCCCAGTCCAAACCTCGCCGGCCCCCTCTGAAGCGGCAGTTTTGGTCCTTTCATTCCTTTCACCATTTTGCGGCGACAGAGGATTTTTCCCACCAGCAGAGGCCACAGGCTCGCCGGGATAGGAAGAAGGTTTCCTTTAAAACCACCCCTTCCTAGCGTTCCCGTAACACCCAAGGCAGATCCACCAGGCATAGACCTGGCAGATCTTCCTCAGCATCACTTATATCGAGACCCCAGCGTATCTCCCAGGCTGGGTGGTCATTTCTTTTTTTTCAGAGACGTTTGGCTTGCCTCAGTGGAGGACACATGGATCAGGGAGGCTGTACCCTCAGAACACAGAATAGAGTTCACTTTGCGGCCCCGAGATCGATTCTTTGAATCCCATCCCCCAAGACATTCTTCTCTGGTTCCGGGTTTCTTTGCATCCATCGCCTCCCTTCTCAGTTTGGGGGTAATCATTTCTGTCCCAGACCAGGAACGTTTCACAGGTTTCTATTCAAACCTGTTTGTGGTGCCGAAAAGAGACGGTGTGGCCCATCTGGATCTCAAGTTACTGAACAAAAAAATCCGCCTGCGGCATTTCGGGATGGAGTCCCTTCATTCAGTAATTGCTTCCATGGAGGCGCAGGAATTCCTGTTCTCCATAGACATCAAAGACGCCTATCTTCAGATATCAGAAATTCCTATGTTTCGCGGTACAGCAGGTCCATTTCCAGTTTGTCTCCCTGCTGTTCGGACTCGCAACCGCTCCCAGGCTTTTCACAAAAATCATGGCAGAGTTGATGGCCATTTTGTGGATCAGAGGCCTAGTGCTCATACCGTACCTCGACGATATCCTCATCAAGGCTCCATCTTTTTCTCAGGCCCATGAAAGCCTGGCCATCGTTCTTGACACCCTGTCCTATTTCGAGTGGCTTGTCAACAGGAAAAAGTCCTGCCTTGTTCCGACTCAGTGCCTGATTTTTCTAGACATGCTGTTAGACACCTGTCAGACAAGGGTTTTCCTTCCCAAAAAGAAGAGAGCAATACTCCAGCAGGGAGTTTGCTCTCTACAGGGCCCTCGGTTTCCTTCCTTCCGCTCAGCCATGAAGGTCCTGGGGAGGATGGTGGCAGCGTCGGAAGCGATCACTTTTGATCAATTCCATTCCAGACCACTTCAGCAGGCCATCCTTTCGCAGTGGGACAGGTCTGTTCTCTCTCTGGATCGTCCAATTCGGCTCTCTTTCCAAGTCTTAAATAAATTCTCACTATTTTGCATGGAATTCCCTTAAGAGAGTGCAGTGCTTTATATATTCCTCTTTCCAAGTCAGACGGTCTCTCATTTGGTGGCTGTCATCCCACCTCATCTTCCATGGTCGGTCCTTCCTTCCCGTTCACTGGCAAGTGGTGACGACGGACGCCAGCCTTCTTGGCTGGGGGGGCGGTATTTCGCCACCTGACTGTCCAAGGACGTTGGTCGGCACAGGAATCCTCTCTGCCGATCAACATCCTCGAGATGAGGGCCATTCTGTCCCTCCTTCACTGGGAAAGGCTTCTCAGAGGTCTGCCAATCCGAGTTCAGATGGACAATGCCACAGCGGTGGCATACGTCAATCACCAAGGAGGGACTCTGAGTCCTTTGGCGGTGGCCGAGGTAGCCAAGATTCTTCTCTGGGCAGAGGCGTCGGTTCCTGCGATATCCGCAGTACATATCCCCAGCGTGGACATCTGGGCTGACGATTTTCTCAGCTGCGAGGGCCTCGCGGCAGGAGAGTGGTCTCTGCATCAGGAAGTCTTCCATCAGATTTGCCTTCCATGGGGAACTCCAGATGTGGACCTCATTGCATCCTGGCTTAACAGGAAGGTTCCACGTTTCGTCTCCAGGTCCCGAGATCCTCTTGCGATGGGCATTGATGCTTTGGCCATTCCCTGGTCGCAGTTCGTGCTTCCCTATCTGTTTCCTCCCCTTCACCTTAAAGGCTACTGAAGAAGATCAAGGCGGAAAGGGGTACCAGTCATACTGATTGCACCCGATTGGCCCAGGTTTTAGTTCACAGAGATCATCAATCTTCCGCGGACGCCCCCTACACCCCCTGGAGGCTTCCAGACAGACCAGATCTGCTGTCCCAAGTACCGATCTGCCACCGGAATTCTCGGTTGCTCAATTTAACAGCGTGGCTGTTGAAATCGCGGTACTGAGAGCATCCGGTTTTTCAAATTGGGTGATTCATACCATGATTGAGGCCAGAAAGGTGTCATCTTCCAGGGTCTATTATCGAACATGGAAGGCCTATTTCAGCTGGTGTGAGTCAAATCACATTCCGCCTATGTCCTTTTCTCTCCCTTCTATTTTGGTATTTCTCCAGGTGGGACTGGACGCTGGTCTTGCCCTTAGTTCGCTAAAAGGTCGGGTGTCAGCGCTTTCCATTCTTTTCCAGAGGAGTTTATCCTCCCGCTCTCAGGTCAGAACCTTTCTTCAAGGGGTAGCACATGTGGCTCCTCCGTATAGGACTCCCATGGATCCCTGGGACCTCAATATAGTCCTGGAGGCCCTGAAGAGTTCTCCTTTTGAACCTCTCCGAGAATTTTCCCCATCCTTACAGTCCTGTATGGTGACTTTTCTTGTGGGCATCACCTCCATCAGCCACATCTCAGAGTTGGCGGCTCTTTCTTGTCGCCTCCCTTCTTGGTTCTTCACTAGGATAAGATGGTGTTTTGCAGCCTCCGCCTTACTTCCTAAGGTGGTGTCCGCTTTAACCTAAATGAGGACATTGTTCTCCCTTCTTTTTGTCCTGCTCTGACTCATCCCCTAGAGCGTTCGTTGAACAAGTTAGACCTGGTCAGGGTGGTGAGGGTCTATCTGGCTAGGACCACCCCTTTTAGGAAGACGGACTCTCTTTTCGTCATTCCAGATGGTGCGCGAAGAGGCCTGCCGGCCTCCAAGGCTACGATTGCTCGCTGGATCAGAACGGCAATTTTGGAGGCTTACTGGGTTAAGAACAGAGTGCCTCCCCCTGGGATTAAGGCTCACTCTACCCAGGCAGTGGACGCCTCCTGGGCGGTGCACCATAGGGCATCCCTACAACTTTGCAAAGCGGCAACTTGGTCTTCCGTCCACACGTTTGCAAAATTTTATAGGGTCCATACCTACGCTTCAGCAGATGCCAGAAGGATCTTACAAGCCGCAGTGGTGAGTTCTCCGACCTGAACGGAGTTTCTGCTGTTCCCTCCCCCAGGGACTGCTTTGGGACGTCCCATGGTTCTTGTGTCCCCCAATGAAGCGATAGAGAATTTTTGGTTGCTTACCGTAAAATTTGTTTCTCTGAGCTTTCATTGGGGGACACAGCACTCTCCCATGTTTATCAGCTCCTTTTTAGGTGTTCTATTGTTACAGTTTGAGTTGTCTGTTTTTGTTTTTCTATCTTGTTGATTCTCCTACTGCTTTCTCATTAACTGATTAACTTAGTGCCAGTCGGTGGGGTGTATACTGCAGAAAAGGAGCTAACTTTTTTGTGCATAGTGTCAGCAGCATACACCCATGGTTCCTGTGTCCCCCAATGATGGCTCAGAGAAACAGATTTTACGTAAGCAACCAAAAATCCTGTTTTTTCACTTGCTAACTATGTTAACTAGGATCTATGGGGTAAGGTTTCTCTTGTGGAGAGTGACATGCTAGGTCTGGCATGCCAGTATGAGGAGACTTAGGCTGTGTTTCCACCATCAGGAAACACAGCGTATATGACGGAGCGGAAACTCCGCTCCGTCTAAGCCCCGCCCCCTTTCTGACGCGCGTTATTTCCGGAGGTGTTCAGGACACCTCCGGAACACCTCCGGAAATAACGCAGGGCTACATAGCCCTGTGTTAAATTCCGTTGCGGCGACGCACCGTCTCCGCAAGACGCTAGGACATGCTGCCGTCTGAAAAGACGTGCCGCATGTCCGTAAACGCAGGTGTTCCGCCTGCGTAATTTTGCGCATAGTGGAGACGGGATTTCTTGAAATCCCCTCCACTATGCTGTAACATCTGGACGCTGCGTGTTTGGCGCTGCGCCAGCGCACAGCGCCGAAACACGCAGCGTTTCCTGATCGTGGAAACTCACCCTTATAAGCCATGCATGCTCCTCTGGGAAATTAAATATGTAAATTGTCTCTTCAGAGAGGAAGAGGACTAGAACTCTAGCACCACCTATTGGAAGTAGCGATCCTACAAGTCATTAATTATGACACTTAACGAGCCTTGCCACATGACTTAGGATAAAAGCCAAACCAGAATCTCAATTTGTAGACACTGTGTTCCAAAACTGTGCTGCCCCTCGAGGTTAAACTAGAAACTTTAACTGTGTGTACATTTGACTGTATTCACACCATATTGTTTTTTGTGTCCTGGTTTTATTTCTCCAACCTAACAGAAAGAGGTGTCCTTCTTCTAATTACCAACTTATTTGTACCATCGAGATAAGTCTGGATCCTGTTCTTCAACATCAGCCGCCTGCACCATTTTTTGTTTACCTGTTGCGTCCTGTTTTAAACAGCAAAAAATTAAAAATGGTTTCCCCAAGAACTTCATGTGAACCTGGGCGTAATATACATTAGTGATAAACAGATATAGATCAATGCCAGCGAAAGGGAAAGTAAAACCAGTCGCACCATAAAAGGACTGAACGCAGCGATACTGGAACCACTGGAGAACTGGTTCAGGCTTCGTCCATCGCTGCTTCTTACTCGTGAGTACGGTAACTTGTTTGCTATTTATGTGTCAATTTATAAAGCCTGAAATTGATGAGAACCGGACGAAGGGCAACATCCGCCTTGATTTTGGATATTTCTATAGATTCTCCACCCTCCAAAAGAAACATTTATCGGAAAAACAAATCTCTGGCGTGTGAGTTTGGAATAGGAGAACTATAATGTGGGGCTCAATGAGGATGGAGGGCGATTAGTGATGGCGCAGTACGGAATATGGCGACACTATATAGGCAAAACATGATCAAAAGTTCTGTATATATAGAAAAGCCTGATGGGAATGAAAGGTCAAGTAAGGAAAGTGAATAGTGGGAAGCTCCTTTTTGGAATCAGAATGTTGAAAGGAACACGGAATGTTCAACGGCTTAACCCTTTACTGTACAAAATGTATTGTCTCTTAAAAATATATGTCTTTGCTAGTGTTTATACTTCTGTAACATCACAGAATGAGCAGTATTTTTATATATTAGTAAACTTTTATCAACTTTTTTTTTACTTTGTTTCTTTTAAATTGACCCCCTTCACTGTGCAGCATAAATAATTAGTTTTATTCCATTGCTCAGCAGTACGATTAATGTTGACAGATTTTGGTATATACCACCAAAAACAGGCAGAGATGCTTACCTGTCTGAAAAGACCTCAATACTAATGCACTGACAGAGTATAGCGGACCCAAGTAAAATGGCGACTACACAGGTGCATTAATACCAAATTAAACAGCCAGCCTTCAATCAGGGATTGGCCGTGTGGTACACCAGTGCACAAAAGTACAATCTGTATATGGCAATGTTCACACTTTTCAGACAGGTAAGCATCTCTGCCTGTTTTTGGTGGTGTTTTCTTGAATTTTGGATTTTTTTAATCCGCTTTTTGTGGTTTTGATCTTTGAGTAGGAGATGTTAGAGTAGGACTTGCAAGTGTAAGGATCCGTGACGTGGGTTGCCAGCTTACATATTTTGGCCAGAATATCAACTAATAACTTACATATATTTATATGTTTTTTTGCACTTTATACTTTTGCAGAGTGCAGTTGGGCCCAAATGGTTCTGTACACTGTGGCCTCTGTTCACACTGGATGCATTATAGTTAGCACTGGGCAGCCGCATAGGCGTCATTAATAGGCTGTGAACCAGACGCTCTGCATTCCTAGTGTGAACATTGCCATATACAGATTGTACTTTTGTGCACTGGTGTACCACACGGCCAATCCTGATTGAAGGCTGGCTGTTTAATTTGGTATTAATGCACCTGTGTAGTCGCCATTTTACTTGGGTCTGCTACACTCTGTCAGTGCATCAGTATTGAGGCCTTTTCAGACAGGTAAGCATCTCTGCCTGTTTTTGGTGGTGTTTGCTTGAATTTTGGATTTTTTTAATCCGCTTTTGTGGTTTAGATTTTGGTATATATAGATTTTCACTAAGTTCACACAATACCAGCACATTTCATAAAGAAAAAAAAAACATCTCTGCCTTTCATGAGAACTTATTTTTGCGATGCATTGCCTATTATCCCATTAAAAACCCAGACAAATTTTTCGTTTCCTAGCTTCTGTTTGATTTTTTTTTTTTGTTCCCATCACTATTATTTTTCTCTTGAGACGGCTTATTTTTTCATGATGAGTTGACGTTTTGAATACGTCACATAATGTACAGAAAAAAATGCTATTTATTGTAGATTTTTTAATGGAGAAAAGAGGGATAGCGGTGATTATTAACTTTCATTTTTATATATTTTTTTGTTTGTGTTTATAGTCCCTCTAGGGTATTTGAACCTGTATTGTACTATATATTGCAATCATATTTCTCCTAGGATGCATTTAAAGGGAGCTAGTGCTCAGAAACACTATTTACCTGCAGACATAGGGTTAAATAGTGTTACAGACAGGCTCCCTTAAGCCATCTAGATGCCTTGGTCAATGAAGAAAGGGCTTTCTCCATTACCCCTTTGCCTCCCTTCCTACATGATCAAAGTCCTAGTAAAGGATCTAATGATGCAACTAGGGTTGAGCATTCCGATACCGAAACCCGGTTCCGATACCTGAAATCCAATGTAAGTCTATGGGAACAAAATATCGGAATTAAAAATATTCCGATATTTTGTTCCCATAGACTTACATTGGATTTCAGGTATCGGAACCGGGTTTCGGTATCGGAATGCTCAACCCTAGATGCAACATAAAAATGGCAGAAATGCAGCTAAAAAAAAAAAACGCTGAAAAGACTGAACCTGTGCGCAGCAAGTGCAGACGTTCATTCTTTTAGTGTTTAATTAGCGCTTTTTAAAGCTTTTTACAGAGATCTGCCTTAAAAATTTGTTGTGTGCACAGACTCCGTGTGTGAAGTCAGTAAGGGGCGCGACCATGAAAAGTGCCTAGGGCAGCATGAAGGCCAAATACGGCCCTGGGTGGCACATAGCAGCTAATCGCTTAATGAATTTGGTGCATTTTTCTCTTGCGTACTGGTCATCAAGACTAACATACCATACACCAGTACTGATGAATCAAGGCCTTACTCTTTTGGTCCTCCCTTTTAGATGCTGGTTGCAGTGTGTTTTAAGTTTTTTTTTTTTTTTCTTCACTATTTGGTATAAATCTCAAAAAAAGAATAATTTCTCACATACAGGAAACCGCTGACAATATGTCAAAACGAGCTGTCGCAGACGCTAAGGTTACCTATGCCCACGCTGAAGCTTACTCCAATGGACAAGATGCCGAAGCTTATGCTGAAGCTGGAATTTGTAAAGCAGAAGTGGAGGCCGGCATATTCAGTGCTGGCGCCAATTTGCTCAATGCTTCAGCTGGAGCTAAAGATGCTAGAACAGGAGCCGGAGCCATGGCTAGAGCTGAACTAGCAAGTGTATCAGCTGGTGTTGGCCCCATAAGGCCGGCGTCACACTGGCGACAGAATCGGACGACTGCAATGCGATGAAAAATCGCATTGCAGTCGGACCTATGTTGATCTATGGAGCAGCTCCCAGTATCAGATTTTTTGTGGTCCGTTTTAAACGTCCGTGTACAATCGCAGCATGCTGCGATTGTCACCGATTGTGGGTCGACTATCGCCAATGCAAGTCTATGGGAGCGATGAAAAATCGGATTACAAACGGACCACACTGTGTGACTTGCGATGAAATCGCATCGGTGTCCTTTAGAAAAGCCGGCAATTCATCCCCGGCTATACTGTAAAATCACACTGACAGCTTTAATAAAGAATAGAAAGAATAGATATAACACACATAGAATACATATATATATATATATATATATAATTTAATTTATGTAATTGTGACATGTATATATATATATATTATTTATATTTCCTAGACTTCTACATACTGTAATAGCCGCAAATTCAATTGCCGGCTTCTGTGAAATCACAGAAGCCGACATGAAATGATACATTGTTTCCACACAGTTAACCATGTCATTTCCTGTATTTTGATATTTGTTTAGAACTTACAATTACATGAGTGTATTTGTGCAAAATTTCAGACATGTAGGGGTTAATTAAAGGTGTAATTTCGTTGAAAAAAAATGCGTGGGCTCCCGCTGTATTTTCTCCACCAGACAGACAAAGCAAAGCGAGTGGGGGCAGATAATAACAGCCTAGGGGGGTACATTTTTTGTGCCCCCCTGACACACGCCCCCCAGAAAGGGCAAATCTATAATTAGATTCGCCCTTTCTGGCACTTTGCCCGTCTATTCCCATTGCCCTGTAGCGGTGGCGAATGGGTTAATAATCTCACCTTACTGTCACCATAGTATTGAAAGGTGACCTTAAGGCAGGTTAATAATTGAGAGCTGTCAATTAGACAACTATCAATTATTAATCCTATTGTATGAAAGAAAAATCAAACACACACAGTTTAATAAAAAATAAGTTTAATGAAATAATCACACAGTTTTTTACCATATTTTATTTTCCTGCTAAAACCATTTCCTGTAATAAAAATAAAATAAAAAAGCAAAATTATACTTACCAATCGATGTACAGTCAGGTCCCACGCTGTAATCCATCAGAAAGGGTTAAGAGGTTACAGTTAGCAGGGAGATAATTCTGTCTACTAGCTCTAACCCCATGAATGAATAAGTTCCTCTCCCAGCGAAAGTAGAGGAATAGATTCATGAATGGAGCTTAATTGATTTATTGGCAATTTAACTTTAGTGACCTGACCTAAAGGGAAAGTGGACACAATCAATTAAGCTTCATTCATTAAACACATCCTCTCCTGTCGGCAGGAGAGGAACTTATTCATTCAGGAGCTTTGAGCTGAGCATGCAGGATTACTTGCACTGCTTGGCTCAAAGCTAGTTAACCCTTTGTGAAGGATTACAGCGTGGGACGTGACAGATCAGCGGAATAGGTAAGAATAATGTTTTTTTTATTTTTTTATCTTTATTTTAGGAGATCAATGGCTTTGCACGGATTAAGTGTAAAATAAAATATGGTCAAAAAAAATGTGTTTTTATTTAATTAAAATTAATTTCTATTAATGGTCTGTGTTTTTTTAATTTACTTCAATAGGATTAATAATTGATAGTTGTCTAATTGACAGCCCCAATTATTAACCTGCCTTAAGGTCACCTTTCAATACTAAGGTGACAGTAAGGTGAGATTATTAACCCATTCGCCACAGCTACAGGGCAATGGGAATAGACGGGCAAAGTGCCAGAAAGGGCGAATCTAATTATAGATTTGCCCTTTTCTGGGGTGTCTGGGGGCAGATATTAGTAGCCAGGGGGGCACAAAAAATGTACCCTCCCTAGGCTATTATTATCTGCCCCCACTCGCTTTGCTTTGTCTGTGTGGAGAAAATACAGCGGGAGCCCACGCATTTTTTTTTTAACGAAATTACACCTTTAATTAACCCCTACATGTCTGAAATTTTGCACAAATACACTCATGTAATTGTAAGTTCTAAACAAATATCAAAATACAGGAAATGACATGGTTAACTGTGTGGAAACAATGTATCATTTCATGTCGGCTTCTGTGATTTCACAGAAGCCGGCAATTGAATTAGCGGCTATAACAGTATGTAGAAGTCTAGGAATATAAATATATGTATATATACATGTCACAATGACATGTACATTATATATATATATATATATATTTTGTGTTCTATGTGTATATATCTATTCTTTTTTTTGTGATTGAAATACTATTCTTTTGGATCCATTATATGTCAGTTTTGCAAGCCTGCGAGAAAATCTCGCAAGTCGGATGAAAATCGGATGTTACAAGGTACACACACATGCGATTAAATCGCATCTTTGAAGGAAAATCGGATGCAGAAGGATGTGTGATGTTTGCATTTTGATCCGACAATCGACCGTCTAAAACGGACCGATTTTTTGTCGTTGTGTGTGACGCCGGCCTAAAGGTCAAAGCAGGTCTCGGCGTCGACACTGGGATCAAAGTAGGAAACGATGGATTAGAAGTTAAAGTCTTGGGTACCAGTTTAAATCTTGGACCCAAAACCAGTGTTTCTGTTCTTGGCTCTGAAGCTGAATGTATTGTGATGTAAATAATAAAAAAAAAAGGCAAAGCAAAATTGGGCACTTAATCATGTCTTATATCGGGCTTAGAAATTCTAAAAAAAATCTGATTATCTTTTCTTTGCATTCTGTCCCGTAGCTTGCCACATTGTGATCCAGGCAGATGCATAATTTACACCATTCACACCAGCTACCACCTCACTGACATGTTCTAGCTTGGCTGACCCTGTATTCTTTCACACTAATCTCCAGGTCTGGCTAATACTGCAACCTTCTTCAACTCTTCAAACTTATGCGCCCCAACTTGGCTGCTAAGAGGAAGATGGCGTCACTGTACAGTCATGGTCAAAAGTTTTGAGAATGACACAAATATTAATTTTTACAAAGTCTACTGCTTCACTTTTTCTAATGGCAATTTGCATATACTCCAGAATGTTATAAAGAGTGATCAGCTTAACAGCAATTACTTGTAAAGTCAATATTTGGCTAGAAAATGAACTTTATTCCCCAAAACACATTTCAGCATCATTGCAGCCCTGCCTTAAAATGGACCAGCTAACCTCTTTTCAGTGATTGCTCCATTAACACAGGTGTGGGTGTTGATGAGGACATGGCTGGAGATCAATCTGTCATGATTAAGTAAGAATGACACCACTGGACACTTTAAAAGGAGGCTGGTGCTTGGCATCATTGTTTCTCTTCTGTTAACCATGGTTATCTCTAAAGAAACACGTGCAGTCATCATTGCAATGCACAAAAATGGCCTAACAGGGAAGAGTTTCGCAGCTAGAAAGATTGCACCTCAGTCAACAATCTATCGCATCATCAAGAACTTCAAGAGAGAGGTTCCATTGTTGCCAAAAAGGCTCCAGGGCGCCCAAGAAAGACCAGCAAGCGCCAGGACCTTCTCTTAAAAGTGTTTAAGCTGCGGGATCGGGCTACCAGCAGTGCAGAGCTTGCTCAGGAATGCAGCAGGCAGGTGTGAGTGCATCTGCACGGCACTGTGAGGCGGAGACTCTTGGAGCAAGGCCTGGTCTCAAGGAGGGCAGCAAAGAAGCCACTTCTCTCCAGAAAAAACATCATGGACAGACTGATATTCTGCAAAAGGTACAGGCAGTGGACTGCTGAGGACTGGGGTAAAGTTATTTTCTCTGATGAATCCCCTTTTCGATTGTTTGGGACATCAGGAAAACGCCTCATTTGGAGAAGACAAGGTGAGCACTACCACCAGTCTTGTCTCATGCCAACTGTTAAGCATCCTGAAACCATTCATGTGTGGGGTTGCTTCTCAGCCAAGGGAATCGGCTCTCTCAGTCTTGCCTAAAAACACAGCCATGAATAAAGAATGGTACCAGAATGTCCTCCAAGAGCAACTTCTCCCAACCCTCCAAGAGCAGTTTGGCGATCAACAATGCCTTTTCCAGCATGATGGAGCACCTTGCCATAAAGCAAAGGTGATAACTAAATGGCTCAGGGAACAAAACATAGAGATTTTGGGTCCATGGCCTGGAAACTCCCCAGATCTTAATCCCATTGAGAACTTGTGGTCAATCATCAAGAGACGGGTGGACAAACAAAAACCTAAAAATTCTGACAAAATGAAAGCATTGATTGTGCAAGAATGGACTGCTATCAGTCAGGATTTGGTCCAGAAGTTGATTGAGAGCATGCCAGGGAGAATTGCAGAGGTCCTGAAGAAGAAGGGTCAACACTGCAATATTGACTTGCTGCATTAACTCATTCTAACTGTCAATATAAGCTTTTGTTACTCATATGTTTGCAATTAATATATTTCTGTCTGTGATAAAAAGATCTGTCAAAACACACATAAAAACCAGAGGGCAGCAGATCATGTGAAAATATAATATTTGTGTCATTCTCAAAACTTTTGGCCATGACTGTAGTTTGCTTGATGTATGGCTTGCTCCCTTGCCGATCTGTATCTTCACATACAGCCAATGATGAGAGCACTCTCTGAGGGAGTCCTTTCTCTTGTCTATCTCTCTCTAGACTACTGAAAAACAGGAACTAACTTCTAATGCCCATTACTCATCCCCAACTATGGGCTGGCCCTACAGTTAACTCTATCCACTCACAGGAAAACTGCAGCCTACATGAGGAATAATCCCATAACACACAGGTCACACCAGGGCAGGGACAAGGATTAAGCATCTGCCTAGAGCACTACCTCCTGCATCCTGACGGGGTTGCACTTTGGAAAACAAAAACTGACATTGCCGAATGCCTGCGGCTGCCCGCCATGTTCCTCCAACCGCAGACATTCAGCAGTTACTGCCAGAGTGCAGGCAAACAGGAGCAGTGTCAGCCACTAACACCACTCACCCCTCTATAACACAATACCTGGGGTGTATAACAATTTGGGCTGGCTGTGGGGGACATTATGGTGGGCTGGCTGTGTGGATATTGAGGAGCTGGCTGTGAGAACACGATCATGATGTCAATATGATCACCGCAGCCCTAAATTCTATCTATATATATATATTATATATATATATATATATATTTTATATATACACTTGTGTCCTGAATAAAAAATCCCCCTCACTGCGCCCCTGAACACAAATCTGTACCCCATATATTACCAGCCACACACGATATAAAATACAAACTGATTAGGTAGCGCTGTGCCCATTAATGACTGATTTCTACATTCAATAAAAACAAATGAATCAGTCTCTGTGACTCTCACCCAATTCATTTGGAGTTACGACACTACCTCCCCTTACGCACCTAAATGACCCGGGCCGACACTACCCCTCATACGTCCCAAAAATGCACCCGGGACGACAGTACTGCCCCCTTGGGTCCAAAAATGCACCCGGGACGACAGTACTGCCCCCTTGGGTCCAAAAATGCACCTGGGACGACACTACCCCCCCCCTTAGGTCCAAAAATGACAAAAATGCACCCGGGACGACACATACCCCCCCCACCTTAGGTCCAAAAATGCACCTGGGACGACACTACCCCCCCCCCCTAAGGTCCAAAAATGACAAAAATGCACCCGGGACGACACTACCCCCCCCACCTTAGGTCCAAAAATGTACCCGGGACGACACTACCCCCCTTACTCACCAGAATGACCCGGGACGACACCACCCCCCCTTACGCACCAGAATGACCCGAAAAAATGCACCTGGGACGACAGTGTGAGTGTGTGTTTGAGAGAGAGTGCGACTGAGTGAGTGAGTGAGAGAGTGTCCATCACTTGGGTGTCCCAATATAGTGGTCGTTGAACTTCCTCCGCTTGGAATTCTGGGATACGGTGACATCTGGACAGAACATGAAATTAATTCAGGACAAGGCAATTACAGAAATAGATTATTCCCTCCTAATGTGATTGATAGGAGTTGTTACTTCATGGTGCTCGTGGGGGGTGCTATCTGGGAGATGGATAAGGGGGCTCTGTGCACTTGCCAGAATCAGCCCACCCGTTATCACAGCTAAATAACATCTCACATCATCAGGGACAGTAAAATCGGTGTAAAATGAATATGACAACACCGAGAAACACAGGCTACATCTGAGACCGGCCCTTTAAACTCAGGCAAGGGAACAGTAGATGGAAGGAAACAGACCAGGACACTTTACATTGCAGATCAACTTGATTTGTGCAGGGAGCAGAAGGCAAATGCTGCAAATAGCTTGTGCTTTCTAAAGCTACAGAAAACAGAGCCGACCCTTTAATTTTTTTCTAACTTTATTACTGTCCTTACAGGGGTTGTCTGAGGATATACTATTCGTGATCGGTGGGGGTTCGACACCCTGCGCAATCGCCATTAGCTCTGGGGGAAGGGTAGAGGTAGGGGGATTATTGGGAGGAGTAAACACCAAACAAAACAATGTGCAAAGAACTTCAGATGAGCTGAGATTCACTTCAAATAAACCTGGCAGTGTTGTTACAGTAACCCAGATTCATCACTCAGCTAAAAACGAGTTAGGAAATCACCCTGTGTTCTCGGTGCGCAGGTGTTACAGTGCAGCTATCATCAGAAAATAACCTATCGTTTAAATCAGGATTTTGTCTTCCATGTATTTTCTGAAAAATCTTTTTCTCCCAAATTAAGAATTGTGTTAAAAACATAAGTTAGTAAACTTGGAATTGTCACTTTTATTATTTTAATTTTGTTTAGACTTATTCATTTCAAGAACAATTTTCACCAAGCTCTTTCTATATAAGATTTAGCTTGGTCTTCAAATCCACAGGTCAAGATATTTTATGGCATTCTGTAACTTCACGTCTACAGCAGTATCCACAGTTGTACCGTTAGAATAGTCCTTGAGACAACTGCCACGGTCAGACCAAATGCTGAAGTTGGGCAGAGTCCTCTCTGGTCCACATCTCGCCCTCGGTCCTGATCCTCCATCAATAGGACTTCCATCTGCTGCTCCTTGCTCTTGCCGAAATTCCTCAGTCCTCATTTTGTGCAGCAAATACATCCTTTGTTTGGGGCCTACAAACAAATGCTGCCATCTTCACACAAGTCATACAAAACAAAAAAGAAAACAAGAGTAGGAGGATACTAAACTAATTGCACTGTATGTCTTAAAATATTTTAAGCATTGAGATCTGTGCTTATTCTATAAGTCTATGTTCTATGTGCCAGAACCATAGACTATTCACTTAAAGGGGTTGTCCACTACTTGGACAACCCCTTCATGATCTAAATGTTTGTCAGCAATAAAATAAAAAAAAACTACACTCACCTCCCGTAGCGGGGCCGTTCCAGGAGTGTCGGCACTCGTGGTCCCATTAACACGTGACAAGAGCGCCGAATCAGCGCTGGCATCACGGTCCCCGCTTTCGGACAAATCAAACACGAAGAGGAAGTCCGGGCTGCAGCTGATCTCTCATCTCCTCTTCCTGCTTTAGTCGACAGGAACAGTAACGGAAACGCTGATTGGGTGCCGGCGTCACAACAACATGGGAGCCTTGGGAAGAGCGAGTGCCGACACCGTGGGAATGATGCCAGCATGGGAGGAGAATATAGGCTTTATTATTTTAATCGGGGGCCCAGCGTGGGTATAAGAAGTTGTGCAAGTTGTCGACAACTTCTTTAAGTTCTTAAATAAAAATCATCCCACCACTTCCACAAATGTTGGAACGACAAGTGGAACTGGAGTGACGTGTGGGTGTGACCGGAGATGCCCAGAGTGACGTGTGGGTGTGACCGGAGATGCTCGGAGTGACGTGTGGGTGTGACCGGAGATGCTCGGAGTGACGTGTGGGTGTGACCGGGATGCTCGGAGTGACGTGTGGGTGTGACCGGAGATGCTCAGAGTGATGTGTGGGTGTGACCGGGGATGCTCGGAGTGACGTGTGGGTGTGACCGGAGATGCTCAGAGTGATGTGTGGGTGTGACCGGGGATGCTCGGAGTGACGTGTGGGTGTGACCGGGGATGCTCGGAGTGACGTGTGGGTGTGACCGGAGATGTTCGGAGTGACGTGTGGGTGTGACCGGAGATGCTCGGAGTGACATGCTGGCGTGACCGGGATGCTCATAGTGACGTGCGGGCATGACCGGGGATGCTCGGAGTGACGTGCGGGCGTGACCGGGGATGCTCGGAGTGACGTGCGGGCGTGACCGGGGATGCTCGGAGTGACCTGGGATGCTCGGAGTGACATGCGGGCGTGACCGGGATGCTCGTAGTGACGTGCGGGCATGACCGGGGATGCTCGGAGTGACGTGCGGGCATGACCGGGGATGCTCGGAGTGACGTGCGGGCGTGACCGGGAATGCTCGGAGTGACGTATGGGCGTGACCGGGGATGCTCGGAGTGACGTGTGGGTGTGACCGGGGATGCTCGGAGTGACGTGTGGGTGTGACCGGGGATGCTCGGAGTGACGTGTGGGTGTGACCGGAGATGCTCAGAGTGACGTGTGGGTGTGACCGGAGATGCTCAGAGTGATGTGTGGGTGTGACCGGGGATGCTCGGAGTGACGTGTGGGTGTGACCGGGATGCTCGGAGTGACGTGTGGGTGTGACCGGGGATGCTCGGAGTGACGTGTGGGTGTGACCGGAGATGTTCGGAGTGACGTGTGGGTGTGACCGGAGATGCTCGGAGTGACATGCTGGCGTGACCGGGGATGCTCGTAGTGACGTGCGGGCATGACCGGGGATGCTCGGAGTGACGTGCGGGCGTGACCGGGGATGCTCGGAGTGACGTGCGGGCGTGACCGGGGATGCTCGGAGTGACCTGGGATGCTCGGAGTGACATGCGGGCGTGACCGGGGATGCTCGTAGTGACGTGCGGGCATGACCGGGGATGCTCGGAGTGACGTGCGGGCATGACCGGGGATGCTTGGAGTGACGTGCGGGCGTGACCGGGAATGCTCGGAGTGACGTATGGGTGTGACCAGGGATGCTCGGAGTGACGTGTGGGTGTGACCGGGGATGCTCGGAGTGACGTGTGGGTGTGACCGGGGATGCTCGGAGTGACGTGTGGGTGTGACCGGGGATGCTCGGAGAGACGTATGGGTGTGACCAGGGATGCCCAATTAACCACTATAAGATCCCCTAGTCGTTCTAAAAGGATTACAAAACGGTCACTACTAAAGTTTGGTTTATGAGCTGGCACTCTCTAGGAAGCCTTCAGTTGCTACCTCACTTCTCCACATAATCAACACAACATGGAACTTATAAAATGTTGTTTATTAATATGAAAACAGAATGCTTAATATTAAAGGAAGGTAACAAATGACAAAGTACTAGTCAAAAGTTCGGACACACCAGTACATGCATGGGAAACACATCGGGACTGTGGGAAGCCATTCCAGGTGACGACCAGAGGAAGCTGCTTGAGAGAATGCCAAGGGGGTGTAACGATGACATCAGAGTAAGAGGGGAGCACTATATGAATATATAATGAATATGTAAATGAGCTATAATTACTTCATCAATATTTAAGTGTAATGTATCCGTTTGTCTAGACCACATTTGAAAACAAAAAGCACAGAAAGAACCGAAACGCATCACACTGTGATGCCATTTCTCTTTCAATAAAACTACAATCAATAGTTCTGAGAAGCGAGAGTGCTGGTCATCGCTTTTCTATATAAATTTTCAGTCCATCGGGAAAGACCAGGGGAGACAGAGCGGGAGGAGGACCTAGAACGGCGCTCCTGTCTGGATCTCTTACGGCCCATGTTGGTAGGCACGGCCGGTGAGTTCTGCAATCCGCTAGTAACAGCGGAGGCAGGAATGGGCAGCCTGTCAAAGAGCGGACACCAGGGTCTGCGAACCCTGGGACAGTAGGGGACTCCTGGGTAGAAGGTGCTGGGGGGCTGCAGCAGTCCTGACAGAGGGGAGAGGACTGGCCTTAACGGAGCTTGCAATTACATGAAGAGCAGACAAAGTGCCTGACAAGAGCAGAAGAGGAAGCAGGAGGGCGAGTGTTCTCCTTTAGGACTAAGCATGATAAGAAGCAAACCCACTAATGCCAGAAGGTTAGGGGACAGAAGGATATATGCTGAGGAGAGTGTCAGTCTGCAGAGCAGAGCTACTCAAGAAAATGCAGGTCCTGTCTGGTTCCAGGCTGTAGAGGGAGCTCCAGGAGTAAATGCAGATCTCCAGCAGAGAAAAGCCACCTTCCGGGTTCCAATGCCAGCAAATGGTGACTGCAGGGAGGAAGAGAAGGGCCTGCGGTGAAAAACGTGGGGAGTTTCCGCGCCACTGGAGGAAAGCGGGACGTGTGCAGAACTTGCACAATGAGGCAGGGGAAATGGGGCGGAGCTAACAGTGGGAGCTCAGAGAAGGGGCGGAGCTATTAAGATGAAGGACGTGTCTACAACGGGCAGGAAAATAGCCCGCCCGATGTTGCAGGGAAGAGGGGCGGAGCTAGCTGCCGAGGCTTGGCCGTGCTGAAGCCAGGGACTAAAGTGGAATACGGGTATTACTTACTTGGTAATGTGTTTTTCATGACCCATAACGGCACCACAGAGAGGGGCTCCGCCCTTCAAGGACAGGAAACCTTCAAGATAAAAGGGGCGGCTCCTCTCTCCACATCAGTTGTTTTATAGAGCATGAGAGGAACTCCGCAGATTACTGTACATTCAAATACATCCATCTATTCTTAATAATTCTTGCTACCAACACCTGAGTGTCTAACCATAATGATGCACCGAATCAATCACGTGATCAATAGGAGGGAATGAGGGTGCCGTCATGGGTCATGAAAAAACACATTACCAGGTTAGTAATACCCCTGTTTTTCCATCACCCATGACGGCACCACTAGAGAATTACAGAGATTTGTAGTCTCTTAGGGAGGGATCACCGTCTGTAACACCCTTGTGTCCTCCTATGGACGGAGTAGTTAAGTTGCAACTTGTATATTGAACAAAAAAAAAGGAAGACATGCTTCCAAAAGTCACTCTGAAGTCCAAACATAAGGCTCTGTACAGACATGACATGCAACTAACTGAAGTGAAATCATGAGATGTAGCCTGGATATATGGCCTTCTTATAGCCTAGAGGTCCAAGGCCTAGCTGCGTATATGTGTAAGCACACCTCAGCACCTGAGACTGCACATGTGCCCAGCGGAGGCACGAGATCCGCCACTTCCCGTGCGCGCTGGGTCACTTCTGGAGTGCGCTCCCAGGCTACCACAGACCCTGCGCTCACCCAGCATTGTCTCTACGTGATCCAGCGCCATGACACCTCTCGGAGGGCTCCTTAACTGGACCCAGAATGGGGGTAGGACATCTCTCAGGTACTCACTGCCTAAGGAGCATGGCCAGACGCGGTCCTATTTCACCCAGGCATTGATGTGCCTTGGGGGCTGCATGGCCACCACGCTCAAGAGGGAGGGCATGGCAAAACGTGGCCTCCGAGGATCTTGTCATACCCGGGCATTGCCTCACGGGTTGTGGCCATGCTTTCACTCAGGGAGGGCATGGCGAGACACGGCCTCCGAGGCAACTACCGATACCTGGTGACGGATGCCGCAGACCACTGACTGCCAAAACCCATCCGACCCAGGCATCCTCTTCTGTCTTCCAAGATTTCATCTTGAGGGTTCCCCATCAAGGACAGGAAACCAACTGATGTGGAGAGAGGAGCCGACCCTTTTTATCTTGAAGGTTTCCTGTCCTTGAAGGGCGGAGCCCCTCTCTCGTGGTGCCGTCATGGGTGATGGAAAAAAAAAAACAACTCACCAATGAAGCAGGGGAGTGCGGCACGGAGGCCCCAAAGTTAACGGTACCGTAACCCTGCGCCCCCCATCCATGCTGCACTGCACATCCCCCAGTGCCTGCACAAATAAAACAAGGGAAAGCTGCTAGATCTTCCTCTATCAAATATCTTCATTATTTCCTTCTTCATCTTTACATGAACCTTCTCCTCAACAACTCTGGACAGTAATCTGAGAGGGAGAGAAAAAGAGATGTACCGTCTCCATAGAAGCCCATCAATAAACGTCCGAGCCTTTTGGATTGAGGGAAGTCCAAGCCTCCTGAAACCGACAGGGTCTGGTGGGCGAGTGGGTAGGAGACGGGCCAGGACCAAAGTTAGGAGTCACCTAACCACTCTGCATGTGTTAGCGGTTGGGGTCCTGCCGGCTAGACATATGAGGATAAGGGGTGGCAGTACACGCCATACTCAGTCGCTACATGGAAGTACATTTGTGACTGTTCACACTGTATCCCTCCAGAGGGAGGAGAGAAAATCCATCTGAAAAAGAAGAGACGTTACTGGAAAATCGAGGTAGATATGAGTCTAGTAAAAGACCCGTGTCCACCTCCTACTGACACGAAGCTAAACTGAATATCCTAGTGCCGGTCGGTGGGGTGTACACTGCAGAGGAGGAGATAACTTTTTTGTGCATAGTGTCAGCCTCCTAGTGGCAGCAGCATACACCCATGGTTTCCTGTGTCCCCCAATGAAGCTATAGAAAACAAAAACACTACAACAAGCATTTTCTGAAGATTAGATTTTAATTGCAAATCATAAATGCAAATCTAATAAAATAATTTGCTCTAACATTTCATTAGGAAATAAATACAAAGGCAAGACCAATTTTTTTGGGAAAAAAAAAGGGACTAAATGTGGAGAAGTCGGTAAGATGGGGAAAGGCAGATTTACATATCAGAGTATTGGGAAACAAATAATTGATGATGAAAGTTGTGGACATTTTTGGAAGTACATGTTACGTATAATAAAATGGCAGATTTATATTATATACACACAAGAGGAAACTGAAAACTTATGTGGATGCAGAAGAGTCTACAGGTCCTGTAAATCATCGGTAGAACAGACGTCCGGGCACATCATCTTTACAATGCATTTTACATGGTTGCCCAGGGTCAGTTCTTTACATTAAAGTGCACTTGTCTACTTACAATGGTGGCAGCCATTCTGTGGGCATTGCCAATATTCCACCCTCTGGGTTAATACGATGGGCTGCATCCACCTCAATCACTTTCCAGCTCATAGAATAGCTGCCCTCACTGCCAACAGGTCACACGTACATTTGAAAAGGGACAGAATAATAAAAAAAAAGAAAAAGGGTCTTTGTTTTTTTTTTTTCTTACAGCATGAACATGAACACGATGCTGGCGGGTCACCATGCCCTGCTTGAATTGTCACTCCTTAGAAGTCCAGTATCCCTGAGTAAGGAACCGCTGCAGCGCAAGGGGATCTCAGCACCGCAGGGAAGATAGTCATCTAGAAATGTGAGAATACCTTCTTCCTTTCTGGGCTTCAGATGATACTTTTATTTCTGCTACAATTGTTCTGTAAGCCACTTAATGCCTGAGGGAAGGTTGTCTCTTCAGTAATGGTTCATCGTACACCCAGCACTCTCCGTCCTCGTGGAACAGCTAAGACAGAAGACATCATCCATTATTTATAGGGTCGTGTTCTGCTATCCGGCGCTTATATGTGTGGAATCTTATATGTCTAATAAGGCGCGATAACGTCATTGATGCATATGCTTACTGCACAGCGGTCTATTCTACAGTAAAACACTGCTACACCGTGACTAATCGGAAGTGATAGAAAAAAAATATCCAGTGCAATTTTAATTTCATAGTGGCCAGTTTCCTGAGCAAGGAGTGGAGCATTTGCAAGCTCTTTGCTATAGAACTTCGAAGCGAAGCTCTGAAGTTGGCTGGATCTGGTTTCAGTGCCTTTACACACCTCCTATGCCTGCCTGCAGCAAAGCAGAGCGCACCGTTAACACCAGCGGCTCAGACTAAGCTGCTGCCCCAAACGGTCAATCACTAAGAG
Source organism: Oophaga sylvatica (assembly GCA_033576555.1). Taxonomy (NCBI): domain Eukaryota; kingdom Metazoa; phylum Chordata; class Amphibia; order Anura; family Dendrobatidae; genus Oophaga; species Oophaga sylvatica. Next base: position 91,191,497 of record JARQOD010000009.1, on the reverse strand, counting down.
TGCACCGCAAAGTAGCGGTGCGCTCCGCGCTGGTGTATGGTGAACAAGCACCGGTTTCAAAGTCACAAATCGATAATATGCCTCTTCACGTGATTCCTAACTGAACAGGTCATACACATCACATTTGCTTGAAACCCAACCATTTTGGACAATGTGTATGGCAGCAGCTCTGTGTAATAAATAAGCCTTGTTTTGTACATCCAAAAGTCCGTTACTCTCTGCCCAATGGTATAAAAGATGCGGCAGGATACAGCAAATCTGCATGCTTAAAGGGGGGCACTGTTAAATGTTTGTCTGTCAATCAAATCGTGTCTGGACAGGTTAATTGGGGTATTATATTATAAAGTGATGGTGTGAACATAGACACAATGATGGCTTGCATTGTCACTGTGTAGAAGTCCAGTATCCCCCAGTAAGGGGGCTTCATTACTGTGGGTATTGAACCTACAAAACCTCCACCGTTTAGGAGATGCTGATGACGCAACGCTGTGCCCCCGACAGTGCCGCCACTTCCTGTGCCGGGACACTACAACACAGCTGTGAACACGTGAATGGGGCACAGTGTCTTTCCCTGCACAGCGCAGCAGACGAAAAATTAGAAAGTGTTGCACCATTCCATGAGCACTACACCTCCCTCATTCTCAGGATCCGCAATCGCTTAGGTAACACAGAAACAACCTACTTAGAACCAAATGGCAAAGACAACGCTTTAGGATTTATTAGCAGATCTCCAGTCCTGCCTTGAGATCTCACATCCGTCCAAAGAAACCACTATTTGATAAGACTCTGCAATGAGGATCTCGGGATGCACAAGAAATGGAAGAGACCGAGCGGTTGCTGACTGGTCACATATACGATCAAGACAGGTCCCATAAACACAGCTTGTGAAGCCATATCACTCATTATTCAAGTTATTACTAATAATTAACTAAAATACCTTCAAGGGTAGAATATGCTCTAACCATCATCACATAGATAGTGGCGGGGCTGAGGCACTTACCCGCGTCTCCCATTGTTCCTCCTTCTCTTTGCGCTCCCTTGCTTCCGTTCGCTGTTTCTCTTCCAGGCGGTGCTTTGCCTCCGTGGCTGCATCAATATCTCTGATTTTCAAGTTATATGTGACATCTTTCCATAATCTGACAAAAGGGGAATACAGATTAAAGGGGATGTCCATTTTTGGCTGATCAATTAATTTATTTTTTTTAGTTAAATGCATGTATAGACATAATTTTTGCACTTAGGTTTCGTTAACATTTTGTCACAGTCTAGCATTTACAAGCTTTGTTTTGCTGCACATTCAACTTTGCTGTGGTCAGTAGTCCTAAATCAGCAGGGAGGAGCTCAGAAAAATAAAAATAATAAACTCGCCTGTCACCCTGTCTGTATGAGCTCACCAAAGGTGGACAACTTTTTTATAATATACAGACTCGTGCATCAGTCAGGAGTGTACATTGCCAAGTCACATGACAAAAGTATAACCCTTTATTTTGGTATTAGGCGTACACATTTTGTTGGCAGACTTAAGGTGCTGTGTAGTTCAGTCAAAACTATAAGACGAGGAATAGCGACCCGACGTGACACCACAGTGCAGAAAGAAAACTTACCGTCTAGATTCATGCTCTATCTGATCCTCTAACTTCCTAACCCTTTTCTTGACTATAGGCATTTTCTTGGTATCTATAAAAACTACAGGCTCCTGAATAAAAGAAGAATGATAAATTATAAGACAAAGTTGGCATATAAAAATAAGCACAGAAAAACGGAAGCTCACATGGACATTGAGAGTATCGCCGATGTGAGAGAAGGCTGCTAGAGTCTATACTCATACATATCTGTATTTTAGATCTAAGTCCCTAAATGGTTAAATATGGTAAAAAAATACTGTAAGGTTCTATGAATATATTCCTGAAACTCAGTTTGTTCGTCAGCCATTTTACTTTCTGTCTTGCTGCAGCTATCTTGCCCTCAGTCAAAATGGAGTTTCCAGCTTGCATGTTCCCGCCCTGATTCTCTCCTTTGCTTCTTAAGCAGCCACAGCTGAGCAATCAGTGCTTCAGAATCTAGCCTGCAGTGAACCTGTGACTTGACTCCTGTAAGCCTTGGACCTTGTACTCCAGCTATTCCTACTGAGGAACTCTGAAGCACTTGTGGACTCTGAACCCTGCTCTTTGAAAGACCCACGTTTGCATGGACTTACGGTAACAGAGAAGAAGATCCTGAATCTGTATTGGAGAGTGATTGCTGAGCTTGGATTACTCTGGCCTGCTGTGTCTCCTGTTTCTGTGTCTGCAAACTGTGTGATTATTTCTGCCAACTTGTATGAAGTAATACAGGACTTTTCTATATCAAACCTGTGACTCCTGTGTTTTCATCGCACCCAAGCACAAGACGCTATATGAACTGTACTACATACATTACAAGATTCTGAAGCCAAAAAGTTAGTGTCTGCTGGGTCAGGAAGGCTGTGTCTGCTGTACTGTGGATATCAGACGTCCGGTTGTACTTTCTGTGATGACAGTGGTTGTGACTTCTCACAACCATTCCAGGTGAGCAATTCCCTTAAGTTTTTTCTTTTTGCAGTGTTACCACAGGTAAACACTATTGTTTTTTTTTTTTTTTCCTTTCTTTTCTCTTTTTTGTCTGCTGTAACTCTGGATATCAGATGTCTGGTTGAAACTTTCTGTGATGATAGTGGTTGTGACTTCTCACAACCATTCCAGGTGAGCAGTTCCCTTAATTTTTTTTTCTCTCTGCAGTGTTGCCACAGGTGAACACTATTGTTTTTTTTTTTTCTCTCCTCTTCTTCCAGTAATCCTGTCTTAAAAGATCTGGAAAATGGAGGCCCGCATAAAGGAACTTTGCGGAGTGACTGATAATATCCTTGCAGATTTGCAGAATATAAAGACCCGTTTTACAAATCTACAGGACCTCAATAATCACAATTTGCAAGTGGTTGGACAGACTACCCAGGATTTGCGAGCCAGGATTGAGGTTCTAGAGGGGCGAGTCCAGGCTCCTGCCGTAGCCCCGAGTGCTGGGATTCCCAAGTTGCCCCCTTTTCGTTTTGGCGGTGAACGTGAGAAATTCAGGGGATTTATTAATCAATGCAATCTTTTTTTTTCTGCACATGCTTCACAATTTCCCACTGAACGATCTAAGGTGCTTACTATAATTATGTTGCTTACCAACAAGGCTTTAATGTGGGCAAACCCTCTGATTGAGACTGAGGATGATTGTTTGAATCACCTTGATGATTTTATTTCAGCCATGGGGCAGGTGTTTGATGACCCCAATCGAGGTGCAACAGCTGAAGCAGCCATGTTAGCTTTGCGCCAAGGTAAGCACTCGGTAGCTGAATATGCCTTGGATTTCAGGAGATGGGCCCTTGATACCACCTGGGACAGTTCCGCCAAAAAATCTATTTTTCGAAAGGGGTTATCTCCACTGATTAAGGATGAACTTGCTCGTGCCGACCCTCCCACTGCGTTAGGTGACTTTATTAACTACTGCATCCGTATTGATACTCGTCTGACTGAACGCAGGCAAGAGAGATGGTTCGAAAGCAATCGTACTAACCTTTTCCTACCTTCCTCTCCAGCTAAGGAACCTTTGAGTAGGATTACACGGGAACCTGAACCTGAACCCATGCAGGTAGACTCTTTACAACGACGGGTTAGTGATGCACGCAAGGAATATCGTTTTAAGGAGAATCTATGTTTCTATTGTGGTAAGTCAGGGCACTTCATTATAAACTGCCCCAGCCGTTCTCGTAAGACTACTGCAGCACTCATTCATTGTGAGTGTTGCGAGAGGGGATCTGTCAGGTCCGAGCCTCAGGCTCCAGAGAGATCTGCAGCAACAGATCTTGATTTCTCGGACTTAAACTCCGTTACCTCTGAGGACGTTGACTGTGTAAACGCTGCCATTTTTCAAGTTTCCTCAGCGGTGTCCCAGCTGAGTTGTAAGAAAAACAATTCTCATTGCTTTCTTTCCATCAAACTCTGGGTTGACTCAGCTTGGGTGTCTAGCTCTGCTATGATCGACTCAGGGGCAAGTGGAAATTTTATGGATGTCTCCTTTGCTCTGAAACAGGGAATACGTTCAGTGAAGAAGGCTACTCCAGTACAGATGGAAACTGTGGATGGCTCCCTGCTGACCTCTGGACCAGTGGATCAGGAAACAGAGCCTTTGAGGGTTCTTATGGGTAAAGATCATCAAGAGAAACTGTCCTTTATGCTTATCTCTTCTCCCCACTTTCCCATTATTCTAGGGCTACCATGGCTGCAGGCTCAGAATCCTACCATTAACTGGGAGACCAAGGAATTACACTTTCCAGAGAAACAGATGAGTCCAAAAGTTTCAGCTTGCTCTGTTCCTAAAGGAATCATGTCAGTCCCTGAACTACCAGCTGTATACCAGGACTATGTGGATTTATGTGACAAGAAGAACGCTGACCAGCTTCCTCCTCACCGTCCATATGATTGTCCAATTGAATTATTGCCTGGAGCAGAGATACCTTTTGGTAAGATCTACCCCCTGGCGGGGCCCGAGCTAAAGGCTTTAAAGGATTACATAGATGAAAATCTAGCCAAGGGCTTCATACGCCCCTCTTCATCTCCTGCAGGTGCACCCATCTTCTTTGTAAAGAAGAAAGATGGATCTCTGAGACCATGCGTAGACTATAGGGAACTCAATAAGGTTACTATTAGAAACCGTTATCCATTGCCTTTAATCCCTGAGTTATTGGAGAGAGTGCGACATGCCAAAATTTTTTCTAAACTAGATCTTCGTGGGGCCTATAACTTAGTCCGTATTAGACCTGGGGATGAATGGAAGACTGCATTCAGGTCACGCTATGGACACTTTGAATATCTAGTTATGCCTTTTGGTCTGAGTACCGCCCCAGCCACTTTCCAACACTTGGTGAATGACATCTTCAGGGATCTCCTAGATACATTCGTGGTAATTTATTTGGATGATATTCTAATTTTTTCTAACTCCACAGAGGAACATCATGGACATGTGAGAATGGTCTTGGAACGTCTAAGACAAAATCATCTTTACATCAAACTTGAAAAGTGTGAATTCCATAGGACCGAAATTCAATTTCTGGGGTATGTACTGTCTACACAAGGAATTAGTATGGATGGAAGCAAAACCCAAGCCATCAAGGATTGGCCAAGTCCTAGAAATGTGAAGGAGGTACAGCGCTTCATCGGGTTTGCCAACTTCTATAGACGTTTCATTAGAAATTTCTCTGAGGTAGTGTCACCTATCACTCAACTTACCCGGAAAGAGTCTAGGTTTTCCTGGACTCCCCAAGCCCAGGAAGCATTTTCCCGTCTAAAAGATAAATTTACCACTGCACCTATCCTAGTACATCCCAACCCCGAGCTTGCCTTCATAATAGAGGTGGATGCTTCAGACTGTGCCGTTGGAGCTATACTCTCTCAGAGAACAGGTGAGAAGAATGTCTTGCATCCCTGTGCCTTCTTTTCCCAGCAGTTGTCTTCGGCTGAGAGGAACTACGATGTGGGCAATAGAGAGTTGTTGGCCATTATTGCCGCCTTCAAAGAATGGAGACACCTTCTTCAGGGAGCTGCACAGCAAATAGTCGTCCTGACAGACCATCGTAACCTTGAGTTTATCAGGTCGGCTAAGTGCCTGACTCCTCGCCAGGCTCGCTGGAATCTTTTCTTAAACCAATTTAATTTTATCATCTCTTATAGACCAGGATCGCGCAATGGAAAGGCTGATGCACTCTCTAGGATTTACTCAGCAGAGACACGTCCAATTACTCCTCCTAAGACTATTCTTCCTGACTCTAGATTCCTAGGAGTAATTCATAATCTAGACCTACTTAAGGACATCAAGGAAGCATACCATGCGGATTCCTTTTTGGCACAACCCCCAAGGGACGTAAGTCTTGTCTTTAAGAATGGTGTGTGGATTCAGGGACAACGTCTGTATATTCCTGAAACAGTCAGATTAAGAGTATTGCAACTCATTCACGATTCCAAGATAGCTGGGCATAGAGGAATTCTAAAGACACAGGAATTTCTTTCTCGTTTCTTTTGGTGGCCCACTTGCAGGAAGGATGTTTTGAATTATGTCACTTCATGTGAGGTCTGTGCAAGATGCAAAACACCTCGCTCCTCACCAACTGGTCTGTTACAGCCTCTTCCCACCCCGTCCCGCCCGTGGGGATCCATTTCTATGGACTTCATTGTGGAGTTACCAACCTCTCAGGGGAAGAACACCATTCTAGTGGTGGTTGACCGTCTAACAAAGGCAGCTCATTTTATCCCTTGTGTCGGCTTACCCACTGCAAAACAGACATCAGATTTGATGATTAAAGATGTGTTTCGCTTACATGGAGTACCGGATGAGGTTATTTCGGATCGAGGGGTGCAATTCACTTCTAGGTTTTGGCAAAATTTCTGTGCAGCATTGGACATTAAAGTAAACCTTTCTTCTGCTTTTCATCCCCAGACTAATGGACAGACCGAACGAACCAATCAAACCCTGGAGCAGTATCTCCGCTGCTTTATCTGCCACCTACAGGATGATTGGGTGGATCTACTTCCATTAGCTGAGTTCTCGTATAACAACTCTCAGAGCGCCTCCACTAAGCAGTCTCCTTTTTACTCTAATCTAGGTTATCATCCTAACATTCTACCACGATTTCCCATAGAAACGCCTTTACCAGCAGTGGCTGAAAGAATCACGTCTTTACAGAAGAATATGGATCTTCTAAAGGAAAATCTGGAATCGGCTCAAGAAAGGTACAAGAAAGCAGCAGATAAATTTCGTAAACCTGCACCAGCTTTCAAGGTAGGAGACTTGGTCTGGCTGTCAACCAGAAATCTTAAGTTAAGGATTCCATCGTCTAAGTTGGGACATAAGTACATTGGACCCTATAAAATCAGTAAAATTATAAGTGCCGTTGCTTGTCGTCTTCAACTGCCCAGAACTATGAGAATCCACCCTGTCTTTCATGTATCCCTACTAAAGGCTGCGACACCCAATACGTTTCCTGGACGTTCCTCTCCTTGCCCTGACCCAGTGCTAGTCGATGGTCAGGAAGAATTTGTGGTGGAAAGGATTTTAGATTCCAGGTTGTATAGAAATCAGTTACAATATCTGATTAAATGGCAGGGCTACCCAGTGGAGGACAACTCATGGGAACCGGTCAATAACGTTAATGCTCCTCGCTTGCTCCGTCAGTTTCATCAGAGGTACCCACACAAGCCTGGTCTGAGGTCATCCGGAGGTTGTCCTTAAGGGGGAGTAATGTAAGGTTCTATGAATATATTCCTGAAACTCAGTTTGTTCGTCAGCCATTTTACTTTCTGTCTTGCTGCAGCTATCTTGCCCTCAGTCAAAATGGAGTTTCCAGCTTGCATGTTCCCGCCCTGATTCTCTCCTTTGCTTCTTAAGCAGCCACAGCTGAGCAATCAGTGCTTCAGAATCTAGCCTGCAGTGAACCTGTGACTTGACTCCTGTAAGCCTTGGACCTTGTACTCCAGCTATTCCTACTGAGGAACTCTGAAGCACTTGTGGACTCTGAACCCTGCTCTTTGAAAGACCCACGTTTGCATGGACTTACGGTAACAGAGAAGAAGATCCTGAATCTGTATTGGAGAGTGATTGCTGAGCTTGGATTACTCTGGCCTGCTGTGTCTCCTGTTTCTGTGTCTGCAAACTGTGTGATTATTTCTGCCAACTTGTATGAAGTAATACAGGACTTTTCTATATCAAACCTGTGACTCCTGTGTTTTCATCGCACCCAAGCACAAGACGCTATATGAACTGTACTACATACATTACAAATACATCTCTGCACATTAGATACAACTGCTCTAACTTACAGGGGTACTCTAAAGTAATAAAATGTCCCCATCATGTAATGCAAACCACAGCCTATCCTAATCATGTGTCAGGATGGGCTGAAGAAACACCGCTCCCGAGACCTGTGTCTCAACTGAGAGAGGAGCTGTATCGTAAGCACACATACCTCCGTGAGTCGAAGAAAAGGGCTCACAGAGGACATGGGAAGCAATAAATGTTCTCCTGGGCTGATTAAGCACAAAAGATTTTATCTTCAGTCACAGCTGTACAGAGTCAGCCAAGGATTTGTTTCTTCTCTGGTCACAGCCCTGCTCCAGCAACTCACCAGTATGTGTGCTTAAGATTCAGCTTCTCTGTCAGTTAAGACACAAATTTTAGAAGCAGCATTTCATCAGCCTGCAGACCGTCCCGACATGTTACTAGGACAGGCTGCCATTTAAATTTTGTGACATGAGACTGCTTTAAAGCAGTATGTAGATCATAACTAAAACATCATGTAGACAGGATGTCTAATATTCTATATAACCATAGTAAGTTTTTGGCAGACGTGTAACTGAAATTTAACTATGTGAATGCAGCAGTAAAAATTTCTATGTATATTCGATTACCCCATTTGCATATTTTGCATACATGACGCCATTCCACTCTCCTTCCACCGAACATATCGATTTCTTGTCATTGGGAGGACTGAAAAAAAACAAACAGACATTGTAAGCACCATTCATTGATATTCCACAATGACTATAAAAGGGACATATGGATTTATTACCCATCCTTTCTGCCCATATGCCTATGGTGAACTTAGCGGTTGATGAAGTCTTGTGTAACATCAACATAAGTACAACTTGGACTTAAGACCATGACTCTCAGACCCCACGTCTCATCAAGTCAAACACGTATTATAGATCTGTGCTGTTTCAGGTCACTCATTTTTTATCAAAATGCAGGACTGGTTTGTCAAAAGCCTTAAAACGCAGTCAGCTCTCCTGACAAAAAATAGCAAAAAATAGTCTGTGTACGTTTAGGATACAAAATGTTACCGAGTGCATGGAGGGTGTGGGAATGAATGAAAAACAGGACCGGGTTCTAAATATAGGAAAGGAGAACTGAGAACAGTTAAATTAGTGAAGTGATAGGTCAGCCTAAAAAGAAGTGTCTTAGGGCACGCTTAAAACTATGGATACTGGAAATTACATTGAATGTTTAGGGTTGTGCATTCCAGAGAACTGGAGCAGCACGAGAAAAGTCCTGGAGACGGCAGTAGGAGGGTCAGATTATGGAGGATGTTAGTGCTAGATCAGAAGCATTAAAGAAGAACACGGGTAGGATTCTATTACAAAAAGAATGAGTATGTAAGGCAGTGCAGCAGTGTGGAGAGCTTTGTTGGCGAGTGTTATAAGAGTAAATTGTATTATATAGTGGAAGGTTAACAAGTGCAAGGACTGGCACAGGGTGGAGGCATCAGTGTAGCAGCTGGACAGAAATAGGAGCCTAGCAGCTGCATTTAGGACAGAGAGAAGAGGGAAGAATTTAGTGACATGGAGACAGATTATTAGCAAGTTGTAGTAATCTAGTGAATGAATCAGAATCACAGTAAGAACTCCTGGTTTTGAGGTGTAGGTGACTAGAGAGACCAAGTAAAGGAAAGATAGGAGTTAAATATAACCCCAAGATGAGCGTGCCTCCTGGGAATCATGGTACTACCACATATGGAAATTTCAGTTTTAGGCAGGATAGTATGAGGGGAAAGGAGCCCATCCAAAAAGTTATTCCAATAAAAATGAGAGCACACAGAGGAAGCCTAAAATATCATAAGTGCTACTCCATAATAATCATACATCAAACCAATGTATATAGACAAATGTTTTATTGAGGTACACAGCTACACAGTAAAAATAAAAATTAATAATTTACAACAAGAAGCAATGAAAGCAAGGGGAGGCTGACGAGAGACATAAAATAATCAAGATAAGAAAGACAATGCAAATGGGTAGCCACTTGATGGTAGAATACTACTAAGGAATGATGAGTTCAGGTATGTATGTGCACATATGTATAGCCACAACGTTAATGACAATGCAAATCTGCAAGTTAGATCTATAGGAATTTGATGCAATGTACTGAACACACACACAGTGCTATATAATACACAAAATTAGTTCAGTACTAAAGAGATAAAGATGCATTATAGTCCGACATACCCCAAATAAAAATACAATGTGTCACCACATGGGCCTCCACCTGCGTTTCAACCCTATTCATCTGTAAATGCGTGCTGGTAGTATTCTGCCATCTGGTGGCTATTCTTTGTATTGTCATCTTATTTAGTGTCTCTCATCAGCCTCCCTTTGCTTTCATAGCTTCTTGATTTTAATTGTGCAGTTGTTGCGCCTCAATAAAGCATTTACTGTCTATGTATGTTTGTTTGATTTCTATTATGGAGTAAAACTAGTCTGATATTTTAGGTAGGTTAGTAGAGGGAGGAAATGAAAGACGACAGTTTTTAAAGATTAATTTTTAGATACAGGGAGGACATGATGTTGGAGACAGCGGACTGTAGCGCAGAGGTGATGCCATGAGAAGATGTGTATAACTGGGTGTCATAGGTATAAAAATGTACAGAAAGCCAAATCTGCTGACAGTTTGTCCGATAAAGGTGTAATGTATAGAAAAAATAGACAGGGACCTAGGACTGAATCTCGCGGAGCCTCAACCGTAAAAGAAAGATGAGCCAGCAAAGGATCAGCTGAAAGAGCGGTCAGAGACATAGGAGGAGATCTAGGAGAGCGGCAGTCACACTAAAGAGGCATTAGCATGTTTATTAAAACCCTGCAATGTCCATTCCATTTTCTAGAAAGGCTATACGGCAAAACTGGGGATATTTCCATCTCCATTTGCAAATAAAACTTCTGCTTTCGACACTTACTAGATCTCTGCTGTTATTCTGTGCTTCTTGCCCCCATAGAAGGGTTTGGTATGAAACGAGATTGTGGCGCTGTATCCAGTTTTGGAACAGTTAATGTTGCATTCTCCTCCCAGCTCCACCCAAGGCACAGTCAATATGGACCTGAGGACACAGATGTATTTATCCACCGTTTTTATAACGTATTACAACCTAAAAGGCAATGCAAAACCCCAAAGTAGCTTGTAGCCCTGTCTAGAATGACATTTACTCACCTCCCGTAACCATTGGGGAAAGTTAGGATATAGTGCTCATCGTAGTCCAAGCAGGTCACACAACCTACAGAGAGAAAAATGGAGACAGTTTTTATTTTCTTGCAGGTGAAGCTACTTGCAACTTTTTAACTCCTATACAGTAATATAACGTGTGTGTTACCTTGCCCGATATTATGGACTCCGATGGACATTCCCAAAAATTTAGACTTTGTCCATATGTGGGCATTAAACTGTATCCTCTTGTTATAACATTCGGCATAAAAGGCTGAAACTACATAGTAAGAAAAAAACAAAAAACAAAAAGTAAAGTTGTGTTTTATGTAGAGGTCATAATATACAGCAGCAGGTCCTGTATATACAATATAAACACATAAGTGCATAGCTTATAGTTCTCTTTGAAACAATTGCACCTGACGATTCCAGGTCTTTCTGTAGCTCTCCACGGCTCTTGGACAAATCTTCTGATAATTATTTTCGCTCCTCCATCAGAAATCTTGAAAGGAGCACCTGATCGTGCTTCTCTATATTTATGTTAAGGTTTATGATGAAATTATGTTCTTTCCACTTCTGGATTATGCCCCCAACAATGCTCACTGGAGCCTTCGGTTGTTCAGAAATTCTTCTATAACCAATGCCATCAGTATGTTTTGCAACAATAAGGTTGTGAAGGTCTTGAGACAGCTCACTGGTTTTACACATCATGAGATGTCTCTTGTGTGGCATCTTGGTAATGAGACGCCTTTTTATAGACCATCAGTTGTACCAGCTAATATTTTTTAATAAGTGGAAGGATTGCTTTCTAACTACAGCTGGTGTCAGGACTTTACAGGGCTCTTTGCTCCTCCCTTTCTTCATGTATTCAATACTTTATCCCTGTGTCATTTCTCATTATTACACAACTTTAATTTATGGACATCTATGGTTTCAACTACCTGTGTGTGTGGATTGGTTGGGTTGTTACCGATGTGTGTACGTATATGTGCGTGTGCACAATAAATATATAAATATATTAATGGATACATAATGTATACATTATGTATATATATTAATTAGAGAGACAAATAGACACAAATGCACACACATTTCTTATATACATAAATAAGACAAAGATAAGAAGACAAAACTTTTAAGACCTAATAACCTAATAAGATAGCAAATAAGTGGATTACTGCACAATATCCATGTATGCACACCCCAGTATCTCAAATTTTATCTATGAATGCCAATATTTTACAACTGCTTTAAATAATATTATTATTAAGTCATGATCCATAAATAAAAGCGAGAATAAAAATTACACTGAAACTCACTTGGCGGATGGTGCGAGACCTGCTCAGCTACGAAAGTCACATTGTTTTTGGAAGCCCAGGGAACTGGACCTTCAGAAACCTGCTCCTGAAATAAATTACATGATAATGCAGTCATAAGCAAACGTGACCATGGCGGGTTATGCGTTCGTACTACGACGATAATGAGGTTTTCCCACAAATAAGAATTTATTTACTCTGACGCATCAAGCAAAATACAAAGGTTTCACTTGGAATGACTTTTGAAAAATACGGATTTTTGTGTTACTCACCGTAAAATCCTTTTCCCTGAGACGCTCATTGGGGGACACAGGACTGTGGGTGTATGCTACTGCCGCTAGGAGGCTGACACTAAGTAAATATAAAAAAAGGTTAGCTCCTCCTCCGCCGTATACACCTCAGCACTGGCCGCAGGCAAACCCAGTTTAGTGCAAAAAGCAGTAGGAGGCTAAAGAATAAATCAGTGTTAATACAGGTACAATATATCCAGAAGTAAATCTACTGATATAGACCCAAACAAATAGAATTAACTTACAAAACGAACAAATCCGGCTATAAGGGAGGGTGCTGTGTCCCCCAATGAGCGTCTCGGAGAAAAGGATTTTACGGTGAGTAACACAAAAATCCGTATTTCTCCTTCGTCTCATTGGGGGACACAGGACTGTGGGACGTCCCAAAGCAGTCCCTTGGGTGGGAAACCGACTCCACAGTGTAATTTATAACCAAGCATTGCTTATAGGTGCGCAACCGCGCCCTGAAGAATCCTTCTACCCAGACTAGCATCCGCAGAAGCCTGAGTATGGACATTATAATGCTTGGAAAAGGTATGCAGACTGGACCAGGTTGCCGCCTTACAAACCTGTTCCACCGAAGCCTGATGCCGAAGGGCCCAGGAGGCACCCACCGCTCTGGTGGAGTGAGCCTTGATCCCTGCAGGAACCACCGCGCCTCTGATGCGGTAAGCCTCCTGAATGGCTAACCGAATCCACCTAGCCAAGGTTGATTTAGAGGCAGCGAGTCCCTTCCTGCGACCCTCAGGGAGAACAAACAGCGTGTCCGTCTGTTGAAAGGACGCCGTCCGAGATACATATCTCCTGAGTGCTCTCACCAGATCTAGCGTATGGAGAGCCTTCTCCACTCAGTGCGTCGGAGCTGGGCAAAATGAGGGCAAAACAATGTCCTCATTAATATGGAATGAGGACACGACTTTAGGCAAAAAAGGTGGTGTTGGTCTGAGCACTACCTTATCCTGATGGAAAAGCAAGTACGGAGCCCGACAAGACAGTGCTGCCAGCTCCGAAACCCGCCTAATGGATGTTATGGCTACCAAAAACACCACTTTCCATGAAAGAAATGCCAGAGAAACCCCCTGCAGAGGTTCAAATGGAGATTCCTGCAGGACTCCCAGGACTAGATTGAGATCCCAAACATCTAAGGGAGCCTTGTAGGGGGAACTATATGGACAACCCCCTGAATAAAGGTCCTAACCTGAAAATTAGACGCGATCCTTCGCTGAAAAAGCACTGATAAGGCTGATATCTGCGTCTAAGCGTACTTGGTGCTAGACCTGAATCTAGGCCTGCCTGGAGAAAAGACAGAATGTTTGGAATTGAAAACCGAAGCGGGGAACAACCATGTTCCCTGCACCAAGCAAAAAAGACCTTCCAAGTCTCGTGGTAGATGCGAGCCGAGACGGGCTTTCGGGCGCTAGCCATCGTCGCGGCGACCTTTTTAGAGAATCCAGCCCTGGTCAGGATCCAAGATTCAACGGCCAGGCCGTCAAACACAGGACCGCTGAGTTCTGGTGGTAAACTGGGCCCTGGGAGAGAAGGTCCGCGCGCTCTGGCAGTCGCCAGGGTGCGTCGGCGAGCAACTGTACCAGCTCCGCGTGCCAAGAGCGACGCGGCCAATCCGGAGCGATTAATATCGCTGGAACCCCCTCTATCCTGATCTTTCTGATCACCCTTGGGAGAAGAGCTATTGGTGGAAATAAGTATGGAAGATGGAATTGATTCCACGGTAGAACCAGGGCGTCCACCGCAATCGCCTGCGGATCCCGGTACCGGGAGACGAAGTTGGGCACCTTGGCATTCATCCTGGAAGCCATCAGGTCCACATCTGGGGTTCCCCAGCGTCGGCATATCTGCTGAAAAATCTCGGGATGTAGCGACCATTCCCCTGAAGCTATGCCGTGACGGCTGAGAAAATCCGCTGCCCAGTTTTCCTCGCCCGGAATGTGGACTGCTGAAATCACGGAGTGATTTACCTCTGCCCAGGACAGAATCTGTTTTACCTCGTGCATAGCCGTCCGGCTGCGGGTACCTCCCTGATGGTTTATGTATGCCACCGCCGTGGCATTGTCTGATTGTATTCGGACTGGGCGGCCTGCCAGATGCTGGTGAAAATGCCTCAGAGCCAGCCGAATAGCTCGGATCTCTAAAATATTGATCGGGAGGATCGACTCCTGCTGAGACCAAGTCCCCTGGGCTGTGTGGTGACGAAACACTGCTCCCCATCCGAGCAGGCTGGCGTCCGTTGTGACTACCATCCAGAAATTCGGAGGAAACAAACGGCCCTGTTGAAGAGTGGAGCTCCTCGTCCACCACATAAGAGTCTGTCTGACCAGCAGGGACAGACGGCACCGAAGATTGAGGGAATAAGGGCTCCCGTCCCATACTGCCAAGAGTGCATGCTGAAGGGGCGAAGATGAAACTGGGCAAATGGAATCGCCTCGATCGCTGCCACCATCCTTCCTAGGACCCTCATGCAAAACCGGATGGTATGGGGAATCGGTTTGCGAAGGATCCGTACCTCTTGACGGAGAACGAAGGCCTTGTCCTGAGGAAGGATTATCAACCCTTGAGCGGTGTCGAAATTCATCCCTAAGAAGGTGATCTTTCGAGATGGCACGGGAGATGACTTCTTCATATTCACCAGCCACCCCAGGCGAACAAGGGTGCCTAGGGTAATGCTGACACTTTCCTCGCATGTTTGGAAAGACGGACCCTTGATGAGAAGGTCGTCTAGGTAAGGCAAGATGACTATCCCCCTGGAGTGCAGAATGGATACAACAGCAGCCATGACCTTTGTGAACACTCTGGGAGCTGTGGCTAGCCCGAATGGCAAGGCAGCGAACTGAAAGTGAAGTTTGCCGATGGCAAACCGAAGAAACCTTTGATGAGGGGGAAATATGGGGATATGAAGATAGGCATCCTGGATGTCTATTGATGCTAGAAATTCCCCTTTTTCCATGGCAGCAATGACCGAGCGGAGAGACTCCATTCGGAAATGTCGAATTCTGACAAATCGGTTCAGTCTCTTTAGATCCAGAATGGGCCTTACGGTACCGTCCTTTTTGGGTACAATGAACAGATTGGAATAAAACCCCCGACCTCTTTCGACCTCTGGTACAGGTACGACAACCCCGCTGTGTCGAAGAGATTCGACCGCCTTGAATAAGGCGCGAACCCGAGACTCCTCCTTGGGAAGGCGCGAGGGAAAAAAACGATTTGAGGGAAGGCTGGTAAATTCTATCTTGTACCCCGAGGTGACTAATTCCCTGACCCACTCGTCTTGAGTAATCGATAGCCAAGTGGGGCGAAACCAGAGTAGACGGCCGCCTACTCTGGATGAATCGACCGGATTCTGCCTCCAGTCATTTATCCGAAAATCTTTGGGGCCTAGACCCTCTAGATCTCGGTTGTTGAGACCGCATTCTTCCCAACGGGTTGGTCTTGTAAGAGACCTGACGATCTCTGGCCTGATTAGGTCGACCTGAGCCGCTGGAACTGGCCGTTGCGGCCCAACCTGGGTTGCGAAAGGCTCTAAAACGAGGCTGAAGCTGTCGGCGAAAGGGCTGTTTGACTTTCTGCTGAGGCAAAAAAGAGCTCTTCCCTCCTGTCGCATCAGATATAAGCTGATCCAGCTTTTCACCAAATAAACGACCGCTTTGATACGGCAAGGACGTAAGTGACTTCTTTGAAGTTGAGTCTGCTCGCCAAGTCCTCAACCACAAGGATCTCCTAATGGCAATCGCATTAGCAGCAGCTAATGCTGCGCAATTTGCCGCATCCATGGAAGCGTTGATCAAAAAATCACCTGCGAGAGCCATCTGATTAGATATTTCAAAAACCTCAGGTGGCACTTCTACACCGTGAAGAGCTCTGTTCAGAGACTCCGACCAGGAAATCATGGCCTTAGCAACCCAAGTCGCTGCGAAGGAAGGAGAGAGAGATGACCCAGATGCTTCAAACACCGAGCGAGCCAGGCTTTCAATCAGACGATCCGTTGGATCCTTAATCGAGGAACCATCAGGAAGTGAGAGAAGCGTCTTAGATGCCAAGCGTGACACCGGAGGATCGACCACTGGGGATTCCGCCCACTTCTTAAGAAGTTCAGGAGCAAAAGGATACCTGGTATTGAGGGCCCTCTGTCCTGCAAAGCGCTTATCCGGTTTTTCTCGGTGGCGCTGCACAAGCTCCTCGAACTCAGGATGAGAACCAAAGACCTTATGAGTCTGTCTGGCTCTTTTGAAGGACACCTTATGACCCGAAGTCAAAGTGGATTCGTCGTCCACTCCCAGGGATTGATTGACAGCTTCTATAAGACTGTCAATTGTCTCCTGACAATTCGGGGCCTCTAGATTGAGGGACCCTTCAGACTCAGAATCCGAATATTGATCACTCGCTTCCGAAGGTGAGGGAGAGCGAGAAACGGAACTGATAGATGCCGAGGCCCCGGTCGGCATAGGCGACGCAGTATGGGTTCGTTTCCCCTGCGTCTGCCTGGTGAGAGCGCGGCCCCATGCAGGCCGGAGGTTCCTGAGCCGCAACCAATACGGATGAACCACTGTTCCTGCTCCTATCGGGAGCTTGAAGGGACTCAATCGCTCTTGTTAATGACACCATAGACTGCGACAGAGACAAGGCCCATTCCGGAGGACCTGACGCATTGGGCTCAGCTATGGGTGAGGGCTCCTGAGCCCGTTCGGAATCACAAGCCTCGCAGACCCGATTAACCTGGGCATGCGGAAAAGGTGACCTACAAGCAATGCATGCGGTATATAGCATCGTATGGATCTTGGCCCTTCTGGACATAGTGGATCTGTCACAATACCCTTCCTGCAGCACTAGTTTTAAATGAGGCTGTGGTACTGGAGGAGCGAAGAAGCGCTGAGGAGAGCAGCTAAGCGGAACAGCCAAGCTGGCGGTAACAGCACCTACCCCAGATCTGTATCCCCACTCAGAGCACAACCTGACAGCCAGGTTTCAAAAAACGGCGCTTCCCCTTCAGGGAGGAGCGCCTGAAATAGTCCAGCCTTGGAAGGAGGGAACAAGGGCGTGGTTTAGTGTCAGCTGATGTCGGGGCCTAATTTCCGGTTGCGGCCTAGTCCCCGAACCAAGCCGGGGACTAAATTTCGGCCGCGGCCTAGCACCGGCCGAAGCCTCGGCCTAAATTTTCGGCGGAGGCTGCCCAAAGGAACTAGGGCGGGCCCGCCGGAGCTACCGCCGCCGGAGGCGGAGCTCAGAACCGCGGCCAGCCCCAAGCCTGGCGCCAAGTTATCGTCCCAGGCCCGGTCTCCGGCCGAGGCCAGGGACTAAATTTTACCTGAGGCCCAGCAGTGCCAGGAAATAGGGGGGCGGTCCCGGAGATGACGCAATCCTGTGGGGGAAGGCGCAAGTCGGACTCCCAGCGTGTCCTGCCTGGCTGCAGCCAGCTGATCAGACGCCGGCTATGAGTTTCCACACCAGGGCTCCAGAACTCGCAGGTGGGCATAACAATTTCCCTTAGAGGGAACTCTCCAGGCAGGAGAAAAAAGAAGACAGTGCAGGCACCCTAACTCCATCACCCCTTCAGGAGGTGAGGAGAGGGACTGTCCGCCGCCTTGCAGCACCGCAGTCTAGCATTGGTGGAGCAGTGGGGCCGCATGGACTTCCTCCTGCCTCTGTACAGCCCAGGGTTTCACTACCCTAGGGTGGTCAGGGCTAAGTCCGGCACTCATATCCCACGTAGCGGGAAAGGATACGTGAAGGCTTCACTCCACGTGCTCGCCCGTTGATGGTTTGGGGAGATCGGACCCCTTCAAAAGGGTCCGTCGCCCCTGTCTCAATATCGTGGGAAGGAAAAAAAAAAAAATGGTCTGAACAAAACAGACGTGTGCCTCCATGAGACACTAAGCATAAACTGGGTTTGCCTGCGGCCAGTGCTGAGGTGTATACGGCGGAGGAGGAGCTAACCTTTTTTTATATTTACTTAGTGTCAGCCTCCTAGCGGCAGTAGCATACACCCACAGTCCTGTGTCCCCCAATGAGACGAAGGAGAAATACTCCGGTATGTAGCTATTACAGTTCTTGTTATTGCGCCCCCTGGCCCCTGATGTTCTTTTGCTTTTCTCCGTGAATGTCCACCTAATTTTAAAGTCACACGTGTTCAGGCTGAATCCTCTTTTGTGATTCCTGAGGCTGTGGAGCCAAAATCGGAGCTTCTCACCAGCGCTCGACACATTAGGCGGACGTCCAGAGAGGAAATTGAAAGAAGAGCTGAGGCACCAGAAACAAATATGTAACTAGAATATCTAAACTATTTTTTTTTTATAATGATTCCAATTGAAAATTTGTTGCGTTTTTCATGATCCAACAGAGAATGTAGTAATTAGTAACAAGATAACACCATTAATAGGGTTCTCTCGGTTATGATGTGCAGTACCTGGCACATAGTTGGGTTACATCACACATAGTCTGGTCTTTTCTGTTGTAACATATGAAAAACAAATCAATTTTGGAACAAATCAAGCCAGACATGTCACTGGAAGCAAGGATCACCAAGCTACGACTTGCCTACTTTGGACACATCGTACGAAGAGAGCGATCACTGGAGAAGGACGTCATGGTCGGAAGAATGGAAGGAACAAGGCGAAGAGGAAGACCGGCAACCCGATGGCTTGATACTATGAATATAACGATGGAGAAGACTCTGGTGGACCTATCTAGATTTTCATAAGATCGATCTTCCTACAGAGTGTTCATCCATCAAGTCGCCATGGCTCCAGACCGAGCCCAATGCAGTTAAATAATTTTAAAGGGAATCTGTCACCCTAAATTGGCGGGATATTTAAATGATGGCAGTCAGGTCAGATGGGCGGTGTTTTGGGTACTTGCCTTAACATGTTGTTCGCCGCTGTCTCCATTATTTCTGGGAATTGTAGTCGTTGCCCTCCATATAACGCGCCTGTGCATTTGCAATCTGCGGGTAAAGCATACTGCACATGTGCAATTCAAGATTGCAATGCGAAGGTGCGTTATATGGAGGGCAACGACTACAATTCCCAGAAATAATGGAGACAGCAGCGAACGACATGTTAAGGCAAGTACCCAAAACACCGCCCATCTGACCTGACTGCCATCATTTAAATATCCCGCCAATTTAGGGTGACAGATTCCCTTTAACCTGGCATTGGCACACTGCAGCTCCATTCAATAGTTCCTTCAGCTGATCGGGTGGGTGTGTGGGGAGGTGCTGGGTGTTGGACCAAAAATAGCTCATCAATATCATATGCCTGGAGAACCTTTTCATTGTCTATTTTGCACCAAACACAACTGAACTAAACTCACAGAGTCCTCGTTATCCTGCCCAGGTAGGTCCCAGTGACACTGGAAGACTTCTCCAAGGATGGGGTTGTAAGGCTTCTTTGCGACAGAGCCCTTCCTGCCGGCGTGGAAGGCAGACAGGTACCATTTGACCACCTGAACCATCCTGTCTTTGGGATCTTTGTAGTCACCAATACTAAAAAGAAAACATACGTCATATTAATTGAGAATTTATGGCACAACTATTATGTATCCCGCAACGTCACGGTTCTGTATGCCCGTGCACTGATACCACTACCTATCTCGGTTGTTTTATGTTGGTGGTGTCTTCGCTTCAGGCTGCAAAGGATCCATAATGACTTATAACGGAGATTGTCATGCTTTTATTTAATGGATAGAATACCGCAGCCTACTACTGGCCACCAAACTGCAAAGGAGGGCTCTTTTCAGGGAGGGTGAGGGGGGCGGGGTTCTGCTTTTTTTTTTTCGTTAGTAGATCATGTAAAGCAAATACGGTACCTTACAAACAAGTCTGGATGTGCAAAGAAATCGGCATACATTTCCAGTAAAGATCTTCTCTCAAGGATAAAGGTGGGAAGTACAACCTGCAGAAAAATAATGAAAAGAATAAAGACATATTTCCACGGTCACAAACAGATAATGTCACATGCAGAGAATATATTCTGCGGATTGTGAACAGACTGATAACTTGAACGCACTGGAAATTGTGAAGGACGTCAGGGCATTGCCCCGAGATCATGTGTTTTAGGTTTTATTATTTTGTCAACCCCATCAAAATAAAAATGTCAGCTCTCCACATAGAAAACAAGTCCTCACATAGCTCCATTACCAGAAAAAAGAAAAAAAAAGACAGAACTTTTTTTTTTTTTTTAAAGTGGTAGAGAAAAAAATAAATCTTTACAAATTTGATATAGAAATTTAAAGAGTATAAAAGGATTAAGAATAATGGCACATTTTCCTTTTCAATAGGCAAAAAAGAAGACAGAGATTATAATGTTTGCAAATATTTAGGATTTATTTCTCTTCTCTGTGTTTCTTGCCCTCCTCTGTATCAATAAGGGTTAAGGCCGAACTTGGAAGCACATGAGTTTTATCAACCACACGTCTTCATAGCGCCAGCAATTAAATCTTCATCTTGAATGGGATAATATAATCTTAAGACTGCGCTAAGATAAACCCGAGATCGGTGGAGGAAGAATCCTTCGCTTTGCCATCACAAGAGTTTTTGGCCAAGACACAAACCTTCCATTAACACTGTCTGCAAGGAACGTGTTTATAGAACGTTTTTTCTATTTGACTGGTTCCAAACAAGTGGAAAATACACAAAGACTGGTTTTGAGGGATAACATAAAGTTCTCACCTTGGTGAGGTCCATGCCCAGACGGACCTGGGACAGAAGGTGCATGATGACGCTCTTGTGCTCCTCCACCGATTCTCCTTCTCCGTCGTCATCACGGTCATCCTGAGGGTCAAACTGATCTATGGGAAAATGACTACGTGGTTAAAACATGCAAAGCCTAGAGAGAATTCGGGAGTTTACAAATGCCCATTCCAGCAACAGGAAATTGGATCTCGACTCCAACATAAAAAACTGGGTTCCATTTACGAGAGAGATGCATGTCTTATCGGTAGGATCCGACCCTTCTATCCCGTTGGTGTGCCATAAATGTTCAAGATGGGAAGACTCCTTTAATATGGACATTAAAATGCAGCTGTCTGACACTACAAGGAGGGGATTGTAACTGCGGTACAAATTTTCCAATTTTTTCTCCAGTCATTTTAAGAGATTGCATGCAATCCGCCGAACATTAATGAAATGCAGTTCTCGTTTGATAAAATTAGAATGCTGTGCTTCAAGAAATCCCAAGCAGTTAGCGGGGTATTTGCCGCTACCTACCGGCATCATTGGTCCCATTTGACATGGAGGAATTGAGGGATTCTGCAGTGTCCGGCCTCTTCAGACTGGTCCCCGTGCTGCTGTGTGTCAGGGCTGTAGCAGATTCGGACGAGCTGTGAAACAAAATGCATTTTGTTTTAGAGCCAACTGGTATTTCATCCCTAAGAAATCCAAAACATGAAATGATGGAACTAGAAGTTTCAGCAAGCCTAGTAAAAACTGTAGGTTCCTCCTTTAGGAAATGTTTTATTTTATTTATTCTTTTTGCAGATTATCCATTATCTGTAGAAGCCAGCACAGACGGGCAATGCCCGTGAGGACATTGTATAATCGGAACATGAAGGAAAACATGAGACAAGATGAAGGACAGTAGAACGCCATGGCTTAAAGAGAGCATCACATGGGCATTAGTGATGAGTGAGCGTGCTCGGATGAGGCGTTATCCGAGCATGCTCGTGTCCTAGTCGAGTGTCTTCTGCATGCTCGAAAAAAGATGCTTGAGTCACCGCGGCTGTATGTCTGCCGGCTGTCTTACAGCCTCAACACATGCAGGGACTGCCTAACAAAGAGGCAATCCATGCATGCGTTGCTGCTGTCGAACAGCGGGGAGACATGGAGCAGCGGGGACTTGAGCATTTTTGTTCGAGCACGCCGAAATACTCGATTAGGAAGCGAACGTGCTCGGATAACACCTCATCAAAGCACCCTCACTCATCACTAATGTGCAGCAAACAGAAATACAGCAAATCAGTGGAGAACTGTGAAAGGTAGCACAAGTTAAACACAGAAATAACCTATGATAAGAGCTTAAAGGGGTTGTCTCATTCCAGACTTTAAAGGACAGGCAATAAATGTCTAATGGATTTGGGTCCCACTTTTGGAAACCAAACCTACCTCCAGAACCTAGCCCCATGATCTCTACGTTGGTGCTCGGCTGTAATCTGAACTCCCATAGCAGTTAATGGAGAGTCTCAGCGCTTAGTGCGGCCACCTCTTCTGTCACTGCAGGTCGGGCACTAATCAGAATGGAGATTCTGTCCCAGAGATAGATGTGGGTCCTTAAGGTAGTATCCGCATCTGTTATGGACAGTTATGTGCTCCGAGACAACCCCTTTAAACGAGTTATTCCCATCTGCCGGGTTTCACCTCCGTCCACTGCTGTGACTTCCTGCTCTGTATGTGGGAGGACGCTGCAGATGCTGCTACATGACGTCAGCAGGTCTGCGGATCAGGTTTTAGGCTGGTATGCTAGCCCCGGAGCCGTTCCACCGCACCAGAATAGAGGCGAACGGGAGACAGGAGCCACGGATGGCACAAGTTGTTGCGTATTAACTCTCATTGGAAAAGGGACTTTACAGGGCCAGTCTGTGTGGCTTCAGATCACCACTGATCTGCAGCGATAGAAGCGTCGGGGGATGAGGGTGCATGAAATACTGGGCAGACACTATCCCCTCGTATACATCTTCAAGGGATCGCGGCAGTGTAAAAAAACAATGTGTCAATGGGTCCACGAGACAAAGAATAATATCCGTGACATTTCAATGTATGAAGCAGACCATGCTTCATAATAAAACCATTAGTAGAGGTCGCTGCATAGATTAGAGCCCCTGATAATGTAAATGTCTGAAATATACAGTACATGGATCCTTACCAACTAGACAGACGTCTTGCAGCAAAAACAGAAAAAAAACAAAACAAAAACATATCTTTACAACAGGATATGATACTACACAAATAGTGAATACACAACAGGCACGTACATAGTGTAGATTACACCACATACAGAAATGGAGGGGACGATTGTCTGTTACCGGGGTATTACCATCTGATAAAGTGATGACATATCGCTAGGATCCTGATCAGTGGGGGTCCGACCTCCAGCTACACGAATACTTATTATTATAAGTTCCCCATACATATTGGATGAAAGTCGAACAAACGACGATTTCGACAGGATTGGCAGATCATCTGATGTGTATAGGGGACTCCTTAATGTCCCACAGCAGAAGACGTCGAGGAAAGAAGGATCCGGCACGTTGGAATTTCAAAGCCTGATCTTTTGGATTTCAGGGAGATGAGCTGCACCTGTTTACACAAGCTGATATTTTCCAAAAAGGTGTTCCTAGGAATGCTCATTTCCAGTTACTGGCCGGTGTAAACAGGCTCTGATTTGCAATGGTCGACTGCTGTCAATAAATGACCGCCGATCAACCACTTGTTTGCTGATTGACGGCCGCTTAATAGCTTGTATACACACAACGCTTTTGTAGTAAATCGTTCAGTGTCCACTGTTCTTGGCAGCACAGATCCAGTTTATACAGGTGCCGGCGAGAACCATCATCCTTCATGCAGCACAAAAGATCACTTTGCTGGAAGAACGAATGTCTGTTTTGCTCATTCGGTGGGCGATTGTCAGATTATCAGCCAATGAGTGTTCCTAGCAAATCTCGCTCCCAACTATCAGCCAGGGGCCCTTGGAGTTAAAATTCCTGGTGGTAATCAGTCTGATTATTAACCAGGGGCACAGAATGCCATGCTATCAGTGCTGTGCTCCAGAAGTATTTCCTTATCAGGATTATGACACACGGTTTTATTTTCTCATTTGTGTTTTCATTGTTAATCAGAGTAACAGAGGTCACTCCATGCCATGGAATTTGTACTTTTGAACGTTTTTCTTTATTCCGGTCACGCTGGATATTATATATATATATATATATATATATATATATATATATATACACACACAGTCATGGCCAAAAGTTTTGAGAATGACACAAATATTATATTTTCACATGATCTGCTGCCCTCTGGTTTTTATGTGTGTTTGACAGATGTTTTTATCACAGACAGAAATATAATAATTGCAAACATATGAGTAACAAAAGCTTATATTGACAGTTAGAATGAGTTAATGCAGCAATTCAATATTTGCAGTGTTGACCCTTCTTCTTCAGGACCTCTGCAATTCTCCCTGGCATGCTCTCAATCAACTTCTGGACCAAATCCTGACTGATAGCAGTCCATTCTTGCACAATCAATGCTTTCATTTTGTCAGAATTTTTAGGTTTTTGTTTGTCCACCCGTCTCTTGATGATTGACCACAAGTTCTCAATGGGATTAAGATCTGGGGAGTTTCCAGGCCATGGACCCAAAATCTCTGTTTTGTTCCCTGAGCCATTTAGTTATCACCTTTGCTTTATGGCAAGGTGCTCCATCATGCTGGAAAAGGCATTGTTGATCACCAAACTGCTCTTGGAGGGTTGGGAGAAGTTGCTCTTGGAGGACATTCTGGTACCATTCTTTATTCATGGCTGTGTTTTTAGGCAAGACTGTGAGAGAGCCGATTCCCTTGGCTGAGAAGCAACCCCACACATGAATGGTTTCAGGATGCTTAACAGTTGGCATGAGACAAGACTGGTGGTAGCGCTCACCTTGTCTTCTCCGAATGAGGCGTTTTCCTGATGTCCCAAACAATCGAAAAGGGGATTCATTAGAGAAAATAACTTTACCCCAGTCCTCAGCAGTCCACTGCCTGTACCTTTTGCAGAATATCAGTCTGTCCATGATGTTTTTTCTGGAGAGAAATGGCTTCTTTGCTGCCCTCCTTGAGACCAGGCCTTGCTCCAAGAGTCTCCGCCTCACAGTGCGTGCAGATGCACTCACACCTGCCTGCTGCCATTCCTGAGCAAGCTCTGCACTGCTGGTAGCCCGATCACGCAGCTGAAACACTTTTAAGAGACGGTCCTGGCGCTTGCTGGTCTTTCTTGGGCGCCCTGGAGCCTTTTTGGCAACAATGGAACCTCTCTCCTTGAAGTTCTTGATGATGCGATAGATTGTTGACTGAGGTGCAATCTTTCTAGCTGCGATACTCTTCCCTGTTAGGCCATTTTTGTGCATTGCAATGATGACTGCACGTGTTTCTTTAGAGATAACCATGGTTAACAGAAGAGAAACAATGATGCCAAGCACCAGCCTCCTTTTAAAGTGTCCAGTGGTGTCATTCTTACTTAATCATGACAGATTGATCTCCAGCCATGTCCTCATCAACACCCACACCTGTGTTAATGGAGCAATCACTGAAAAGAGGTTAGCTGGTCCTTTTAAGGCAGGGCTGCAATGATGTTGAAATGTGTTTTGGGGGATAAAGTTCATTTTCTAGCCAAATATTGACTTTACAAGTAATTGCTGTTAAGCTGATCACTCTTTATAACATTCTGGAGTATATGCAAATTGCCATTAGAAAAAGTGAAGCAGTAGACTTTGTAAAAATTAATATTTGTGTCATTCTCAAAACTTTTGTCCATGACTGTATATTTTTTTTTACATATACTATTCAACATTGAAAAGTGACCGTTAGTGGAAATTACACATGGACGGCATTTATAGGAGGGATTTATGTTCCTCTGGCTGTCGATTTAGGACATTTTCAGATGGATATTTGGTACAGTTTTTGCACTGAAAATCTGCTATAAAATTACAGTAAATGCTAGTTTTGTCACATAATCCCAGTGGAATGATTCAATGGCTACGATTGCTTTCAGACATTTACAACACAGGTAATTTTTTTCGCGCCCAAATTATGGATTCAACACTCTGTCCTCCTATGGTTAAAAAGAACTGGAGTTACATCACCATAGAAGTCTACAGTGCTCTAACGTTGGTAAACCTGGGAATTTTGTCTCCAATACAGGCACAAAATGCATTGTATATTCTAAGAGTTTTCATAAATCTTAGGGAAAAAAAAAAATTAAAAAATTAGGTCCTCTACCTACATGACCCGACTAAGAACCATTGTATTGAAAATAGCTGTTTAGCTTAGCGACAACTTGTGCTTATAGTCGGTTAAAGGAATATTATCAGGAGGAAGAGGGAACCAGACTTACTCCATGCATCGCTTAGGGGAGGACGCGCTCTGGTAGAATTCATCGGCATCGTAGAACTCATCCTCGCTGCTGGAGTAGGAGAAATCCGGCACTGTATTAGGGGACAGGTTGACATGGCTGGGGGACGTCAGACTACTGCTGGGAACAGACTGACCGCTTCCTGGAAGGACAGAGGGATCAGAATTGTAACCTGTACATTGGCAATAAGTTACAAACTTCAGGAGTATTTGTTTTCTAGGAAACAAACATTCTAGTCTTAGTTGTGAACCATGAAAAGCTCCTCTCAGCCCCAATAGGCGGCACAACACTCCTAGCGGCCCCATCCTTTCAGCACACCAATCCTCTTGGCCCCATCCGGCAGTACACCCCTCCTCTCGGGTCCATTTGGCGGCACATCACTCCTCTCGGCCCCATCCTGCGGCACATCACTCCTCTCGGCCCCATCCTGCGGCACATCACTCCTCTCGGCCCCATCCTGCGGCACATCACTCCTCTCGGCCCCATCCTGCGGCACATCACTCCTCTCGGCCCCATCCTGCGGCACATCACTCCTCTCGGCCCCATCCTGCGGCACATCACTCCTCTCGGCCCCATCCTGCGGCAAATCACTCCTCTCGGCCCCATCCTGCAGCACACCCCTTCTTTTGGCCCCATCTTGCAGCACATCACTTGTCTCGACCCCATCCAGCGGCACATCACTCCTCTCGACCCCAACCCCACGCCTCTCGGCGCCTAATTATACATAATTATCTTGCAGTACACTGTTCCTCTCAGCAATAGCAAAGCTTATTTGTAGCCCTTACTATAAGTTAAAGTGCTAAGTTAAAGGGGTTTACCCAAGACAGTAAGTTATTCCCTATCCTATCGATTAGTTTCAGGCAGCTAGGGGAAAGAGCTATGGGACCACCATGGATTCAGAGTATAGAACTCTGCAGAAACCTGCCTGAATAGAGTAGAGGTTGATCATTTGCTCCTCTGATCCTATCATTGTCGATCGAACTGCTTGGAAAGCAGGGTACAGTGCTCAGCTATGTCAAAAAGTCCCATAGAAATTAATAGAGCGGAGGTGCATCAGTTAGCCATTAAAAGGTATCAATCACTGAGGACTCTCAATTCTAAATATTTTTCTATCTACTGGCCAACACGGTACGAAGATACACATCTTTCCTACATTAGAGCGGAGGTGCGCATTTTTGACCTCTACGTCACACAGAAGGGGGCTTGCAAGAGGCTTGCTCTCAGGTTAATAACAGCTAGAACTCCAGCGATCAGTAAATTATACCATATCCACAAGATAACAAATCTTTGGGAAAACCCTCTTTAAAAAAAAAATAGAAAAATCATTATTTAACGTCCCACCTGTGCTGTTGGTGTTGGCGTTTGATGACTGGCAAGGGTACCCACTACTGACCCAACAGCCAGAGAAGATGGACGCTGCTCTCCTTTGCCAACCTGCACAGCTTCTGGAATATAAAGGCACTGAAAATGGCGATGCTAAACAATCCAATGTATTGTAAATAAGGACAAGCCTGATAAGGAGCTGTGCAAGAGGTTACGTCCTGGTCTATAATGCAAGGCATCAATAAATGTATTTAATATGCAACAACGTACAGCTCCACTTGTCCGCATAAAGAGCATTAGTATATTGCTACCTGGCATCGGAACGGTTTGCGTTGGCATTGTGCGGATCACTGCAGGCTCCAATGGACTTGGCTGATATATCGAATCCACAGGATTTATGGTGCTCTATGGAGAGAGAAGCAGAAAAAAAAACTTAATAGAGTAAGAAGAGGAATGGAGCAAATACGAGACAGCAAACTCCAGTGCAGAAAGATCTAGAAAGCGAATCTGTTCATGAATGGAATAAAAAAATATATAAAGTCACCTACCAAATCCCTTCTTCATAAGAAACAAGAACAATAATAATGTCTGTTACTATCACGTGCATCTCCGGAGATGCTAATGACACTTAATGCATTCTTTTAAGAACTTGCATGACAAGAATGGTAACACATTGAGATATTTTTCCATTAGGCAGATACATGGAAAAATAACAATGTGATATATTTGTGGCTATAATGCAAAACACAACAAGAAAGTATCTCAAGGCTGAAGCCTTCAGTGCAATAAATATTTAATGTGCAAATAAAACAAAAAGCAAAATGTCTCCATGGAAGCAACGCTCAATCTTCATTTTAAACCTCAGAACTATAAGGTGGCACCGGGGGATGAGCAATTTCTTTAAGGGGTTGTCTATGCTTAGAAATGAGAGTCTCTCCCCTCCACCCCTTGAAGCCGTAACATTCTTGTCGATGGCTGTATCCGGTATTGCAGCTCCAGTCTATTGATGTGAATGACGAGAAGCTGTAGTACCAGATGCAGCCAATGGACAAGAGTGGCGCTGTTTTAGGTTTTTTTCTAACTTTGGAAACCCCACTGAAGATTGGTAAAGGATTCTATAGAAATGTCAGCTGCCAGAATATGTTTCCATAAGGCGATTTGCGGGAAGAAATTAAGCTATGGGTTACAGTATCCGCCTTGTTATGATATTTCTTTTTATATCTCACTCACAGGCTACGGAGAAAATCCGCAGGACGTCAATAAATGCTAAAAGTTTTCCTCTGACGTGCAGATTTTGATGAATTTGCAGCTGTATCATCATGGAAACACACCCGAGAGCGGTAATGTGGAGTTCGCCAATCCCTGGTATTCACATTGTGTGAACCTGGTCTTACAGGTAAGACATGCAGCGATGACTTTGCCATTAGTAATAATGCAAACAGGATGAATGAAACTACGCAGAGTGGTTAATGGGAGAGGTCGACAGGATGGTGATCCAGAGGCAGAAAGAAAAATGAAGAGCAAGAGATGAAGGGTTACATGTAGAAAGCGAGAGAACAGATGACTGCGGAAATGGGGTAGTGACATAAAGGGGATGCAAGACCGTGTTCACATAGGAGTTTATTGAGGCAGACAAAACCAAGTCTTTCAAGTGGAAGCCGCTTCAGGGAACATTCTTATTGCAAAGTTTTTATAGACATTTTTCCTTTTTCCTGATGCGGTTTTGAAATTTTTTTTTTTTTTTAAAGGGAACCTGACACCCCATTTTTCGTATATAAGGTGCGGCCACCGCCATCAGGGGCTTATCTACAGCATTCTATAATGCTGTAGATAAGCCCCCGATGTAACCTGAAAGATAAGAAAAACAAGTTAGATTATACTCACTCGGGGGGCGGTCTGGTCCGATGGGTGTCGCAGGTCCGGTGCCTCCCATCTTCATGCGATGACGTCCTCCTTCTTGCTTCTGTCGCGGCTCCTGCGCAGGCGTACTGATCTGCCCTGTTGAGGGCAGAGTAAAGTACTGCAGTGTGCAGTGCGCTGGGAAAGGTCAGAGAGGTCAGGCGCCTGTGCACTGCATTACTTTACTCTGCCCTGAACAGGGGCAGATAGTACGCCTGCGCAGGAGCGCGACAGAAGCAAGGAGGAGGACGTCATCGCATGAAGATGGGAGGCCCCGGATCGCGACACCCATTGGACCGGACCGCCCCTGGGTAAGTATAATCTAACCTGTTTTTCTTCGCTTTCAGGTTACATCGGGGGCTTCTCTACAGCATTACAAAATGCTGTAGATAAGCCCCTAATGGCGGTGACCGTATCTTATATACGAAAAATGAGACTGCTTATTTGGGGGGGGGGGATTTTTTTGTTTTCAAAACACCGACTGTCGACACCCCTGATTAGCTGCCGAGTCCGGTGACTGATGTACAGGACGTCATTCCACCCACTTATCAGTGGCTGCAGCGGTCAGGGCGACAGAATTAACAGGACGCCATGACTCCCACTCCTTATAAGAGACCACCGGAGAGGTGGGCGAATGGGTTTTAAGTAAAACCTATGTACTTGTAATGAACCCTTCCCTGTGGTAAGTTTAAATGCACATCTAAGCAACTATCGCCTCTTCATAACTGATCCCCAAATTATATATATATATATATATATATATATATATATATATATTACTGATTACATATAGTCACATGGGATACAACATTACTTGGTGGCAGGGCTGGATACATTTCCTTCTCTCAATAGATTTGAAAGAGTAAGGACTGGCCATCGGCTCTCCGAGTCCAAGCTTGACAGCTTTTTATATTTCTATGCAGCTGTCCCACTTGGGTCGGAAGAGCCGCCGGCCAGTCCGTGCACTGCAGTCTGATTTATACGACTGCCTAACTGAGCCCTTACCCTGAAAATTATTGAGATAAAAAGTACAGGGAAGATTCACAATGTTTTGTAGTAAATAAAAAAAAACATCTATATTTATTCTAGACTCGAGCAAACATCTTCCCGAACCCCCGACTGTTATAAAAAAATAAAAAAAGGGAATGTATATTGCACAATTCTGTATACAATTATCGCATATGTGACGCTGCAAGAAAAAGCCTCAAGATTTCAGCTGTGAAGCCTGCACAATTCTAAACACAGCTCCCAAAGTAGCACAGGCTGTAACTAAGAAGCGTAAAAAAGCAAAAAAAGCAATGTATTTACAAATTTTCATCAAAGGGGGGTGTTCGGTGACAACAAGCCGTCACCTATCCACAAGGTAAGTGATACCGTACTGATTGATCACACCGATCGGAAGAACGGAGAATTTTTATTCTAGTTTCAAAATTGAGCCACTGGTCAGATACTCGACCATCGTTCCATTTACTCTCTATGGGCCTGCCGGAAAACGCCGACTGCAGCTCTTGCAAGCCCGGTAGAAATAAATGGAGGGGAATTTGAGCAACTCCACTGCTGCTTCATCATAGCAGGTCGGTGCCAGTCCCAGCGGTCAGATGCCACTGATCAATAAGGTGTCTTTTACCCAGGGGTATTAGATAGTGTTTTCACTGAACAACCCCTTTAATTCTGTCGCATAATACTGCTTAAAAGTGGACAAATAATTAATGGTTTGCCTAGTATTAGAAAAACATGGCTGCTTTCCACAGTGGCATACCTGGCAAAATACTGCAGGAGAGTCCTATTGACTTAAATGAGGCTTACCATACTGCAACACCAATCATAAACTGAGGATGGGCGTAGCGCTATGTTTGGAATTAAGCAAATTTTTAATCCTGGACAACCCCTTTAAAACGTAGCCGATGGCTTCCAGTGGCCATTTGTTTGGTTAGGGTCTTGAACGTTTAGCTACTTTTCCCCATCGCCAAGTGATAATTGACCACATCCCACACATACAGAAGAGGGATCCTTAGAGATGTTGTAAGGACACAGAACTTTCTTCAGACAATGTTAGTGTTAGGAGGGAGAAATGATTACTCTAAGAAGAAAGGGAGGTTGGTGGATCTAGAAGAATGGTGAAGACGACCAGGTCTTCCTGAGATCAGGTGAATGTTCTAGAGAAATAAAGGAAGCAATCCATTAGGGATAAACTTACTATAAGTCCATCTGCGTGCTTGTCCTCGTTAGTTTGGTCCTTAAGAAAAGAAATGTTAACATTGTGAACATGCAGCAATGGAGGAGGCCACAAACAACAGCTCCTGAAGACTGGAGTACATTTTTTCACGAAGACTACGATAGCTGGTCATACACACTAGATTAATGTCGACCAACAGCGACAATTCTTGGACGAGTTACCAATATGTAGCCCTCCAAATTCTCCACAAATAGCAGGTGTTGGGGAACAGAAGGATCGGGCAGTTGGTGGTCAACCTGTGCCATCTTTAGGTTCTCAGCGAAAAGCCAAACCCTGAGGAGTCCAACAGGAGCTTCTCCCCGTCTCCCTACTGAGAACACCTGCGGGCTGATAATTCATGTGTTTCATTGGAGAGAGAAGGCTAGATATTGAATGGTGTCAGCGCTTCACGCACGGTCTATATACAGACCACGATGCCCAGACCGACCATAAATATATATTACATATAGCTGCTAGTTTGGGTCAAGAGTCCCACAGTTGATCTGGACATGATGACCTGTCCATGGATGTGTGAAATCAGCCACACACAAAATGTGCCCTCTCAATTAGTAAGGATATCTCCTTTCTTTCTTAGAAGGGGTTATCCGGCGAAATAAAGTTATCATTGATCTAAAAGATAGATAATTTGTTAAAGGGGTTGTCCGGGACTTTTATATTGATGGCCTAGTCTTAGGGCCCCGTCTCACATAGCGACACACCAGCGATCCCGACAACGATCAGGATCGCTGGTGTGTCGCTACATGATCGCTGCTGAGCTGCCAAACAGGCAGCGATCAGGACAGTGACACTGCGGGTAACGTAGCCTAGTTACCCGCAGTGTACGTTGGATACCAGCCCGCTGATGCAGGGAGCTGGTAACCAAGGTACACTTCGGGTTTTCAGGCGCTGCGCGGTGCCTGGAAACCCGATGTGTACCTTGGTTACCAGCTCTCCTGCAGCAGCGCGCTGGTATCCAACGTACACATCTGGTTTCCAGGCACAGCCCCGCGCCTGGAAACCCGATGTGTACCTTGGTTACCAGCTGATCGCTGGTCTCCTGCCTGCCACACGCAGCGATGCATGCTGGCCAGCGGGAGACCAGCGATCAAAAAAAGTCCAGGCATTTCTGACAACCAGGATTCACACAGGGGCCTGATCGCTGGTACGTGTCAGACATAGCGAGATCGCTGCTGAGATAGCTGTTTAGCAGCGATCTCGCTATGTGAGACGGGCCTTTAGGATAGGTTATCAATATCTGACAAGTGGGGGTGCGACACCAGACACTCCCCGCCTATCAGTTGTTCCCGATGCAGTCGGATGTTTCCCAGTTTCGGAGCTGAACAGCTCAGGTCCGCCGACTGTACAGTGACCGCGGCCGGGTACTGCATATTTGCCACTCATTCAATTAATAGGGGGCGGATGTGCAGAGTTCAGGGAGGCGCAAGGCAAAACTGAGAAAGGAATGCAGCACTAAAACAGCAGTTCTGTGGCCGTGACATTTTCAGGATCCGGTGGGAAACCCCAGTAGCTAAATCCTCAAGTATCATTACATAATGAGATTATAATATACATACACTGCTCAAAAAAATAAAGGAAACACTCAAATAACACATCCTAAATCTGAATGAATGAAATATTCTCATTGAATACTTTGTTCTGTACAAAGTTGAGTTGTGCTGACAACAAAATCACACAAAAATCATCAATGGAATCAAATTAATTAACCAATGGAGGCCTGGATTTGGAGTCACACACGAAATTAAGGTGGAATGTAATGTCCTTAAAACAAGTCAAAATGATGCTCAGTAGTGTGCGTGCCTATATGACCTCCCTGTACCTGTATTACCTCCCTACAAGGCCTGGGCATACTCCTGATGAGGCAGCGGATGGTCTCCTGAGGGATCTCCTCCCAGACCTGGACTAAAGCATCCGTCAACTCCTGGACAGTCTGTGGTGCAACGTGACGTTGGTGGATGGAGCGAGACATGATGTCCCAGATGTGCTCAATAGGATTTAGGTCTGGGGAACGGGTGGGCCAGTCCATAGCTTCAATGCCTTCATCTTGCAGGAACTGCTGACACACTCCAGCCACATGAGGTCTGGCATT
Source organism: Oophaga sylvatica (assembly GCA_033576555.1). Taxonomy (NCBI): domain Eukaryota; kingdom Metazoa; phylum Chordata; class Amphibia; order Anura; family Dendrobatidae; genus Oophaga; species Oophaga sylvatica. Next base: position 91,157,213 of record JARQOD010000009.1, on the reverse strand, counting down.
GTCCTGCATTAGGAGGAACCCAGGGCCAACCGCACCAGCATATGGTCTCACAAGGGGTCTGAGGATCCCATCTCGGTACATAATGGCAGTCAGGTTACCTCTGGCGAGCACATGGAGGGCTGTGCAGCCCTTAAAAGAAATGCCAACCCACACCATTACTGACCCACTGCCAAACCAGTCATGCTGAAGGATGTTGCAGGCAGCAGATCGGTCTCCACGGCATCTCCAGACTCTGTCACATGTGCTCAGTGTGAAACCGCTTTCATCTGTGAAGAGTACTGGAAACCAGTGGCGAATTTGCCAATCCTGGTGTTCTGTGGCAAATGCCAAGCGTCCTGCACGGTGTTGAGCGGTGAGAACAACCCCCATCTGTGGAAGTCGGGCACTCAGACCATCCTCATGGAGTCGGTTTCTAACCGTTTGTGCAGACACATGCACATTTGTGGCCTGCTGGAGGTCATTTTGCAGGGCTCTGGCAGTGCTCCTCCTGTTCCTCCTTGCACAAAGGCGGAGGTAGCGGTCCTGTTGATGGGTTGTTGCCCTCCTACGGCCCCCTCCACATCTCCTGGTGTACTGGCATGTCTCCTGGTAGCACCTCCAGCCTCTGGACACTACGCTGACAGACACAGCAAACCTTGCCACACTCGCATTGATGTGCCATCTTGGATGAGCTGCACTACCTGAGCCACTTGTGTGGGTTGTAGAGTCCGTCTCATGCTACGAGTGTGAAAGCACAACCAACATTCAAAAGTGACCAAAACATCAGCCAGAAAGCATTGGTACTGAGATGTGGTCTGTGGTCCCCACCTGCAGAACCACTCCTTTATTGAGTGTGTCTTGATAATTGCCAATAATTTCCATCTGTTGTCTATTCCATTTGCACAATAGTGTGTGAAATTGATTGTCAATCAGTGGTGCTTACTAAGTGGACAGTTTGATTTCACAGAAGTTTGATTTACTTGAAATTATATTCTGTTCTTTAAGTGTTCCCTTTATTTTTTTGAGCAATATATATATATATATAATATATATATATATATATATATATATATATATATATATATATAGCAATTAGGAAAGTAATCAGAACAAGGTGGCAATCACTGACATAGAACAGAATGAGTAGAAGAGTATCTGACTCATCAGTGCCTCAGCGTCCACCTACAACAGGGAGAAAAATACAAAAATACAAAGTAACACATGAAGCACAAAGATCAGACTAGTATCACCAGAAGTGCCGCCTGCCGGTATCAGCGCACGTTCCCCTACATTACAGTGACAATTATAGGAGGTGCGGGATACACAATACATGTAGGCGGGATGAGCTACAATGGAAATGGCCGCTGCTGTCAGAAGAGATGGAGATTTAATACAGATTATGAGGATTCATTACCAGAGTGCAAGGTCAAGACCCCCGCTGTGATTAACGCATGTTATGGGCAGATATCATCAACGGGGATTAAGCAGTGGGGTATTCTCCAGCAGCTGCATGGAAACAATTTTTCCACATTGTGCAAGCAAACAGGAAAATAAATAATGCCGTTGTAATGAGAAGGTCGAGAGTGACGATCCTTCGCTTACATCTGCTGCTTAAACTGATAATCCTGCTTCTTGCACTAGAACAGTGAGGATATGTGCAAACAATAAGTAAAAGCTGCGGGTTGGACGCTGCATACTTCTGCAGCGTCCAGATGTTACAGCACAGTGGATGAGATTTCAAGAAATCCTATCTCCACTATGTGTGCACAGAAACCTGCAGCTCACAGCGTAAATTGACATGCAGTGCGTCTTTCCAGACCGCAGCATGTATATTTACCTTGCGGAGACACGAGCCTCCGCAAGATGAATGTCACCTGTACAATGTATTGGACGCGGTGAATCTGCTCGGTTCAGTGAACACATGCGGAATCACCTGCGTTCAATAGACGGCAGCATTTTGGACCCAGCGGACATGTACTGCGTCCAAAGCGCTGCCGATTACTGAAAGTGTGCACATTCCCTAAAGAGGAAGTGCAATGACAGCCTGAAAAATGACAGCTGACGTCTCTCCCTTCTGTGCAGTGTGTAAAACAGGAGCATTTTCTCAGTAACACTTCTACTATTGGTATGCAGCCAGCCCCTAGACATTTTTCTTTCTAAACCCTTTTGCAACATTTGATGTACATGTTAGTCACGCATCGGTTGAAGGTGTATGGAGCAAGCTCAGGCGCGCAGTACACAGCGGGTCCCACTTAAATGTTACCGACAGTGATTGGCTAAGAGGTGAAGTTGCAGCAATCATTGTAATTGTTGTTCAAGGCAGGTTCTGATTGTATAATACAGTCACCCACTGTACATGGAGAGGGCTCAGCTCCATAAACCCACCAAAAAGTAAAAGAACATGAAGAAAATGAAGAATACCCCAAGATGAAGACCCCGAAGATCACAAAGAAGAACATGAAAATAAAAAAAGAACACGAAGACAAAGAAGAACAACAAGACAAAGAAGAATAAGGGACAACAAGAAGGACAGCACGAAGAAGAACAACAAAGACAAAGAAGAACAATACGAAGACAAAGAAGAACAACAACACAAAGACCACGAAGACAAAGAAGAACACGAAGACAACGAAAAAGAACAGGAAGAACACAGACCATGGAGAACACAAAGAAGAAGGGGCTGAATTTCTCTAAAGGAAGTGTGGGTGGGGGTCCTTTGTCGCTCTGATCCCAACCTAATGTCTTTCATGCTATGTACAGGCATAAAGGAGGCAGACTTTCAGTTTGTGGCAGGTAAGTCATTGGACAATAGCAAAAGCGATGCATGCTGGGAAAGGAAGTTCCAGCTCCTATAGTGCTGGATGAATACTATTGAATAGTCGTTTTATACTTACTAAATAAATAAAACTACATGTTAAAAGTAAAGCCCCCTTCACATGAAGTGAGATCGCTGCTGAGTCACAAGTTTTGTGACGCAACAGCGACCTCAGCAGCGATCTCGCTATGTTTGCCACGTACCAGCGATCAAGCCCCTGCTGTGAGATCACTGGTCGCGTCGGAAATGCCTGGACCTTTCTTTGGTCGTTGAGATCCCGCTGGGTAGCATGCATCGGTGTGTTTGACACCTTTTACCAATGATCTTGCTAGCGTCTCAGCACTGAGACACATAGGAGACACATCGTTACACAGGTCGCTACGGGTCGCCGATCGTTGCTGTGTCGTTGGGAAGATCTGACTGTTTGGCATCTCACCAGCGACCACAAAGCGACGCAGCAACGATCCCTGCCAGGTCGTATCGCTGTCGGGATTGCTGCTGCATCACTGAGTGTGACGGTACCCTAACTGATTGCCACAGCATGGTCAAACCTTCATTGCTTTACTAACAAAAAAATAAATAAAAGGGATCTACAAAACTTATGTCTGACAACAATCACACTCATGAAATCGCACTATAAGAGATATAAAAATGAAGACAGGCATGTGACAACTTACTTTTGCAATCTGCAGCAACACAATGCAGTGTTTAATGGATTCTACCATGCTCTAGAAAAGCAAAGACATTTCCATTAGGGTCATGGTACAGTAGTGTCCCGCTCGTCCTCTCACTAAGCTCCATCTTAGCTACACTATCTCAGTAACCTTGCATTATTTAATGGTAAACCTTCCTGGCTGCAGTCACTCACAGGAGTCCCAGGAGCTGCAGACAGGAGGTGAAAATGTGTTGCACAAGATAATAAATCCTTTCTAGAGGTATAAAGCTGATAAACAATCCTATCAAGATGGCCGGGACTAAAGGCCCCGTCTCACATAGCGACACACCAGCGATCCCGACAACGATCAGGATCGCTGGTGTGTCGCTACATGATCGCTGCTGAGCTGCCAAACAGGCAGCGATCAGGACAGCGACACTGGGGTAACTCGCCTAGTTACCCGCAGTGTACATTGGATACCAGCGCGCTGATGCAGGGAGCTGGTAACCAAGGTACATATCGGGTTTCCAGGAGCTGCGCGGTGCCTGGAAACCCGATGTGTACCTTGGTTACCAGCTCCCCTGCAGCAGCGCGCTGGTATCCAACATACACGTCGGGTTTCCAGGCACAGCCCCGCGCCTGGAAACCCGATGTGTACCTTGGTTACCAGTAGATCGCTGGTCTCCTGCCTGTCACACGCAGCGATGCTGCTGGCCAGCGGGAGACCAGCAATCAAAAAAAAGTCCTGGCATTTCTGACACGACCAGCGATTCACAGCAGGGGCCTGATCCCTGGTACGTGTCAGACATAGCGAGATCGCTGCTCAGATCGCTGTTTAGCAGCAATCTCGTTATGTGAGACGGGGCCCTAAAGCAAGTTTTGTGACGCAACAGCGATCTCCCCAGCGATATCGCTGTGTGTGACACTTATCAGCGACCGGCCACCCTGCCGGGTATTGCTGATCGTGCTCGAATGCTCTGGACCATTTTTTGATGTTGGTCTCCCACTGGCCAGCAAGCATCGCTGCGTGTGGCAGGAGGGAAACCAGCGATCAGCGAGCTGGTAACCAAGGTAAACGTCGGGTTTCTAGGCGCCGCGCGGCGCTTAGAAACCCGCTGCTTACCTTGGTTACCAGCTCCCTGCAACAGCGCGCTGGTATCTAACGTACACTGCGGGTAACTAAGCAACGTGCATCGCTTGTTACCCGCATAGTCGCTGTCCTGATCGCTGCCTGTTTGGCAGCTCAGCAGCGATCATATAGTGACACACCAGCAATCCTGACAAGCTCATATCGTTGTCGGGATCGCTGGTGAGTCGCTATGTGTGACTAACCCTAAGAACACAACGCGGCATAAAGAACAGCACAAAAATAACAGCACGTGTGGGGTTTAGATAAGAGGGGTCTCCTACAAAAAAAACGAAGAAATCACAATCATCACCTTAGGTAAATGTATTATCGGTGGGTGTCTGATTGCTGGGACTCCAATCGATCACAAAAATGGGGGTTGCGTGAATGGAGCACTAGTTGTACATGAGTGACCACTGCTCTGTTCACTTCTATGAGAGTAGTAGTGAATACGCGCAAGCCCTGCCGGTAATGGAGCTGTGTTCACACACGTACAGGAACGCTTAATTCACAAGGGAGGGACACCGGACCACTGGTCATGATCGGCGGAGGTCCTATTAGTCATTTAGAGATGGTGTGGATCGATTCTCACGTCACACAAGATGCGCTTCTATCTAGCGGACAACTTTTATGTTTTTCTCGTGGCTATAAATGTTCTTGAACCTTTTCAGAGAGCACCTGAAGGGTTAAAGTGAAGAAAAGCAAGAGTGACTTACACATGTGGTATCCTTGAGGTTTTCAATTTTCTGCAGAAAAAAAAAAAAAAACAGATAAAAAAATACTGCAAAATTATCCACAAATAAAACTGATGATTTCCATTACACTATGTCTGACGTGTAAGCAGAGCAATTATCGGCACAGAGGAATACAACATGATTGAATAGAAGGCGATGATTGCGGCGAGAAGCTGCCGGTGTCTCCCGATGCCAGGATCCGGGCTAATTAATACACAACTGCTCCCTAGGGAATATCCTGCATGCAGAGAACAGCTGCAGATCATTTACCAGTAAATTCCCTTAGGACAAGCTGAACTCCTAGAGCGATATAACAGCCCGGCAATATATATGCTCCAGTGCTGATATCAGATGACTACTACCTCCAGCGGAGAGACAAGCTGCAGAGGAACCGCCCTTTAAAGTGATCATCTATTACCATGGGGGATTGCAGCAAGTTGTGCGTCAAAAAACAAACGCTTTTTAGCGAAATTTTGCACACAGTTGTCTCAGTTCTAAATTTTGTTAGCTATTGGTTTGTTCTTTTCAAGGCTAGCACTCGAACGTCGGATCAAAATCAGAAATGCTAGTCTATAGGTGAGAAAAAATAAAATCGGACTGCACTCAGTTGACATCTGAGTGCAGTCTAATTTTCACGGACTGTCAGAATGGAGAAGGTGGAGAAACTTCCCCCTCCAGGTATGAGAAGGGCACCTTGAGTGCACCCATCGGTGAGTTTTTCTCATGCGTGGAAAATATTGACATCTGAAATAGCTCTAACGGTTTAAGTAAAGTGGATGTCCGTCAGAACTCGTGCCCACTGTGCGTTCTTTGGTACATCTGTTACTTAAAAATCTGCATGTAAAAATGAGGGTTTTTTTTTCTTTTTAAGTACGGAATTGAAGCGTTTATGTACTTTATATATTGAAAAAAAACAAAATCTCAAGAATGCACAATGAACAGAATAGAATTAATTTGGCGCAGACACTTTTGTAAGAAAAAATAAAGCTTGCAGCGCTTCTGCCTATGGGAAAAAGGCTTTATAGGGGAAACTAGTCACATGTGGTCTGTAGACGTATTGTGGCTCCATGTGGCACATCTAGGTTCGAAATGACTCAAAGTATCATCCAATGAAACATGCCATGATCTGGATTTTAACAGACAAAAAAAAAACCCTCTGTATACCACCATAAAAAAGTCTGACCATGTGCAGGGAAAGCGGGAATCCATATAATCATCATCATATGCTCCTGTGCCTGAGCCTCACTATCACTCTTTGGGCCAAATTCATTATTGCTTTGTGGCTTTTTATTTGTCTACTTTGGATGTTTTTCACTTGTTCTTTTAATGAGAAACTGTTTTTTTTTTTAGTATAGTTTTTATATGTGTTTGCTTGTTTTTTTGTCTTTTTTTGTCTGCTTGGTTTTTGCTTTCCAGATGGCAACTTTTTTACAAAGTTGCTACATTTTTGTGCAAAATGTACTCCAGTGACCTTCCCTCCGAATAATGTTATGCATGCCTGTCATTTTTGCACTAATTTAGGGACATGCAACAAGCAAAAAAAAAAAAAAAAATTTTTGATTTTGCACAACATTCATACATTTGAAGAATTTGCTGAAAAAGCAGTCAAATGCCATAAAACAAAACAAACAAACAAAAACAAAAAACACCACTGACCTTCCTCTGTTCATCATCCTTGCAGTTTTGGATTTTGTCATCAAACACCTGAAGGCAAAATAAAAAATAATAAAAAAAAAAAAGAGAAACTACAAGTTCATAAAAGAAGAAATGAAATACAGGAAAAAGTCATGGTAAAAAAAAAAAAAAAAGCAGCCCGTGAATACACAGGGCGGACGGCTGACAAATGATTATGTAGCGGAGAGACAGGAGAAGGATCATGGACATGTGCGAGCTACAATCTGCTCTGCCCCCAACAAAGGTATGTCTAATAATTACACAAGAGTCCGCAGCAGGAAATGACCTTTACACATTAGCACATATGCCAGTCACCGCCAATTAAAGGGGTCCCGCACCTTATAACGAGGAAGGATCGAAAAACCACGTAACACACGCAGCATTCACTTTCTGGGGGTCCCGGTGCTATTCTATAGACAGAGCAATGGTAGATCAGCATTTTACCGCTCTGAGCGATGATGCAAGCTGTGGTAATGCTGCGATTTTACCACTACTCACCGGGGACTCCTGAAACTGCTATAGCCGGATTATTTTAACCACTTGCAGCACAATGTATGCTATTGTGAATGCGCAGGGAGCCGCCGCAGGGCTGATGGGATTGACAACCCCACAAACTCCCAGCCTTTTAACCCTTTAAGGGTCACCAAAAATAAGGAAATATGAAAACCACCAATAAAAATAAAAAAAATTTTAAATTAATATTGTGCAAATAATACTAATGGAGATATCGGTTACGAACATACACCATGAATGGCAAAGGAACCAATCGCGGAACTGAAAAAACAAAACCCAAGGAAAAGAAACAAATGCCAAAGCAGGGAAATATAAAGACTAATAACAATGTTATAAAAACAAATATCTAAAAGCGAGGCACAAAATTAAATTGACAAAATATATATGTATCATATAAAATATGATATAATAATATTAGAAAAATAGCTGTAAATTGATATATATATATATAACAATGTATTACTGTGATAATAAATATCGAAGCATAAGAATGCATATATACATATGTGAGTATATCACAGCAATAATAATAAGAGGCTCAAATAGAGATAACCAGGCAGTGTCCAAAAAGAGTGTATATTAAAATACAACAAGGAAAAACACTATATCTGAATAACCAACACAGTAAAAGTGGCCATAGAATACTATGGATCAAATGGGATGTGCAACATTGCAAAGTGAAATACAAAAGCCGTGCACAAATAAAAAACCCCAACCTAAATAATACCTAATGGACAACAATACCTGGGAGCCAATAACCGACTGATTGCCTCAGAGAACGCGCCCCGACGCGCGTTTCGGAAAATATAATCCTTCGTCAGGGGGATTCCCTGACGGATTCCCTGACGAAGGATTATATTTTCCGAAACGCGCGTCGGGGCGCGTTCTCTGAGGCAATCAGTCGGTTATTGGCTCCCAGGTATTGTTGTCCATTAGGTATTATTTAGGTTGGGGTTTTTTATTTGTGCACGGCTTTTGTATTTCACTTTGCAATGTTGCACATCCCATTTGATCCATAGTATTCTATGGCCACTTTTACTGTGTTGGTTATTCACATATAGTGTTTTTCCTTGCTGTATTTTAATATACACTCTTTTTGGACACTGCCTGGTTATCTCTATTTGAGCCTCTTATTATTATTGCTGTGATATACTCACATATGTATATATGCATTCTTATGCTTAGATATTTATTATCACAGTAATACATTGTTACATATATATATATATATATATATATATATATATATATATAACTGTATATATCAATTTTACCAGCTGTTTTTTGCCTCATTTTATTATATTCTGTTTTATGACACAATTTTTGGTCATTTATATTGTGCCATCGCTTAATAAAGGCAATTTGTTTTTTATATACATTGTGAGTATTAGTCTTTATTACCGTTTCCCTGCTGGTTGGCTATCCCTTTCTCCTTTTCCTGGGTTGTTTGTTTTAACCCTTTAAGGGTGCAGACAGACGCCTGTTTACACCCCACCAGTACAGGGCAATCTACCGTTATAAAATAATTTAAAAAAAAAATTTGGCTTGTTAACCATCAGCTACTTTTTTTTTTATTATTTAATTTATTTTATTATTACTTTATTATTTTTAACTTTTTTTTATTTGCATATTATTATTATTACTGTTATTATTATTAACCAAGGAAGAGGAATTATTCTTAGGGCCTGTGCACACGTTGCGGATCTGCCTGCGGATTTTTCCGCACAGAATTCGCACCTCTTGGCAGAAAATGCAGGTGCGGTTTTGACACGGTTTTCCAGTGCGAGTTGCGGATTTTGCTGCGGTTCCGAAGCGGTTTTGGCGCTGCGGATCCACAGCAGAACCGGACGCCATGTACAGTACAATGTTAGTGAAGGGAAAAAAAAAAAGCTGTGCATATGATGCGGAATTTTCCGCGTGGATTTGGTGCGGTTTTAAAACCGCAGCATGTCAATTCTTTGTGCGGATTCTGCAGCGGTTTTACACCTTATTCCATTATAGGTGTAAAACCGCAGGGCAAATCCGCACAAAAACCGTGACAAAACCGCAGTAAATCCGCGCTAAAACCGCAGGTCATTTTACCTGCGGTTTTAGCAAAATCCGCAAGTAAATCCGCAACGTGTGCATGGGGCCTCAATGGGTGCAGAAACGCTACAAAACCGCACAAAGAAATGACATGCTGCGGAAAAAAAAAAAACGCGGTGAAGCCGCGCGTTTTTTTCCGCAGCGTGTGCACAGTGAAAGTTATTTTCCATAGATTTACATGACACTGTGCCCTGCCTGCGGAACCGCAGGGCTAAAACCGCTAAGGAACCACAGGCAAATCCGCAACGTGTGCACAGGCCCTTATAGTCTATTTTCTTTTTCTATGAGTTGGCTGGTTGGACTAATATAAAACTAATTTTTTTTCCTCCATGGAGATTTGCCTGCAAATAAAAGTTCTCATACACCTTTAGGTCTCATCAATGAGTGTAAGGGTATGTTCACACGTGGTGTTTTTTTTCTGCAGCAAAAACCAGAGTGTAAAATACTTGCACTTTTGATGCGTTTTTCTCTCCCCACGGTGATAAAACGGTGCAAAAACTTTTGGATCTTGCTCACTTTGCTGGCAGTGAAAAACTGTTTTTGCCATAGGAAAAAAAAAAAAAAAAGCAGCAACACAACATGTGTGAACACTGCCTTATTCCAATCTGAACTGTGCATTTAAAAGCTTAGAAGTCAGAGAGAAATGTGTGGAGGCAAAGTAAAGAACTAATCTGGTCCAAAATTGCAGTCGGGGAATTCAAAATGACCTGCACAGGCCGCTGGTCTATATAATGGGAGGACTGGCCCTGCTCAGGACATAGTCTGCACACAAGGTTTTGGTGCCTTGTTCTGGACATTACGGGCTGTGATTACAGATGCAGCTTCTCCAAATACACCTGGAATCCGTAGACCATTCCCTCCTCCTACAGATTCTCTCATCTCTTGGCATCACAGACTTGGCCCTATCCTGGATCTCATCATACCTAACAGACCGAACATTTAGTGTCTCCCTCTCACACACCACCTCCTCACCTCGCCCCCTGTCTGTCGGTGTTCCCCAAGGCTCAGTCCTAGGACCCCTACTCTTCTCCATCTACACCTTCGGCCTGGGACAGCTCATAGAATCCCACGGCTTGCAGTATCACCTCTACGCCGATGACACGCAGATCTACCTATCTGGACCTGACCTCACCTCCCTACTGACCAAAATCCCACAGTGTCTGTCTGCTATCTCAGCCTTCTTTTCTGCTCGCTTTCTCAAACTGAACATGGACAAAACAGAATTCATCATCTTTCCCCCACCTCATTCTACCCCTCCACCAGGCCTATCCATCAATGTCAATGGCTGCTCGCTTTCCCCAGTCCCACATGCTCGGTGCCTTGGGGTGATCATCGACTCTGCCCTCTCTTTCAAACCACATATCCAAGCCCTCGCCACCTCCTGCCGCCTCAAACTCAAAAATATTTCCCGGATCCGCTCATTCCTCAACCATGAAACCACAAAAACACTAGTGCACGCCCTTATCATCTCCCGCCTCGACTACTGCAACCTCCTACTCTCTGGCCTCCCCTCTAGCACTCTGGCACCACTCCAGTCCATCCTACACTCTGCTGCACGACTAATCCACCTGTCTTCCCGCTATTCCCCTGCCTCCCCACTATGCAAGGCCCTTCACTGGCTCCCTATTGCCCAGAGGCTCCAGTTCAAAACCTTAACCATGACATACAAAGCCATCCACAACCTTTCTCCTCCATACATCTGTGACATGGTCTCCCGCTACCTACCCACACGCAACCTTCGATCCTCTCAAGATCTCCTTCTTGACTCCCCCCTCATCTCTTCTTCCCACAACCGCATACAAGACTTCTCCCGGGCTTCCCCCATACTCTGGAACTCTCTGCCGCAAAACATCAGACTTTCACCAACAACGGAGACCTTCAAGAAAAACCTGAAGACCCACCTGTTCCGACAAGCCTACAACCTGCAATGATCCTCAGTGTACTGAACCATCGCACAACCAGCTCTACCCTCTCCTAGTGTATTCTCACCCATCCCTGTAGACTGTGAGCCCTCGCGGGCAGGGTCCTCTCTCCTTCTGTACTTATGCGTCCCTTGTCTAGCACATGTTTATTGTATCTGTCTATATTTTTCCCCTTTTCATATGTAAAGCGCCATGGAATAAATGGCGCTATATAAATATATAATAATAATAATCCGACCTTATGATGCAACCCGGGAAAGAGCTGTAAAGGGTTACATGCGGACATACTCCGGTCCATAACACACCAGTCACGTCCTCGAGATACAACGCTGCCAGTGACAGGATGTCTGCAGGGAGCGGACCTCAGGATAAGAGATGGTGACTTACTGTAGTGACCGCATGGCTGTACTATACTCCGGACATATTGGGAGCTGAGAAACACGATGCACAGCCAGAAGGATCAAGTAACTTTATGTAGACTATGAACTCCTACACCCCTCTTATTGTATATACAGCCATGTAGCACATGTCATCTGTAGCAATTTCCTACCTATGGTCGCACTCTGTTAAGAGTCACAGGTCGAACTGCGAAGCACCGAGTTGCATGATGCGGCAGAGCTTCTTAAGGACCTAACACTTTTCTCCCAGGAGGCCGGAACAAGGACAGAGCTAACAGTTTACCAGGGTTGCTCAATCTCCCATTCCTGGTCTGAAAGGACGTTTGGGTCTGTATCTGTGTTACCTGTGCTTGTTATTAGACCAAACAAGGCAAGTCTTTGTTGTCCGACCATCACAATCCCTTTGTATGCCAGACCAACGCCCTAACCCCATAACTTCCCTCTCCAAAATCACTGATGGAGAGCTTGCTCATCTTCTCTCCAAATCAAACCTCACCACTTGTGCACTTGAACCCATCCCATCTCCTCACACCAACACATATCCCATCCCTAACCCATGTCTTCAACCTATCACTAGCTTTTGGTACCTTCATATCTGCTTTTAAACACACCACAATCACACCTATCCTCAAAAAGCCATCCCTTGACCCGAGCGCTATGTCCAGCTATCTTTGCTCCCAAACTCCTTGAACAGCACGTCCACGCTGAACTTTCCATTCACTTTGAGTCTAACTCGCTCTTCGACAACCTACAATCTGGCTTCTGTCCCCACCATTCCACCGAGACTGCCCTGACGAAACTTACTAACGACTTACAGCCAAAGCCAACAGACAATTCTCTATATTCCTCCTTCTAGACCGACTGTCCTCTGCCTTCGACACAGTTGACCACCGCCTCCTACTACAGATCCTGTCTTCCTTTGGTGTCAAAGACCTTGTCCTATCCTGGATATCCTCATACCTACCACCAGCACATTTAGCGTTTCCTACTCCCACACTACCTCCTCAACTCGCCCCCTCTCTGTTGGCATCCCTCAAGGCTCTGTCCTAGGACCCCTTCTCTTCTCAATCTATACCCTTAGCCTGGGACAACTCAAAGTCCCATGGCTTCCAGTACCAGATCTATATTCTGATGACACTCAGATCTACCTCTCTGGCCCAGATGTCACCTCTCTGCTCTCCAGAATCCCAGAGTGTCTATCAGTGATATCCTCCTCCTTCTCCTCTCGCTTCCTCAAACTCAATGTAGACAAATCTGAACGAATTATCTTTCCTCCATCTTGCATATCTTCCCTACCTGATCTATCCATCACAATAAAAATTCACCTGTCCCGGTAATCCACTGCCTCGGAGTAACCCTTGACTGCCCTGTCCTTCAAACACACATCTAAGCTCTCGCCACCTCCTGTCACCTCCAGCTCAAACATGTTTCCAGAATCCGTCCTTTCCTCAACCCTCACTCTACCAAAATGCTTGTGCATGCCCTAATCATCTCCCACCTCGACTACTGCAATATCCTCCTCTGTGGCCTACCTTCTAACACTCTCGCACCGTTCCAGTCTATCCTTAACTCTGCTGCCAGACTAATCAATCTCTGTCCTCGCTACACTCCTGCTTCCCCTCTTTGTAAATCCCTTCACTGGCTCCCAATTTCCCAGCGTATCCAGTTTAAACTACAAATCCTGACCTACAAAGCCATCCATCACCTTTCTCCTCCGTATATTTTCGAACCAATCTCTCAATATCTTCCCTCACGTAATCTCCGGTCCTCCCAAGACCTCCTTCTCTCCTCCATGCTTATTCGCTCCTCACCCAATCGCCTCCAAGATTTCTCCCGAATATCCCCCATCGTCTGGAATTCTTTGCCCCAACAAGTCCGGTTATCCACCACATTTGGAACCTTCAGACGAAACCTGAAAACCCATCTCTTCAAAAAAGCTTACAGCCTGCAATGACCCCGCGGCCACCTCAACACCATCGGAGCTGCTGCAACCCCGGACCTACTGTCTCCTTCCCCATAATCCTGTAGAATGAAAGCCCGCAAGGGCAGGGTCCTCTTCCCTCTGTACCAGTCTGTCATTGTTAGTTTTGTTTACTGTAAGTGTTAGTTGTATTTTGATGTAATCCCCTTCACATACACAGCACCATGGAATTAATGGTGCTATATAAATAAATAATAATAATCTTATCCCACAGCACTACTAATGGACAGCACTGAAATGCCGAGGCATATACATGGCTAACATCATACGGGCAGCGTTCGACAGCTGTCAGGTTCCCTTTAAACGTTCATTCCTAGGTTTAGTGCTCCTTTATGGGTTAATCGAGGCCAGAAGTGATCAGTCTGAGCCCTTACCAATACCATACCTGAACAGTAACGCAGGAGAAAGAAACAAAAAGGAAGAAGTATGGTATTTCCCTATCTGCAGAGTTTCTTACCTTTATCTGATCTATTAAGATCTGAAGATAAGCGTCTGACTCGGCAAGCTTCTTATCGAAGTCCTGAACGCTTGGAACGAATCCAGACTCCACACCCTGAAAAATAAAATGAAATCGTACTGTGAAATTAGTGTCTGCAGATCAGAGCCGCGGTCACGAGGAGGATAACCAGACGGAAGCCTGCGAGCGCGCTACTGACACTGAAGATTACAGCTTGGCCGCGCTAATGAGGCTTTACCGTGAAACAGATACCAGAACTCATCAATGAGAGCTATCGAAAAGGAAAAAAATAAGAGCAAAAAAAAAAGTTCCAGCCGGAGGTGTACGGACACGGGATGCTGGAAATAGAACAATCTAATACTCTTGCAGCGGAGCCTGCAGTGTACACAACACTCACACTGGATGCAACCAGGAGAAATAGGGCAGGAAAAAAAAAAAAAGAAGAAAATTTGCTTTTTTTATGGAGTATGAAGTAATGCATTGGAAAAATAAACCTCACCCAAAACCCAGCAAGAAAAGCTGCAGATATAAAGCATTGACCCTGGCGCATACGAGGCAATAAAGAGGAAAGTAACACTGATAGAGTTTATTCTCTCCTTCACCGACCTCCAGTTTCCAGCGTCCTCATCTGCACCGCGCTTCATTTCGGTGTCATCTCTAAAAAGGGCAGAATGGCTGTTTTATGCC
Source organism: Oophaga sylvatica (assembly GCA_033576555.1). Taxonomy (NCBI): domain Eukaryota; kingdom Metazoa; phylum Chordata; class Amphibia; order Anura; family Dendrobatidae; genus Oophaga; species Oophaga sylvatica. Next base: position 91,142,187 of record JARQOD010000009.1, on the reverse strand, counting down.
ACTTATCTCACATAGGGAGGGGGCGCCGCTCCAGACGGCTGCTCTGCCAGCTCTTGGAAGAGAACAAGCGCTATATCCTCCCATTACACAGTGTTTTTCTCAGGGACGACACCCACACGGGATACTAAGCACCTAAGCCTTGTTCTATATACGCACCGAGCGACCTGTAGGGACGGTGCTTACACAGGAATAAGCCCTGACACCGCACAGATGGGTTCATGGTGACGTGCGGCTTCACGAAACGGATAGCACCGCAGGTTTCATCCAGTAAGCTGGCAAGAGCGAGCCACCACGGGGCCGGTCATCTTCTGTGCCACAAATGCCAACCGCTCCTTCTACAGATGGCAGGGCTACTTCTAGAAAATCACAAGCTAAATAACAAATCTGTTTACACGCTCAATAGTGATGAGCGAACGTGCTCGGATAACAGGATAACCGAGCGTCTTCGGTTGCTCGAGTCCCCGCGACTGCATGTCTCGCGGCTGTTCAACAGGTGCAACACATGCAAGGACAAGCCTGTTTGTTAGGCAATCCCTACATGTGTTGCGCTTGTTGAACGGTCGCGAAACATGCCAACTGAAGCCGTGGGGACTCGAACATATTTTTCGAGGACGCCGAAGACTCTCGGTTAGCACCCGACCACGCTCAGATAACACTATCAGAGCACGTTCGCTCATCACCAATACCCAGTACAAAAATCACCATCTTTAGCGCCACCTTAAAAGGGTGGTCTCCATTCAGAAACCCTTAAGCCAAAGGTTGAGATATTTGGAAAACAAAGTGAGTATTACTAACCCTCTTTGGGTCTAGAACTGTCTCCAATGTTACTGGGGTGATGTCAAGTTGACAGCGCTGCAGCCGATCAGTGAGCTCAGCTGCTCTTGCTATCTACGCGGGCAGAGCTGATGAGCTGCAGCGCTATCGACATGACGTCACCGCTGCAGTCAAACCATAAAGACCAGAGTAGAATCGAAGAGACAGCGCTGGACGTGGGGAGGGTAAGTAACACCCAGTTTGTTTTTTTTAGAACCAAGATATGGTATAAAGTTTTCTGAAAAATTACAACCCCTTTAATATATTGTGCCAATGTTCCAAATCTGGTTACGTTTCCAAGATATGAAAGCAAAATCCCGGAAGTGAAGGTAAGACGCAAAGTTACAATGCAGCAAAACACAACAGCGCTAGAGATAAAATATGTAACAAGTAAAGAAGTGAAACAAATGTCGATGTTTCTGGAAAGAAAGTGTCGGCCGAGGTGAGGAAACCTGAAGAGGAGACGATCAAGGTACAAGAAGGACATCTGATATGATGAGGAAAACATAAGGTGTGATGGGTGAGCGGAGACTGGAATGCGAATACACAACATGGGCATCAGCTGGGCCCTCCACTGTGCCCCCCCCCCCAGCTATACAGTCATAGGTCTGGAGACTTTCCTGGCATTTTCCCCAAACAGAAAGCCTAACTGGGTACTGTCCTTCTCCATTTATGAGCCACTTCATCCCTCCCCCCTAGTCTCCTAAACTCACCATTCAAACTGAGAAAACAGCTCAAAACAGACTTTCAGAACAGTGAGGCATCAGGTTACATCTCCTACTATATTCTATTGAGAAGAGGGGAGGAGGAGTGAGAAAACAAGAAGAGGGAGACAAAGACCGTGCTGAGCTGGATTCACATCTACACTGATCAGTGATGCTGTATACCATAATTTTCTCCAAGCTGCTGCTTGTATCTAAGTGCTAACTAAAAAATGAAAGCAGGAATCTGTGTATGGGATAGATGATAGCGGCCAGTCTCTACCATCTCAGATTCAACTGTAAAATTAAGAGAAAGAGCCTGAAAAGGGGGGAAACTGATGAAAATGTAGGGTAAAAGTCAAATAAATGGCCAGAGGTGCGGGTTATTCTAAAAAGTTACTGGAAAGTAAATGTTGTTACGTGAATAGAGCCTCAAAGGAGAAATTCTGGTTGGAAGAAGTGGTCACCTACCCACAGGGTAAGCAATACCTTTTGAATCAGAAGGGTTGAACTGCTAGGACCCCCACATCCAATATCAAGAATGTGGCTCCTTTATACCAGGTAGTAGAGCATTCGTGTTCGTGCGCTGCTCCATTCATTCTCTTTGTACTTTACTTTTTATGTCAAACCGTATATTGAACATGGGAGCTGCAACGGAGCAGTATGGGAACGAGTAATAATGGCTGCAATCTTACTAATCTGACACCTGATCGCAGCGCTACAGATTATACGCAGCATTTCTCTTTGAAGTTGTGCTGCACAGTCTGAACTCTGTCTACAGCTATCGTGGCTGGGGTGGAGGGGACGGGTTGAGCTGTAAATAAGAAGGGGGCTTATTATATGGACCAGTCAATAAATCAGCGAAGCAGGAGCGCTGAATAGACAGTCAGCTTGTGCTGCCAAAATCATCAGGGGAGGAGCAGAGGGATGAATAAGGTATTTGTGTAATACCGGTGTGATGTCTGTGCCAAAAAGTAATCGCTTACCTTCAAAGAGCTAATAACAAAGCCTCAGAAGTGGCTGTAATGTGCACTCCTGGACGGTGGAAGAGTAACATGGGAGAGTGAAGACAACAAACACACACCCCATAATAAAATAAAAGGACTTTTAATAAAGCACCACCCTGGTCAGAAAACGTAAGAAAAACTCTCGCTCTCTTCATTATATTCCAAATTGTACAGAGTCGGTAAGTTCCCGTCCATAAAAGAGGCAAAAATTCTGGGTTGATGGGTGTTCGACCAATTGTGCCAAAAAACAGGGCTTTCAAAATCCCCGATGTCCATAAAGCAAAGGTCAAGCATGCATAGTTCCACTGCATTCAAAGAACAGGGCTAACTTACTTGTTGGGGGTCTGAGCATAGGATCCCCAGCACTACAGCTATTCTTTCCAGCAGACAAAGGGTGGAGCGGAGGTTGAGCACCATAACTCCATTCAGGACAGAGTTCTAGCCCCATTCTCCCAACTGCTGGGTGACCGAACACGGGGTCCCCCGGCGATCAGTACATGCACTGATGTAGTCACAAACTCAACTTCCTTCCTGCCTTTTCCTGTAATGGATGTAGGCACAGGCAGTACTGCTTCCTTGCCTCTTCCTGTGTGGTGAATCTTGCCTAAGCGCTTTAGAAGGCCGCCATACACATTTACATTGGCCAACAGTCGCTCCTGTCCAGGATGACAGCAGATATTCTTCATCTAAAAGTTCCTAAAACTACGATTATAGGCGTTTCATGAACTACTTTAATGGCTCGTCAACACTGTGGCTGCGTATTATCAATGTCTGGATGTAAGGGTGCAGTGATATAGAAGGTACAAGCCGCAGAGCTCAGTGATTGACTGCAGAGGTGATGTGCACGGTCAGCATGATGTCACCACTGCAGCAAAACACAATGAGATCGGAGCAAAGCGAGGGAGCCAGGGATAGACTAAAGGAAGGCAAGCATTTGCTCTGTTACGTTACATATATAAATGCGTTTGGAAATCCACTTTTTGTTAAAGTGGAAAACCCCTTGAAGTCATAAAATTCTGACTTCCCACAACAGTCCATAGAGGGCGCTGACAATCCGCTCAATGTACAACAGTAACAGTAAGTGCCCTCTAGTGGTGCAATCAGGTAACCAGAATCTTTTCTAGCAAGGATATATGCTGAGTATTTGGGGAAGTGTTTTGGATAAAAGGATCTGGAACTGCTGTAAAAAAAAAAAAAAAAAAGATATAATTCTGCAACAAAGAATTGAGGAAAGTAGCATTTTTGAGTTCCAAAATTCTCCTCCCCCCCAAAAAAAATGTCTAAAATGCTCTGTGTAATAAAATAATACTTGAATATTATTAGGACGAGTAGAACCTTCCTATAAATCCCCAGCTTTGCTGCTATAAGTAGCTGGTAAATATTACATGAGGTGCATATGTGCCCCATCTCACACTGTAAAGGACTCCGATCCTAGGGACAAGCATGTGCTGTACTGCAATCCATTCATACGGGGAGGGGGGTATTGCTGTAAAGCTGCTTGGCTTGTGGATGTGAGCGAGGAAATGTGGGACAGCTGGGAGATCTCTCCGATGCGAAGCACAGATTGGTGGAAAAATAACGTAAGAAAGATTAAGAGATAAGACCCTTCTATTCATCAGTACAGTATGAGAACCAGAGCGATGGAAGCCACCGAGAACATAGTAAAATAAATTAATCTTCAGTTTTTAGCTCCTTATTACAGAAAAAAGAAAAAAAAAACACAAATAAAAAGTGCAGCGATTCCCGGGCTCCAGAGAGTCGTTCATCTGATTCTTGCACCCCTATATACGTCACAGGAGCAAAGATGGTCAGAAACTAGGAAACGTCTCACCAATTCATAGGGTTCTTAAAAGGAACCGGTCAGAGGATTCATGCTGCCCCAATCATGAATCTGATCCTGCCTTAACAGATTGAAGAGATGATCGAGGACTATGGGGAGACACCCAGGCGGCTTCTCCCCACGCTGCTCTAGTTGATTGACAGGTGACCACCCATGGTTTGGGCAGGACAAATTCAATAACTTGCGGATGTCACCAATCCAGAGACCGGGGCTCTGAAATGCCCGTCTCGAGTTTAGCGGTGGCCGAGCATCCACAGCCCCGTTCCGTTCATTATCTATGTCACTGCCAGACCTAACCAGGTACAGCGCTGGGCAAATTACTATCAGTCCCACAGACAATGAACGGAGGGGAAAGGGCTGCATACAAATCTACAGCACAGCTACATTATTAAAAGCAGAAATCTATGCCAAAAGGCTCGTACACGCTGGCCGACCACAGGCCGATCGGCTACATAGAAGAAGGCGTTTATTAGCCTGTTTAGGCAGGTTCCAATGAGCAACAAACAGCGGTTAGTACGTGTTCACATTGAATCCTCCCAAGAAATTTGTAATATATAGTGTTAACGGTAACCTGTCAGCAGGATTGTGCACAGCAACCTACACACAGTGTCAGTTCGGCGCCATTATACTGATGAGGCTGGTGTCACACATGCGTGTGTGCGGCTGCATAGAAATACACTTAGCCGCATGATCCGGTCCGAGTGCCGGCGGCAATGCGAAAGACTCATGCGAGTTTCTCGCATCACACACGCAAGTGTGACACCGGCCTTAAAATGATATCTGGGTGATGAAATCCGTCTTGTAGATTGTTGTTTAATCTTTATTTTCAGTTTTGAGTTAATGATCTGCTCGTGCTCCGGGGCGGCCTATGGGGGGTCTGCATGTGGTGCTCTGATTAGGTATTCACCAGTATGCAGCATGAATGCATCTATAATAAGTAGTAATGGTATACATTAATTCATTAAAAAAAATAAAAAGATAACAGTCCGAAAATGGCGCTGGTCGCGCATGCGCAGTAGCAACGATCCGATAGCTGCTATTGCACAGGTGCCGGCTGTGCCATATTGCTAGAGGAAAAAAATTGCCTCCTCCAAGATGGAGCTGCCGGCGCCTGCCCTGCACGGTAGCATCTATCGGATCACCATGTCCACCAAGATGCCGCCGGCCGCGCCTGCACGGTCGCTGCTAATGCAAAGGGGCGGCGCCATTTTCAGAGTTTTTTTTTTTAAATTATTTTTAGGAATTAATATATACTATCAAAAAAATAATTAAATACACATTATAGATGAGGGACCAGTGACCTGTCAGAAGCCATACTGGTGAATACCTAATCAGAGCACCACATGCAGACCCCCACAGGCCGCCCCGGAGCACGAGCATCTCATTAACTCAAAACTGAAAATAGAGATTAAACAACAACCACAAGATGGATTTTATCACCAGGGATCATTGTAATCAGTATAACGGCACCGACCTGACTCTGAGTGTAGGTTACTGAGCACAATCCTGCTGTTACCTTTAAACAAAGGCGGCTACCTATATTTTAGGGTAAAAACCCAATGTGACCCCGGTTTCATGCCTCCTCTGGAAATGCCCCTTTTAGTCCTATACCTGCTACCAAGGAACATTTTTGCAAACTAGTCATTTAAGACTGGGCTCGGATACCACCGCGTTGCGTGCACAAGCACTGAGGGTCCTGTCCATTTTCCCACATCCTGTTTTGTGGCACTCATCTGGATAAGTTTACTCAAGCAAAAGGTGCACAAACATTCACATTGTTTGAGCAGACAGAACATGACTGCAATGTGACAATCACATTCCTACACAATACAAGAACTTCTAGTGGATCCTCTGCCGCCTCCGCTCAGCATAGAAAGTGCAACTCACAGGACACTGCTCCCCTGTAACCTGCATGAAAATGGGAAACTTACTGACATCTGATCATTTCTGCAAACCCCGATTTACCATTCATTTAGGACCCTCGTATCTTAGCCTAAGTGGAGAGCAGCTACATAGAGGGTCTTTACCCCCCTGAGGATCTGTACTGTCCTGAACTGCAAAGAAAACAGATCAAACCCTTACTGGCACGTTTTCCCACAGATTACTGCTGATTGCTGGGGTTTTCAGTAGAAGGACACTAAGGCCATGTTCACACGTTGCTTTTTTGCAGCCATAACCAGATGTCTTCTTGGTAAAAAAAAAATAAAATCCACACAAAAAGTAGGGTTTGCTGCTTTTTTTTTTTCCCTGCGTTTTTCTGGATCCCAAAGTTCAGATTTGCTTCTACCATACAAGCATGAACAATGCAAAATGTTCGGCCACCGATGCAAGACCTATGTGAAACCATAAATCACTTTTGGAAAAAAAGGGCAGTTTGATCAAATTATTTAGTGGAAAACTTTTTTTTTTTTAATACCTGGAAAAAATTGCGACTATTCAGAACAAATGAAAAAACAGCGGGGAAGGGGTGGAGGGTCTGAATTCGTCGGGCATAGTTTACCCAAGACATCGGAAGGCACTGAGATCCTTGGGTAATGTTCAATTTCACACATTGGTCGGGCAACGTTTACTTTCACATGTCGGGCTCAGGTGAGGACACCAAGACATTTTAGTTTAAATTTATGAAGAAAAAAAAAATCAAAAGTAAATGTGTTTCACATCCTGCTGTGCCTGCTATTTTTCACTAAAAACGCTGCAAAAACTGATGTCAACGTTTTTTTTTTTATTTAAACTTATTTAGTTGCTTTCTATGGGTGAAAAAAACCTGTAAAAACGCTGAAGGAAGTGACATGCCACAGTTTTCAAAATAGCAGCAGTTTTTCAATTCCGGCACGGGGTAAAAAGAAAAAAAACAAGAAAAAAAAAAACAAGCGTGCATGAAATTTCTGAAATCTTAGATTTTGCTGATACTGTAAAAAGCAGCTTTTAATTTGCATAAAAAACAGCAAAAAAGCAATGTGTGTACATAGCCAATTGGCAGAAGCACATGCCAGAAAAGCTGCAGCAATGCAGCAAAAAAAGTGCAGCATTTTACATTTCACGAGTACAACAGCTGCACAGTTAAAATTCTTATCCACGCATAGCAGATATTTTCCATATTGCAGCGACAATTTGATTTTTTTTTTTTTTTACAAGCAGCATGACAATTGATGTAGCGGACCTGCAGAACTTCCCCACTGAGCTCATTGAGAATGTCAATTTCTGTACTAAAATCCACCATAAAAAAAAAGAACTGAAAAAGTATTAAAAAAAAAAAAAAAAAGCACACATACCAAGACTGACATGAAAACACTGCAAGGAGCGAGAGAAGAGGAGAGAATTTGCGTTTATTAGTTTGTGAAGTGCTCTCAGCAAGATCCGCAATATTTGGATGGTGATCGGGGACTTGCCGCTGCAGACTTTACGGCGGATAACACAGCTATGGTGATAGATTTTCACAGATATTATACATTGTTTTATGTAGCTGCATTCAACAAGTGCATAAAAGTCTCATCGATTGATACAGGAGCGAAGAAAGATGAAGAAATCTCCCACATCAATAACAATGATGGTTGTATGACTCATTTATATTGTGTTGTGTCTGTGCTTTGGTAATTTGTTTATATGTGGCGGTGAATAGTTATTACTCTGTAACACCCTGCGATTTCCTGCTATGGTTGTATTGAGCTTAGTCCAGACCTCCTCTGGTAGTGACACCAGCATAAACACTGCGCCCCAGCCAGGAGCTTCATGGCCGAGCAGCAGCTATAGCCTTATGTAAAGAAAACACACACGAGAGAGAGCCAGGGGGATACGGATATGTGACGGAGCTTACACAGTCGCACCTCTCTGGCGCCCCCTTACCCTCAGGTCAGTCAGGTAACTGCACCTAGGATAAATAGTTGCCGGAGAGGCTGCCCTGTCACGTACTGACTGGTTATCGGGACACTCTGCAGTGAGGGTGGTATATATCACCAATTATTTATATAAACCTCCGATCCGTCACTGCCAGGATCCCCCAATAACACCAGAACGGTATGCTGCCACCAGTTCCTCCTTTAGATATAAGCCCGGTCCGTTAACAAGCTTATATCGGGTCAGATACCAACCCCAGGTAGCGTATAAGTACTAGCCAAACTCACGGACGTGGGAAATCGGGTTTCGTGCCGAAAGGCGCACTAGATGCTACAAATATACATACAGAGTAATATACAGAGATTACAGCCAGAAGTACAGATAAAAGAAGCGTACAGGTTGGGGATAGCAGTTAGCTATATGTGTCACGTTACCGGTCCATATATCTTGTAGAGGTGGGGAAGCTCTCGATTCCACAGGCACCTTCTTAGTTTCTGGTCCGTCTCCACACGTGACGTGGCTTTCATGGCAGATCAAAGACCAGGCTAAATGTGTGTAGCTAGCTTTTAACCCCTAGCTCGCCCCTCCCATATTTGCCACCGCCACTCTGGGTTGGACTGAATTCTCCTCCCTTGATCTCCTAGCTGAAATAATTCCCAATAACTAGCATGGGTCATAACTTCCTAGCGGGAGGTCCAAATGGGACGACTGACGTCTCAACGGGTTAGCTGGGGCTAGACCTATCTGGAGAGTCCAAATTTGGGTCGGCTAAGTGGTTCTGGAGAGCCAGTCTTGGTAGCTCAGTATCCAGGACAGCTAGAGAAATAAGAGAAGCAGGGGTGCTTGCGGATGGCCTCCAGGGTTCTGTTGGACTTACCCCTGAGATTCACGGTTCTCTCATAATTCATCTCTGGGTGTCAGTGCCCAAGTTTCTCGAGCTTCCTGTGATGTTGGCGGCTTGCACAAAAGACAGCAGGGGCCTAGCTCTGCCCCTCCTTGCCTTCATTAACACGTGGCCTCTAATTCTCTGGCCATTTGACAAAAGTTCTCTTCTTCTGGGGATTTGTGTACTTCTCCCAAGGGTGGGGGCCACTTCAGGAGTGGAGAAAGATCTCTGGACAATATATTGGGCCTGAATTAATAAATGCAAAATGGAGTCTCCCTCGTCCCCACACCTTACATTACCAAGCACAGTGCTAAGCATTGGATGAAGTGGTGTAAAGCCACCACTGGACTCTGGAGGAAACGTGTTCAGTGCAGTGACTGATCACACTTTTCTATCTGGAATCTGATGGAGGAGTCTGGGTTTGCTGAATGTCAGGAAAACGTTACCCCCTGACTGAATTGTGCCGACTGTACAGATGGTGGAGGAGGATAATGCTATGGGATTGTTATCAGGGGCGGCCTCGGCCCTTTAGTTCCAGTGAAGGGAAATCTTAATGCTTCAGCACCAGAGATTTTGGACAATTGTAGCTTCCAAACGTGTGAAAACTGTTTTAGAGAAGACCTTTGTCTGTTCCCCATGACTGTGACCAGTGCAGGAGGCCCATACAGACATGGCTGGGGGAGTTTGGTGTGGAAAACATGACCGGCCGCACAGAGCCCGGACCTCAGCCCCATCCAACACCTTAGAGATGAACTAGAATGTAGACTGTGGGCCCGGCCTCCCCATAAAATTGGGGTCTGACCTCATAAATGATCTTTTGGATGAGGGGACAAGATTTCCCATAGATATCTCCAAAATCTTGTAGTAAGTTTTCCCTGAAGAGCAGAAGCTGTTCTATCTGCAGAGGGGCCGACTCCATATTAAGGTCTATGGATGGAGAATGGGAGGTCAGAGAAGCTCCTGTAGTGTAATGTGGAGGGGGCACATACTTTGTCCATATAGTGTATGTGGGGCAATACTTCTATAGTGTCTATGCACTGCGGGTGGTATGTGAGAGGCAGTAATGTCTCCCCACCCTGGAGGTGACAGACCCATGTCCTATCTGACATGTCACTCGCTCTGATCGTGATCAGCAAGTCCAAACGTAAAGAACTGATTAGTGACGGATCACTTCCCATTTCACAACCCCATGACTACAGCTCAGAGCCAGAAATATTACACAAGCAGAGCGGTCAGGCCTGAACATCCGAGAGCAGCGCCATACAGCGACTACAGATCCGGACACTACTCGGGCGACTTTCTACAAGTGCCCCGTGTGCAGTTACATCACCAGGTGATGGCACCCCGACGCGCGCTGCTGTCTGCCGCTGAATCAGCTATGTGCACCATAACAGGGATGGCTCTGCAGCAAACACCTGGATTAATAAAATATCCACAAATCTGCTGTATGTGAACATTCCCTAACGGTAGAGTGCCAAGGTGACCTGCCGCCTGTGGCAAAAAAGTCATGCCCACCTGTGGGGGAGTGAATGAGCCCCAGACTGTGCTCCAACACCAAGGAACTACCGGAAAACTTGTGTGCACCCCCCCCCCCTCACCATTTGGCAGCTAACGGCAGAACAGGCCCGTACACCGACAAAGTGCCCGATGCGTTACTTCATACGTCCATGTTAGCCAATAGTGAACTCAGCCCGGCAGACACTTTAATGGACGTCCCAACGTTGAAGAACGTATTATTGTGTCTATCTCTATTCTGTGGTGGCTGACAACTGGGAACAATAGCTTCTAAATCAATTATATAACAAAACGGTGATAAGATCAACTTTTGGTTTAGTCTGCCTTTAATTTCTAAGTGACTCCCAGGGGACACGGGTAGTGGAGATAGACAACATCTGGATGGAAGACAGCAAAGACCAGGAGTGGAGAAACCAGGGGTCCGGGAAATACGGGGGGCTGCATCCACCTCCGAAGATGCAAACAGCATAAAGCGGTGCAATATGCTGACTTACTGGACTGCACAGGGCCCGTATACCGTTCATGCTCAGGGGGTCTCTTCTGTCTGTATAAACAAAAATGGCTTCCCCTGTACAGAGTATATATGTATACTAGAAGGACACTTACTGCAATATATATGTTTTATTATGTGCATCTAGATCTCAGACAACAGGCACAAAATGTAATGCCCATTCTCATCCCTAATATCACCACCTAGATCAGCTCAGTCATGCTTCCCCTCCCCCTCCATCCAGAGCACGACGACCCTCAGCAGAAGGTATATACGTCTTTATTTAATACCGCCATACAGTGCTGTGCGTCTCTGTCCTTGTATGACCTCCTGCCATTCCAGAAAACCCCCATGACAATCACTTTGCACAGAATAGGGGCCCCAGTCTCCATTTTTCCTGCCCCCCCCCACCAGTCACAAGCTGGTTGACATGATAACAATGACAGGAGGACGCCGGCGGCGCTGCCGTTACTTACGCTGCTGCAGCCTTCCCCGGCCATTGTGATCACACAGCCCTGTAATCCTCATCGGCGCTGGCGACATGCATGCTTTTTACTTACAGGATCAGAGTATCCAGCTACTTCCTCTGCACTCTCCTGACCTGCTGCTACTCACCTCCCACCAAGCAACCATTGGACGGGTGCAGCTTACATATCAAAAACATCCGTGTCCATTGGGTTTCTGGGGGGTCACATGACGCCGTGCGCGGTTTAGTAATCACTGGGGAACATGCCAGCTCTGATTCACATCATGCTCGGCTTAGTAATCAGTCTATTGCTGCTATCAGATACCATTACGGATTTGTTAACCCCATTGTTCCGGGATGTGAGCGGAGTTTACAGCACTGCGGGCGAACGCGACGCCATCTAGCCATCATATGATCATCAAAACAATACTGTTCTCTTTTGCAGACATTCACCACATAATTGCCGGTCACGTATCAGACATTACTAATGAGTATTAAGTGCGAAGATCCTGCCGTTAACTTCACCCTCCTGCCTGCCTTCTCACCTCTGCTCATTTTACAGGCTGCCTCCACTGATGATGCCAGCAATAAAGGAAGGGGATGAAATCTGAGGTGTCCCTGAAGTCGCACAACTATTTTACGATTTGCAAACTTAAAAAAAATAAATAAATCTAATCGAATTTAGGTCCGTTAACACTTGTTTATGGCCCATTTTTTATATACAGTCATGAGGCGCTCGTCAAAGGGTTATTCCCATCTTCATTGTTGGATAGTGCTTGCAAAAAGAAGCACTTTTGCAATTTTAACGGCTCATTACAATTTTCAGCCGTTTTTTAGATATTCACACTTTTGTTTACAGCTTGTTGTCTAGGAGACCGACCACCGCTGTGTAAGTGCTGTGCCGAAGCTCGCCAGGATAAGAAGGTAACAGAACGATTCAGTGATCCTGCACCGGCTTGAAAACAAGTTCTACAAACTCAAAAGAAAAAAGAGCTTGTAAACACTTAACATATTCTCCTGTCTAACAGTAGTGGTCGGTCTCCATGGTAGCGAGCTGTAAACAAAAGTATTAATAACCTCAAGAACGGCTGAAAATTTTTAAAAGCAGAAAATTGCAAATCTGGCTTACATTTACAAGCAATACCCATTTATGAAGATGGCAATAACCCTTTGATATCTGAATGCACTCAAGGAGGAGTCATCTTCTGCTACCTTGGCTTCAGTCATCAGTCCCATAGTCAATGAAGTACGCGATTACGTGCAAGCAAGACCAACAATTATGGAGCTACATCCGGCACTTGCACCAGACTGTCTTTCATGCTAGCACCACATTAAAGGGAATCGTCACCCCATTTTTGCAGTATGAGATGCGGCCACCGCCATCAGGGGCTTATCTAAAGCATTCTGGGGAGGCAAAGCAGAGTACTGCAGTGCGCAGATGCCGGACGCCTCTGACCTTTCCCGGCGCCTGCGCACTGCAGTACTCTGCTCTGCCCTTACCAGAGCCACGACGCAGAGAAGAGGATGGTTTCGCTAGAAGATGGGAGGCGCCGAACCGGACCGCGACGCCCATCGACCGCCCGTGGGTGAGTATAATATAACTCGTTTTTCTTCTCTTTCAGGTAACATCGGGGGCTTATCTACAGCATTACAGAATGCTGTAGATAAGCCCCTGATGGCGGTGACCGCATCTCATGCTGCAAAAATGGGGTGACAGATTCCCTTTAATTACGTGTTTTCGACCCGTTTATCGACAAGCTCGACACAAAGGTTGTGGCCCATTAGAAATGGGGGGGTGCAATCTAAATGGCAATCCAGTGCCCCAAAAATCCAACTAAATTTAGTGAAACTTGGTAGATAAAAGACGGATTTTGGTAAGAACTTACCTGTAAAATCCTTTTCAGCGAAGGAAGGAAAGGAGACACACTAGTTCATAGTGGGTAGGCGGAGCCCAGATAGGATTGACACCTCAGATTAAAAAGGGTGTTGACCGGCCCCTCCAGCACGGCTCCTCCTACTCCAGCTTTCTCCAGTCGTACCCAAGCTTACGGAAGAGCAATATCACCAGCGGAGCAACATAACCCCTTCTGAAGGACTTCAGAGAAAAAACATAAGAGTACAGGTTATGCATGCATTTGGTAAAAAAAAACACACAGTTCCAGGTACTACTCACTGGACCTGACCACCGCGATGAGCTGGCAATGCTGGAACAGAGCCGTAGCGCGTCGACCTCAGCCCAGATAATCGCTATCAGAGAAGGGTCACGCCGCATCTGCAAATACAACAACACACTTCTGCCATGGGAGGGAGCTGTGTCTCCTTTCCTTCCTTCGCTGAAAAGGATTTTACAGGTAAGTTCTTACCAAAATCCGTATTTCAGCTGCAGATGAAGGAAAGGAGACACACTAGTTCATAACTAGTGGGACGTCCCAAAGCAGTCCAAAATTAAGGGTGGGAAAAAACCAAAAAGAGGCAGAATCCCAACAACCTTGATAAATGCGCAATAGGCGCCAAATACAAGTTAACTAGAACTTGAAACTACAGCCGCCTGTAGGACCCTACGTCCTAAGGCCGCATCAGTGAAATCACTGACGTCCACCTTATAAAAACTTTATAAACGTGTGAACGAAAACACCAGGTCGCCGCTCGGCAGAGCTGAGCTGCTGAGGCCCCTTGATAAAAGGCCCACGAGGAAGCCTCTGCCCTCGTGGAGAGAGCTCGAATCTTAATTGGGCAAGGTTCGCTTAAGTCGGTAAGCCTCCAAAAATGGCCGACCGAATCCAACGAGCTATAGAGTCCTTGGAAGCTCGTTGATCACGCTGACGACCTGCTGGAATCACAAACAGAGTCTGTCTACCGAAAACTTTGAGTAACAGACAAATAGAACTTCAAGGCCCGCACTAAATCCAATGGTGCAAGGCCCGTCCCTTTGCATTCCGTGGGCCCGGGCAAAGCGAGGGCAACACAATATCCTGGTTAACATGAAATTGCGACACCACCTTAGGTAGAAAGTCGCCCCGTGTGCGAAGCACTACTCGATCTGGGTAAAAATCCAGGAAGGGAGGCGAGCAGAAAAGAGCCGCCAACTCGGAAAACCTTCTCAAAGAGGTGACCGCCACTAGGAAGGCAACCTTTCAAGAAAGTAAGGAAAAAACTAGCAGAGCCCATAGGCTCAAAAGGCACATACTGAAGAGCCTCCAAGACAAGGTTAAGCCGCCAAGGGGACACAGACGTCTTCTGCGGCGGAAACTGACAGGTTACTCCGCGAAAAAAGGAACGCACGCCCCTACGCGAGCGATATCCTTCCGAAACAGCAAGGATAGAGCAGAAACCTGACCCCTCAGAGTGCTAACTGCCAAACCCTTGTCCTGTAGAAAGGCCAACAAATTGGGAATGGAAAAAATCCTCGGTTCCTTGAAAAACCCGAACACCACGAGAAGAAGGCTTCCCAAGTCTTGTGGTAAATCTTAGTAGTAGCCGAACCTCTGGCAGCTCGCAGAGTGGCAACGACTGCGGCTGAAAAACCTCTACAGGTCAATATTTCGGTCTCAAGAGCCACGTCGTCAAACGCAGAGACTTCAAGTCCGGATGACGAACGGGCCCCTGAGTTAACAGGTCCGAGCGAAGAGGAAGTGGGAATGGAGGTGCCGCCAAAAGCGACACCAGTGTCGAGAACCACGTCCTCCTTGGCCAATCCGGGGCTATCAACATAGCCGGAATTCTCTCCAGTCTGATCCGACGCAGCACCAGAGGAAGCAAGGATATCGGCGGAAACACATATACTAGCTCGAAATGGTCCCACGGAGCCACCAGAGCATCCACCGCCACAGCCTTCGGATCCTTGTACCTGGATATGAAGGTCGGTAGTTTGGCATTGACCCTGGATGCCATCAAATCCACTTGGGGAGTTCCCCAATGGGAGCACAGCAGTGCAAAAATTTCCGGATGGAGACTCCATTCTCCAGGATCCATCTTCTCGCGACTGAGGAAGTCCGCCGTGGTATTCTTCTCTAGGCCTCTCACAGCTTTCAACCTCTGAGACACACAAGGATGGCAACACCCTTGACCTGGTCTTTGTCCGCCTCTGTTCAATCTCCCACCTAAATAACTCACCGCTTCCACTCTCTGACCACAACATTCTCTCCTTCACGCTCACAAATCCTCCACCACCCCAGCGCACTCCTACCTACCACACATTCAGAAATCTACAAGCCATTAACCCTCAGACACTTTCAGACTCCCTACACTCATCGCTGTCCCCAATCTCCTCTTTTTCCTGTCCTGATCTGGCTGTTCATCACTACAATGACATTCTTAAAAGCACCCTTGACCAAGTAGCACCGCTCACCCTCAGAACCTCCAAACACACAGTAAAACAGCCCTGGCTCACATTGCAAACTCGACTTCTTCAGCGATGCTCTAGGAGTGCTGAACGCCTCTGGAGAAAAACCCGCACACCAGAAGACTTCATCCACTTTAAATTCATGTTAAGAACTTATAATGCTGCCCTTCACCTCGCCAAACAGACCTACTTCACCACACTGATCTCCTCACTAGCCAACAACCCCAAGAAACTTTTTGACACTTTTCACTCCCTCCTCAGGCCAAAAGCACAAGCCCCTATCACAGACATTTGTGCTGACGACCTGGCCTCCCACTTTATAGAAAAAATAGATACTATCCGTCAGGAAATCTGCTCTCAACCACCAAGTGCTGTGACTCCCATCCCACCCTGCATTTCCCCTGGCTCACTTTCCACATTTGATCCCATCACAGAAGAAGAAGTCTCCAGACTCCTCTCTTCCTCTCGTCCGACTACATGCACTACCGACCCCATACCCTCACATCTCCTCCAGTCTCTCTCTCCAGTTGTCACAACTCACCTAACTACAATCTTTAATCTCTCACTCTCCTCTGGCATTTTCCCATCCTCCTTCAAACACTCCATCATTACTCCATTACTAAAGAAACCCGCTCTTGACCCTTCCTGCACAAACAACTACAGACCGGTCTCCAATCTCCCCTTCATCTCTAAACTTTTGGAGCGCCTAGTCTACTCCCGCCTCACCCGTTACCTCTCCACTTACTACCTCCTAGACCCTTCACAGTCCGGCTTCCGCCCTCTACATTCGACTGAAACTGCACTCAAAGTGACCAATGACCTTCTTACAGCAAAACGTAACGGCGACCACTCTCTGCTCATTCTTCTCGACCTTTCTGCAGCTTTCGACACGGTTGACCACCGTCTCCTACTCTCTAGGCTCCAGTCACTAGGTATTAAGGACACTGTTCTCTCCTGGTTCTCCTCCTATCTTTCTGACCGCTCCTTCAGTGTTTCGTTCTCTGGCTCCACGTCATCTCCTCTTCCTCTCACTGTCGGTGTACCCCAGGGCTCAGTCCTTGGCCCCCTTCTCTTCTCTCTCTACACGGCCCCAATTGGACAGACCATCAGCAGATTTGGCTTTCAGTACCATCTTTATGCCGATGACACACAACTATACACGTCATCCCCCGACCTTACCCCCGCTGTTCTACAGAACACCACCGACTGTCTGTCCTCAGTCTCCAACATCATGTCCGCTCTCTATCTGAAACTTAACCTCTCCAAGACTGAACTGCTTCTGCTCCCGCCGTCTACTAACCTCCCTAAATCTGACATTTCCCTCTCAGTGGGCGGCACCATAATAACACCCCGGCAGCAGGCTCGCTGTCTGGGTGTTATGTTTGACACCAATCTCTCCTTCACCTCCCATATACAATCTCTTGCCCGCTCTTGCCGTCTACACCTAAAGAACATCTCTAGAATCCGCCCTTTTCTCACCATGGAAACAACAAAATCCCTCACTGTAGCATTGATCCACTCCCGCCTGGACTACTGCAACGCTCTATTACTTGGCCTCCCCATTACTCGACTATCCCCTCTCCAGTCCATCCTTAATGCAGCAGCCAGGGTCATCCATCTAGCTAATCGGTACTCGGACGCGTCCGCTCTTCGCCAGTCCTTACACTGGCTGCCCATTCATTATAGGATCCAATTCAAAGTACTGGTTCTCACCCACAAAGCTCTCCACAGTGCAGCACCCCCCTACATCTCCTCCCTCATTTCTATCTATCGGCCTAACCGACTGCTGCGCTCTGCAAACGACTTTCGACTAACCTCTGCACTAATCCGTACCTCCCACTCCCGACTCCAAG
This sequence comes from Oophaga sylvatica, assembly GCA_033576555.1. Lineage (NCBI taxonomy): Eukaryota > Metazoa > Chordata > Amphibia > Anura > Dendrobatidae > Oophaga > Oophaga sylvatica. Next base: position 91,124,440 of record JARQOD010000009.1, on the reverse strand, counting down.
ACTTCTCCCGCGCTGCGCCAATCCTCTGGAATGCTCTACCCCAAGAAATTAGGACTATCCACAATTTGCATGGTTTCAGGAGCTCCCTCAAAACACATTTGTTCAGAGTGGCCTATCACATTCACTAACCAAAGTTGTTCTATGTTTAAGTGTGTATGTGTAGCCCATTCACTATCTCCATCCATGCCTCACTCCCTCAAGATGGCTGGACCATCATTGTAAATGCACCATTGTATATACACACCTGTACTTTGTATCTCCCCCACCTCATTGTAGATTGTAAGCTCTCACGAGCAGGGTCGGCTTATTTTGCTTTAATTATTGTATTGTTAACGTTGTTACCTATGACTTGTGTTTTGAAACTGTTAAACTGTAAAGCGCTGCGGAATATGTTGGCGCTATATAAATAAAGATTATTATTATTATTATTATTCTGGACTCCTGGAATGTGAATCGCAGAGATGGCTGGAACCCTGGTCTCGGCCCATAGCAGAATCCGAGACACCTCCATCATGAGCCTGGAGCTCCTTGTCCCGCCTTGGTGGTTGATATACGCGACCGCCGTCGCGTTGTCTGTCTGCACTCGGACTGGCAGACCGCTCAAAGGGAGCGTCCAGTGTTGGAGGCCAAAGAAAAAATTGCCCTCAATTCCAGGATGTTGATCGGTAGAACAGACACTTCCGATGACCATACTCCCTGGATCCAAAGCTCGTTCCAGACACCCCCCCCCAGCCCGTCAGGCTGGCATCGGTGGTTATGACCGACCACCTTGGAGGGAGGAAAGATTTCCCCAGGGATAACGCTCCTGGACATAACCACCATCCTAGGGATTCTCGCACCCTGTGAGAGATGATGACGCTGCAATCCAGAGAAGCTTGCGATCGATCCCAACGACTCAGAATGAGCCTTTGGAGGGCCCTGGGATGAAATTGGTCAAACGGAAGTGCCTCCATGGACGTCAAACCCAGAAGGCGCATATACTTTCGAAAGGACATTGCTGTCGCAGACCTCATAATCTGTACATGTCGAAAGAGACATGCCCGCTTGTCTGGAGGAAGGGACACCACCGTCCGTACCGTGTCGAAATGCATTCCCAAAAACAGGATTGACTGCGATGGTTCCAGAGACGACTTCTCCCAATTGACCAGCCACCCGAAATCCTCCAGGAGCTGAAGGGATAGATTGCGAGCCGTCCCCGCCTCCTCCTTTGAGGACGCCACAATCAGAAGGTCGTCCAGGTAGGGAAATCGTAACCCCCTGTCTTCGAAGAATTGCCATGAGGGGCGCTAGAATTTTTGTAAAAACTCTGGGCGCCGAGGCCAAGCCGAATGGCAGAGCCACAAACTGGTAATGGTCCTGACCTATGGCAAAACGAAGGAAGAAGCGCCGGTGAGCCCTTCCGACGGGAACATGCAAATAAGCGTCGCGAATGTCGATTGACCAAAAAGACGTTCTGCGACAGGGCTGCCACAACGGAGCGAAGCGACTCCATGCGGAATTTTCGGGATGTAAACATGCTGATTCAATCTTTGAAATCCAAAATAGGGCGAAATTTGTCCTTTTTTGGGGACCACAAAGAGGTTGGAATAAGAATCCTCTTCCCCGGTCCTCTGCGGAACCGGTATCACCACACCCTTCTGCAGAAGGGAATCAACCTCTCGTAGTAGAGCGGCAAATAGCTCGGCTCTGACGGAATGCGAGATTGGCCAAACCTGTCCGGGGGTCGAGAAAGAAACTCTATGAAGTAGCCTGCCAACACAACCTGTGTCATCCAGGTGTCCGACACAAGGGAAACCCAAGTCGGTTTGAATTGGAGTAAACGACCCTCCACTCGAGAGCGCTCGAGTGAGACCCAGACGTCAGACCGCTTAAGCGGTTTTTTTTGCCAGCTTCTGTCTTAATGGAAGTTCTGTTTCCAGGGTATGCGGAATTTCTGAGAATTCCCCCCTTTTTTTTTTGAAAAAAGAGAGGAACGACCCAAACCCCCAGTGGGTTGACCGGATCATCCCCTGGACCGAAAGGACCGCCGACAACTACCGGCACTAGTCCTGCCAGACGCAGAAGTCACAGCTCTGCGCTGCGGTAAAGCTGTTTCTTTTGCCTCAGCAATCAGCTCTGTGAGGTCAGATTCAAATAGCTGACCACCTTGTAAGCTAAAGATAGCAAACCCTGCTTGGAAACCGCGTTCCACTGTCTAAACCACAGTGCTCTTCTAACTGTGACTGCCGAGGATTGCGCCGTGGATAGCAGTGACGCAGAATCCTTCAACTTGAAAAGCCCATCTGTCTCGATAGAGGGGATCCATCTTGTCACGCCGTCCGTAGACGGTCCAAACGGCTCAGGGAAACTTTACAAGTACACATAGATCCTTAATACTGAATCCATGACCCGCGGCCTCGCAGATGGATATTGTTGCCATCTCCATTTTTCTGTCCAGCAGGTCCTGCAGACTCGCCTTCCTTTACCGGGAAGATTTGCTAAGCTGGGATAAAGGGACATTCACTTCAGGAGATCCAATTAACAATCAACTCCGTAGAAAACGGATACAGATTGTAAAGCCGTCGCGACCTATGCGACTCTTGAAACATCCGGGCCGACTTACCAGGACGTCTAGTTACCTCTCTCTGGTAACTGTAACGCCCTCATGGCTCCAATAGTACGGTCCATGAGAGAGGCAGAGTGACCCTGCCGATCCTACTTGTCCGAAACGGACATCTTCGCTACGCGAGAAGGAAGGCACCGATTTGTGTCGCTTCCTTGAGAGGATCTAGCTGACACTCCATAACCTAAAAGGTCAGACAGGCCATCATAGAAACTAGCGAGGGCCTCCATTTTGACACCACTGGAACCTCCGACCGCTGCGCATGACGCTGTCGGGGTCTGCGTGTCAGATAGTCCGCATCTGACATGTCCTTGCACAGTATAAGGCAGGTTAAACCTGTCAGTAACTAGAACAGTGTGTTTCTTAAAGAAAAACAATCGCTGAAGGGTTAAAGCTCTGAAAGAGAGAGCTACCCCAGCATTAAGAGTTAACCGCCTAAGAAGGGGTTAAAGTAGCAGACTCCCCACAACCTTGATAATGAAAAGGTGTGCGAGCTCAAGTGCCTCTTATAAGGCCGCAGCTGCAGGACAGCTATGTCACACTAATAGAAAAACGTTCCACAAGATCGCTAAAAATTGCGCTGTTTTGTATATCGCAATGACCGCCAAAGTTGTTAAGGAATCGCTAACCGCTTATGCGATGTATAGTTTCCCAGATTGCAACAACGCTAAAAGACTCCCCCCCAAACTCACATTATTCTTATCAAGATGTGTGGACCTTATGCGATTTAAAAATCCCCAGACAGCGCCACAATCTGTATATTATGCCCAGAGGGGCCGCGCTGTGGCGATGAAGGGGAAGCTTCTGCCTCTGTGCCTAGAAGCGCTCCCCGCTTGGGTGAAGGGTAACTTCTGCCTGGAGAGGAGAGAAGACCACCAGCTGTAACTGTATCTTCGGAGGTCGTTCTAGCCGCCGCGCTGTGCCTCCGTGTGCTCCATGAGGGAAGCCGGAAATGGAGACTGCAGTAAAGCGCGCGCTCAGAGCGGGCGAAAATTCAAATAAAAAGGCGCGCACTCCTCTCCTATGTCCTGCAGGCATCCACCTGCGGACAAAAAACACCAGTCACCGACATTATTGTACAGCGGCTGCCGCAGCAGTCCTTTAAACACTCACACACACATTAATAAAAATGCGTGTACTCACCAGCCGAAGCGCCACAGGGACCCCCAGGGGTTTCTGGCGCTATGCCCATGCTTCCCCCCAGGGCGGGGAACGCAGTGACCCCTGCAGCGCGGTTTGCGTCCCCGCCAGGGAAGCCATCCTCATCCCCCCGGGCCGGCAGGGTTCTGCAGGGACCACCATCAGGGTAATACAGATCCGCCAAGGGAGAGGTGGGGTCCAGCAGCGCTGAGACCCCTGAGACCTCTAGACCACTTCTGGTGATCCAAGTCTCTTGTCCGATTAAAATAATAAAATCTTCTGAGGAGCTGCTTCCAGCAGCGACCATCCTCTGGACCTCAAATTGTAAACTGGAGAGCTGAGTAGGAGGAGCCCGAGCTGGAGGGGCCGGTCAACACTCTTTTTAATCTGAGGTGTCAATCCTATCTGGGCTCCGCCTACCCACTAGTCATTACTAGTGTGTCTCCTTTCCTTCCATCTGCAGCTGAAACTAAGCCAATTAGTAGATGGTGTAAACTTGAACTAGACACTAAATATGCATCAGACTGAGCAAATCACATGAAGCAATGTGAAAAATGTTGAGTAATTGAAGACCGTATACTTTTTGACCCAGGTTCATCATGAATTTTGTTAAAAAAAAAAAAGCTTTATATTTTGGTTTTTAACCTTTTCTGTTACTTTTTAGTGCAAAAAAGTCACAAGATCAGCTAAAACGCAAATGTGAGGACTGAGGAACATTTGTGCCAAAATATTTTGACTTTTCAAAACGAATCAGTCAACGGGATTTTTTTCTCAGTCAACTGCATTTTTTCTATGTAGTCTGAGAGCAGCATGATGTAGGGACAGAGACCATGATTCCAGCAATGTGTCACTTACTGGGCTGCTTGCTGCAGTTTTAATAAAATAAGTTTTCTCTGCTGCTGATCTAGCAGTTTTATGAATGCTGAGCTGTGTAGAACGCCACCCCCACCACTGATTGGCTGCCTACTGTGTACACTCTGCATAGGCAGAAGGACTACATGGCAGCAGGTTTACTACTCCTCTACTGATAATGTCCTGCTGATAAAAAAAAAAGTGATTTTATGAAAACTGCAAAAAGCAGCCCAATACGTGACACTGCTTCATTATGCTGCTCTCAGATTAAACAAAAAAAATAGTGACAAATTCCTTTAAAAAGAAAAAAATAAATAAATCACAATTGAGAAATCAACTGAAAAGATCTGACAACAAGCCCGTAATGGTAAACATAAGAAATAAAAACAAACAAACAAAAAAGAAACCCATGAAATGGACTTAAAAAAAAAATAGAATAAAAAGAATAATAAAGTGCAAATGGGGAGAAAAAAAATAGATGAAAAACAGCAAAAGCTAAACAAAAAAATAGGCTACAATGCAATAACGATTCGGGCCCCAGGTTTGCACTGTCTAAATGTTACAGAGTATTAGTTAGTACATCAGCCCCATTCTGGTGATAAAGTCGGAGCAGTTGTTGGAGGAAGCACCATGATGTTTCTAGCCTCCGACAATTTTAGGGTCCTGTCACACTCTTCAATGTCCCAGCGATCCCACCAAAGATACGACGTGGATGGGATCGCTGGGACATCGTTAGCTGATCGCTGGTGAGCTGTCACATGGGCAGACTCACCAGCGATCAGGACCAGCGAGCACGCTGGTATCCAGTGTACACATCGGGTAACGAAGGGCTGCGTGGCACTTAGTTACCCGATGTGTACCCTAGATACTGGCTCTCAGCTTCTGCTGTATGCGCTGGGAGCTCGCTGGTCTCCCGCAGCAATGGGCGCTGGCCAGCGGGACACCAACAATGAAAAAATGGTACAGGCCATTAGACGACGATCAGCGATACCCAGCAGGGGGGCTGGTCGTCGCTGAGTGTCACACTAAGCGAGATCGCTGGCTAGGTCGCTGTTGCGTCACAAAATCGGTGACGCTTCAGCGATCTCGCTTAGTGTGACGGGGGTTAACTTTTTTTTTTAATGAAGAGTCAACAAGAGCTTTTATCACATCAATGAACGATCTAACAGTCGGAAATCGCTCCCACACTATGCTCATACTAGTATTGAGCGACGTACCACTGACACCAGCACGGCCAATCCGCAGTAAGTGACTGCAGCAGGCAGTACTCATTCACTGAAGGACGGCAATGTGAAATAAGCAAACTATCATAGGAACACAACTCAGAAAAATAGAAAGAAATTGCTGAAAGCCGAACATTTCCATGAGGTCGGACATAATGACAGTAGAATGGAGCAGCTGCCGGACTCCTATTTATGGCATGGTAACAATACAGTCCGGGGAGAAGGACTTAATTTTCAGTCCAAACACAGTACAGGCGAAGAGTATGAAATCTTACCCAAAAATCTGAGCACAAATTAGCAAGCACAGAACTTAAAAGGGGTTGTCCAGGCAAAATAAAACATTTTTTACCGGTGACTTGGTATGTTAAAATAATAAATGAGGCGATTCGCACCTCCTGGGACTTACCTGGATCCAGCACAGGCTGCTTGGTTGTCAGCATTTACACCGGCAGGAAGTCGTCATCGTTCTAGCGGCTGGGACCTGGGATTGCCCTCCGCGGTCAGGAGACTTCCGCAGCGTGTCATTGGTTACATCACTGATGATGAAAGTCAACTGACCGGAGGGCAATCACAAAGTCTCGATGCTGATTGAGCACGGACGTCTCCATTCTGGTGTAAACAGTGCGCTGGATAAGATGCCAAGCCACTGGGAAAACGTTCATTTTACTAAGACAACCCCTTTAAATTCCACAAGGAATGGATACAAAAAGTATATTACAAAACTTTATGTTTCAAGATTACATAATGAAGTCACTTTATATCCAACATCAAACCGATACAAACTGTTTCCTGTCCCTTCACTTTTTTTGAAGGATGAAGCATAAAAGTAATCCTCAGCCAATAAACGATCACTCACTTCTAAGGCTACTTTCACACATCAAGTTTAAAACCGGATCAGGCGAAATCTGCTGCCGAATCCGTTTTTTTCTCATTGACTTGGATTAGCGCCGGATCGTGCGGCATGACCTCCCTTTTCTTCTGTTTTTTGCTGGATCCGGCTAAAATTTTAATTCCGGCATCTGGAAAAAACATCTCCAGTAAAGTTTTTTTGTCTGCGGCGAAAAACCGGACAGCGCCAGATGCGGCGCTTCCAGCTTTTTGCTACAATGAAAGTCTATGGGCGCCGGAATGCCCCGGATCCGGAAAAAAGACGGATTCGGTCACCGGATCCGATTTTTAAGTCTGAGCATGCTCAGATCCAATTGGCCAGCCCCCAGGAAACAGATCGTTTGGGAGCCTCTCATGAGCGTTTTTAAAAACCGAATCCATCGTACAACAGATAAAACAGATGAAACGGATGGAAAACTGATGAAAGGGATCCGTTTTTTTTGCAGGATCCCCTAGATGGATCCGGCGGAAAAATGGATCCGTTTCATCAGCTTTCCACAATTTACGCCGGATCCGTTTTTTCTAAAAATAGCCAGATCCTGGCTGATGGAAAAAATCTGATGTGTGAAAGTAGCCTTAGGCTGTGTTCACATCTGCATGGTTATTTTTGCATGTTATTAAACAGAAGTTCCCTATCTCCTAGCTGCAAGACACAAGCAGCACAGGAAAAGCAGTACTGGCTATAGGAGGATCTGTCCAGCTTCTGTCACAATGCCTGGCATTATACTGGCCAAGATGATGCCATGTTATGCTCGGGATTATTGGGGCATCTGCAACGGAGGCTCTGATCACAGTCTTCATCACAAATATGAAGAGACCCCTCGCAGTACATTGTTCTGACCGATCCGGCAATTAATAGTCCTTGTATCAGTCCTTACCTGTAGCTGCAAAGTGTGACGCAGGATGGTTTCCTCTAACGCATTAATCCACTTTCTCTTTCATCTGCATCTCGGGCTGTGGGATGTAAAGAAAATAAAAAGAGGACAATGTATCATTCAGAAGTTTGCCAAAAATGGGGACTTAAGAGACTTGGAGGACCGAGTCCGCCTTACAAGAACTGAATGTAATGACGTCAATGAACAGAGTAAGAACATTACTGAGATCTCCATGATGCAACAAACTGTCTGCAGCTCGCGTCCCTCAGAGAACGTTAACCGAAACAAGTAATTAGAAGATCGTCACCTTTTTACAATGTGGAGTGAAAAACAAGTCTTAAAAAAGACATCACCGGTAAAAGAAACGTTTCTCCAGTGAATAGTAATTATCAAAGAAAAAAAGAAACACGCTAAGATACCTGCATAACAAGGAAAAATAGCTTGGGATAACCAGAACATGCGGTGCTTAGCTTGTAGAAAGTAGTGCTTCAACAGTTGAAATAGAAGACTAAAACCTGTAGAAAGCGGCATTTACCACTGGTGCGCACATAAAACGGCAACTTTATTCAGTCATCATACGAGGAGCAAAGACAAAGAGGAATGAACGAACAATAGATGTTTCGCGTGCAAACATGCTTCTTCTTGGTCTCCTGGAAGAGCCGGAAGAAGCGTGAACTCATGCGAAACAGCTGTCGCTCGCTCATTACTCTATGTGAGGGACGCTTTCCAAATCTTTTCATCTTCTATTTCAATAGTAATTACCAAGTCACGGTGACAGGAGACAGACTGGCTGCCAGGGATACATTGCCTTGCAGCAGATTTGCAATGACTTCCTATGGCTGTGTTGCACCCACAAACCAATTGTTTTTAGTAGATAATCTGCCGAAGCGACAGAGTAGAATACAGCACCATGTAAAAGATTTAGGCAGATGTGGAAAAAAATGTTGAGTTTTGTATTGTCTTTGTGCATGCTGATAAAGTTTAGTACAACCCCCCCTCCGCCAAAAAAAAAAAAAAGATGATGCAACTAAGACTTTTGGCACCAAAAAACACAGCAAAACCTGATACCTGCATTTTCTGCTGTGTTTTTTTGCATTTACGTCGCTTTCTATAAGTGAAAAAATGCTGCAAAGATGCTGAAAGGGACATGCTGCAGTTTGCTAAATTGCAGCAGTTTTCCAAAATTAGTTAGAAAAAAAAACAAAAAAAAACATTGGAGGCATTTATTGAAGTCCTTTGAACTTTTATCAAACTCCTGCAATTGTGTGAAGGACTTAAATGTATTGTCCAAAACTAACTGAGCCATCCGTCTCACCGGCTTCTCCTTCCACCTCTCAAAACCAGCCAGAATTTTCAGATTGACCAAACAAGGTGTCACGGGTTTACCGCGACGAAGAGGAACCAGAAGACTACAGCATCTGTTTCTCCTACCCCTGTACTGGTTAGAAGCACTTGACCTTCGTATTAAATGGTGTAAAATTTATTTTGTCAGTGCATGGGTTAATCTGGTCTGTTGAGAGCTCCTGGAGGTAAGGCTCTCACCTGTGCACTGATAACCACTTGGATCTCCTACATAACCTGGGCTCTGGCTAGCACTCATTGTCAAAGCTAGCTTATGCTGCATGGCTGGTGGCTGTTATTGGAGCAGGTGTTTGGTGGATTTATCTGTGACTGTTGCTAGGTTTTGAGTGTGTGATAATTCCCTTTCTTCTCCTATTTGGTTTAATCCCAACCTCCAGCCCCTCTGCATCCTGCATTCCTCTGTTATATGTGTGAGTAGATTTGAGTATATTTGAATATTTGGTATTTTTCTTTACTCCTGTTCATATTACCTTGTAAATCTGGTATCACTGTACACTAATACTCCCCTCTTCCCTGGGTGGTAGAAAAGTCAAGGCTGGCTCCAGGTTTTCGTGGGCAAAAGGGTCTCAGTGGGCCCCTTTAACACATACCACGATTCATGATGCACAGATATGGCAGAGAAATATAGGTATAGTACAATGCCAAAGATTTCTCTCACTTCTTACATTACATGAGTAATATCTACTGTAAATTCTACCTCAGAAATCAGACAGTATTGTCCTCACAGTATTATGTGCACCACATAATGCTCCATATAGAATAATAAGCCCCATATATTTCTCCATACAGTATTATTGGCACCACATAGCGCTCCATACAAAATAATGAGCCCCATATAATGTTCCACACAGTATAATAGGCCCCGTATAATGCTCCACACAGTATAATGAACCCCATATAATGCTCCACACAGTATAATGAACCCCATATAATGCTCCACACAGTATAATGAGCCCCATATATTGCTCCATAAAGAATAATAGGACCCATATATTGCGCCATACAGTATGAGCCCCATATATTTCACCATACATAATGGGTCCCATGTAATGTTCCATACAGTATATGATGGGCCCCATATAATGCTCTATACAGAATGGGCCCCATATAATGCTCCATATACATGTGATCTTAAAACAAAATTAGAATATCATCAAAAAGTTAATTTATTTCAGTTCTTCAATACAAAAAGTGAAACTCAAACTATATAGTCATTACACACAGAGTGATCTATTTCAAGTGTTTATTTCTGTTAATGTTGATGATTATGGCTTACAGCCAATGAAAGCCCAAAAGTCATTATCTCAGTAAATTAGAGTAATTAACAAAAAACACCTGCAAAGGCTTCCTAAGCGTTTACAAAAGTCCCTTAGTCTGTTTCAGTAGGCTCCACAATCATGGGGAAGACTGCGGACTTGACAGATGTCCAGAAGGCAGTCACTGACACATTCCACAAGGAGGGCAAGCCAGAAAAGGTCATTGGTAAAGAAGCTGGCTGTTCACAGAGTGATGTACCCAAGCATATTACTGGAGAGTTGAGTGGAAGGAAAAAGTGTGGTAGAAAAAGATGTACAAGCAATTGGGATAACCGCAGCCTTGAAAGGATTGTTAAGAAAAAGCCATTCAAAAATTTGGCAGAAAATCACAAGGAGTGGACTGCTGCTGGAGTCATTGCTTCAAGAGCCACCACACACAGACGTATCCAGGACATGGGCTACAAGTGTCGCATTCCTTGTGTCAAGCCACTCATGACCAATAGACAACGCCAGAAGAGTCTTACCTGGGCCAAGGAGAAAAAAGAACTGGACTGTTCTCAGTGGTCCAAGGTGTTGTTTTCAGATGAAAGTAAATTTTGCAATTCAATTGGAAATCAAGGTCCCAGAGTCTGGAGGAAGAGTGGAGAGGCCACAATCCAAGCTGCTGGAGGTCTAGTGTGAAGTCTCCACCATCAGTGATGGTTTGGAGAGCCATGTCATCTGCTGGTGTAGGTCCACTGTGTTCTATCAAGACCAAAGTCAGCGCAGCAGTCTACCAGGAAATTTTAGAGCATTTCATGCTTCTCTCTCAGCAGGACTTGGCACCTGTCCACACTGCCAAAAGTACCAATACCTGGTTTACAAACAGTATCACTGTGCTTGATTGGCAGCAAGCTCACCTGACCTTAGCCCCATAGATTCTATAGGGTATTGTCAAGAGAAAGATGAGACACCAGACCCAACAATGCAGACGAGCTGAAGGCTGCTATCAAAGCAACCTGGGCTTCCATAACCCCTCAGCAGTGCCACAGGCTGATCGCCTCCATGCCACGCCGCATTGATGCAGTAACTGATGCCAAAGGAGCCCCGACCAGGTATTGAGTGTATTTACTGACCATACATTTCAGTAGGACAACATTTTAGATTTTAAAATCATTTTTCAAGCTGGTGTTATAAAGTATTTTCATTTACTGAGATAATGACTTTTGGGCTTTCATTGGCTGTAAGCCATAATCATCAACATTAACAGAAATAAACACTTGAAATACATCACTGTTTGTAATGATTCTATATAATACGAGTTTCACTTTTTGTATTGAAGAACTGAAATAAATTAACTTTTTGATGATATTCTAATTTTTTGAGTTGCACCTGTATAATGGGCCCCATATAATGCTCCATATATAATGGGCCTCATATGATGCTCCAGTATATGATGGGCCCCATATAATGCTCCATATACAATGGGCCCCATATGATGCTCCAGTGTATGATGGGTTTCATATGATGCTCCAGTGTTTGATGAGCCCCATATAATGCTCTATATATAATGGGTCCCATATGATCTTCCATGTGTGATAGTCCCCATACATTGCTTCAAACATTAAAAAAAAAAAAAAATTAAATACTCCCTTCTCGCTGGCCTGCTTTGGACTACTCAGCGTCGGTGTCTTCCGCCTCTGCACTGTGGCTGTTCAGGCAGAGAACATGCACTGTAGTGACATCATCGTGCCCTCTGACCTGAACGCCAGTCAGAAGACGAAGAAGACGCCGCAGCAGTGGAACGGGGAGAGTCAAGCATCGCAAGTGCAGGGGCCCTGAGCAAGCAAGGGGCCCACTCAAGGGCAATGGGCCCCCATAGCACGTCGGTGTACCTGACAGCGAGTGGGCCCCCCGCCTGCTCAGGGTTCCGGCACTTGTTTGGGTGCACCGGGTGCTGACACCGACCCTGGGAAGGGAACAGACTGAGGGCGGATTCAGGAACTAAGGCAAGGTATGTGGCCCCAGCATTTTCACCATTAGAAGTAACCCAGGGAACAGGGCGAGATAGGGCTCCCCTAGCCTTAGTGACGGGGAAGGAGCCCCTGGTCACCTGACAACAGAGTCGTAACACAAGGGATTTCCCGTATTGATGTAAATTCTTATATCTTCAACCATATCTTATGCATTAACAATAGTATCAAACAGCCAAGAAATATACCCAAGAATCGGGTACCGCTAACCCTCCCTCTAAATTTTCTCTCTGTAAAGCTTCCAATTTAATACGGGCCGTCCCCAAAGCAAGGATCTAAAGATACCATTAATAGCTTGAAAGAACAGGGATGGAATCAGAAGTGGTAATTATTCCCATGTCCAAACAATCTTGGTGAAAGCAAATCAGTGAAATGAGAGCAGAATCTGGAATTAATGGGATTGCATACTCTCATCAGTGGTCCAGCTGGGTCACAGATTCAGTGCAGGTCCCCCATAGCTAATCATCACATTTTTATAAGTCCTAATGACCATAAATTTGATAACCAATGAAAAAAAAAAAAAAATCACTTGAAGCGCTACTACTGAACATTGCCCAAATGTGAGTACACCGCCTAAGCCCGTCTCTTCTGGACAAGCCACTAATATAAAAACATAGCGGTGGGTAATTCATTTATGTAACCCATATTTAGGCTGCAGGCCCCTTTATTAGATCAGTTTGCATTCAGTGATTAATAGCGATGGTTTCTGGCCCGCTGCGAGCATCGTTGTATTAACCCAAATACATAAGAATCGAGTCCTCCAAATTGATATTACAAAGCAGACGATCGATCAGTGTTTTGGCTGCAAAATGAAAAAGGAACGCACAATAAAATAATACACAATGGGCTCATGTCTCAATAGTGTGACCGGAGTGGGGAAATGGCAGGGATATATATATATATATATATATCCTCCCGATTTTAGTAGGGTATACTGGTGTCATAATAATGGGACACCCATTAGTCTATCACTAAGCTATTACGGACATGTCGGCACCAAAAACGCGTCTCCTGGTGGGAAAAGTGCGGCGTAAAAATAAGCACCTTTTTTTGCTGTATTTTTTTTCTCCCCCTATTTATTAGAATGGGTGAAAAATGCTGCAAAAATGCTGAAAGAATCGACATGCTGCAGATATGAAAAGGCTTGAAATCTGCAAGGAAAAAAAAAAAGCAACATGTGAATGAGATTTGAGAGATCTCATTAACTTTGCTGGTACTGTAAAACGCTGCGTTTTTCTCAGAAAAAAAAAACAAGCCCTATGTCTGGAATATTCCCCAACATATAAATCCTAGGGAACAAATTCAGTTAAACAATTGCATAGCAATACAGTGGAATATTAATAACAGAAATAATAGTAGTAAAAATATAATGATTTTATAAATATATTACCGTATATTATCAAATGTATTAATTGTGGATAAAAGCAAAAAAAGTGCTGCAACATTTTGCCCTTTGCACAAGTGACTGGAGGCCTATGGTTAGATTCGGTGTACGCACCATAAACTATAGGGGAAAAACGTAGAATCTGTGCTCACAGCCAAACGCAAGTGAGAGTAATGCAGGTGCAGTAGTAGAAACTATTGCTTTAAAACTTTATAAACACTGTCAAACCTTTTTGGAGAAAAGATATAAAATTTACTAGTTTGTTTCTCCTGCTCTATAAACGAATCAGCACGTGCCTGAAGTAACTATGCTGCTAAATTGGGGTGGCCTCTGCCCCACATTCTAGACCCAGAGGCTGGTGGTAGTTAGTGTGTAAAGGGCTAACCTATTGGGTTGCGTTGGCAGTGACGGAGCGGGTTTTAGAAATGTATTGCCTGGCTGCGGCCCGGAGTAATTATAATTCCCTCACTGCAGCGTGCCCAATAGCCAGTACACGTCCAAGCGGCCCGTCCGGCGACTATCCTAGGTGCAGTTCCCTGACTGACCAGAGGGTAAGGGGGCGCCGGAGAGCTGCAAGTTCCTAAGTGGAACTGGGTAGTGGGATAAGTACAAATCCCTGCAGATTATTCCTGACACATTGGGTGGGGCGGCAGCAGCCGTCGTGAATTTTTCCTCACAATTGGTGGCAGCGGTGGGATCACAAGCTGTGACCCCTGGACCTCCGTGTGCCGTTCATCACATTGAACGGCACACGGTAGCCCGGGGTATCACGGCTTATGATCCCACCGCTGCCACCAATGTGACGATAAAACACACACACGACGGCTGCTGCCGCCAGACCCAATGTGTCAGGAATAATCTGCAGGGATTTATAATTATCCCACTTCCACTTAGGAACTTGCAGCTCTCTGGTGCCCCCCTTTTAACCTCAGGTCAGTCAGGGAACTGCACCTGGGATAATTAGTCGCCAGATGGGCAGCTTGGATGTGTGCTGGCTATTGGGCACGCTGCAGTGAGGGAATTATAATTACTCCTAGCCACGGCCAGGCAATACACTTATAAAACCCGCTCCATCACTGCCAACGCCACCCAATAGGTCAACACTTTACACCCCTTCTTTTTAGCTGCCACCAGCTACGATTTGCTTTAAAACTTACACAAACAACATACATTACAAGGAATGAGCTGTTACATCAGTACAGACAATATGGAGAATATCGGAGCTGCTCGATAGTTGCCGAAATCATTCCAGCACAGAGATCACAAGATCCAACTCAGCAACTGTCCCAAGCAAGATTTAGCCATGTACCCCACCCCCTACAAATAAAGCCATGTACCCCACCCCCCTACAAATAATGCCATGTACCCCACCCCCCTACAAATAATGCCATGTACCCCACCCCCTACAAATAAAGCCATGTACCCCACCCCCCTACAAATAATGCCATGTACCCCACCCCCCTACAAATAAAGCCATGTACCCCACCCCCCTACAAATAATGCCATGTACCCCACCCCCCCTACAAATAA
Source organism: Oophaga sylvatica (assembly GCA_033576555.1). Lineage (NCBI taxonomy): Eukaryota > Metazoa > Chordata > Amphibia > Anura > Dendrobatidae > Oophaga > Oophaga sylvatica. The sequence continues at coordinate 91,109,316 of JARQOD010000009.1, read as the reverse complement.
AGCCATGTACCCCACCCCCCCTACAAATAAAGCCATGTACCCCACCCCCCTACAAATAAAGCCATGTACCCCACCCCCCTACAAATAAAGCCATGTACCCCACCCCCCTACAAATAAAGCCATGTACCCCACCCCCCTACAAATAAAGCCATGTACCCCACCCCCTACAAATAAAGCCATGTACCCCACCCCCTACAAATAATGCCATGTACCCCACCCCCTACAAATAATGCCATGTACCCCACCCCCTACAAATAATGCCATGTACCCCACCCCCCTACAAATGCCATGTACCCTACCCCCCTACAAATAAAGCCATGTACCCCACCCCCCTACAAATAAAGCCATGTACCCCACCCCCCTACAAATAAAGCCATGTACCCCACCCCCTACAAATAATGCCATGTACCCCACCCCTACAAATAATGCCATGTACCCCACCCCCCTACAAATGCCATGTACCCTACCCCCCTACAAATAAAGCCATGTACCCCACCCCCCTACAAATAAAGCCATGTACCCCACCCCTACAAATAAAGCCATGTACCCCACCCCCCTACAAATAAAGCCATGTACCCCCCCCCTACAAATAAAGCCATGTACCCCACCCCCTACAAATAATGCCATGTACCACACCCCCCTACAAATAATGCCATGTACCCCACCCCCTACAAATAATGCCATGTACCCCACCCCCTACAAATAATGCCATGTACCCCACCCCCCTACAAATAAAGCCATGTACCCCACCCCCTACAAATAAAGCCATGTACCACACCCCCCTACAAATAAAGCCATGTACCCCACCCCTACAAATAAGCCATGTACCCCACCCCCTACAAATAATGCCATGTACCCACCCCCCCTACAAATAATGCCATGTACCCCACCCCCTACAAATAATGCCATGTACCCCACCCCCTACAAATAAAGCCATGTACCCCACCCCCTACAAATGCCATGTACCCACCCCCTACAAATAATGCCATGTACCTACCCCCCTACAAATAAGCCATGTACCCACCCCCTACAAATAAATGCCATGTACCCCACCCCCTACAAATAAGCCATGTACCCCACCCCCTACATAATGCCATGTACCCTACCCCCCTACAAATAAAGCCATGTACCCTACCCCCCTACAAATAAAGCCATGTACCCCACCCCCTACAAATAAAGCCATGTACCCCACCCCCTACAAATAAAGCCATGTACGCCACCCCCTACAAATAAAGCCATGTACCCCACCCCTACAAATAAAGCCATGTACCCAACCCCCCTACAAATAAAGCCATGTACCCCACCCCTACAAATAAAGCCATGTACCCACCCCCTACAAATAAAGCCATGTACGCCACCCCCTACAAATAAAGCCATGTACCCCACCCCTACAAATAAAGCCATGTACCCCAACCTAAATAAAGCCATGTACCACCCCTTAAAATAAAGCCATGATACCCACCCCTACAAATGAAAGCCATGTACCCCACCCCTTACAAATAAAGCCATGTACCCCAACCCCTACAAATAAAGCCATGTACCCCTAAACCCACCCTATAAATAAAGCCATAGTACGCCCACCCCTAGAAAAAAGCCATTACCCCACCCCTTACAAATAAAGCCATGTACCCCAACCCCTACAAATAAAGCCATGTACACCCCCTATAAAGCCATGTACACCCCTTACTAAATAAAGCCATTACCCACCCCTAGAAATAAGCCATTACCCCAACCCCTACAAATAAAGCCATGTACCCCATAACCACCTTAAAATAAAGGCAAACCACAAAGAAGCCATATACCCCACCTTAAAAAGCCATGTATCCACCCTAAATAGGAAATAAAGCCATGTACCCCAAACCAATCCCTAGAAATAAAGCCAATACCCCACCCTACAAATGAAGCCAAGTACCCTCACCCCTACAAATAATGCCATGTACCCACCCTCTATAAATAATGCCATGTACCTCCCCCTACAAATAAAGCCATGTACCCCTTACAAAGCCATGAATCCCCTTATAACTAAAGTCATATACTCCACCCTACAAATAAAGTCATATACCCAACCCCTACAAATAAAGCCATGTACACCAACCCCTACAAATAAAGCCATTGTACCACCAAACCCTACAATAAGCAGTACCCACCTACAATCAAGGGTACAAATAAAGCCATGTACCCCAACCTCTACAAATAGTCATGTACCCCAACCTCTACAAATAAAGTCATGTACCCCACCCCTACAAATAAAGACATGTACCCCTTATAAATAAAGCCATGTACCCCACCCCTACAAATGAAGACATGCACCCCACCACCTACCAATAAATGTAAATGAAGCAGATTCCCTATATATACAGGGACTGGTCTCGTGTTATGATCTGGATGATGATGGTTTACTAACTGGAGGTGAAGAAGTTGACATCCAGGTGATAGAGCACTCCGCATCATTTTGCAGTGCCCCCAAATCCCGTGTAAAGCAGTGGGATTGCAGGGAGCGGATTACAGGAAGAGTCACATCTTACCCTTTCTACGGTTCAGCCACAGCATGCAATGCCGAAACATAGCAGTGACAGAAGGCATTGATTTGTGAAGTTATGATCAGAAATGGTGAGTAAAAGCAGAGGAATGGTGACAAGGAGCGCAGATGAAAGAGAGAAGAAAAAAAAAAATACAAGTCTTGAAGCACAACTCCACCTTAAAAAGGCAGCTGCAGGTAAAGTAACGGAAGACAAAAAAAGCCTGATGCTGGCTCTCGTCACACAGAAAGGATCCGCAGGCACATTCCCCAGCCAACTCTGCATCTCACAAGGCGAGAGGATGTGAGCGTCTGGCTGGATGCAAAGTTGTCTCCCATGAGTCAGCTTGTAAGATAGGAAATGCCTGGAGTCCTGCGCTGTTATCCGCTGCAGAGCGCGCTATCCCATCCCAGCGTGGACGTGCGCTGGAGAGGAGGCACGCCGCACACCACACTCACACATACAAGATTTTTTTGCTCACCCTGAAAATGAAAGGTTTTCTGGTCCACCGTTATAGTAAAGGTGCTGTCATCCTCGTCGTCAATACCAATCACGGCCCCCTGTGGAACAAAGAGCAGATTGCTGAGCAGAGTAGCAGTGACATCAGCAGTACATACGGTATTACTACAGCACTGCAGTACAGCAGCCAGGAGGGGGGACGGTGCACTATTGGGAAGGAATCTGCAATTATTTCACAAGCTTCCTGAAGCACCACGCTCTGTAAATCTATTAGCACAGCAACGACATGACCGCCGTCCAGACACAGCCACACGCGGCCGCCGTCCAGGCACAGCCACACGCAGCCGCCGTCCAGGCACAGCCACACGCGGCCGCCATCCAGGCACAGCCACACGCGGCCGCCGTCCAGGCACAGCCACACGCGGCCGCCGTCCAGGCACAGCCACACGCGGCCGCCGTCCAGGCACAGCCACACGCGGCCGCCGTCCAGGCACAGTCACACGCGGCCGCCGTCCAGGCACAATGACTGCCCTTCTGGCACAACGACACACGACTGCCATCCAGGCACAATGACCGCCATCCTGGCATAGCGACACACGACCGCCGTCCTGGCACAATGACCGCCGTCCTGGAACAGCGACACACGACCGCTGTCCTGGCACAATGACACGCGACCGCGGTCCTGGCACAACAACCGCCGTCCAGGCACAGCGACACACGACCGCCGTCTAGGCACAATGACCGCCGTCCTGGCACAGCGACACACGACCGCCATCCTGGAACAGCGACATGCGACCGCTGTCTTGGCACAATGACCGCCGTCCTGGCACAATGACACGCGACCACCGTCCTGGCACAACAACCGCCGTCCAGGCACAGCGACACACGACCGCAGTCCTGGCACAATGACCGCCGTCCTGGCACAGCGACACACGACCGCCATCCTGGAACAGCGACATGCGACCGCTGTCTTGGCACAATGACCGCCGTCCTGGCACAATGACACGCGACCACCGTCCTGGCACAACAACCGCCGTCCAGGCACAGCGACACACGACCGCAGTCCTGGCACAATGACCGCCGTCCTGGCACAATGACCGCCGTCCTGGCACAATGACCGCCGTCCTGGCACAGTGACCGCCGTCCTGGCACAGTGACACACAACCGCCGTCCTGGCACAGCGACACACGATAGCCGTCCTGGCACAATGACCGCCGTCCTGGAACAGTGACACGCGACCGTTGTCCTGGCACAATGACTGCCGTCCTGGCACAAAGACATGCGACCACGGTCCTGGCACAACAACCGCCATCCAGGCACAGCGACACACGACCGACGTCCAGGCACAGCAACACACGACCGACGTCCTGGCACAATGACCGCCGTCCAGGCACAGCGACACACAACCGCCGTCCTGGCACAGCAACACACGACCGCCGTCCTGATACAATGACCGCCGTCCTGGCACAATGACACGCGACCGCTGTCCTGGCACAATGACCGCCGTCCTGGCATAATGACACGCGACCGCCATCTTGGCACAGCACCAACGATGCCAAGTCATGTGGCCACAATGGGGCAAAAGTTCTGATTTTCCAACAATGTCGTTAGTATTTACATCTATGGCCCCCAGGGCAATTGTCACCCGGCTTAGTAATCCTCATGAATTGTGTTTCTAGCTAGTGATGACCGAATATAAAAATATCTTTGTCAGGCTGGTTTCACATTTGCGTTCAGGAGGGCTGCGGATGGCTGCCTACTTCCTCCCTGAAGCTCCGCCTACGCAAAATTTTGCGTTTTCGTGCTGTCACCGCACACGTCAAATCGCATCCGCATACAACGCATGTCCCTGCGTACCCAATGTTAAAGATAGGTACGCAGGGAAACGCAGGACGCATACAGAAGTAGGTGGAGTGTAGGAGCAGCTTCAGGGAGGAAGAAAGGAGGAAGTAGGCAGCCATCCGCAGCCCTCCTGAACGCAAATGTGAAACCAGCCTTAATCAGGTGCCCGGAAACCTGGATGGCAACCTAAGACTTCCTTCATTTTGTGGCTTTCCCCCCCCTAAAAAAAAATATGCATCTTCAAGAATGTTTCCCAAAAGGGAAAAAAGGGGTTAAGTTGAAAAGGAAGGAAAATAAAGGTACTGCCACACTACACGATCCTCTAACGATCTCGTTAGCGTCGCATACTAATGAGATCGCTAGCGGGATCGTTTTAATATCGCTAGTAGTGGCCTAATTTAGCGATGTCGTTAAGGACACTATCGCGGTTAGCGATCTCCTTAATGACTTTAGCGGTACAAAATACCGCTAAAATCGCTAAAAAAAGGTGCCACACTCAGCGATATATACTTACCAGCGGGACGCCGGCGATAAAAATAGGGTCCCGAACGATCGCTGAGATGAACGAGATCACAGCAGGATCTCAGCAGGGGCCACGTCGTCGCTAGATGCCACACTACCGTCACTAACGAGATCGCTAAATAGTGACGTTTTTTAGCGATCTTGTTAGCGACGTTGTTTAGTGTGGCATACCTTAAGTTTATTTTCTATAAAGAAGCCTTTGGGAAAAATGCTCACTGACTTCCAGCCAACATCTGGCTGTAACACTTTTTTTTTTATTTTTTTGCCACAACAAACGCCAAGAAAAAAAAAAAAAACAACAACATTCAGATGGAGATTCACACCACGGTAACACTTGGCGTTTTTTTTTTCTGCATCCAAAACCTGCTCTCTTGGCAGTAAAAATGCTGCCCATTTTGCTGTGGGTTTTTTTTGGGTGCAGATTACATGTGCGTTTAGTCTACACTACATGTTTAAGTTAGTTTTATTACCAAAAAAAAATGAAAAAAATGCAGAAAAACCTGTTTGCTGTGTGTTTTGAACGCTCATCGCTTTCTATGGGTGAAAAAAATGCTGGAGTTCTCAAATGCAATCGGAGGGGGGGGGGGAACACAAGTGTGTGCACAAGACTCATGAAGTCTTATAGCATGTGCTGGTACTAGAAATGGCAGCTTATTTGCATTAAAAAAAAAAATGATGCAAAAATTCTGCATGTGAACACAGCCTTACAAGTGATCATCTCTACGTAGCCAAGCAGGAACAGTACACAGTGGATGCATAAAACCACTGCACAAGTCTGATATCTCAGAAGCGCCTCTTTTGATACATTTGATTATATATTTATTTTTATTTTTTGTTACTTATATTCCATTTTTATGATCTATTATTAAATGTGACATCGATAGTTGGGGACGATTACTGAGATCAATGAAGCAAAATTCTAGTCCAATTTATGCAAAAAGAAAAATAAAATACTATCTATCCTTCCATGACTTAGACCATTTTCATTATGTTCTTTGGACGCTTTGGGGGCAATTCATTAAAGCGTTTATGCATTTGATGTAAAACAGTCTGAAAAGTCGCACTATTTTTGCGAAATGTTGTGCAAAAAGTTTGCACCTTTTGGTGTTTTCACCCCAGTCTCCTCTAGCTCTGCTGAAGTGTGTGGAGAACAGGGAGGACAGGGTGTGGCGGTGCCCGACAGCAAAAATTACTCAGAAGTTATGAGATTGCTTATACCAGAAATGTTACTCAATTCCCTAACTGGGCTCTTGCGGTGAAGTGTACGCCAGTGATCAGATGCTCCAGCTTCATGAAGGGACGGGCGCCTCTCCATAAATTTGGCGCCTCTTACTCCACCACGACCCTTCGTTAATACCGACGTGCAATTCTTGCCTTGAAGAATCGGCTCCTTCGTGTCTTGTCCAGCAAGGAGCATGGCTTAGCAAAAAAGGGGCCTAGCCTGACATTCGACACCAGAAAAAAAGTGCAAACATCTGTAACAAAATAACTAATATTTGGAGCAAACTTATACTAGACAATCAAAGATTCACCAGCTTGATTAAACCCCACTGTGACCACTGTGATTGTCATCGATCTATTATTGTGTTTACGACGTATGTGCTGCCACCTAGACATCACCTGGGAGAAGCATACGATGAAACCTGCGTCCAGGACTTTGTGCCACAGTTTGCGCCTTTCAAATCTACAGAAAAACTAAAGAAAAAGCTCCCATCTCTCCAGAGTCACTGAAATGTGAGAATTAACTGGAGCTGACCATTACTGCAGGGGTTAAGTATGATCTGACACCCCCCGGTATATGACTCGCGTAAAAGCCGAGAGGGGGACTTTCAGCCCTAAAAAATGGGCTGAAAATCTTGTTTTATACACTAGTATATACGGTAAAATATGCAAGTGGAAATTATACCATATTGGCAAATAGTATAGAAGCTAAAAGGCTACAGAACCGAAAGTACTCAATTTTTCTAATCCTGTTTAAAAAGTTTTTATGGTGTTTATTTTAAAATGTTTTTTTTTTTTCTCTTTAATTGTCATATTACAAAAAATGACCAAAGTATTCTGACAATATTCACTTAGGCTACTCGGGCTATTCTAGACTAACATTTTTTTGGTCTATAATTCCTACAGAGAATATGGAGTGAGGTTCATTAATACATTTTTATTGCAAATATAGACTGAGATAAAATAGAAAAAAACAATATAGCAATAAGGTAGTAAAATCAGAGAGAAGACTCAAGTATGGAAGACATAAGTCAAGCTCATGTATGGAGGGGCAGTATTACTAGGGGTAAATATAGTAATAGTAATCATGTAACGTCATCTATTCATAATAAATAGATGATGCAAATGGAAAAAATATATAAAATGAGGGTGAATAGTTCCTATAGAAAGCATAGAAGTATGATAATACAAATCATGCTGTCAGAAGATATATTCCTAAAACCCAATGCTTCCTGTAAAACAGATGTCAGCAACCCCGACACGTTTCGCGTGGGCTTCCTCAGGGGGTCTGTCAGCTTATGTATTCATTTCAAATTTTACTACCTTATTGCTATATTACTTATAGTTTGTCTTAGTCTATTTATATAATAAAAATGTATTATTTTTTGGTGAACCTAAATCGGACATGCGCAATCGAAGTCTCTCCAGACCATCATTTGTCCAGGCCCCCATACAAATTAGACCGTCGCTTGAACCTGTCGATTTCTTCGGGTACAGTTGACAATAGTCTAATGTGTATGGAGGCCTTAACACCGCCTCTACCATGTCTCCAACATACACACGTGCCAGGCAAGTCTCATGCTTGTGTCCTTGCCCATAAGACGGTGCATGCCTGCTTGTTCTGCATTGAAAAGAGATCCTCTGTGCTTGCCCCAGTCTTCTAAGTAATGGTGTTTGTGCGAGATTTGGATATGCCACCCCTCCAATCAGAGTGGTGGACTTTTAAAAGATGCACCCAACAGACCATTAGGAGCAGGTTTTTGGTTTTTTTAGCAGGTACATGGAGCAGCAAAAAGTATAATACAGGGATCACGGGGAAGTGAAAAAAACTTTTATAAAAAGGTGGTGGCGCCAGTTTACAGAGGGGAAACGTGACGGCAGGTTCCCTTTAACACCACTCTGTGCGGAGCATGACGGTACAAGTGAATTTTGTTCTTGCAGCTGCTGCACAGTAAGACAATGTGGTTCCTGAGTATGGTCATTAATCACACGGGGTCTTGTCCTCGGGGACAGTGCATATTGCTTATGGTTTAGGAATGATCCTCCATACAGGAAATGTTGACTACTTAGAGTTCGCTGGTCATGATAGAAATTCACATATCAGAAAAAACAATAAAAAAGACATCTTAGAAAACAACCAGCATAACGGGAGCGTGGACTTACTCTGAGACGGACACAGCCACGCCGAGATCCTCTCATCATCTTGTCTTTTGACTGAAAAAGAAATGAAATGAGAATTTCTATTATTCATTTGGAATTGCGCTGATTCCACCTTGGTAACGCAGAATCTATAGGGTATATTTTTCTACAGTGATCCTCATAACAGAGAACTTCTAAAATCAAAGTTTCGTCAAAGCCAAATACCAGGACATATCAAAAATAAAAGCAGCTTTAAAATAAAAATAAAAAAATAAAAAAATGCATAAAAAGAAAAAATGCAACCAATTTACCTAATAAGTACAGAAAACTTGCAACATCAAATACTCATGGTGGGAGCGTAGCTTAGAGGGTTATGCACCAACTTACAGGGTATCTACACCTAGTAGATGGCGCTACGTGCAGCGACCATGTCTGCGCTGACTATGACTAATTTTACACAAGAGATTAAAACTCAGACGCGTTGGTGCATAATAATGAAGAGACTGGGAACGAGCTTTTACACAATGTGCAATCTCCAGATCCCGGCTGCTTCATTACTATGCATCGATGCTCTTGTTAAAAGCCGGCGCTGTAATTGTCCATGTGCCATTACCCAGAATGGCTCGTCAGCCCCATCCCGCCTACGACAGGCTGATAAACCAACTGTGTCACTATATGGTTTGTATGTGGAACAATTGGTTGATTTATTATAAAGCTCGATGCACTGATGATAAATTGCTTCTACATCAAGTACGGTCCTTGATCAAAAAAAGGTGCCAGCCGGGCGATCGTCATGTGCCGAATGGCAGAGGTTCTGCTCCAGCCGAAATTGAACAATCATGTCCCCCGTTCTGGCAATCTGTGGGGGTCCCAACAGTCAGGCCTGCACCGATCTAGAAGCTGTCACCTATACTGTAGATAGGTACCCCCAATTCTTACTAGAAAATCCCTGTTCCCTGGCTGAACACTTTGTCCAGTGCTGAGTCTCCGCTGTTGCTCAGTTTCTATTTTTGTCTGCACCGCTGCAGCCGATCATCGAGCTCAGCGAGAGCAGACAGCACGAGCCGCTGAGCTCACCGATTGTCCACAGCGTTGACGTCACTACACACAGTGGGAGCAGCGGCAGAGACCAAGTACTGGACTACGGAAAGGTCAATAAAAACACAGCAACGGTAACAGTTTTTTTTTGTTTTTTGTTTTTTAAAGCGGAAAGCCCCTTTAATTACAGGATTTCAACCAATTCTCAGAATGAAGGGGCCACGTCACAGATTTAACACAACAGTAAAGAGGACACAAACCTAATCTCAATGCAACTATAAAAAAAAAAAAAAAAAAAAACTCATATGCACCGAAAATGCTACCAGCAAAAAAAAAAAATAATAATAATACACCTCATCCTACAAACAAAAAACCCTGAAAAACCCTGTCAGCATTACCGTACGGTGAAAAATAACTGCAGAATTATATTTGCTTGGATTTTTTTATTTTTTTTGGTGGGGGGAGTTGTTTTCTATTCTCTCCCCCAGCAATTTTTTTTAAGTCATTATTTGTACCCCAAAATGGTGCAAGAAACAAGCCCTTGTACTGCACCATTGAAGTTCTTAATCTCGAAAGGCAGTTTTAAGCAAAAATAAATAAATAAAAATTATCATTGTGCACGCGAGGCCCAAAATTAGCCATGTCCTCGAGAAGTTAAAGGGGTAATCCGTTTTCTCTCCTCATTTATCAAATCCACACAGTGTGATTAGGAGGTCAGCAGTGGTGAGCGAGAGTGCTGGGATAAGGTGTTATCTGAGCATGCTCGGGTGCTGAGTGTCTTCGACGTGCTCGAATATTATGTTCCAGTTCCCGCGGCTGAATGTCTCACAGCTGTATGACAGCCACAACACATGCAGGGAATGCCTGTTTGTTAGTCAATTCTTGCATGTGTTGCAGCTTTTGAACAGCTGCGAGACATGCAGCTGCGGGGACTTGAACATATTAGTTGGGTGCCGAAGACACTCTGTAGCACCCGAGCATGCTCAGATAACACCTTATCTGGGAACATTCGATCACCACTATTGTTGAGGCAATCATCTCCAACATTAGGAATTTCATAATGGGACAGGTGCACCATAGCTGCCAGCATCAGAATAATGGCTCCGCAGCCTGACCGCCCGGCGTGCAGATGGGACTCTCCATGCCTGGATATGGCAGATCCTATAAATATACCATATCGTTATACGATGGTAATACCTCTGTAGACAGGTTTCATACCGTCCCTACATGTGTTCTCCGCGATGCTCCTGCGAACTGGACGCTACAGTTGCGGTAGCAAATGCAAAACTCTAAAAGAGTGTATAGTAACTAATGAGAATAGGACCCTCGTGGCACAGTACAGCAACGCCGCGCCATGCTCCAGCGTCTGACCGCCCTGGCAGTATAACGCACGCGTGCTGTAAAGGTGCGCTAAGGACAAACGCCACAATCCGCTCTCCTTTGAGAGAGAAATATTAAAACTCAATTTATTTCAGAGAATTTTTTTTTTTTTATTGAGCATGAAAAGATGGAAAAAAAACAATTTCCCTTCCAAGAATGGCAGCCAGAAAACGCCATGTGACAGACGCACAAGACAGGATACACAACACTTAGCGGAAAGGATTTTTGGACTGGATTCAGCTGCACAGACATTAATAATGTATGAAGAGGAATCAGCGGCTACAGAGGCTGCACTAGAAAAGTAACCAGCTCCAGATCACAATCATGCAGAGCCCCGGACGCAGAACTAACGCACATGCAGGGGATGCTGACAGCTGTAGTGCCACAAGAGCTGAAGCAGCAAAGGTTAAGGGCCACAGCGAGGATTAATTATTAATTTCATGAGATTGGTGTTGCAGTTATCATATAACCATTTCTGTACAGAAAGGAAATGACTTGCAAATAATATTTCACATGATTTCTAAGGTATTTGCACTTCTGCTTTAGGACTCTGCGCATCAGGCATCCAGTGGAGGGTATGTGCACACCACGTCCTTTATCAAGTTCTTACACTCCATAACCCACCTGAAAGAGTGCTAAACATACGCTAAAATTAACGATCATATGCATTTTCACATTTGCTCAGGTTTTAGAGCTTCTTTTAACCTCTTAAGGTTTCCAAAGATGCCGAGTGGATTCATCGCGGACATCGCAACGTCATGATATTGTTGTTAGCGACTACGATGTTGGATGCAGAAGTGAAGACCGGCTTCCGGAGAGGACCGACCGCTTCACCGGGGTAGCTCAGATTAATCTTTTCTACCCCCATGCGCACGCTCGGTTACACTGAGCACACATCTGTTCTCAATTCTTTTACGTACTAGTCTAAACGTTCACTCGGCAATCCTACAATGTGACAAAACCCAACAAATGGCAACTCGTGCAAATCTGCAGGACGGCGCTTCTTATGCTCATATTCAACTCCAAGCTAATTCCATTACACCAAATGTGTATTTTCCACTGCACCGCGGCACAGACGTGTCACAGACATGGAAAAGGCACAGAACTAAAGGGTATGCCACACTAAGTGAGATCGCTAACGAGATCGCTAACGAGATAACTACTGCGTCACCATTTATGACGCAGTAGCGATCTCGTTAGTGACATAGCTGTGTGTGACATGTAGCAGCGATGTGGCCCCTGCTGAGATGTCGTTGATCGCTTATGAAGGTTCTGAGCCGTTTTTTGGTCGTTGGTGTCCTGTGGTGAGCCTGAATCGCTGAGTGTGACACCCTTTATGAACGACTTCACCAGCATCTCAGGTGGGACTAGGTTTTCCCAACGACCGCAGAGGTCGTTATACAGATCGCTGATGAGTTGTGTTTGGAATCACAGATCGCTGATGAGTTGTGTTTGGAATCTCACAGCTAAGTCGCTAACGAGATCGCTACTGCGTCATAAATGGTGACACAGTAGTGATCTCGTTAGCGATCTCGCTTAAGGCTGGGTCTCACATAGCGATACACCAGCGATCCCGACAACGATCAGGATCGCTGGTGTATCGCTACATTATCGCTGCTGAGCTGCCAAACAGGCAGCTCAGGCAGCAATCAGTACAAGCGACACTGCGGGTAACATCGCTTAGTTACCCGCAGTGTACCTTGGATACCAGCGCCCTGATGCAGGGAGCTGGTAACCAAGGTACACATCGGGTTTCCAGGTGCTGCGCGGTGCCTGGAAACCCGCTGTGTACCTTGGTTACCAGCTCCCTGCTTCAGGGAGCTGGTATCCAAGGTACACAGCGGGTTTCTAGGCACAGCCCCGCGCCTGGAAACCCGCTGTGTACCTTGGTTACCAGCGGATCGCTGATCTCCTGCCTGTCACACGCAGCGATGCGTGCCTGTCAGCGGGAGACCAGCGATCAAAAAAATGTCCTGACATTTCAGCGACGATCAGCGATACCCGGCAGGGGGGCTGATCGTCGCTGAATGTCACACACAGCGATATCGCTGGTGAGTCGCTGCTGCGTCACAAAACTAGTGACTCAGCAGCGATCTCGGTAGCGATATCGCTATGTGAGACGGGGGCTTTAGTGTGGCATACCCTTAAGGATGGGAAACACACAAGGAAGAGAATGTGAAAAGACCGATGTAGAGATAACCATGTCTGCGCTCCTATAATATAGGCTATTCCTCCCACATTCGGCTGATAACAGGGGGATTCTACCAGCAAGACCCCCCCACCGAGAAACTTATCACCTATTCGGTGGATGGGTGGGAAATTAGCAGAACAGAATATTCATTTAAAGGGAGTCTGTCAGCCCAAACTCACAGTACAAGCTAAGCACAAAACTTTGTAGGGGATATAAAAAAAAAAACAATAATAATAAAATGCACTTTTATTGTTCTACAGAAATCAAAAGTTTAATCAGACCAATTAATTGGTCGTGCTCCCTGGGTGTGGCTAGTGCACCCCTCCGCCCACTGGGTGTGCATGTTCCCTCTTCCCTGACTGGTGATTGACAGCGCTGGTCTGTAGTCGTACTGGGGAATATATCAACTATTTGACTCTAATGGTCAAACAATACATGTGATATTATATACATTATTATAAATTTGTCCTTCTGCAAAACGAGGATCATTTTCCCTAAGTGAAGAAAAACGACAATTCATAGCAGCCCTCGTGTTATATGCGGGGTGTACAGGGGGCTAAGGTCACATCAGGACTACTCTGGATGTGTACAAACATAACAAGTGAACTTGAACATTGGTGCATTGCGTACTATCTACACGATGTATGTCTGGCATGCTACATAACGCTGCCTTCACAAACTGCTGATGTGGAGATGGGGGAAGTTTTCTAACTGCAGCTACAGGAAGCTTCATTATGAAACAAAGCATGTAAAAAAATTGTGGCTTAGTTGCAGGCATCCCAGTAAGCGACACATTGCTGGAATCAGGGTCTCTGCCCTTATATCATGCTGCAGGTATAAAGAGAGCCAGCCACAGAGAGCCAGCTGTAGAGAGCCACAGAGAGCTAGCTGTAGAGAGCCACAGAGAGCTAGCTGTAGAGAGCCACAGAGAGCTAGCTGTAGGAGCCACAGAGAGACAGCTGTAGGGAGCCACAGAGAGACAGCTGTAGAGAGCCACAGAGAGACAGCTGTAGAGAGCCACAGAGAGACAGCTGTAGAGAGCCACAGAGAGACAGCTGTAGAGAGCCACAGAGAGACAGCTGTAGAGAGCCACAGAGAGACAGCTGTAGGGAGCCACAGAGAGACAGCTGTAGGGAGCCACAGAGAGACAGCTGTAGGGAGCCACAGAGAGACAGCTGTAGGGAGCCACAGAGAGACAGCTGTAGAGAGCCACAGAGAGACAGCTGTAGAGAGCCACAGAGAGACAGCTGTAGAGAGCCACAGAGAGACAGCTGTAGAGAGCCACAGAGACAGCTGTAGAGAGCCACAGAGAGACAGCTGTAGAGAGCCACAGAGAGACAGCTGTAGGGAGCCACAGAGAGACAGCTGTAGGGAGCCACAGAGAGACAGCTGTAGGGAGCCACAGAGAGACAGCTGTAGGGAGCCACAGAGAGACAGCTGTAGGGAGCCACAGAGAGACAGCTGTAGGGAGCCACAGAGAGACAGCTGTAGGGAGCCACAGAGAGACAGCTGTAGGGAGCCACAGAGAGACAGCTGTAGGGAGCCACAGAGAGACAGCTGTAGGGAGCCACAGAGAGACAGCTGTAGGGAGCCACAGAGAGACAGCTGTAGGGAGCCACAGAGAGACAGCTGTAGGGAGCCACAGAGAGTAAGCTGTAGGGAGCCACAGAGAGACAGCTGTAGGGAGCCACAAGAGACAGCTGTAGGAGCCACAGAGAGACAGCTGTAGGGAGCCACAGAGAGACAGCTGTAGGGAGCCACAGAGAGACAGCTGTAGGGAGCCACAGAGAGACAGCTATAGAGAGACAAAGAGGGCGTTCTTGGGTTAGTTCGGTTACTTTTTAAAAACTGTGTGTCAGGTACTAGAACCCAACTTCCACCACTCATCTCTGCAGATTACATAGAAAACACCTGCTGACAGATTCTTGTAAGGCTATGTGCCCATGGCGAGTCTTTCAGATGCGGCGTATCCACAACTGTTCTGAAGCAGAAGAGGTCGATATTCAGCCAAAGTCTTATTCCCATCACTTGTACAAACGGCCGCAATCATTTTTTACGCATCTTAAAAAATATATATTTTTAACACCAGAAAAGCAGCTAGCGTCACAGGATGCAACAAAATACAAGCCGTCACCAAATGATTGTGTTAAAGGGAATCTGTCACCCAATTTTTCGACTATAAGATGCGGCCACCGCCATTAGGGGCTTATCTACAGCACTCTGTAATGCTGTAGATAAGCCCCCAATGTCACCTGAAAGAGAAGAAAAACCCGTTAGATTATACTCACCCAGGGGCGGTCCGGCGCCTCCCATCTTCTAGCGATGACATCCTCTTCTTTGCTTCCCGTCGCAGCTCCTGCGCAGGCGCTGGACCTCTGACCTTTCCCAGCACCTGCGCACTGCAGTACTCTACTCTGCCCTCACCAGGGTAGATCAGTGCGCCTGCGCAGGAGCCACGACAGGAAGCAAAGAAGAGGACGTCATCGCTAGAAGATGGGAAGTGACGGACCCGGACCGCGACTCCCTCCAGACCGAATCGGACGCCGTACCGCCCCTGGGTGAGTATAATATAACTCGTTATCTTCTCTTTCAGGTGACATCGGGGACTTATCTACAGCATTACAGAATGCTGTAGATAAGCCCCTGATGGCGTTGGCCGCATCTCAGTGTCGAAAAATGGGGTGTCAGATTCCCTTTACATCGTTTGTCATCTCTGGGGGCTTGTTACCTAAATGCGGCATTTAGGACAAAAAAAAAATCATTTTTGTAATTCAGTTTTAGTAAAACCTTTGCACCGTTTGGCTTTTCCAGGCGCTCTGTTTTCCTGCAGATTCAACTTTGATCATAAATCAGCTGAGAGGAGCTCAGAAAAAGATGGATAAGAGGAAAAACTCTCCTGTCAGACTGTCACAGTGAGCTCACT
The DNA here is from genome assembly GCA_033576555.1 of Oophaga sylvatica. Taxonomy (NCBI): domain Eukaryota; kingdom Metazoa; phylum Chordata; class Amphibia; order Anura; family Dendrobatidae; genus Oophaga; species Oophaga sylvatica. Next base: position 91,093,082 of record JARQOD010000009.1, on the reverse strand, counting down.
GACAGCATTGTTTTTTGCTGTTTTCTGGTATTCGTGGTGCAGTAAAAGTGACCTGAGATCATGATTCTCCAATCCAATAACAGATATTAAAAAAAAAGCTGTTAAGAAAAAGAAAACGGACTATTTTTTTAAATTATTATTTTTATTTTTCCTGCCATTTTCAGTCTGGAACTTTTGATTACTATTTCTGGTGTACAGACCCCTTAACTGTATTCACCAACAGCCTTCTGTGGTAAAGTCATAAAATAGTGATTCTAATAAGGCTCTCAATGCAGTAAAGTCCAGAACTTTGGGTCAGCCCTGTGGAGGGAGGCGGCGGGACAGAAAGGTGTGCCTCTACCAACATGGGGTGAGGCCGCCGACACCATACCCGCCATATATCAACCGCCTTCACCCTCATTGGCTGGAACTTACAGTGAGCGTGCACTCATTGGCTGCACACATACCGTAAGCCCATCTCTATTGGTTAAAGCCCTACCCCATCTGTACTCTGATTGGCTGGCTCCGGACAGCAGCCCAACGTTTCTCACATACCACGGAAAAGCGCTATAACTACTGCGTCCCAGCGCGGACCACTCACCGTGTAGTAAGAGAGCAGGCCGGCGTTGTAGTCCAGCACAAACCAGCGGTACTGCCAGCCCTTCATCACGTTTGTCCATTTACTCAGCGGACCCTCCATGATAGACGCCATCTTGGGATCGTGGAATAACAACAGACGTCTGGACGTGCGTCGTGCGTCATCAGGAGAGTGGGCGGGAACGGAATTCAGTGGGCGTGGTTAGCCGTTGCTAGGAGAAGCCGGGATGCCGAGGGCGGATGAGCAATGGCCGCTCCTGAGGTGTCAGGATGAAGAACCAGTGTGCGGGGCCACAGTGTCACACATAGGGGCCACAATAAAATATATATAATACAATTACCCATGATGCAAAGTTGCAAGTGAAAAACAAACAAATATTTATTTATTGCAGAGGAGAAAATTTGGGCCAAATTAAAAGTGTCCTAAAATAAAAAAACAATATTCTCTGAGGTCTCTGCGACCCCGAGATATGATAGAGGGCTGGAAAGGGTTAACTCCTTCTCCCCTTTGGGAGTTTCCATTTTTTTGGTTTCAGTTTTTCGCTCCCCTCCTTCCTAGAGCCATAACTTTTTTTATTTTTCCGTCAATGTGGCCATGTGAGGGCTTGTTTTTTGCGGGACGAGTTGTACTTTTGAAAAACACCATTGGTTTTACCATATCCTGTACAGGAAAATGTAAAAAGAAGAATCAAAGTGCGGTGACGTTTCAAAAAGAGTGCAATTCCACAATTGTTTTTTGGATGTTTTTTTTTTGCCATGTTCACTAAATGCAAAAACTGAGCTGCCATTATGATTGTCCAGGTCATTCCGAGTTCATAGACACCAAACATGTCTAGGTTCCTTTTTATTTAAATGGTAAAAAAAAAATCCAAAGTTTGCAAAAAAAAATGGCGCCATTTCCCAAGACCCATAGCGTCTCCATTTTACGTGATTTGGGGACAGATGAAGGCTTATTTTTTGTGCGCCGAAATGACGTTTTTATTGATGTCATTATGTTGTAGATATGATGTTTTGATCGCCTGTTGTTGCATTTTATTGCAATGTTGTGGCGACCAAAAAAAACGTAATTCTGGCGTTTTGATTTTTTTCTCATTACGCCATTGACTGATTGGATTACTTCTTTTTGTATATTAAAAGAGCTGGAGATTCTGAACGTGGTGATACCAAATATGTGTATTTTTTATTTTATTATTGTTTTATTTGAATGGGGCAAAAGGGGGAGATTTAGGAGACTTGAAACTGCGATTTTCTGATTGCTTGTGCTACACAATATGGCTGCAGCCGTGCTATGTGTAGCTAAAATGATCATCTCCTATGAGCGCCGGCCACAGGGCGGCAGCGCTCATAGCTATCCGGCAATGACAACCACAGGGGTCTCCTGCAGACCCCAGGTTGTCATGCCAACCCATCAGCGACCCGCAGTCATGTGACACAGGTGCCGATGTGAGCGAAGCTAGTGATGCACTTCCAGCGCGATCATGTTAAATGCTGTTGTCAGCGATTGACAGTGGCGTTTAGCATTTTAACAGCCGCGGGTGGATCGCAATTCCACCCGCAGCTGTTAGGGGCACTTGTCAGAAGGTAAATATAGACTTGAATGAGATGATTAAAATCCACAGAGGAAACACAAAAAACATTTAGGGTGAGTTTCCACGGTCAGGAAACGCTGCGTGTTTGGCGCTGTGCGCTGGCGCAGCGCCAAACACGCAGCGTCCAGATGTTACAGCATAGTGGAGGGGATTTCAAGGAATCCCGTCTCCACCATGCGTAACAATACGCAGGTGGCAAACCTGCGTAAACGGACATGCGGCGCGTCTTTTTAGACCGCAGCATGTCCTCGCGTATTGCGGCGACGGTGCGTCGCCGCAACAGAATTAACACAGGGCTATGTAGCCCTGCGCTCTTTCCGGAGGTGTTCCGGAGGTGTCCTGAACACCTCCGGAAAGAGCGCGCGTCATAAAGGGGCGGGGCTTAGACGGAGCGGAATTTCCGCTCCGTCCAAAGCGCTATGGTTCCGGACCGTGGAACCATAGCCTTAATCTGCACATGACTTTATTAATATAGTTTTATCAAAGCCAAGTGACAGGAAGCTGCTAAAACTAAGCAACTTTATTTAAATCGTGACATACCAAAAAGAGACAAAAAACTAAACTGAAAAAAAACATAAAACAAGTAAAGAAAACGCACGTAATCTTATGTACCTAATAGGTGGAGAAAATCTGCACCATCAAAAATTCAACAAATACTCATTAAGGAAACGTAGACTTATCCTGTTCTGCATAAATCTCCATCACGTTTGTAGTCAATTTTCTAACTTTCAATAATTTTTTTAGTCGTTTCAGAAAGACATAATAATCAGATGGGGCCAAATCTGGAGAATATTTGAAGATGGTTGAGAATTTCAAAATCAATTTCATTTATTTTTTTGCAGGAAAATACAAGACTTAGACAATGTTTCCACAATGAGCTTTTGGTGCTATGTATTTTTTTCTGCATCAAAATTGCGAATAATACACGTTAAAAAATGCACACAATAACGCAAGTAAACTAATTTACATAATAGGTGCAGAAATTCTGCGGTGTTAAACTCAGCAAAAGGGAACATAACCTTATCCTGCAAAAACAAGACGCCTCTGGAATTTTTTTACTGAATTTCCAATCTTTGCCTGACAGGGTTAACTTTTTTCTTAATCACATTCTCAAAGTGACAGAACTTTTTCTGATAAAACTTAGCATTTGTCAAAGTTAATACTTGTCTCCATAGCAGCAGAATTTATTTTTGTCTGCCAGAAATACTTAAGCATAACTGTTAATCAATACCTATATACGGTGTGTGTGTGTATATATATATATATATATACGCAGTATATATATATATATATATATATATATATATATATATATATATATATATATTTACACAGTTATGGCTGAAAGTGCTGGCACTCTTGAAATTGTTCCAGAAAATGAAATATTTCTCCCAGAAAATTATTGCAATTACACATTTTTTGTTACACGTGTTTATTTCCTTTGTGTGTATTGGAACAACATAAATAAAAGTAAAAAAAGCAAATTGTGCATAATTTCAGGTAGTTTTTCCATGTGGACTCTTTCACTGTTATTTTTAAACTGATGAAATAAAAGACTTATAATTGTAACATGCCTATGGATTTGGACTGGAAGCTGGATCATCTCTTTTTTCCTTCGTACTAAGCAGCGCTGTGCAGTAGCGTGGATCACGAGCTTCCGTACCGATTGGACTACTGAAACCAGATAAAAAGGGGAGGAGTTGACTCAATCTTTCCATTGTATGCCTCACTAAGCATGGAGAACACAAAGAGGAGAAGAGAACTTTCTGAGAACCAAAATTGTTGGACAGTATTAACAATCTCAAGTTTACAAGTCCATCTCCAGAGAGCTGGATGTTCCTTTGTGCACAGTGCACAACATAATCAAGAAGTTTACAACCCATGGCACTGTAGCTAATCTCCCTGGACATAAACGGCAGCGAAAAATTGATGAACGGTTGCAGCTGTGGGTAGTCTGGATGGTGGATAAGCAGCCCCAGTCAATTTGCAAAGAAATTCAAGCTGTCCTGCAGGCTCAGGGGGCATCAGTTTCAGCACAAACTCTCCGTCGACATTTAAATGAAATTAAATGCTATGGCAGGAGACCCAGAGGAGCCACACTGCTGACACATAGACATAAAAAAGCTAGACTAAAGTTCGCTAAAATGTACAGTACAGACCAAAAGTTTGGACACATCGTCTCATTCAATCATTTTTCTGTATTTTCATGACTGTGAAAATTGTAGAATCACACTGAAGGCATCAAAACTATGAATTAACACATGTGGAATTATACATTACACTTTACAAAAAAGTGTGAAACAACTGAAAATATGTCTTATATTCTAGGTTCTTTAAAGTAGCCACCTTTTGCTTTGATTACTGCTTTGCACGCAGAAAAGGTGAACGGATGGACTCTGCATGCCTGGTTCCCACCGTGAAGCATGGAGGAGGTGGTGTAATGGTGCGGGGGTGCTTTGCTGGTGACACTGTTGGGGATTATTCAAAATTGAAGGCATAGTGAACCAGCATGGCTACCACAGCATCTTGCAGCAGCATGCTATTCCATCTGGTTTGCATTTAGTTGGACCATCATTTATTTTTCAACAGGACAATGACCCCAAACACACCTCCAGACTGTGTAAGGGCTATTTGACCAAGAAGGAGAGTGTTGGGGTGCTATGCCAGATGACCTGGCCTCCACAGTCACCAGACCTGAATCCAATCGAGATGGTTTGGTGTGAGCTGGACCGCTCACTGCTTCAATTTTGAATAATCCCCAACAGTGTCACCAGCAAAGCACCCCCACATCATCACACCACCTCCTCCATGCTTTACGGTGGGAACCAGGCATATAGAGTCCATCCGTTCACCTTTTCTGCGTGCAAAGCACTAATCAAAGCAAAAGGTGGCTACTTTGAAGAAGCTAGAATATAAGACATATTTTCAGTTTTCACACTTTTTTTTAAAGTGTAATGTATAATTCCACATGTGTTAATTCATAGTTTTGATGCCTTCAGTGTGATTCTACAATTTTCATAGCCATGAAAATACAGAAAAATCTTTGAATGAGAAGGTGTGTCCAAACTTTTGGTCTGTACTGTACATAAGCCAAAATCCTTCTGGGAAAGCGTGTTGTGGACAGATGAGACCAAGATAGAGCTTTTTGGTAAAATACAACATCCTACTATTTACTGAAAACGGAATGAGGCCTGCAAAGAAAAGAACACAGTACCTACAGTCAAATATGGTGGAGGTTCAGAGATGTTTTGGGATTGGTTTGCTGCCTCTGCCACTTAGTGTCTTTACTGTGTACAAGGCATCATGAAATCTGAAGATTACCAAAGGATTTTGTGTCGCAATGTAGCGCCGAGTGTCAGAAAACTGGATTTGCATCTTAGGTCAGGGGTCTTCGAGCAGGACAATGACCCCAAACATACTTCAAGAAGCCCCCAGAAATGGATGGAAACAAAGCGCTGGGGAGATCTGAAGTGGCAGCAAAGAGTCCGGATCTAAATCCCATTGAACACCTGTTTGGAGATCTTAAAATTGCTGTTGGGAAAAGGCGCCTCCAAATATAAGAGACCTGGAGCAGTTTACAAAAGAAGAGTGGTCCAAAATTCCAGTTGAGAGGTGTAAGAAGCTTGTTGATGGTTATAGGAAGCGATTGATTGCAGTTATTTATTCCAAAGGATGTGCAACCAAATATTAAGCTGAGGATGCCAACAATTTTGTCAGGCCCATTTTTGGGATTTCATGTGAAATTGTGTCCAGTTTGCCTTTTTTTCTCTATTTTCTGTGTTGTTCCAATACACAAAAGAAAATATACGTGTATAACAAAATGTGTAATTGTGATAATTTTCTGGGAGAAATACTTCATTTTCTGCAACAATTTCAAGAGTGCCAACACTTTCAGCCATGTGTATATTACACATATATACCGGTATATATATATATATATATATATATATATATATATATATATATATACACACAGATGTACACAAATCTCTTTTTTTTATTAAACAGCTGCTGATCAACTCTTAGGCTGAATTCACACACCCATATGTCACAGACCACCAGTCGCGGGTCTACCAAACTCAATAATCTCAAGGACCTTCAAGTTCAGGTCCAGGAAGACGCCTTGGTGTCATCTTGATCGTTTTGTAAGCATTTTTGCCTCAAAAAAATGCTAATCTCATTGCCTAATGGTTTTTAAAAAATATGAATCAAAAACCACTGAAAAAATGTTAACTAAAACGCTGGTGTAAAAAAACATGAACAAAGCTCTTCAGGAAACATTTTTGGACAGCACATCTGTCTCATTATGCAGGAAAATAGGAACTCAGTGTAAGTTGACGGTGATGTTTTTGACTGCTGGAAAAAAAACACAATGTGAACATGCACTAAGAGATCCTATTTTCCTGCAAAATGAGACAGATTTGCTGTTCGGGGCTCTTGGGAAGATGGGTGATATTATTATCTGAAGCCGCCAGAAAATGATTAAAGATTAAATAAGTTACATTATAATATAATTTATGATATAGGTGGCACTAGAGTTCTAGTCTTCTTCCTCTCTGAAAAAACTATTTGCATTTCATTTATACACATTTTCTAAATATTTACTCTTGAGTTGCAATAAATAGCAGAATATAGAAGATGCTCCTTTATCCTTTATGTCGCATCTTCAGGCATGTGGTCCGCTGTGATTGGTGGACGGGGGGCCCATCTGTCCAATAGCAATGAGCCATCTGTTTGAGAATTAGTTTGAGGAGTAGAATCTATTTCTAGGGAGTCACCTGGGTCCTGCACCTCCGCACCTGCCTGACTGCAACCTGCTGCCTCCTCTGCACTGTCTGCTTCTAATCTGCAGGTAAGCGCCGTCCTTATCACCATTACCTATGTATCTGGATATTAGCAGAGCTGAATTTGTCAAATCCGCATTTGTTATATGTAGTTATAGTAGATGATTTACCATGGGATATATCATATTGTCATATTACAAAATTAGCTTGGCTACACCCAGATATATATACCGTATATATACACACACCCAGTGACGAGCTGCATCGTTATTATCTCGTCTTTAATGGTGGAGACCATAAACAGTCGTACACTTTGCATTTTCTTTACAGTTGTAGTGTGTGTGGTTTACCCCATATGCAGTATATCACAATCCACCATAAAAAACATGTAGTACAAGACCTGTAAAAAAGATTACAATGCACAAGAAAGAAATAGCAATCCATCAAATTGCAAATTACTGTATATACATGTGTGTGTATATACACACATGCACACATATATACATAATTGCAATTTGATGGATTGCTAGGCTACTTGTGCATTGTTTATCTTCTTTACATGTTTATTTATTTACTTTTATCTTTTCCCATCTTGTTTTCAACAGTATTCCACACTTTAGATTACTATGTGGTGTATATAAGTTTGCACGCTTTGCTTATTTTTTTTAATGGTAATATATATACAGTATATATACAGGTTTTTTTAATGGTGATATATATACATGTTGCGTTCGGTGCAGCATCAAAATGACGCATGCGGAGGCATCCGCATACATCCGCATGGCCAGCGTGCCCAATGTTAAAGATAGGGTACGCAGGACGCATGCAGAGGTAGGCGGCGCTGAAAGGAAGAGGTGCGGCAGTGGGCGGGGCTCAGCGTCGGACTGGAACACCTTGGGCCCACCAGAGAAAATCATTCTTGGGACCCACTATATAGCTACAGAGAAATAAATACAAGACCACCAATTGTGTGGTAAAACACGCTAATATCCGGGTATAATATAAGGTAGTACAAGTCTTAATTATGTAGCAGGAGTTGGGGTAGCCCCCCTTATAGAATATAAAGCAGCCCCCCTCATAGAATATATTGTAGCCACCTCATATAGTATAATGCAGACCTCTCATAGAATATAAAGTAGACCCGTCATAGAATATAATGTAGCCCCCTCATAGAATATAATGTAGCCCTCCATAGAATATAATGCAGCCCTCAAAGGGTATAATGCTGTCCCCCTCATAGGGTATAATGCTACCCCCTCATAGGGTATAATGCACCCCCTCACAGGGTATAATGCACCCCCTCATAGAGTATAATGCTGCCCCCTCATAAGGTATAATGCACCCGATCATAGGGTATAATGCACCCGATCATAGGGTATAATGCACCCCCCATTAGGGTATAATGCCGCCCCCCTCATAGGGTATAATGCTGCCCCCTCATAGGGTATAATGCACCCCCTCATAGGGTATAATGCTGCCCCCTCATAGGGTATAATGCACCCCTCATAGGGTATAATGCTGCCCCCTCATAGGGTATAATGCTGCCCCCTCATAGGGTATAATGCTGCCCCCTCATAGGGTATAATGCTGCCCCCTCATAGGGTATAATGCTGCCCTCCTCATAGGGTATAATGTTGCCCCCTCATATGGTATAATGCTGCTCCCTCATAGGGTATAATGCTGACCCCCTCATAGGGCATAATGCTGCCCCCTCATAGGAACACGACAAAAGACCTACGGATTTACATCATACAGTAAAAGAGAAAAATAGATCCAGCATAATAGTTTTAAAAGACAAATGTTTATTAATACATATAAAAATATCAATTTTTTAAAAAAACAATAATGCCCAGTAGGAGGTAAATAATACCATAACAATAAGTCACAAAAAGTGAATATAGCATGTCCAAAAACAATATTAGTTAAATAGTTTGGGCTACCAAGCTAACCCCAAAATATATAACTATGCCAATGGGAAAAGAAATAACCAGGTCACATGATAAAAATATCAGAATATAAATCCCATATAAATCCCATATGAGGAATAACCAATCCTAACTATATATTAACACTCAAGTTATTGATCTGGATAAAAGTATCCTAGACAAAATATGGGAAAGGCCAAATAAGGGAAGGCAAAAAAATATACTATATACAGGAGACCCAAACGTTGGATTACCTCAATAAACAGGACAGCAGTGACTGAGAGTGGCGTGACCTCCTCCACCCAAACGCGCGTTTCGCACTAGCTTCTTCCGGGGGCATGTCTAAATCGGGGGTGGTCTAAGATTAAATAATCCAATGCACCAATCAGGAGAGAGAGATTTAAATAAAGGAGTGAAATACCCGGCATCATCCCTCTGACTTAGATGGCGCATGCGCAGATCCGTGCAGCTGGTAACAACGTCACTTTCGGTAACGCGCTCCTTGAACTGCATGCTGGAACGCATGAGGCTCAATGGTGCCCCCACAGATAGCTACACTACTGGCTGAATCCATAATGTCTGCTCAGATTTATGCTGCAGATTTTGTAGCTAATATAAGTTCGATTTTTCCAACGAGTGTTTATCCCTGGTGTTCGTAATGCAAGGGAATGTTTACACAATGTTTATTTCAGGCAGATTTGGAAATAGTTTGGTTTACAAAAAATGCCCGAAAAAGCTCTCTAAAAATACTCGAAAGAATGACTATATTCATTTCTATGTAAAAAAAAACTTGCTGTTCGTATGTTCAGGCTTTTGAGTGTCGTTTACCCCTTCAGGTCTCCAAAAACACAGTGATTAAAAGACGTGACCCGAACCTTCTTAGGTACCGGAGATATCCGTGTCCATGGGGAAGAAGCGCTACAGTAAGCGCTGTCCCCCTGCCTGTGGTGCTGAATTTGGCTGTCATTATTCTCTCCTGCTCTGCCGGCAACAGCGAGCAGGAGAGAATGAATGAAGAAAACCCGACGTGGGGTCCCCCTCTATTTGTGAACCAACCTGACAAAACTATACAGGTGCGGGCTGCTATTCTCAGGCTGGTAAGGGGCATGAATATGGGCCCCCCAGCCTAAAAACAGCAGCCCGCAGCTGCCCAGAAAAGGCGCATCTACTGTATTACATGCGCCTATTCTGAAGCTTTGTCGGGTTCTTCCCACTTGCCCTGTAGTAGGAAAATGACGGTGCTGAGGTAACAGGAGTTCAGCTATCAGCGAGCACAGGCTCAGTGACGTCACTGCTTGTCACTGAGCCTGTGCGCGCTGCTTCCCATTCATTCCCCAGTAGTTTACAGTCGGAGCTGCTGCATTAGCAGCGCTCCGGCTGTAAATTGATTAACCCCCGAGATGGATTGCGCTGTGGGACTTGACTGTATGGCGGACAGGTAAGGGTATATTGTTGCTTTTTTATTTTGTATTTTTTCCAGGAGAACAATGTCTTCAATATGGGATTAGGTGTATAATAAAGATTTTAAAACTGTGTAGTGTATTCTTTCGTTAAAATATTTTCTTCTTATTGTGTGTGTTTATTTAACCATTGAATAACTCTAGGATTTGTAATGGATAGGTGTTATTGACGCCTCTCCATTTCTAACCCGGGCTTAATGTCACCTTACAATAGAAAGGTGACATTAACCCCTTATTACCCCACTTGCCACCACTACAGGGTAAGTGGGAAGAACCCAACAAAGCTCCAGAATAGGCGCATCTAATAGATTCGCCTTTTCTGGGCAGCTGCGGGCTGCTGTTTTTAGGCTGTGGGGGACCCATATTTAAGGCCCCTTACCAGCATGAGAATAGCAGCCTGCACCTGTATAGTTTGGCCGGGTTGGTTCACAAACAGAGGGGTCCCCACGTCGGGTTTTCTTTCATTCATTCTCCCTGCTCGCTGTTGCCGGCAGAGCAGGAGAGAAGATTTACAGCCGCGTTCAACACCACATGCAGGGGAACAGCACTTACAGTAGCACTTCTTCCCCGGCGGCCGTCCGTGAGCACAAAGGACAGTGTGAACTGTTCTCCGCGTGCCGTGTACAGCACGTTTTGCGGACCGTGCGCTCCCACAAACACTGACATGTCTCCGTGTTTGCACACGGACACACAGGGCCGGATTACTAATAAGGCCAATTAGGCCATGGCCTATGGGCCCCTGAGCCTCTGGGGGCCCATAGGCCCCCACTGTCTGCCGGCATTCGTGGGGCACACAAACACAGGGGCGTATCTAGGGGGGGGCAGCCGGGCAGCAGGTGCCCCGGGCGCAGCCAGCAGGGGGGCGCAGTCGGGCCGCCTAGTGCGGCGGTCCGCAGTGTCTCCCCTGCGGCTGCATTCAGCCGTCCCCGGCCTGGGAGTCGGTGGTTCCCTGTGCCGGCTGTCATGCTGACAGCCGGCGCAGAGAAGCTGCAGCGTGCCGGCTCCCAGCAGGGACCAATTGTACTGGCGTCTATACAGACGCCAGTACAATTGAAGCTCTGACCTCCGGGTCAGAGCGACGTCTGCACCGTGATCAGGTCATGTGATCACGCTGCTGACGTCACTCACTGGCGCTCAGAAGGGGAACAGTGGTGGTAAGTGTGCTCCACTATGGAGCTGAAGAACCACCGAAGATTAACGGGGACATACTGTGTGTGTGTATGGGGGGGAATTTAGAGTGGGGATGGGGAGATACATTATGTGTGGGGGGATTTAGAATGGGGATGGGGGGATACATTATGTGTGGGGGGATTTAGAATGGGGATGGGGGGATACATTATGTGTGGGGGGATTTAGAATGGGGATACATTATGTTTGGGGGGATTTAGAATGGGGATGGGGATACATTATGTGTGGGGGGATTTGGAGTGGGGATGGGGGATACATTATGTGTGGGGGATTTGGAGTGGGGATGTGGGGTCATACATTATGTGTGGGGGGATTTGGAGTGGGGATGGGGGGTTCTTTTATGTGTGGGGGTATTTGGAGTGGGGATGGGGGATACATTATGTGTGGGGGGATTTGGAGTGGCGATGGGGGGTTATTGTATGTGTGGGGGGATTTGGAGTGGCGATGGGGGGTTATTGTATGTGTGGGGGATTTGGAGTGGCGATGGGGGGTTATTGTATGTGTGGGGGATTTGGAGTGGCGATGGGGGGTTATTGTATGTGTGGGGGGATTTGGAGTGGCGATGGGGGGGTTATTGTATGTTGGGGGTATTTGGAGTGGCGATGGGGCGGTTATTGTATGTGTGGGGGGATTTGGAGTGGGGAGGGGGGGTTATTGTATGTGTGGGGGGATTTGGAGTGGGGATGTGGAGATTTAATGTGTGTGGGGGGATTTGGAGTGGGGATGGGGGGATTTAATGGGTGTGGGGGATTTGAGGGTACTGAAGAGTATGCATGAGGAAACAGTATGGGAATGGGTGCAGACAGTATGGGGAGCGAACGGGTGAATGTATGTGGACACAGTATGGGGAGTGAGGGTGAACAGGGGGGATGTGAGAGGAGACAGTGTGAGGAGGGAGGGGAATAGTGTGAGGTGACAGTATATTGCAGATATTTTTATTTAGGGGCATTATAATGACTCTTCTGTCTTTAAGGGCATCGCGTGGAGAGTTGGTGCAGAAGAGCGGAGAAGATGGAGGTCTGCAGAGACGGCTGTGAATGAGAAAACTCATCATGGGGTGTGGACAAGATGAAGAAAAGGAGAACGACTCCAGAGACAGCGTCTTCTATAAGGTATCTGGATGTAAATATTATTTGTGAAATTGACTAATTCTCATGTCTTTATTTGTTAGGAGCATTAAAGGGGTTCTCCAGGTCTGTGTCACATAGAATGACTGCAGACTCAGCACAAACCTGGACAGCCCCTTGAATGCTCCTAACAAATAAAGACAAGAGAATTAGTCAATTTCTGAATTCTCACAGTGCTCACTGCACGCTGTTAGGATTCTCTCGTGTCGGTGATTTACATACATGCGGTCACATGCTGACTAGACATGTGTGGCCTCAATGAAAATGAACAGAGCGAGGCCGGGCATGTCTAGTGGGAATGTGGCCAGAAGTATATAAATCACATGCTTGTGCTGACATGACCGTGTACTCTTGCCACCGGTAATGGAGAACCCTAAAAGTGTGCAGAGCATTCGTTGTGAGAATTCAGAAGCTGCACTGTCAGGATTCAGCTCTGCAGGTTCCAGTAGTCATCACATGGACACTTCACTCATATGCGATTTTCATACTTATGGTCCTGTGACAACGAGCTTCTCTTCCTGCTTCTCTCAGATTTTCACTGAATATTAAGAGCATTAGGGAGAGTAGCTCGTCAGTACATGACTAAGTGTGCAAATCGCATGTGTGCGGGGGGGGGGCGCCGAAACAAATTCTTGCCCCGGGTGCCAGAAAGCCTAGATACGCCTCTGCACATACACATTACTACTTCTTCTGACACATTCTTGACACACTAGCAGTGGCCGGCTGGCCGCGGAGCGGTACTTCACATCATCACGTGATGTACCGTCCGGGCGAGAGCAGCGGCCTGCTGTCTCCAGCTAAAGAGGTGGTTCTGATGCCTGCTACTGTGCCCAGTTAGACAGATGCTTCGCCTGCTCACTGCTGTTCCCGGGTTAAGGGCATTTTCCACGAAAAATTGCTCCGTTGAAAAGCATGGCCGATTACCCGAATGATAAATCTGCTGCCTGTCTGATGCTGTGCCCTGTTATACAGATGTGTTGTGACTTGTGATGCACATACCAGTGCTATGCTTTTTATTTTATTAAGAATACTTTATTACAGTATTGTTAAGGCCTCATTGTCTCATTCAGGTGCTAAATGCGCAAGTAACAACTAAGATTCTCAGGCACTGTTGCCAAACAGCAGTTGGTCTTACTGTGGGCGGGGCTATGGTGCTTAGTGGGTGGGGTCCTGACACATTGTGGGTGGGGCTGAGGTGTAGTGGGCGGGACTGTGGCGCATGGATGAGAGGGGGGGCCCCCAAAATTTTACCGGCCTAGGGGCCTCCATTACCTTAATCCGGCACTGCGGACACACCATCCGTGAAAACACGCTGACGTGCACAGACCCATTAATTTTAATGGGTCTACGTGTGTCAGTGTCTCCGGTACATGAGAAAACTGTCACTACATGTACCAAAGCCACTGACGTGTGAAAATAGCCTTATAATGATTTCTGCCTGGAAGATGCTCCAAACTTATAAGCCTAAAAAGATGCTTGAGTGTGTTTTCCAAAAAGAAAAAAGTTTGTGTTTTACTCATAGCTTATAGACTTGGGGAAAAAAAGGTTTGCAAATTATCCAAAAAAATGCCCCTAATAAACACCAACAAAATAAAGTTTCAGGAAACGCTAAAAGACGCATTAGTAAAAAAAACAACCCTGTGTTTTCTGAAGCAGTTTCCACTTGAAAACCTCTTTTGTTTTCATGTAAAGAAAAAAAACGCTGTGTGCACATGCCCTTAGCACTGGCGGACACAGGCAGAGAAGGGCCCCTGTGCAAGAGCAATATATGGGCCCTTTGCAGTCCAATAGCTCCTCATAATGTACAATTCTACCTGTTTTGGAGATGGAAATAGACCCCATTACCTCTTGGGCCCCTGTACGGCTGCACAGGCCGCACCAATGATATGTCTTTCCATCCCTGCCCTAGAGGAGCACCAGTTTTTGAAGACCCAGGAATATTTTTTACCTGCAATAACTCAGATGACCACATGGTGACACTGTTATTTTACTGATCTTTACCTAATCAATTACTTGACTGTCCTACAGGAACTTGTGACATAATTAACTCCTGTCCAGTCAGTTGTTTTATGTCTGAGCTGGACTCAAGTGATGCAAAGTTGTGCAATTTTTTTACCAATCCGGAGCTCATAGCGGGATCATAATATGCTGCATGTAACGTTTTCTGCCCCGGCTCTAGGACTAATCCTGCACGACAATCGATTAGCATTGCCAACCTGATTTTTTTATCTTTTCTGGGCAGCTTAGGCTGGTTTTCACACATCCGGCGGGCATTTTGCCGCAGCGCCGCATCTGAAAATCTGATGCGCCGCATGCGGCTTTTTCGCATTGACATGCATTAGCGCCGGATGGCGCCGCATGTCAATGCGTTGCATGCGGTTTTGTCCGGATGCGGCGCAAATGTACATTGCGGCGTCCGGAAAAAACGCTGCATGTAACGTTTTTTGTTTTTGCCGGATGGTTTCTTATCTCTCCAAGCATCAGAAACCATCCGGCAAAAAAACGCATTTTGGCCGCCGGAAGTGTGAAAGGTTTTCACATGCGGCGCTGCGGCAAAATGCGGGGCGCCACCAGGCGCCCGCCGGAAATGTGAAAGAGGCCTTAGCCAGAATTCAAGGACTGCCAACATTTTTTACTGACACATTCAAAAGCCATAATGAATCTTTAGGATTATAATTATTTGTCCTCAGTTTAGACTATTAAAACAAAACATTACCTGCAATTATTGTGAACTGTAAAATGCTGATAATTACAATTAAAATAACCTATTCCTCCATCTTAAAGAAAAAAAAACAAATTTTTTACAGTGAAAAAAGTGTCCTAATTTTGTAGACTGTCCAGGTATTTCTCAGCGGTTGGCAAACCTTGCAAATGATGCAGCAGTGGTCGAAATCTAGGCAACAAGTAATTAACTAATTAAAAATATCATATTTTTTTATAGGATTTTTAATAAGAGGTACATTGCAAAGTTAATTGTTTTTACAAGAAGTTTGTAATTTTACTTATTTCCCCTTTAAGTTTATGCAATAAAGTAAAAAAATTGGATGCAATGCAAATTCTTTATTTGTATAAATATATTGTATATTTCCTGGCTTGATGGATGTGTTCAGACCCTGCATCAAAGAAGGGGACCTGATATATGAAGTATAAATATGTTTTATGTCGGGAAAGAGTTAAAGGGTCCTTAGAGAACAAGTCTGCAGCTGCTCAATGTGACTGCAGACTTGTGAAACCTCACAGTGCACGCACTGCTCGCTGTGAGGATTCTCTGGTGCCAGGAGCAGCAACCGCGTGACCGCAAGCAAGCAATTTGCATACGTGGGGTCATGTGCCAACTAGACGGGTGGCCTCGCTCAATTCAGGTGAATTGGGCGAGGCCGGACACATTCTAGTCGGAAAGTGGCAGGGAGTATGCAAATTGCATACCTGCAGTTACGATCGCTCCTCCCAGCATCAGGAAATCTTCACATTGAGCAGTGCGTGCAATGTGAGGATTCACAAGTCTGCAGTCACACATTGTGACTGCAGACTTGTAGCATAAGGCAGGCAAACCTTTTTAGGGGGGCAAACACACTGTTAGTGCAGCGCACAGCATCACAAGTAGTAAGGGGGGCCACTACCAGCTTCAAAGCAGGTGGAATTGTCCATTATGAGGAGCTATTGGACTGCAAAGGTTCCATATATTGTTCTGTGATCGCCCTTGGGTCAAGGCCATGTTCACACATAGCTTAAATGCTGTGTTGTTTTTTTTTATCTGCATGTTTTCTGCGTGTGTCCACATCAATAATGCTGCACTTTATTTGAAGGGTTTTTGGTGGAGATTTCAAGTAATCTTATAATACTAAACAGCTTTGATTCTGCACTGAAAACAACTGCATTTTTTATGTGTTTTTAAATAGTTTTTTTAGGGCAGAGATTAATGATGGTTCTTATCTGAAACATGTAGATCTACATTGTTTTTATGGATTTGTACATGACATTTGAAGTCTGAATTTTTTCTGCACATCGTAGAGCTGTAATTCAACCTTTTTCTGTCCACTAATGTCTGTACAGCACATTTCATTGCTCAGGACTCAGTGTGGGAGTGCCGTTTGAGGGTGAGCTGAACTTTTTCTATATAGTGAAGAGAAAAAAAAACGCACCAAAAACACTCAGTTCATCAACTTCTTTGGATGCATAGTGGACAAGGGTTTTCATGACATTGCATTTCCTTTGCTTGGACAGTTAATGCTGCATTCACACGTTGCAATTGCGGTGTGTTGTTTGGGAGAAACTTGCGGTAAAACTTCAATATTTTTCCCATGATTTTTAAAACTGGGTCAAATGGTGCATTTTTCTTGTTGTGGCTTCAAATTTCACTACAAAAATGTTGCAATTTTTAACAGCAATTGTGGAAAAACAAAACATACTGCGGCTGCAATGTTTGAACACAGGCATGATGTGGCAGATTTTCTGTACAAAAAAGGCAAGAGAAAAAAGACGCAGCATTTATTCTTTGTATGAACATGGCTTAAAGCAGCATATGGCTACCTGTGCTGAATGTGAACTGGATGATGAACATATGTGTCAACTTGTGTGTTTTTTTATCAGGATCATTATTGCAAATCTCTCAAAAATGAAGTGGTGTTTGCTCCTAGCAACTTGTGTCCTGGCGGCTTCGGCAGAACCTGTTATATATTTGCGAGAGCAGTTTGAAGATGGAGGTAAGATATCAAGATTGTTCTCTTTTAATTGACACAAACCTTAAATCTAGAAATTATTCTAAAATATATATGCTGATCGACTTGTCACACTGAATTTGGACGACAGACATGTCGCTGCTGCGCTCCTGAGATCGTCTGAGACTGACAACTGTACTCCCTGGATCACAGAAACGATACATCAATCAAAAGTATAAATTTACTAAGATGTATCAGAAGTAATATGGCATATGTCCTTTTCAGTAAAGTAAAAAATGTAAAACTTTATTTTAGAATAGTTTTCCTGTAAGTTCTTCTTTTCAAAAATTAAATACTTTGCAATTTATTTAAATTAAAAGGATAATGCAAGATTAAAAAAAAAAAGTTAAAAAGTGCTTTTAAATCCTGGGGAAAACACAGAAAGCGCTCAGGGTGCAATCTTAGTACGAGTTGAGTTTGCACAGTAAATGCGCCGTCCTCAATATTGCTCTGCTGCAATTTGCACACGCTCGTCTTGTCGAAGACCTCCATGGTCTCCATTGAAGTTTTTGGAATGATCTATGGATGTTTTCTAGCACAGGCACTAACTGCTTTCAAACTGTTCACTCTTGGCTTCTCAATAGATTTCTGTGTGCTTCTTTGAAGTCAGTGGAGCACATTGAAGTCTATGGATGCTATTGTGAATGCTCAGTTTTAATAGACTTCTTTGGGCTGAAAACAAGGTCATTGCTGCCAATAGAAGTCTATGGAAGCTTCTGTTCATGTTTGACTTCTTATAGATTTCTCCATTGAAACAAATTAAGGCATTGAAGCAAATTAAGTCAATAGGAATCTGATCATTCACTCCTGCATCATTGATTTCTTTTTTATTCCACTGACTTCAGTGAACCCCACAGAAGTCTTTTGAGAAGCCGAGCAGACAAAAAGAAACATATACTGCACAGACGCGACCAGAAGCAGGACTGTATTGCTGTCTATAATACACGTCCTGAATTATCCCCTAGGATAAAAGTATTTCATTATCTAAAAAATGGTACAATATGTTTATTAAAATGTATTTTATATATATGTTTTTTGTAAAGGACCTAATTAAGTGAATACAGATTTCCCCATTACTGAGATATGAGTTTTTCATAGAACTTGCAGCAAAATGTCTGCATGTTCTTCTTTTTCCTCCCTGGATTTGTCTGTGTGTTCCTCTAGGTCAGAGTTTCCCCCAACTCCAGTCCTCAAGGCCCACCAACAGGTCTTGTTTTCAGGATTTCCTTAGTATTTGCCCAGGTAATAATTTTGCATCACCTGTGCAAAACAAAGGAAATCCTGAAAACATGACCTGTTGGTGGGCCTTGAGGACTGGAGTTGGGGAACCCTGCTCTAGGTCCTCTCTGGAATGTATGTTTTTGCCTCTAGCTCCTCCCTAGAATGTCTGGTGTTCTCTCTAGGCCCCTCCCTAGAATGTCTATGTGCTCCTCTTTCTCCTCCCTAGAATGTCTATGTTCTCCTCTAGCTCCTCCCTAGGATTCTGTGTTCCTCCTAGAATGTCTGTGCTGTACTCTAGCTCCTCCCTAGAATGCCCTGTGTGTTCCTCTAGCTCCTCCCAGAATATCGGAGTGCTATCTGCTCCCTCCTAGAATGTCTGTGTGTTCCTCTATCTCCCTCCATAGAATTTTAGAAGCTCCAATGTAATTTCCTATCTCAGAAAATGTGAATATCTGTCCTCACTGAATACAGATTTTACCCATAAATTTTAAAGAATGAATGCTCAGTCCAGGAGGAGAAAGAAGCAGATTTCTCTGACAAGATTTATTGCAGACTGCTTTTTTCATGAGTTCTATTGATTTATGAAATAAAAATTAAAACGGAGGTCACAGAAGGTTTATAGCAATCAGTTTATTTATGTGCACGCCTTATTGGTGTCTTTCTGGAAAAAAGAAACTGACAATGTGGTGATATATGTGATATCTGTACATTGTCTTTAGATGAATTGCAAAATAGATGGGTTGAATCCAAGAATAAATCGGACTATGGAAAATGGCAACTGACAGTGGTAAATTTTTTTTTGGGGATCCAGAGAAAGATAAAGGTTACAGAAACTAAGCTATGCCATGTAATTACTAAGTGTAGTCATTTAATTAAAAGCATGCGCTGCTTTCATATGATGGGGTAAAGTGACTGACTGCGGTAGTCATGACCGAACTGCTGTTCGGTTTCGCTCTGCACTTTACGTAAAACAGTGTCCCAGTCCCAGTGTGCTGTAGGGTGTGGGGTGCATTACACTCACTTGTAGACCCCAGGCCTCCGCTGTTTCTAGGATTCCGTCCTCAGGAGTCACAGCACATAACTCAGGAGACACCAAGTTCATTGCAGCAAGCAAACGTTTACTGGTCAGATTAGGTTCATCACGTTGTAACATTTTGGCAGAGGGCACAACACTTCATGTTTCTTGCTTCTTTAGTATAGCACATCTCAGCCCAACCACTCGTTCGTTAAGACTATCCCTAAGCCCACTGACTCTGTCCCGCCTCAGGAATTTCCTGTCCACTTCAGAAGTGCACCTGGGATCCATTACCTTTCCGTCCACATGGGTCCCTGTCCATCTTCCCTGTACGCCAGAGGACACAATGTGCTCGACAGCCCATATGCCAGACCTTGGCCGTGGGTGTGACAGGGGCATCCGCTCGGGATTCCAGTACGGCCCACCACTGCCTGGAAGATTGGTACATTTGGGGCCCCAGCAGCCCACTGCAAATTGAACTAGAACTTATTACTGTACTTCCCTATCTTTTACTTCCAGAAAGGCACCCGTTTTATGAACACTAGTCCCCACTCATGTGGGCTAGTTCCACAAATGAACTTGTGTCTTATGTTCTATTCCAGCCTGTGTCTAATCCCTTGTTTACCATGCACTATACACTACTCATACTGCACATTAAACCCTACATCACTTATACGCTGTATAATATATGGACACATCTTGCTATTCACATTTACATGTAAAACCACATGACACTGTACATATGGCGCTATTGTGGCTTCAGGCGCAGGAACACAGGTTACAAAGGGCTTCATAATTAAAGGATTTCTTAGCAAGAGATGCCTATGTAAATCAATGTGCCCACCCTGTTCATCCGGTTTTATATAAAGACATACAATGTTATCTCACGCATCGTGCCATACCAGGGGCAGACCATACCACTGGTGCAACCTGGGCAGCTGCACAGGGCCCAAGAGAGAGGGCCCAACTGCTACCTCCAAAGCAAGTAGAATTGTGCATTATGATGAGCTTTTGGGATTGCAAAGGGCCCATTTAGTGTTTTTGCCCAGGGCCCCTAATCTGTCTGTGCCAGCTCCTGTGCCATTCAGTATAACAGAAGCGTTACTAAAGATAATGCAAAGCCACAGAGGCTCCACCAAGGTGTTACTACTACAGATCCATATTACAGACCTATAGTGGAGTCCATACTCTGATGTAAGAGTTTTTGCATACAGAATATACCATATATAAAGGAATTTATATTTTGTTCATGCTTACATCCCCTTTAAAAAGCCTGGTGCATCATTCGGAGAATGAGCTACTGTATAAATGTTTGTTTTAGTTAAATTTAATTAAATAATATTTGGCAATTTTTTTTCCACCACATCATAATTTTTGTTAAAAAATTAAAAGAAATCAGTCTTGCAATTTTCATACTGGCTACTGGGGCTTTTAAAGACACTTACTTCCTGTTGTTTTGGAAATCTACACATACATTAGCAGCAATGAAAGACTGAGACCCTATATTTGCCATTTAGCATCTAATGATTGTGTGAAGAAATAAGGAGCAAGTGAGCTGTGACGTCGCCTATTGTGATCGCTGTATTTTGATTTATCAGCTATGTTTGTATACCTGTCATTGAAATTCTGCCTCTACTGAAAGGAGACTGCTGAAAACTCTTCTGAAAGAATAAGAAATATGAGTCTAAAATAGCCCCTGTGCCCAGTTTAAAAACTGCAAGATTAGTAAATGTGAAAAAAAAATTCCAACATAAAAAAAAAATACATGAAACGCAAAAACCTGAATTAAACAATTGGTCATTTTCTACAATACATTAATTTAAACATTCCACATCCTAATTCTTGGTTTGTAATTTAGGTATACAGACTACCGAAGACTGGAAGTATTATGCTCTGTCTACGCGATTTGAGCCAATCAGCAATGAGAATCAGACATTAGTGATACAATTTACTTTTAAAACATGAGAGGCGATTGACTGTGGAGGAGGCTATGTCAAGGTGTATCCTGCAGACATAGACCAAGGGGCAATAATTCAGATTCCATTTATTGCATCATGTTTGGTAAGTCATCTGCGGGGGACATTGCAAAAAATATCTGTAAGAAATCATAGCTCAGAGGAAAAATGACAAGTGATCAAAAAACATTGCTAGTTCAGATCCTTCCAGTGGTCACATGCCCATCTTCCTAGGGTAGACCACTAGTGCGACCTGCTCCTTAAAGCTGTCTACAAAGATACATTATAAGATAGACCCACATATGGATCAGCTAGAGGAGCATTAACACAGTCCGGCTATTCAAAGCTATTCTCCGAGAGGCCTAAAGGGGCTATCTGTCCTTAGGCTACAATTCTGCAGTCACTCTGTGACTGCAGACTTGTGAATCCTCACATCGGGCGCAAAGTCTGAGAATTTTCCGGTGACAGGAGCCAGCGGTCATGTGACTGCAATTAAGTGATTTGCATACATCAGGCCCACATTACAACTAGACGTATTCGGCCTTGCTCAATTTTTCTTGTACTGAGCGAGGCTGCACATGTGTCGACCCGCCACCACAATTGTGGATTACCAGGGCATATGGGGTACTCAGAGCCGAGCCCATGGAAGTCTATGGGGATGTCACAGGTAGCGGTGGCTCGGTCTGTGGCCCTGGCGGGTCTGGCGTATGTTGGGGAATATTTACAGGGGATAGATATATTTACAGTTCGTGACGCCACCTGTAGTCTCTGGTAATTTGTACCAGCGCTGCTGTAGATCTCTGAGGGGATGGTGAGGCAGCTAGATGTCGGGTCCCCTACAGTGGGACTCTTCCCTCAGGTCGATGGTTATGGTGGGGTTGTGCAGGCATGCAATTAAATACTCAGTCTCACACCGTCAGCGTCTTTCCATACCTTTTACTTGTAAGATGGTAAGGCAGGTCCCAGGGAGGCTGATGGGGTTGATGGAGGATGAGTTTTGAGGCAACGGCTGAGCAAGGCAGGGGCCTCCTTTACTTTCCAATGATGATGAGTCCAACCAGCATAAAGCGTAGTTCACTCCTG
This sequence comes from Oophaga sylvatica, assembly GCA_033576555.1. Taxonomy (NCBI): domain Eukaryota; kingdom Metazoa; phylum Chordata; class Amphibia; order Anura; family Dendrobatidae; genus Oophaga; species Oophaga sylvatica. Next base: position 91,070,441 of record JARQOD010000009.1, on the reverse strand, counting down.
AAACTTCAGCTATTTCAAAGCTGTACTGCCCGGTCAGTTTGTGGTGGAGCCTTCCAGTGATGAAACTAGTTCTTCTATGCTTGCCTAGCTCAAAGTTCCATTCCACCTGACCCCTGTTACGTACTGACACTTCAAGGGGGGTGCTTTCTGTTACCTAAGGTCCAGTAAGCCTCTGGTTTTTCTACCACTATGCGTGAAGCTATAGTGATGCTTCGGTCTCCAGTGACCGGTGACAATGTGCAGGACTTCTCCAATCCTAAAGCACTTCTAAACTCCTTCCACTGTGCCTTTCGACTTGCTCAAACTCTCAATCTCAGCACTGACTAGGCTAAGGTGAACTGGCTCACCTGTACTAGCCTCCCTACTGTACTGTCTCTCTGAATCGACAGGAATCTTGGTGCTCCAGACAGGCACTCCTTCTCTCTCCCTTTACCTCAGGAGACACTACTAGACTCTTTGTGCTAAAAACCACACCCCTCTACACCCTGCTGGGTGTGTCCGAAGTATATGTGATGTCATGTAAAGCCCTTAACCGTTACCTCTCCACTCATCCTCCTGGTATTGTGTACCTTATAATACCAGGGCTACACATTCCCCCATGGTAAACGACAGCACTCCCGGGCTGTGAAATACAAAGAGACAATTTGTTTATTGCATTAAAACATTAACATTAACCGTCCCGTCCGGAGGTAAGGATTTCTTGAACGTTGCAAACAAAACATTAAATATAAAAATACAAAATATTAAATAGACATGTTCATATAAAAAAACGGCAAGATTCTTGTGAAGGACCCGCACCAAACCTTCAACGGGGTCCTGGGTGGGCTGCAGACATAATGAATGCAGACCTCACTCAGTGCCACACCACACGGGTTTTTATGTTCAGAGGTAAGTCAAGGCTTCGTGTGAAACCATTATAAGGCACCTTAGTGCAAACTATTTACAAGATAGTTCTGGGCTGGCACAGTCCTCAGCCTCTCAGTCATTATAAGACACATATATATAATATACTTTTTACAATATTCACATTAATTTGTTATAATTACTGCTGGTATCGAATGGGTATCTTCCTTTTGTGGTTCGCTCTGATCTACGTGGAGTAGCTTCAGGTATATTAAGTTGTGATCTGTCTGCACTGCGTAACGGCAAACTATAGAACTGCCTCAATCTTTCTATGGATCTGGCAAGCGTACTGATGGCTGGGCGTGTGAGTCAGCTTCACCAGGGATCCCATAGTATGGGGCGCTGCTTCTGATGATCCTTCTTGAGATTCCGTAGGTTGAGGTGTTGCTGGAATGGGTAACTCCTGAACGGACTCAACTGGCACCACGGACACAACTGGAGGTAGAACTTCCTCTTGTGGCTGATAAAACATGCAACACCGGAACTATTACAGCATCTCCCAGTCGGGGCCAATCCGCAGGAAAAATCTCCCAGATCCGTGTGTATGACCTCTTCCTTTCCTTCCTCTTGATTGATGACAGGGTTCTTTTCACAAAGCTTTAAGGGTGCTGGACACAATTTCAAATGGTCTCTGGACACAGTGGTTATTGTTCTTCCTCCGTCCTTACTGATGATACAAACTTTTCTGTTGTCATATTTAGAATCTTGTACAACGTAGGGTTCTTGTTCCCACTGGTTATCCAATTTGTGCTTTTTCCCTTTTTCCCTTTTTTTAATACCACTTCTCCAGGCATCAAAGGTTGGCAGGAGCATTTCTGTTGTAAATATCTTCCTGTTTCTCCCGTGCCTTGTTGAGACTTTCTTCTACACAGATTTGCACTCGTCTGTACTGCTCTTGCCGATTGATGTCCCAGTTTTCAATGGCGTCGTCTGCCTCCGGTTCTACCACTCCAAGTTCTAATCCATTGGTAGTCTTCGGGCCTTGCTCTCATAAGATAGGCTGGAGTGCAGTTAGTAGAACTTACAGGTATATGGTTATACAAGTCAACCAAATCAGGTAGTAAGTCCGGCCATCGATTTCTGTCTTCCAACGGTATGGATCTCAACAAGTCAAGGACAATATGGTTCATTTTTTCGCAAAGACCGTTGGTTTGAGGGTGGTATGGCGTGTTCTAATTTTCTTGCACCCGTACATGTGACAGAATTCCTTGAATAAATCAGCTTCGAAAGCAGGTCCTTGATCGGTTAATACTTGCTCCGGATACCCATGCGGTCTGCAGAAGCTTGCTTGAAAGGTTTTCGCGGCCGTCACTGCGGTCTGATCCTTAACTGGAACAACCACCAGAAATCTGGAGTAATGGTCCACCATGGTCAGGGCGTATGAGTATCCAGATCTACTTGGCGACAGTTTGACGTGGTCCAGGGCCACAATCTCCAGGGGGCGAGTCGTCCGGATAGATTGCAGGGTGCCTTCTGACTACCGTAGTCCTTCCTTCTGAGACCACAGGGTCCACAGTTCCGACACCACCTCTCAATGGAGCTGCGCATCCCTACCCAGTAGAACCGGCATCTCAACAGGGTCTCCAGCTTTCTCCAGCCAAAGTGTCCTGCTTGATCGTAGTATGCTTCCAACACCATTGGGACGTCTGCCTTGGGGACCACGATTTGCCAGACCATCTCATGGGTTCTGGGGTTGACGTATCTCCTGCACAACTTCTCACGGTATAGGAACAACCTGCTTTTCTCGTTCCACAAGAGCTTGGCTGACATAGGTGCATCCTTTTCCAAAGAGGAGCCTTCCTGTCTTAACAACTCCTTGATGCGGCTGACCACTGGATCACTGTCCTGAGTCTCTTTCCAGCTGTGATGGGGTAAAGGATTTAATGTTGCACCATACTGCTTTCTGTTGACTCGATGCTCGTGGACTACCCATTTCGATGGGAACGCAGGTAGCTCAATTTCTTCCAGGTCGTCCGATTCTTCTTCCGTATCAGAGTCATGCGGCATTCGAGACAATGCGTCAGCATTAGCATTCTTTCGACCTGCCGGTACTTGATAGTAAACTGGTAATTGGACAACCGAGCCATCCATCGCTGCTCCATGGCACCCAGCTTGGCGGTTTCCAGGTGCGTTAAGGGGTTGTTATCTGTAAACGCAGTGAACCGATTGGAGGCCAGATAATGCTTAAATCTTTCAGTAATGGCCCAGACCAGCGCCAGAACTCCAGCTTGAAGCTGCTATAATTTTCCGGATTCCTTTCAGTTGGCCTGAGTTTTCTGCTGGCATATGCGATGACTTTTTCTTGGCCATTCTGCTTCTGACTGAGAACTGCTCCCAACCTTCATTACTGGCGTCGGTGTACAACAGGAACGGTTGGCTGTAATCAGGATAGGTTAAGATCTCATCACCTGTAAGGATCTCTTTCATCTCTTGGAATGCTTCAGACCTGTTCCTTACCCCAATTAAAGGAGGGTTTCTGCTCTTTAGGGATTGTCCTACTAGGAGGTCCTGTAAAGGAGCTGCCTTCTTCGTGTAATCTTTCACGAATCTCCTGAAGTAACCGTTAGTCCCAGGAACTGTCGCACTTCCTTAAGGTTCTTCGGCTCCGGCCACTTCTGGATGGCAGTGACTTTCTCTGGGTCCGGCGCTACTCCTTCCGAACTGACGATGTGCCCCAAGTATTGTACCTTCTGTTTGAGTAGATGGCATTTGAGGGTTTTAATTTCATCCCGTACCTGGACAGGGACTCGAATACTTCTGCCAGGTGCTTCAGATGATCCTCATAAGTCTTGGAATACACGATGACGTCGTCTAGGTATAGCAGCACGGTTTCAAAATTGAGATGTCCCAGGCAGTTCTCCATCACTCTCTGAAATGTTCCTGGGGCACTACTGAGCCCAAACGGCATTCTGTCGAACTCACAGAGCCCCATTGGGGTGGTGAAAGCCGTTTTCTCACGATCCTCCTCAGTCACAGCCACTTGCCAGTAACCACTAGTCAGATCAAGGGTAGAAAAGTAGTTAGCCGTTTTCAGAGCAGCTAATGATTCCCTATGCGTGGTAACGGGTATGCATCCTTGTGTTATGCGGTTCACCTGCCTGTAATCCACACACATTCTCATACTACCATCTTTCTTTTTAACCAGAACTAGAGGGCTGCCCAGGGGCTACAACTATCCCTTATCACCCGGCTTTCTTCATATCATGCAACATTTCTTTAGCCTTCTGATAATGGGCTGGAGGTATGGGCCTATACCTTTCTTTGATGGGAGGATGACTGCCTGTAGGGATATGATGTTGTACTCCCTTAATTATCCCAAAATCAAGTGGATTCTTGCTAAACACTTGGGCGTACTCTTGCACCACCCGTAATACCCCTTGCTTCTGGTGAGGCGGGAGTGGTGTCCGTCCCAACATGGAGTTGCTGACACCATTCCGCCACCTGAGTTGCTGGGTCATTGTCCTCCGCTATTTGACAGGAGTCTAAGGACTCAGCGGAAGAATAGAATTATTGTCGACAGCATGTAGTTTAGCAATGGTTGCATAACGGGTAAGTTTACCTCATCACTCCCCAATTGAGAAGCCGTACCGGTACTCTTCCATTCACCACTTCTACTACTCCCCTAGCAGTCATAAGTGTAGGTCTATGTTCTGAATGGTGGGGTTCTACTACAGCTTGGTAATTCTGTCCTCTCAGACCTATGGCTGCCCTGCACCAAATAATCATTTCACTCATTGGGGGTATCACAATAGGATCCGAGTCAGTGACCCGTACATTACCAATTTCGCCGTCTGTAAGCTTCGCTTGCTGCTGACACACCAGGGCTCGGATCTCTCTTTGGATTACTCCTTTTGCCTTGGTCGGGCAATCTCAGCGAGCTGTTGGAGCAAGAACACAACTTCTCCCAAACAATTACCGATAATGTTAGTGCCCAAATTATATTTAAACCGTTCTCCTCATTTGCAGTCTTTACTACCAGAAGCCCCTGGTCTTTCAACTCCTCTCTGCCCACCTTTACATCTACACATTTTGTCCCGAGTACTTCTACAGGAAGACCATTAGAAGCATATACGGTAAAGTCAGGGCTCGGGGGATTAAGACTGTCCATTGACCAGTACTTAGTATATAGGGCATCAGGTATTAGGGTCACTTGGGACCCAGTGTCTAACAATGCCGGAACTGCAATACCATCTAAGATGATGGACAGGTAGGGTCGCCCACCCACATACCTGCGGTTCCAGTCTAAGGGGCCTGACGGGTATTCTCCTGGGTGTTGGCCCTTGGACCCAGGTTCTGCCCGTTTAAAGGACACTGTGGAGACATATGACCTTTCCGGTTGCATCGATAACAGATGATCTCTCGACGGAGGGGTGTTGATCAGAGGTCGCTCCTGGGGGTGGCGTTGTCCTCCTCCGGGGGGGCGACGTCTTCTTTCTTCTCCGGTGCATCCACGGGACGTCTTCTGGGCAGTCAGCTAACAAGATCTTTCCTTCCTCCTCTTTCCGCAGCTGCAGGGCACTCATTACAGCAGCCAGATTTTTAGTCAGCTGGCGCACCTCTGAGCGCAGACAATCCAATTCACTGGGAGGTGTCACCTGCGTTTTGGTTTCGGCCACTAACGGGGAACAGGGGGTTACTGCCGGTTCCAGAGTGACTTCACCCTGATGATGTTGGGTTGCCACCTCAGGTTTGCCCAGGGGCCGCAGCCCTTTTATTGCCATGTCCTTTAGGGCATCAAAGGTAGCATCCGGATGGTCTAAGGACCACCAGTTTACAGTTCTGCGTTCCTCTTGGGATCTCAATCCCTGGATTAAATTGTTCTTTCAGCATTTTATTCTCATCGATAGCATTTAAATTATTAATCTGCTTAAGAGCTCTCAGGGCTCCTTGTAGTCGGCAAGCGTAGTCCCGGATGCTGTCACCTGGCTGTTGTGAACAGTGATAGAAGGCCATCCGGAGATCCGTTTCTGTGCGGTCTTCAAATATGGCATGCAGCTTAAGGAAGATCGCAGGTACCGACTCCTGATCAACGGTATCCCAAGTCTCCACTTCCCTCTCAGCAGCGCCAGTTAGCTGCCCTATTAGCACAGCAGTTTTTTGTCTCTCAGGCATGGAGTACATTTCTAGGATGCTGCATAACTTCCGCTTGAAGCCTGCTAATGTGCCTGGCTCACCGCTGTACTGGGGAAGCCATTTCGCCCCAGGCATATATGGGAGCGTTAGTGGCATGATCGGGACTACCGGACTGGGTGCTGGACCTGCACCCCCATCTGGCGCTACAATACCAGGCGGTGCGGGATTGGGGCCTCCGGCCGGGGCCGCACTGTCAGCCGGTTGTTGTGACATCTTAGCGCCCCCTTGGTTAAACGGAGCCTACCGGTTTCAGATGCTGCTACTTCACAGGCACAGCAGTGGGAACAGGACCTTCGTCGCAGGCGCTCTGATGTCAGAGCGTTCACTTCCTGTTGCAGGACCTGCCGCTGAGTCAGAGCCGGGGGCGTGTCCAAGACTTTGCGCGCTCTTTCAGGTACGCCCACCTTCTTCTCCAGCGCCTTAGGGCGCGAATCTGGCGGCAAAATATGGCGGTATTTGGCGCCAAACAATAGCAACAGTCTTTTTCATCAAAACACTCCACAGGCACACAGGGCTCGCAATTTTGCGAGTTTCGTATCCTGTTCGTGACGCCAAAGTTTTGTCGACCCGCCACCACAATTGTGGGTTACCAGGGCAATGGGGTACTCAGAGCCGAGCCCATGGAAGTCTATGGGGATTGTCACAGGTAGCGGTGGCTCGGTCTGTGGCCCTGGCGGTCTGGCGTATGTTGGGGGAATATTTATAGGGGATAGATATATTTACAGTTTGTGACGCCACCTGTAGTCTCTGGTAATTTGTACCAGCGCTGCTGTAGATCTCTGAGGGGATGGTGAGGCAGCTAGATGTCGGGTCCCCTACAGGTGGGACTCTTCCCTCAGGTCGATGGTTATGGTGGGGTTGTGCAGGCATGCAATTAAATAACTCAGTCTCACACCGTCAGCGTCTTTCCATACCTTTTACTTGTAAGATGGTAAGGCAGGTCCCAGGGAGGCTGATGGGGTTGATGGAGGATGAGTTTTGAGGCAACGGCTGAGCAAGGCAGGGGCCTCCTTTACTTTCCAATGATGATGAGTCCAACCAGCATAAAGCGTAGTTCACTCCTGAAACTTCAGCTATTTCAAAGCTGTACTGCCCGGTCAGTTTTGTGGTGGAGCATTCCAGTGATGAAACTAGGTTCTTCTATGCTTGGCCTAGCTCAAAGTTCCTATTCCACCTGACCCCTGTTACGTACTGACACTTCAAGGGCTGCTTTCTGTTACCTAAGGTCCAGTAAGCCTCTGGTTTTTCTACCACTATGCGTGAAGCTATAGTGATGCTTCGGTCTCCAGTGACCGGTGACAATGTGCAGGACTTCTCCAATCCTAAAGCACTTCTAAACTCCTTCCACTGTGCCTTTCGACTTGCTCAAACTCTCAATCTCAGCACTGACTAGGCTAAGGTGAACTGGCTCACCTGTACTAGCCTCCACTACTGTACTGTCTCTCTGAATCGACAGGAATCTTGGTGCTCCAGACAGGCACTCCTTCTCTCTCCCTTTACCTCAGGAGACACTACTAGACTCTCTTGTGCTAAAAACCACACCCCTCTACACCCCTGCTGGGTGTGTCCGAAGTATATGTGATGTCATGTAAAGCCCTTAACCGTTACCTCTCCACTCATCCTCCTGGTATTGTGTACCTTAAATACCAGGGCTACACACACACATCTAGTTGGCACGTGACTGCATGTATGCAGATTGCTTACTGGCGTTGACGAGCCCGCCGCGGCACTGGAGAATCCTCAGCGTGCACAATTTCTAGAGAAAGTGGCGGGCTGGTAAAAAAGGGCAAAAAGTCACAAAATTTGTTGCAAATACAGAGGCTCTGTCCCCAGTCTTAAGTATGTGAGACTGTGCCATAGAATGACATTACATACGGCAACACTGGTTACTGTACTAGAGATGGGAGCCTAAGATGCAGTGCAGTGCATAGATACGAACTGTCCGCAGGACAGACCGGCCATGCTACTATTTAGAGACAGAGCTCCTAAGTCATCAACACCAATCTTGGTAATGGGGGGTGGAGTGCGAGGCACCTGATTTATTGAGAATCGCACTCCAATTAATGAATCAGGAGAGGTGCGATGTGGCATGCACCTCCATGTGTGCCTTGTCACAAATCTTACCAGTCGTGGACTGGAGTAAGATTTATGGAGTAAGGGATTTCATGGCTCGTCATGTATTTGATGAGCTGAGGTCACCACTCACCATCATGGCCTTGTCTCACCCCAGTGGTGTTGCAGAAAATTTAGTTTGACTTTTCAAAGCTTTTTACGCCAGAATTTTGGCAAATAAAAAGCTTTCATGAATCAGGGCCTATATCTTCTTTGCAAGTGACTAAGAAAAACAATTGTTGTGCAAACTGCCCCACTATAACCAGTTATCTCTATAATGTGAGTGAGTCGCACGTACCAGGGCTTTGGGGTACTCGGCACCGAGCCCGTTCACTTCACTGGGGGATGTCACGGGTAGCGCGGCTCGGTCCGTTGCCCTGGGCGCTCACTAAAGGGGGATATTTACAGGGGATGATAGAATGTTCGTGACGCCACCTGTGGTTCCTGGTCAGAGTGACCAGCGCTGCAGGGTGAATCCTCTGAGGGGTTGTTATTGGGCAGCAAGGTGTTAAGTCTCCCACAGGTGAGACTGATCCCTCGAGGTATATGGCGGTGTAAAGGTGCAGGGCAATAATCCAGACACACACAAGACAGTCTCTTTCTGTACCTTTTACTGGTGGTGAATTCAGGCACGTCCCGGGAAGCTGCTCAGGGTGGAGGATGCATGTCCAGTAATCCACTGAGTAGGTGTAGGGCCTCCTTCCTTCTTTATACGTGTGAGTTTCTGACTTGCATGAAACAAAGCCTAACTCCTTGTGAAACAGCTACGCCCAGCTGACATTGTGGTGGAGCCTTCTTTTGGACAGAACTAAGTCTCTATCTGCAGTGCACTGCTAGACTCCTGTTCTCCTGACCCCGGTTACGTATCAGCACTGTTGGGCCCCTCTGTGACCTGAAGTCCAGCAGGGTCTCCGGTTTTTCCCACTAGCCGTGAAGGTTCTAGCAAGCTCGAACCCGGTGTCCGGTAGTGCAGAGCTGAGGTAAGCTATTAATGCTGTCGACCTCTGTCGCTCTCTCTTTCTTCTTCTCCACTTGCCTGTCGCCCTACTCACACCTTTAACATAAGCACAGGCGGCAGTATATGTCAGCTTTCTTTCCTTCACCGCTTTCCAAGCGTCGACACGCTTACTTTCTGAAACGCTCACTGTTGGAATCTCAGTGGACTCAACCTTGACCAGACCAAGTGGCAATCCTTCCCACTACACTGGACTCCACGATATAAGCTGAGTGTTTGTTCAAGTCCTCAGGCTTTCAGATAAGTCTTTCTTTCTGGCTAGAGTTCCCTCTCAGAATGTCTGAGGTAACTAGCTCGTCTGCTATCCAACACGCTCTGACACAGACCAGTGTAATCTGAGCTCTGAGTTCGTCTAACAGGAAACTCTCTGCTGCATCTCTCCACTCCCTTATATACCTACGTATTCTAAAGGGCTCCCTCTGGTGGCACTAGGGGAATGTGAAGTGTGAATGAATATTGAGTGATCGTGAATTACCTTTCATGCATCCTCCAGGGTAACATGTGGCACCAAGTGCAGCTGGGCTACACATGAGGATGAAGAAAAACAAGCATAAAATATGCCTTAATAACTTGCAGGGCTTCATTGAATACCGTCCTGTGCACAAGGAGTTGTTTCAGGCATTTACAAAGAAGGTGTTTTTTTCCCGAAGCATCCTTTTGCAGCCTTTTGATTAGAGAGTTCATAGTGCAGAGAGGTTTCCTTCAGGATCTGATTCAAAGAAGTGACGTGCACTTTTTTATTTTCCACGAGGCGTTTTGCAAAACCTTTTCAGGAATAATAAACGTAAAATCTCCTCATATGAACAGCAAATCTGCAGCTAAAAAGACACATATGTTTATGCGGAAATGCACGAAAAACGCATGTAGTCCACACATGATTGGCTTTGACTAAACTTTATCAATATAAATACCAGGAAGTATCAAAAAACAAAGCAGCGACATGACAAACAAAAAAGAGAATTAAAACCCCAGCATCAAAAACTCATGTAAAAGAGCGCACTCAAAAACGCAATGAAAATACGTAATTTACCTAATAGGTGCAGAAAATCTGAATCATCAAAAACTCATTGTGGGAAAATAGCCTTATGGTTTGGGTCAGAAGACTCACGGCATGCAGAAAATGCACATGTGAATGAACCCTTAAATATTTATCTCCTCGTTCATTTTCTGTTTTGTACAATATTGTTTTCACCATTATGATTATCATAAATCTATTTAATAATTGCTAATTATTCTAACATTCATTGTATTAAAACAAAAAATAAAACACTAATAATTTCCTTCTTTTAGGGCCTGATATATGCGGCACAATCCATGAAAAAGTCCATGTTATACTGAGTTATAAGGAGAAATATCATTTAATAACCAAGAATATAACAGCCAAGGTAATGTGTTATAGCACCAGTACTTGCAATACACATGAGATGTGCATTATATCACCTGAACGCAATGATGTAATGATTTTTACAAGACTGGACAGCCATCTAAAGCGTATCGGGGGCGCTTAATCTCTCCCCGGACAGCATGTGTCGGGGGGGAAAGGAGGATTAGAAAGTTGGATTTCAACTGTCCCATCATTTTGTTTTCTGGAAGATAAACTGATGCCAGAGATGTCTGTCGGCCGTTTACTCCTCATTTCCATTCAGAACACATGCACGCTCGGGGTGTGCATGCATATAGGAGGTTGTGGATAGATAGCTAGTAGTGATGAGCGTATTTGCTCGGATAAGGTGTTATCAGAGCATGCTCGGGTGCTTACCGAGTGTCTTTGGCGTTCTCGAAAAATATGCTGCTTGTCTCGCAGCTGTTCGCCAGCCACAACACATGCATGGATTGCCTGTTTGTTAGATCTGGAGGTGGGCAGTTGTGTAATATTGAATACTGTACTATTCTTATAGAAAAAAATTGAAAATCTTAACGCCTGCTCTTGATGATTTTATTTTTATGTCTGAACAGCACGATGAGCTCACACACTTGTACACTCTGATTATCCGACCGAACAACTCATATGCAGTGAAGATTGATAATGAGGTGGTGGCTAACGGTACATTGGAGGATGACTGGGACTTCTTACCACCTCGAATAATCAAAGATGAAAATGCCACAAAGCCAGCCGACTGGGACGACAAAGTTAAAATTGAAGACCCTAATGAGCAAAGGCCAGAAGTGAGTAACTAATTTCAGTGCTATAAAGTAAAAAAAAAAAGGTTGTGTGAGATTAGAAAAATAGGAACCATGTCTTCCAAAAACAGAACCAACACCTGTCTACAGCTTGGACAACACTGTAAAGGGAAGGGAATGGAGGAGTGAAGGGAGGAGGAGTAGAAGAGCTGTAACATCGCCTATTGCGATTGGTTAGTCCTGTGTTATTAGCTGTGTGTAGATGAGTTACCTGTCATTGCAATCCTCTGCCTCTGCTGATGAAGAGTCTGCTGAAAAGTCTTCCTGAATGGACGGGAACTTAGTCTCTAAAATAGCTCAGTGGCCAGTGTGAAAATTACAAGATTACTAGTGTTTTAAACAGATCGTAATCCCACCACCCCCCTCAAAAAAAAAAAATGTAATACAAAATTCCAATTTAAACAATAGAATACTGAAGCCATGTTGTATACATCTTGGTGTTGCAAGTGTGAGACAGTGAGTGAATATGTGATGAATGGGGTGTACATTTCACCTAGGTATAAGGGAAATGTGTGGCTTTGTAAACCTAGTGGTAGAGAAAGGTCACTACACCTCACATTCAGCACACACTTGCAGCACAAGCCTGAAACTACTCAGGTGTTAATTAGGAGACCAGAAGTAGGTGTTTGGAAACACAATCTGAGAGCTAGTTTAGCCTGGACACAGGAAGGTGTCTCGGCACAAGAAACAGTCTCCAAGAGTGTTAGAGCTGTCTTTAGCCTGGACACAGGGAGGTGTCCTGGCACAAGGAAGCAGTCTCCAGGATTGAGAGCTGTCTTTAGCCTGGACACAGGGAGGTGTCCTGGCACAAGGAAGCAGTCTCCAAGAGTGGGAGCACTCTCAGTCTGGACACACAGGAAGGTGTCCCGGCACAAGAGGTGTCTCCAGGAGTGTGAGCTATCTCAGTCTGGGTGCAGGAAGGACCCCGGACACAGGAGTAGTCTCAGTGCGAATCCGTGTGAATAGCGGCTGAATAGGAGTGGATCTCTCTCAAGTCTGGACATGGAAGGTGCCTTCAGACACAAGGAGGAGTATCTGTGAAGCTCCAAACTGGTAACATATGTGATATGTGTTGTTTGGGCACAGACTGGTAGAGTCTGGGTCTCGGATAGAGAGGGCCATCTATCTAAGTGTAATTAGTGGCTAGACAAGCCCAGGTTTTCTGTTTATGCTTTGTTTTATCTGTTTGCTGTGGACTTTAATAAAGCTGGTTGCGGCCAGTTTTGCACCAGAACTGCTGTCTGAATGAACTGTTTTCATGCCATTCTGTCTACCCAGACAGCGATCCTAGAGCTATATCCCCTGAAAAGTTTACAATTGGTGGAGAATGCGGGCAGCGCAGTGGCTGATACAGTTAGTGCTGGAGTGTGCATGCAGCACAGAGGCTTAGAGACAGCAATAAAGGTGAAGTCTGTTGAAATAGCAGCAGAAAAAAAAAAAAAAAAGTGTGTCAGCAGAAACGTCTGTTTGGAGCAGTCTTGGAGAGACAGTGGCCCTGATAGGGTCTGCAGAGAGAAAATGTATGCACAGCAAAGCTGAACTTGTTGTGAAAATGACTGTGGAATGTGCAGCAGCAAAAGAAAAGTCTGTGGAGCAGTCTTAAAGAGACAGGAGCCCTAATAGACTTTGCAAAGAAAAAAAAAAAAGTGTCTGCACAGCAGAGCTGAATTTTTCTATGGAAAAGACTGTAGAGTGTGTATGTCTTGAGTGAAGACTGCCGTTGTTAAGACAGAGAAGTCTGACAGCATGGATGTGTGTAGCCCTGGTACACAATACCAGGAGGATGAGTGGAGAGGTAACAGTTAAGGGCTCTTCATAACATCATGTACACTTCTGACACACCCAGCAGGGGTGTGGAAGGGAGTGATTTAGTCAGTCAGTTTCCTGTCCTTGGACAGAGTAGACGTGTCCAGTCTGAGCCTGTTAGCAGTTCAGAAAGTGGAGGCTAGTACAGGTGGTCTAGTTCACCTCAGCCTAGTCAGAGCTGTGCCCCACTGGAAGACAGACGGAGATATCTATTAAGAGTCGAGCAAATCGAAGGGCAAAGTGGAATGAATATTTAAAAAGTGCTTTTGGCTTGGAGAAGTCCTGCACATTGCTACCGGTCACTGGGGACCGAAGGATCACTATTAGCTACAAGCATAGTGGTAAGAAAACCAGGGATTTACCGGACCTTAGGTCGCGGCAAACAGCCCAAATAGTCAGTACGTAACTGGGGTCAGGGGGAGTGAAGACTTTGAGCCTGATCAGCAAGATAGGAATCCAACTCTCTCACAGGAAGGCTCCGACCACAAATCTGACTGGGCAGTACAGCTTTGGAATAGCTGGAATTATAGAGGGAACTACGCTGCAGGCTGGTTGTACTCATCATCATTGGACAGTAAAGGAGGCCCCTAACTTGCTTAACCGTTGCCTCAAAGCTCATCCTCCATCAACCCCATCAGCCTCCCTGGGACCTGCCTTACCATCTTGCAAGTAAAGGTATGGAAAGACGTTGACTGTGTGAGACTGAGTTATTAATTGCATGCCTGCACAATCCCTACCTAACTACCGACCTGAGGGAAGAGTCCCACCTGTAGGGGACCCGACATCTAGCTGCCTCACCATCCCCTCAGAGATCTACAGCAGCGCTGGTACAAATTACCAGAGACTACAGGTGGCGTCACGAACTGTATATAAATCTATCCCCTGTAAATATATCCCCAACATACGCCAGACCGCCAGGGCCACAGACCGAGCCACCGCTACCTGTGACAATCCCATAGACTTCTACGGGCTCGGCTCTGAGTACCCCATTGCCCTGGTAACCCACAATTGTGGTGGCGGGTCGACACAAAACTTTGGCGTCACGAACAGGATACGAAACTTGCAGCATTGCGAGCCCTGTGTGCCTGTGGAGTGTTTTGGCGAAAAAGACTGTTGCTGTTGTTTGGCGCCAAATACCGCCATATTTGCCGCCAGATTCGCGCCCTAAGGCGCTGGAGAAGAAGGTGGGCGTACCTGAAAGAGCGCGCAAAGTCTTGGACACGCCCCGGCTCTGACTCAGCGGCAGGTCCTGCAACAGGAAGTGAACGCTCTGACATCAGAGCGCCTGCGACGAAGGTCCTGTTCTCACTGCGGTGCCTGTGAAATAGCAGCGTCTGAAACCGGTAGGCTCCGTTTAACCAAGGGGGCGCTAAGATGTCACAACAACCGGCTGACAGTGCGGCCCCGGCCGGAGGTCCAAATCCCGCACCGCTTGGTATTGTAGCGCCAGATGGGGGCGCAGGCCCTGCACCCAGTCCGGTAGTCCCGATCATGCCACTAACGCTCCCATATATGCCTGGGGCGAAATGGCTTCCCCAGTACAGCGGTGAGCCAGGCACATTAGCAGGCTTCAAGCGGAAGTTATGCAGCATCCTAGAAATGTACTCCATGCCTGAGAGACAAAAAGCTGCTGTGCTAATAGGGCAGCTAACTGGCGCTGCTGAGAGGGAAGTGGAGACTTGGGATACCGTTGATCAGGAGTCGGTACCTGCGATCTTCCTTAAGCTGCATGCCATATTTGAAGACCGCACAGAAACGGATCTCCGGATGGCCTTCTATCACTGTTCACAACAGCCAGGTGACAGCATCCGGGACTACGCTTGCCGACTACAAGGAGCCCTGAGAGCCCTCAAGCAAATTAACAATTTAAATGCTATCGACGAGAATAGAATGCTGAAAGAACAATTTATACAGGGATTGAGATCCCAAGAGGAACGCAGAACTGTAAATTGGTGGTCCTTAGATCATCCGGATGCTACCTTTGATGCCCTAAAGGACATGGCAATAAAAGGGCTGCGGCCCCTGGGCAAACCTGAGGTGGCAACCCAACATCATCGGGGTGAAGTCACTCTGGAACCGGCAGAAAACCCCTTTTCCCCGCTAGTGGCCGAAGCCAAGACGCCGGTGACACCTCCTAGTGAATTGGACTGTCTGCGCTCAGAGGTGCGCCAGCTGACTAAAAATCTGGCCGCTGTGATGAGTGCCCTACAGCTGCGGAAAGAGGAGGAAGGGAAGATCTTGTTAGCTGACTGCCCAGAGGACGTTCCATGGATGCACCGGAGAAGAAAGAAGACGTCGCCCCCCGGAGGAGGACAACGCCACCCCCAGGAGCAACCTCTGATCAACACCCTCCTCGTCGAGAGATCATCTGTTATCGCTGCAACCGGAAAGGTCATCTGTCTCCACAGTGTCCTTTAAACGGGCAGAACCTGGGTCCAAGGGCCAACACCCAGGAGAATACCCGTCAGGCCCCCTAGACTGGAACCGCAGGTATGTGGGCGGGCGACCCTACCTGTCTATTATTCTAGATGGTATTGCTGTTCCAGCATTGTTAGACACTGGGTCCCAGGTGACCCTAATACCTGATGCCCTATATACCAAGTACTGGTCAATGGACAGTCTTAAACCTCCGAGCCTTGACTTTACTGTGTATGCTTCTAATGGTCTTCCTGTAGAAGTACTCGGAACAAAATGTGTAGATGTAAAGGTGGGCAGAGAGGAGTTGAAAGACCAGGGGCTTCTGGTAGTAAAGACTGTAAATGAGGAGAACGGTTTAAATATAATTTTGGGTACTAACATTATCGGTAATTGTTTGGGAGAAGTTGTGTTTTACTCCAACAGCTCGCTGAGATTGCCCGACCAAGGCAGAGAGGAGTAATCCAAAGAGAGATCCGGGCCCTGGTGTGTCAGCAGCAAGCGAAGCTTACAGACGGCGAAATTGGTAATGTACGGGTCACTGACTCGGATCCTATTGTGATACCCCCAATGAGTGAAATGATCATTTGGTGCAGGGCGGCCATAGGTCTGAGAGGACAGAATTATCAAGCTGTAGTAGAACCCCACCATTCAGAACATAGACCTACACTTATGACTGCTAGAGGAGTAGTAGAAGTGGTGAATGGAAGAGTACCGGTACGGCTTCTCAATTGGGGAGATGATGAGGTAAACTTACCCCGTTATGCAACCATTGCTAAACTACATGCTGTTGATAATAATTCTATTCTCCCGGCTGAGTCCTTAGACTCCTGTCAAATAGCGGAGGACAATGACCCAGCAACTCAGGTGGCGGAATGGTGTCAACAGCTCCATGTTGGGACGGACACCACTCCCGCTCACCAGAAGCAAGGGGTATTACGGGTGGTGCAAGAGTACGCCCAAGTGTTTAGCAAAAATCCACTTGATTTTGGGATAATTAAGGGAGTACAACATCATATCCCTACAGGCAGTCATCCTCCCATCAAAGAGCGGTATAGGCCCATACCTCCAGCCCATTATCAGAAGGCTAAAGAAATGTTGAATGATATGAAGAAAGCCGGGGTGTATAAGGGATAGTTGTAGCCCCTGGGCAGCCCCTCTAGTTCTGGTTAAAAAGAAAGATGGTAGTATGAGAATGTGTGTGGATTACAGGCAGGTGAACCGCATAACACACAAGGATGCATACCCGTTACCACGCATAGAGGAATCATTAGCTGCTCTGAAAACGGCTAACTACTTTTCTACCCTTGATCTGACTAGTGGTTACTGGCAAGTGGCTGTGGCTGAGGAGGATCGTGAGAAAACGGCTTTCACCACCCCAATGGGGCTCTGTGAGTTCGACAGAATGCCGTTTGGGCTCAGCAGTGCCCAGGAACATTTCAGAGAGTGATGGAAAATTGTCTGGGACATCTCAATTTTGAAACCGTGCTGCTATACCTAGACGACGTTATCGTGTATTCCAAGACATATGAGGACCATCTGAAACACCTGGCGGAAGTGTTTGAGTCCCTGTCCAGGTACGGGATGAAATTAAAACCCTCAAAATGCCATCTACTCAAACAGAAGGTACAATACTTGGGGCACATCGTCAGTTCGGAAGGAGTAGCGCCGGACCCAGAGAAAGTCACTGCCATCCAGAAGTGGCCGGAGCCGAAGAACCTTAAGGAAGTGCGACAGTTCCTGGGACTCACGGGTTACTACAGAAGGTTCGTGAAAGATTACACGAAGAAGGCAGCTCCTTTACAGGACCTCCTGGTAGGACAATCCTTAAAGAGCAGAAACCCTCCTTTAATTGGGGTAAAGAACAGGCTGAAGCATTCCAAAAGATGAAAGAGATCCTTACAGGTGATGAGATCTTAACCTATCCTGATTACAGCCAACCGTTCCTGTTGTACACCGACGCCAGTAATGAAGGTTTGGGAGCAGTTCTCAGTCAGAAGCAGAATGGCCAAGAAAAAGTCATCGCATATGCCAGCAGAAAACTCAGGCCAACTGAGAGAAATCCGGAAAATTATAGCAGCTTCAAGCTGGAGTTTCTGGCGCTGGTCTGGGCCATTACTGAAAGATTTAAGCACTATCTGGCCTCCAATAAGTTCACGGCGTACACAGACAACAACCCGTTAACGCACCTGGAAACCGCCAAGCTGGGCGCCATGGAGCAGCGTTGGATGGCTCGGTTGTCCAATTACCAGTTTACTATCAAGTACCGGGCAGGTCGAAAGAATGCTAATGCTGATGCGTTGTCCCGAATGCCGCATGACTCTGATACGGAAGAAGAATTCGGATGACCTGGAAGAAATTGAGCTACCTGCGTTCCATCGAAATGGGGTAGTCCACGAGCATCGAGTCCACAGAAAGCAGTATGGTGCAACATTAAATCCTTTACCCCATCACAGTTGGAAAGAGACTCAGGACAGTGATCCAGTGGTCAGCCGCATCAAGGAGTTGTTAAGACAGGAAGGCTCCTCTTTGGAAAAGGATGCACCTATGTCAGCAAAGCTCCTGTGGAACGAGAAAAGCCGGTTGTTCCTATACCGTGAGAAGTTGTGCAGGAGATACGTCAACCCCAGAACCCATGAGATGGTCTGGCAAATCGTGGTCCCCAAGGCAGACGTCCCAATGGTATTGGAAGCATACCACGATCAAGCAGGACACTTTGGCTGGAGAAAGCTGGAGACCCTGTTGAGATGCCGGTTCTACTGGGTAGGGATGCGCAGCTCCATCGAGAGGTGGTGTCGGAACTGTGGACCCTGTGGTCTCAGAAGAAAGGACTACGGTAGTCAGAAGGCACCCCTGCAACCTATCCGGACGACTCGTCCTCTGGAGATTGTGGCCCTGGACCACGTCAAATTGTCGCCAAGTAGATCTGGATACTCATATGCCTTGACCATGGTGGACCATTACTCCAGATTTCTGGTGGTTGTTCCAGTTAAAGACCAGACCGCAGTGACGGCCGCGAAAACCTTTCAAGCAAGCTTCTGCAGACCGCATGGGTATCCGGAGCAAGTATTAACCGATCAAGGACCTGCTTTCGAAGCTGATTTATTCAAGGAATTCTGTCACATGTACGGGTGCAAGAAAATTAGAACAACGTCATACCACCCTCAAACCAACGGTCTTTGCGAAAAAATGAACCATATTGTCCTTGATTTGTTGAGATCCATACCGTTGGAAGACAGGAATCGATGGCCGGACTTACTACCTGATTTGGTTGATTTGTATAACCATATACCTGTCAGTTCCACTAACTGCACTCCAGCCTATCTTATGAGAGCAAGGCCCGGAAGACTACCAATGGATCTAGAACTTGGAGTGGTAGAACCGGAGGCAGACGACGCTGTTGAAAACTGGGACGTCAATCGGCAAGAGCAGTACAGAAGAGTGCAAATCTGTGTGGAGGAAAGTCTCAACAAGGCACGGGAGAAACAGGAAGATGTTTACAACCGAAATGCTCCTGCCAAGCCTTTGATGCCTGGAGAGGTAGTATTAAAAAGGAAAAGGAAGATGCACAAATTGGATAATCAGTGGGAGCAAGAACCCTACGTCATACAAGATTCTAAATATGACAACAGAAAAGTTTGTGTCGTCAGTAAGGACGGAGGAAGAACAACAACCACTGTGTCCAGAGACCATTTGAAATTGTGTCCAGAACCCTTAAAGCGTTGTGAAAAGAACCCTGTCATCAATCAAGGAGAAAGAAAGGAAGAGGTCATACACACAGATCTGGGAGATTTTCCTGCGGATTGGCCCGACTGGGAGATGCTGTAATAGTTCCGGTGTTGCAGTTTTACCAGCCACAAGAGGAAGTTTTACCTCCAGTTGTGCCCGTGGTGCCAGTCGAGCCCGTTCAGGAGTTACCCATCCCAGCAACACCTCAACCTATGGAATCTCAAGAAGGATCATCTGAAGCAGCGCCCCATACTATGGGATCCCCTGGTGAAGCTGACTCACACCGCCCAGCCATCAGTACGCTTGCCAGATCCATAGAAAGATTGAGGCAGTTCTATAGTTTGCCGTTACGCAGTGCAGACAGATCGCAACTTGATATACCTGAAGCTACACCACGTAGATCAGAGCGAACCACCAAAGGGAAGTTACCCATTAGATATCAGCAGTGATTATAACGAATTGATGTGAATATTGTAAAAAGTCTATATATATGTGTTTTTCCCTATTATGTCTTATAATGGACTCAGAGGCTGAGGACTGAGCCAGCCCAAAAACTGTATCCTGTAAATAGTTGCACTAAGGTGCCTTATAATGGTTTCACACGAAGCCTTGACTTACCTCTGAACATAAAACCCGTGTGGTGAGGCACTGAGTGAGGTCTGCATTCGGATGTCCTGCAGCCCACCCAGGACCCACGTTGAAGGTTTGGTGCGGGTCCTTCACAAGTATATTGTCTATTTTTATGAACATGTTTATTTAATATTTGTATTTCTCTATAATGTTATTGTTCGCAACGTTTAAGACATCCTTACCTCCCGGATGGGACGAATTAATGTTTAATGTTAAATGCATAAACAAAAATGTCTCTTTGTATTTTACAGCCCGGGAGTGCTGTCGTTTACCATGGGGGAATGTGTAGCCCTGGTACACAATACCAGGAGGATGAGTGGAGAGGTAACAGTTAAGGGCTCTTCATAACATCATGTACACTTCTGACACACCCAGCAGGGGTGTGGAAGGGAGTGATTTAGTCAGTCAGTTTCCTGTCCTTGGACAGAGTAGACGTGTCCAGTCTGAGCCTGTTAGCAGTTCAGAAAGTGGAGGCTAGTACAGGTGGTCTAGTTCACCTCAGCCTAGTCAGAGCTGTGCCCCACTGGAAGACAGACGGAGATATCTATTAAGAGTCGAGCAAATCGAAGGGCAAAGTGGAAGGAATATTTAAAAAGTGCTTTTGGCTTGGAGAAGTCCTGCACATTGCTACCGGTCACTGGGGACCGAAGGATCACTATTAACTACAAGCATAGTGGTAAGAAAACCAGGGATTTACCGGACCTTAGGTCGCGGCAAACAGCCCCAAATAGTCAGTACGTAACTGGGGTCAGGGGGAGTGAAGACTTTGAGCCTGATCAGCAAGATAGGAATCCAACTCTCTCACAGGAAGGCTCCGACCACAAATCTGACTGGGCAGTACAGCTTTGGAATAGCTGGAATTATAGAGGGAACTACGCTGCAGGCTGGTTGTACTCATCATCATTGGACAGTAAAGGAGGCCCCTAACTTGCTTAACCGTTGCCTCAAAGCTCATCCTCCATCAACCCCATCAGCCTCCCTGGGACCTGCCTTACCATCTTGCAAGTAAAGGTATGGAAAGACGTTGACTGTGTGAGACTGAGTTATTAATTGCATGCCTGCACAATCCCTACCTAACTACCGACCTGAGGGAAGAGTCCCACCTGTAGGGGACCCGACATCTAGCTGCCTCACCATCCCCTCAGAGATCTACAGCAGCGCTGGTACAAATTACCAGAGACTACAGGTGGCGTCACGAACTGTATATAAATCTATCCCCTGTAAATATATCCCCAACATACGCCAGACCGCCAGGGCCACAGACCGAGCCACCGCTACCTGTGACAATCCCATAGACTTCTACGGGCTCGGCTCTGAGTACCCCATTGCCCTGGTAACCCACAATTGTGGTGGCGGGTCGACACAGATGACAGCATGGAGGCGCTGTTTGAACAAATGGCGCAAGTTAATGTGCAACATAAGACTGCCGTGGTTGAGACAGATAAGTCCAGCAGTATGGAGGAGCTTGTTAAGAAACACCTGCAGAGCATGCAGCAGGCCCAGCAGAGCTGGCAGCAGCAGCAGGAGTTTAACCGATTGCTGAGGCAACAGATTGCAGCTCTCAGCACCTTGTACCCGAGTAATGTTGTGAAGGTACCTGCATTGTCCGCTGTAAAGAAGGCGGTAAGACGGTCCCTGGAAAAGATGACACCTCGTGATGATGTGGAGGTATATCTCACTAGGTTTGAGAGACTGGCAGAGAAGGAGAATCTGCCCCTATCTGAATGGGCCATGATGGTCGCACCCTATCTGATTGGAGAGCCCCAAAGGGCCTATGCTGACCTGAGCGAGCAGGACCGCCAAGACTATGCTAAGATGAAAGTGGGGATTCTTGCCCGGCTGGGTGTTACGGTGACAGCCCGTGCCAGTGGAGTTCATGACTGGAGATACAGTTGGGAGTCTGCAGTCAGCAGGCCTGATTATGGAGTTGAAAAGGTGATAGTGAACCGCTACACACGAGCATGTCCTCCTGAGGTACAGCCGTCTGAGAGGTCGTCACTTCAGAGTTCCCGGACGCCGAACTCTCCCGGTAAGGCCTCTTTCACACATCCGGCGGGTGCCTAAACGGCGCCCCCGGCATTTTACCGCAGCGCCGCATGTGAAAAGCTTTCACACTTCCGGCGCCCAAAATGCGTTTTTTTGCCGGATGGTTTCTGATGCTTGGAGAGATAAGAAACCATCCGGCAAAAAAAAAAAACGTTACATGCAGCGTTTTTTCCGGACGCCGCAATGTACATTTGCGCCGCATCCGGACAAAACCGCGTGCAACGCATTGACATGCGGCGCCATGCGGCGCTAATGCATGTCAATGCGAAAAAAGCCGCATGCGGCGCATCAGATTTTCAGATGCGGCGCTGCGGGAAAATGCCGGGGGCGCCGCAAGGGGAAAAACGGATGTGTGAAACTAGCCTAAGAGCGTTCCAGCTGTTGGGGACATGGGGTATGCTGATAAGCGGGTTCAGGCCCGAGCGGACATATGGGAGGGTGATTGTGGTGGACAGTGTTGGAGATGTCGTGAAATTGCAGCCGGCTGTTCACTAGAGGGGGAGCCTATGTGCCGTGATGTTGGCAGGTCCCTCTCTCCCTGCGCAGAACCTGTGTGTGTGTCCACCTCAGCCGAAGAGACTGGACCACAGGTGTCCCCGGTGGTTGTAAATGACTGCCCAGCACAGGTCCTCTTGGACTCAGAGAGTCCAGTGACTTCCGTATGTGACAGCCTGATTGATAGGGACTTCATCCCTGATAAGCACCTGAGTGTGGTGTGCATCCATGGAGACACCAAAGTCTACCCAGAGACTGCCGTGGACTTGGTCCCTAAACTCGGGGAGGTTTCATATGAAGTGGGGGTAGTGAAGAGCCTGGTGCACCCCGTCATATTGGGTGGAGACTTTCCCCGATCTAAGGATCTCTGGGGGAGAAATGTTTCTGATGGACAGTGTGATGAAGCTCCTATTGAGGGTGCGCAGTCCCGAGGGGCGGAACACAATGCTAGTGGGACGTTAAACTTATGTGATAATGATGATGATGATGATCATGATAATGATGATGACCATGATGATGCTGATGCTGATAATGATAGTGATGATGATCATGATAGTGATGATGATACTGATCATAGTCATGATAATGATATTGATAATAATGATGACTGTGATAGTGATGAAATTCCTTTGCAGGTGATGTTGGGAGACGAGGATGGTGGTTCTCGGGAACCGAGTGTCCCTGACTTGCCTGTGTCCTGTGACAATTTTGGGAGTGAGCAGTGGCGAGACCCCACTCTTGGGACGGCACAGGAAAATATGAGTGTTCTAAATGAGGTTTCCCAGGAGCCTGACTCTGAGGAGAGGTTTTCTCATGTTGCCATAAACACTGAAGTCCAGGGAGAGGTCGTGAGTCAGCTCCTAGTACCTGAACTATATAGAAGTATAGTGCTGGGGTTGTCACATAGTCACATACTTGAGGGACCAGATGGTGCAGTTAATGTTGTGGATGACATGTTAACTAAGGTTCCAGATCAAGATGTGAATGAAAATGAATTGTATAGCCCTGACGGTGAGTAGGATGTGAGTGAAAATGAATTGTGTGACACTGACAGTGAGCAGGATATGAATGAAAATGAAGGGTATAGCCCTGACAGTGAGCCAGATGTGACTGAGGAAGTAGAGTGTGGGACGGACGGTGGGGCTTCTGGGCATGTCTTGCCAGAAGAGCCTGAAAGTGGGGAACTGGAGAAAAGTGAAAAACCCCCTATACCTTCTGTGATAGTTGGTGACACATGGTCAGTGCACCAGGGACAGGAGGTACGTGAGTTTCTGAGGAAGAGTCAGCAGAAGTGTTCTGATGTGTCGGGTCGTACTTCTCTGGCCAGGCACTATATCGAAAATGAGCCAGGCCCTAAGGTCAAGATGAAACCGTGCAGGATACCCGAGGCCCGCAGAGAGTATAGGCCTGGGAGGGTACAGGGTAGTGCGGATGCTTCAGATGAAGAGAAAACTGATGTTGGCTATGACAGTGATGAGGATGAAGCTGATGAGGGCCATGACTGGTCCAGAGTTCACTGTCTCTGTTGGATTGTTGACCAGCCCTCCGGTCTGGATGACCAGCCCTCCGGTCTGGAGAAGAGGGAGGGGATATGTGAGACAGTGAGTGAATATGTGATGAATGGGGTGTACATTTCACCTAGGTATAAGGGAAATGTGTGGCTTTGTAAACCTAGTGGTAGAGAAAGGTCACTACACCTCACATTCAGCACACACTTGCAGCACAAGCCTGAAACTACTCAGGTGTTAATTAGGAGACCAGAAGTAGGTGTTTGGAAACACAATCTGAGAGCTAGTTTAGCCTGGACACAGGAAGGTGTCTCGGCACAAGAAACAGTCTCCAAGAGTGTTAGAGCTGTCTTTAGCCTGGACACAGGGAGGTGTCCTGGCACAAGGAAGCAGTCTCCAGGATTGAGAGCTGTCTTTAGCCTGGACACAGGGAGGTGTCCTGGCACAAGGAAGCAGTCTCCAAGAGTGGGAGCACTCTAGTCTGGACACACAGGAAGGTGTCCCGGCACAAGAGGTGTCTCCAGGAGTGTGAGCTATCTCAGTCTGGGTGCAGGAAGGACCCCGGACACAGGAGTAGTCTCAGTGCGAATCCGTGTGAATAGCGGCTGAATAGGAGTGGATCTCTCTCAAGTCTGGACATGGAAGGTGCCTTCAGACACAAGGAGGAGTATCTGTGAAGCTCCAAACTGGTAACATATGTGATATGTGTTGTTTGGGCACAGACTGGTAGAGTCTGGGTCTCGGATAGAGAGGGCCATCTATCTAAGTGTAATTAGTGGCTAGACAAGCCCAGGTTTTCTGTTTATGCTTTGTTTTATCTGTTTGCTGTGGACTTTAATAAAGCTGGTTGCGGCCAGTTTTGCACCAGAACTGCTGTCTGAATGAACTGTTTTCATGCCATTCTGTCTACCCAGACAGCGATCCTAGAGCTATATCCCCTGAAAAGCTTACACAAGTTTAACATATAATACATATTAGTAAACTGTTTAGAATTTTAAAATATATTGATTTATTTTTTGGGTAGCACTGTTGCTTTGCAGCGCTGGAGTCCTGGGTTAAAATCCCACCAAGGACAACATCTACATGGAGTTTGTGTGTTCTACCGTGTTTGTATGGTATTCCTCCGGATTCTCTGGTTTCCTCCCACAATAAAAAGACATACTGATAGGGAATGTAGATTGTGAGCCCCAATGTGGACAGCGATAATGAGGAATATGATGGTGATGTATAAGTGAGTAAAATAAATAAACAAATAAATCCAAAAAATAGATTCCTCAACATTGAAATTGCAAATCCAAGAAGGAAAAGTCATGGTATTCTGGAAATTGCAGTTTCTATAGACATATTACTGATGTAAAAATGGAAACAAAATATTCAAAACATGTCGATTTATTCAGTATTGCGTATGAGCGCCATGTGCAGAAATCTCATAATTTCCATAATTCCACAACTTTTGCTTGGTGTTGCAGTTTCAATGTTGAGGACTGTATACATGTTTTTCGATGGAATTTCCCTCTAACATATGGTCATCAACTTTTAGTTTACTGAAGGCAATACTGAGGCCGAGGCAGGTAATAAAATAACAAATAGCAAAAATTTATTTTGGTTGTAGTTGATTTATCGCCTTACATTTGTACGACGTCCAGAAAAAAAACCTCAAACAAAGCAAAACTTCCTGTGCATATTTTGTAGGACTGGGATGAGACAGAGTTTATTCCAGATCCGGAGTCAAAGCGGCCACGTGACTGGGACTCCAGCATGGATGGGGAGTGGGAACCTCCGATGATTCCAAATCCAAAATACAAGGTATGAAAGTAATAAATTCAACTCCTATCATGATGATAAATTAAAATGTATCAGTCTAGGCAATCCTTAATGAGCTTCATACATCTGCAAATCTCTTTCCAGTCTGTATCTGAGCAGGTAACATGTTTCAGCTGATTAGTTCGTAGACGATTCTCTATGCTGGATAAAATCGTGTCTACTTTCTACCAGAGAGCAGACTTTGTACAGGTTTACAGCTCAGGTGCCAGCGCCATTCCAGCAGCGTTGGGGCCTTCTCACCCGGGGCTCGCATGACATAACCAATGTCACGCAATCCATGAGGCCAATCAGCGGCTGCTTTATGCTCCTTGCCTTCGGACAAATCACAAACTGTTCTTTATTAACCCTTCCCTAGTCCAGCCCTGTGTCTCCGGCGCTGTCCCGTTCTCTATTGTTTGGCCATAGCAGTTCTTGCTATCAACATCAGCAGAACCACTGAGCTCATGTTGCTTTCATGTTGTCACCACTGCAGGCAAACGATACTGGGGAGCAGCAGAGACACAGAGCTGGGCTTGGGGAGTGTAAGTAAAGCGCAGGTTTGTTTTTGCAACAAACTGTGAAGATAGGGAAATGTTTTCTGAAAGGGGACAACCTCTTTCATGAATTAGGTGCATATTATTCCAGTTTAATTTTTTACCCCCTAGTCTTAATATTTCTCCCCAATGTGAATGAAAATTTGAGTTATTAACCCTAAATACCAGCGATTACATTAACGTCACCTTCTCTTTCCTACAACAGGGAATTTGGCAATTAAAAATAATAGATAATCCAAACTATCAAGGAGATTGGGTCCGGCCTGATATTGATAATCCGGATTATGTGCCAGATGACACGTTATATAGATATGACGAGCTTGGGGTTATTGGACTGGATCTCTGGCAGGTGGGTGGTCTATAGTATACATATCTCATCATTTTTTGGCTGCATTATATTCACTGATAATCTGGCCATAACGTTTGGTAACTTAGATAACAAACTGTGGAATAGCAGTGAATTAAGAGTTAGCCAGCATGATATAAGTACCTGTACCAAGGGGTAGGTGAGATAGCTGGGGTCCATGCCAATGGGCTTGTTGTATGGAGGTAGGCTGCAGGCAGTGTGACATATCTTAAGTGTCCCTCTTATGGCCACAGACCTTGTAATCCGAGACCAGCCCTAACAATTCATCACTGGGACGCTGAACATTTGACACTGCTGTAAGTGGTATCCATGTGTGATGCATCCACTTTAAAGCACCAGATGAATTAATGAGATAAAGATTAATTAATTGATGTGAAAGCCAAGGGCTGCAACAGGGAGAGATCACATCATTGTCTTGGTCATATATATTCTTAAAGCATTAAATATAAGCCTTTTTTCCTTCCTCCTTTTTTAGGTGAAATCTGGAACAATTTTTGATAACTTTCTTATAACAAATGATGAAGAGTTAGCTGAGAAAATTGGAAATGAAACCTGGGGGGAAACCAGGGTAAGAAAAAGAATCTTTTTTTTTTTTTTTTTTTTAGTAAAACATACATGATAAATCTAAAAAGGTGCCTTAACCAACATAAAATAAGGTGGGACGTGAGTGGGAGGACAGCTGAATGATTGATATCCCAGTACGTAAAGTAGAACAATATTAATATAAACTGTAATGATAAATACCCGTTACTTAATAATGTGAAAAATGGGGGGGGGGGAATTTATGGGTGTCTATAGAATTTAATCAGACACAGGGGGCGATATCATAAAATAATTTGCTTAAATTGTTTGTAAATTACTTATATAGTTTAAGTAGCTACATATACCATCTAAATTACATCATACCACCAAAATTAATTTATCATGTATGTTTTATATGTTTAACTATTAAAATATTGATTTATACTGTTTAAAATGTTTGATCCCCATATGACTTAAGTGCCATAGGATCAGTATGATTTGTAGTATTGTGGAGCATTTCCCTCTATTGTATAGAGAGATGGCCTTTGGGTAGTATATTTATCATTTAATAAAGTTAGTAAAGTATGTTACTTTTGTCTTTATTTAGATCTTTTGCTTATGAATTGGGCAACGAGTGTGATTTGTATAAACATTACACTCGGGGGGGGGGGGCCTTCAAGCCATCGGCACCCCAGATCTTGTGACTTTGGGGGCAGATACTGAGCCTGCGATGTAGCTCCACAGAAAGAAGTCACAGGGTGTTAGATCTTTTGATTGTGTAGGTCAACACAACACTGGTGAATCATTATTCCATTGCAGCTGATTCAACGTTCTGGTAGAGTTTCATTCAAGTGTTGATGAACTTCCAAAACTATCATAGAGATGCAGCATCCTGCTGATAGAATACTTTTTGGCAGATCTTATATCTGTGGCATAAACCATTTGTTTAACATGTCCAGATAGGAGAGGTCAGCATCAGTATCCTCAGAAAAAAAAAGAAGGGACTGTAAACTTTGCTCCTACTCATTGCACAGAACACTCTTACTTTGGGTCCCAGAGTGGTATCACTAATGTATGTTCCCTGTGTAATCTTATACTTACCAGCCACCATCTTCTGCTGTTCTCGGCGCCGCTCCGGTCGTCTTCTGCTAGTTGTGATTAGCCGGATCGCTCAAGGGTTTGCTGAGAGGACCACAGGTCACTTCTCAAAATAAGTCTATGAGAGCCAGAACGAGATTTTCATACGACTTACATTTACAGTTAGTGACTGTTAGATGTGACTTCCGGTCAGGAGCTGTGGGAGCAAGATGGTAGAGCAGGAACAGAGCGGCGTCGGGACGAGCAGGAGATGATGCTAGGAAATATTTTACTGCAGGGAATAGACATTAATGATGCCACACCGACGGTGAAGTAAATAAAGACCGCTAGAGTGGTGCTTTAATGTTTAATTAGAGGATAAGTTAATAATACAAAAGTTGATGACTAAAGTGTAAGCAAAATCACATCAGTAATATAAAATTACTACCAGCAGGTGGTAGCAAAGTAATTTACTATAGTGTTCAGGGGACCCTGTCATGAGACTATAAATCTGCAGATAATCTGCAGTTTAATATCAATAGCATTTTAGTGCTGTACTGCTGCCACACTGAAGTGCAGCTACCGGGAGAAAATAAACTTATTCCTGCCAGGAGCCATTAACTTCCAGTCACAGAGGTGTGCCCAAAGCGGCTGTAGTCATTGTTCAGTAAACAGTGATTGGAGGCTGTAAACACGCCTTCGGCACTTTAATTGACAGCTCGCTCTGCACTGTGATCTGTATATCAAAATACTTAGTGAACGATGACTGATCCGGTGGCTTCTAGAAGAAATAAAGTTCATTTTCTCCCAATAGCCGCTATTTCAGTAAGTCGGCCCAACAGCATTGTAACGCTTTAATCTGCAGATTGACCAAGTTTCTTTAGGTAATAGTGTTTGGGAACGTGACCGGTTCCCTTTTAAAATACAAGTGTATATTATACAGCAGAACAAAACAAATTACCCACCAAATGGAGACATAGTATAGCACAACAGCGATACCAGCGCTCCAACCCCTAACCTATAAGTATAACTTTGGAGTGTGGGAGAAAATCCACATAAAGATGAGAAGAACGTACAAATTCCATGCAGATGTTGCCCTTACAGCATGACGACTGACCAGCGCAATGACTCACCACAGCATGGTGACTGACTAGCACGATACCTAACCAAAGCACAATAACTAACCATAGCATGGTGACTGACCAGCACGATGACTGATCACAGCACGGTGACTGGCCGGCACGGGGACTAAACACAGCATGATGACTGGCAAGCACGGTGACTGACCACAGCACGGTGACTAAACATAGCACGGTGACTAAACACAGCACGATGACTGACCACAGCACGATGACTGACCACAGCACGATGACTGACCACAGCACGGTGACTGACCACAGCACGGTGACTGGCCAGCATGGTGACTGACCACAGCACGATGACTGATCACAGCACAGTGACTGACCAGCACGATGACCGACCATATCACAGTGACTGACCAGCACGATGACTGACCACAGCACCTGATTCTTTTTTGTTTTCTCTTCCTTGTTAGGAACCAGAGTCAAAAATTAAAACAATGCAGGACGAGGAAAGGGATGCAAAGGATGAAAAGAAGCAAAGATGGAAAAAGTTAGAACAAGAATTTGCAAAACTTGATGAACTAGAGAAGCAAGAAAAAGAAAGACAGTCAAAACTGCGAAAAAAATTACGGAAACAATATGGATTAGACCCACCGGCAGAACAGACACAGCTACCTCAGCCTCCGCCACCTAAAGACGAGCTGTGAACAGAACTGTATCTCAGCCATGGCCAACTTGTCTGACCACCTCTGGTGGCAAATATGGATCTCCTGACTAATTGATATTGGAAACTGTTCAGTTTGGACAGTCAGAAAATGTTTGGGACATAAGTAGAGAAGGACATAGTTATACACATGTGGTCAAAATTGTTGGTACCTCTCGTTTAATGACCGAAAAACCCACAATGGTCACAGAAATAACATGAATCTGACTAAAGTAATAAATCAAAAATCTATGAAAATGAACAAATGAAAGTCAGACATTGCTTTTCAGCAATGCTTCCACAGAATTAAAAAAAAAATAAAACTCATGATTTAGGCCTGGACAGAAATGATGGTACCCTTAACTTAATATTTTGTTGCACAACCTTTTGAGGCAATCACTGCAATCAAACGATTCCTGTAAATGTCAATGAGACTTCTGCATCTCTTGGCAGATATTTTGGCCCACTCATCAAGAACAAACTGCTCCAGTTGACTCGTGTTTGAAGGTTGCCTTTTCCAGACGGCATGTTTCAAGTCTAAAGATGCTCAATAGGATTTAGGTCAGGGCTCATAGAAGGCCATTTCAGAATAGTCCAATGTTTTCCTCCTAGCCATTCTTGGATGTTTTTAGCTGTGTGTTTTGGGTCACTATCCTGTTGCAAGACCCATGACCTGCAACTGAGACCAAGCTTTCTGACACCGGGAAGCACATTTATCTCTAGAATCCCTTGATAGTCTTGAGATTTCATTGTACCCTGCACAGATTCTAGACACCCTGTGCCAGATGCAACAAAGCAGCCCCTGAACATAGCAGAGCCTCCTCCATGCTTCACAGTAGGGACAGTGTTCTTTTCTTAATATGTTTAATTTCTCCATCTGTGAACATAAAACTGATGTGCCTTGTCAAAAAGTTACATTTTTGTCTCATCTGTCCATAGGACATTCTCCCAGAAGCTTTGTAGTTTGTCAACATGTAGTTTGGCAAATTCCAGTCTGGCTTTTTTATGATTTTTTTTCAACAATAGTGTCCTCCTTGGTCGTCTCCCATGAAGTCCACTTTGGCTCATACAACGACGGATGGTGCAATCTGACACTGATGTTCCTTGAGCTAGATGTTCACCTTTAATCTGTTTAGAAGTTTTTCTGGGCTCTTTTGTTACATTCGCATTATCCGTCTCTTTGATTTGTCATCAATTTTCCTCCTGCGGCCTCGTCCATGGAGCTTAAATTTTTGAATAATATGTGCAACTGTAACCACAGGAACATCAAGCTGCTTGGAGATGGTCTTATATATTTTACCTTTAACATGTTTGTCTATAATTTTCTTTCTAATCTCCTAAGACAACTCTTTCTTTTGCTTCCTCTGGTCCATGTTGAGTGTGATACACACCATGTCACTAAACAGCACAGTATCTGTAGCTCTCTATCCAGGCCCACTCACTGATTCCAAGTTTGTACACACCTGTGATGCTAATTAGTGGACACACCTTGATTTAACATGTCCCTTTTGTCACATTATTTTCAGGTGTACCACCATTTCAGTCCAGGCCTATTTCATGAGATTTATTTAAAAAAAAAATCTGTAGAAGCGTGGTTGAAAAGCAATGTTTGACTTTCATTTGTTCATTTTCATAGATTTTTGATTTATTATTACTTTTGTCAGATTCAAGTTATTTCTGTGACCATTGTGGGTTGTTCTGTCATTAAACAAGGGGTACCAACAATTTTGACCACGTGTGTATAGGTAGCACACTGCACATCTCTACATCTTCAGTTCTCCTTCTGACCGCTGTAGGGCTGTTGTATCTTCCAATGGTAAAAAATGGTGCTACTGTATGAGCATATATGGTGCATGTATACGAGTCATATGAGAACAACTATTTCCTTTATGATGGGTATATAATAATGATGGTGCAATGTACGACAGGTCCGGCTTATCATCCACTCCTCTCTCCAGCAGAAGTTATATATGAAGAGGATTCACACTGTGCAGTCAAAACATGTTTTTTACTACAATTTTCATGAAATTGCTACAATGCAATGATTTCCTGAATTGTGCAAAATTCACGTAAAATTAATCCATTTTAATTTTATTATTCGAAGGCAAGTTAATAGAAGATCAATCTTATTGTTATTTCTTCTTTTTATCTTCCAAAACACTTATATGTTATGGTAATTTTACCCTAGCCAATCCAGGTGATTTACTGCCCTGTCTACACAGGACACCGAACATTTAACACATACAGAACAATTGTTAACATGATCATTCTGTTCCTGTACAGCATCATGTTATCGTCAGCACATCCCATGTTTACACTGGATGCAATGCAATGATTTCTATGCTTGCAATAAAAGCATGACACCCACCAAAAGAGTGTGTTTTTAATTCGTTGCCTGTTTGGATGAGCTGATAGTTGAGAATGAGGGATGCGACAAGTGCTCAAATGATGTCTGGCCACATACTCATTACTTTACTTAACTTATCCTTAAGATACCTCAGCAGCTTGATCAAAGTGCTGTCCCATCAGGGTAAACCTTGTCCATATGTCCTATAATTGAACATGGGCATCATATATAGGGTTTCCCTTCACTAGGATTCATCTTTAGGCCAGTCTGGGGCTATACAATGTGCATATAGCTAAATTATGTGTTTGCAAAGGGTCTTGAGCTGATCAACTATTTGATGCAGCTGGTCCTATATGTAGGCTTGGGGACATGTGGGGGACATGTGGCTCCCCCAGTGGAAGTATAACATTTAATAATGTCTCAAGTCCCTCAATATATAGTTCCCCGCTACACAGCATAATGTCCCCCAGAGTAGCCTCCTTTGACTGTATGACAGCACCAAGTAGCACACCCACACTGTAGGACAGCCCCCCGTAGCTCCCCCCGTATGATAGCCCTTAGTAGCCCCTCTCTCCAATGTATGATGGCCCACAGTAGTCCCCCCACACTGTAATATGGGCCCTAGTAGTCAGGGCCGGCGTCAGCACCCGGCATACCCGGGCAAGTGCCGGGGCCCTGAGCAGGCGGGGGCCCACTCGCCGTCGGGCACCCCGGCGCCCGTCAGTGGAGGAGAGTGGTGCCAGCACCGCCACTGGGCCCCCCCGCTTGCTCAGGGCCCCGGCAGCCGGCCCGGCACAATACTCACCTCTCCCCGTGCCTCCGCAATCCACAGCTCCAGGCTCCCTCTGCAGGGCGCCCGCACTTCCTCTCAGAGCAGCGCCGCTGAATGACGTCATCATTCAGCGGCCGGCTGTGGCAGAGAGAGCGGAGACGCCAGACAGGTGAGTTGTGAGGTGTATGTGTGTGTGGTGTGTGTGTGTATCAGTGTGTGTATGTAGTGTGGTGCATTGTGTGTGTGTATGTGAGAGAGTGCTGGGTGCTGTCTGTGTGGTGCTGTATGTGTGATGGTGGTGGGGGGAGGCAGTGATGGTGGTGAGGAGCCGGAGGCGATGATGATGGGGAAGCAATGATGATGGGGAGACGATGATAATGATGATGGGGAGGCGATGATAATGATGATGGGGAGGCGATGATGATGATGATGGGGAGGAGATGATGATGGGGAAGCGATGATGATGGGGAGCCAATGATAATGATGATGGGGAGGCAATGATGATGATGATGGGGAGTCTTTCCACAGCTCCCTTTCCTGAGCCGTAATAGCGCAGAATGCAGTACAGTGCAGAGGAGAGCTCCATATTTTGTATGGAGAATTATATGGGGACTAGTATCCTGTATGGAGCATTATTTGGGGTCCAATATTCTTTATGTAGCATTATATTTGGCCCATAATACTGTATGGAGGACTATGTGGTGCCCATAATATTGTATGGAGGACTGTACTGTCGAGTCTGTACTGTGCGCTGTGAGGATTTGGCGGTTTCTGAGTTATTGTACAATTTACAATAGATATCACTCATGTAATGGAAGAAGTGAAGTGTTTGGCATTGTACTATACCTATATTTCTCTGCAGTATCTGTGCATCATGAATCGTGGTCTGTTTAAAGGGGCCCACTGAGACTCTTTCTTCGGGGCCCATAAAAACCTGGAGCCGGCCCTGCCAGTAATCCTTCAACACTGTATGCATGGCCCTCAGTAGTCCCCCCAAAAAACTTATGCATGGCCCCCAGTATCCCCCCACACAGTATGGATGGCCCCTAGTAGTCCCACCACACTGTACAGATGGCCCTTAGTAGTTACACCACACTGTATGGATGGCCCTAGTAGTTCCACCACACTGTATGGATGGCCCCTAGTAGTCCCGCCACACTGTATGGATAGCTTCTAACACCCTTATAAGCAGTACAAGACATTTGATTCACTATAAACAGACAATAGCAACATTCATCATTCATTTAACAAGCTACCTGTCATGCTCCCAGGTAGCGCACGTGTTTCGTAGACCCACTGTGCCACAAACCAGACCTACCCTGGAGGGGCTTAACTAAGCAGCTACCTTGGTGTTCACTGTAGTCTCTAGTGGTGAGGTAAGGCTTGTTTGGCAGGTAGCTGCCAGGTGCCACTCCATGGTGGCATCCGACAGTAGCAGCTGACCCCAAGGGTCTAAGCCCTTAATTTGATTCCTAAACAGAGTAGGACGGCCACTTGGGACAGGTTCAGACAGGATGGCCACTTGAGACCAGGGCCGGTTTTAGACAAAGTGGAGCCCTGAGCAAAAGTTTAAAGTGGAGCCCCAAATGCTCACATATTGCACTATTACACAGAAACATTTCTGTTGTATTTACATGGGCTGAGTTCAGGTTGTT
Organism: Oophaga sylvatica; assembly: GCA_033576555.1. Taxonomy (NCBI): domain Eukaryota; kingdom Metazoa; phylum Chordata; class Amphibia; order Anura; family Dendrobatidae; genus Oophaga; species Oophaga sylvatica. Next base: position 91,035,586 of record JARQOD010000009.1, on the reverse strand, counting down.
AAATGAGCGTGATCGACAATATTGAAATCGTTCGCTTGTTTCCTGGTCTCTTTACTCCAGCTGAGAAAGAATGATGGGTACAGAAAGTCCGCGATACAGTATAATGCAGGTCCCATATAGTGTTACAAGGTCCTAACTAGGAAGGGGGGGACACTTCAATTACAGATCCACCAATAAAATAAAAAATATATAGATTTTATTACAATTAATTATAATAAAAAAGAAAGTATAAAAAAGCACATGATATACCATAGATAGAAAAAATACCGTAGGGGACGCAGGGCATATAAGGAAGGGCAAAAAAAATTAAAAAAACATCAAAGAGTATGTATAATTATTGTATATGAGGAGACTATAGGAAGGATTCAATAAATCAAAAGACTAATGCAAATAAATACCGTAAATAAATAACTTATTTCCCTATAGATTAACCTCAATGCCCAAGTTCCTATACAGTGATGGTAAGGAGGCAACATAGATAGAACTATAATATCATAGCAGGATACATATCCAAGATGCATGTATCTACCTATTTGTCAATCCTAGACGTAACCGTACATGAATGATAGCAACCTGATAGATGTTGCCGCAAGACCAGAGACCAAGCGTCCCTCACTCAGACGTGCGTTTCGTCACCAGCTTCTTCCGAGGGCGTCAGATAGTCCTCGATACAGTATAGTGCAGGTCCCATATAGTACATATAGTATAATGCACTGACCATGGTCCTAAAGTATAATGCAGCCCCCCTGATAGCGTATAACGTAGCCCTGTAATAAAGTATAATGCAGCCCCCTCAGAGTATAACATAGCCCCCTTCAGAGAATAATGCAGCTCCCTCAGATTATAATGCAGCCCCCCTATACACACACAGTATAATGCAGCCTCCCACACAGTATAATGCAGCCCCCACACACAGTATAGTGCACCCCCACCACACACAGTATTATGTAGCACCTATACACACACAGTATAGTGCACCCCCCATAACACATACACACACACTATAATACATACATACAAACACAGTATAGTGCAGCAGCCACACACAATACTTACCTCTCCTCCTCGTCCCCACGCTGCTCTGGCTTCTGCAGAGCATCTCAGCGTCTCATCAGCTCTAATGCCGATAAATTGAATGCTCCATGCTGGGGGCGCTGCCGGTCCCCTCTTACGGGCCAAATAGCGGCTGATGGCTGGGGGCCCCTGGAGAATCGGTGGCCTTAGGCAGCTGCCTGGTGTGCCTGCCCCTAACGCCGGTCCTGCTTGGGACCGGTTCAGACTGTGGAGACAAGACGGCCCCTTGGGACAGGTTCAAACAGAGCAGACAGGATGGCTACTTGGGACAGGTTCAGACTGTGCAGACAGGATGGCTACTTGGGACAGGTTCAGACTGTGCAGACAGGATGGCTACTTGGGACAGGTTCAGACTGTGCAGACAGGATGGCTGCTTGGGACAGGTTCAGACTGTGCAGACAGGATGGCTACTTGGGACAGGTTCAGATTGTGCAGACAGGGTGGCTACTTGGGACAGGTTCAGACTGTGCAGATAGAAAGGCCACTTGGGACAGGTTCAGACTCACAGGTCTCAGGTAACAGTTCTGGTGCCTCTGATGCAGCCATGGGGTAGAGGTTCCACGTACGTGGTTTAAGGATACAGACACCGCCGAAATGGACACAGGAAACAAGAATAACCTATACAGGACAAACGAGACACAGGATATGGGAATAGCTTTAACAGACTAGAGCCGGGGCTCTGGCAACATAAAGTTGCCCATACCTAACACTAAACTACAGGAGTTGCTCAGGCATGTTCCTATTGGGGAAGGTGCCTTTTATACAAGATGCAACAATGTGAAATGTGGGCGCACTGCAAGATATATCAATGACTGTATGTCACGCTGTCTCTGCATACAGGAGAACCGGGGTCTATGCTGACCCTAAGCTGGGGTCCTGACTAATCCCTCAACCTGGAGGTACTGTTGATGGTACAGAGGTCCAGGCCACCAGCGTAACCCTATCTCCTGTGAATCACTGCCCACTGTAATCTAGTCCTGAGAAGGACTGTTATGATTTGGTAGCTGAGGAGTGCAGGTAAAAAAGGCAATACACCAGAGCAGTTGGAATCTATGAGATTGCAGTACCCTGACTAACCACCACAACTAGAGGCAGCCGTGGAGCGTTCCTACGTTGGTCCTAGACGCCTCGTCACAGCCTGAGAAACTAACTATACCTAAAGATAGAAAGAGGAAGGCTATCTGCCCCGGAGCAGATCCCCAAAGAACATAGAAAGCCCCCAAACATGTAATGGCGGTTAGACAAGAAGAAATACTGACACAGACACAAAATAGTATGCGCAAACGTTGGGGCCCAAACTATCTAAATAGAAAAGGATAGGAAGGGCACTTACTGCAATCCCAAAAAACCCTGAAAAGCACCAACTCTACTAATTTCAAAAACACCTGAGATCACACGACCTCTACCACCTAAATTGGTTCTCTGGTGTAACAAAATCAAAACAGCAGCCACTGAAAAAACTGGAAAAAGCAAATGTACAAAACATCAGTGGCTGAACTAAACTGAGAGGGCAAAAGCCCCCGGAGGGGACCCTGAAGGCCCCCACAGAAGTGTAGGACAAAATGCAAAAATCAAGCACAAAAACAAAAAGAAGAAAATGTCTTATCTGTTAGCAGGAGATGCAGACACGACACAGCAGGCTACAAAGGAAACAGGAATCAAGGATTGAGACCAGAACAATTGATCACCGGTAACCCTGATGGGAAGGCGACTCCCTTAAATAAGACCAGTCAGTAACACCTGATTCCCAATCCTCACAATCTTCACTGGACAGTCCAGTACCGCTTGTAACCACCAGAGGGAGCCTCTGCTCAGAACTCATTTCAAGTCCATTCACAACAGTACCCCCCCCTTGAGGAGGGGTCACCGAACCCTCACTTGAGCAACCAGGTCGGTCAGGATGAGTTCTATGATACGCACGGATGAGTCTCCTAGCATGGATATCCAAAGCAAACACCCAAGAATTGTCTTCCTGACCATAACCTCTCCACTTAACCAAATACTGGAGTTTCCGTCTAGAAAAACGAGAATTCAATATTTTCTCAACCACAAACTCCATATTGCCCTCAACCAGAACAGGGTCAGGAGGCAAAGCAGTAGGAACCACTGGCTCAACAAACCTCTTCAACAAGGACTTGTGGAACACGTTATGGATCTTAAATGTCCCTGGAAGAAGCAAACGAAAAGAAACAGGATTAAGAATCTCCATGATCTTATAAGGTCCAATGAACCTAGGCTTAAATTTAGGAGATGCCACTCTCATAGGAATATTTTTTGAGGACAACCAGACCAAGTCCCCCACTTTAAACCAAGGACCATCAGTCCTATGCCGGTTAGCAAACCGCTGGGCCCTCTCCTGAGAGAGGGACAACCTCTCCACTACCTGGTCCCAAATCTGTTGCATACGCTCCACAACAGAGTCAACACCTGGACAGGCAGAAGCCTCCGTCTGTCCTGAAGAAAATCGAGAGTGAAACCCAGAATTACAGAAAAATGGAGACATCAAAGTGGCAGAGCTAGCCCTATTATTAAGAGCAAACTCAGCCAAAGGCAAAAAAGAGACCCAGTCATCCTGATCAGCAGACACAAAGCATCTTAGATAAGTCTCCAATGTCTGGTTTGTTCTCTCAGTTTGACCATTGGTCTGAGGATGAAACGCCGAGGAGAAAGACAACTGAACACCAAGCTTAGAACAAAAGGTCCTCCAAAATCTGGAAACAAACTGGACTCCTCTGTCAGACACAATGTTCTCAGGAATGCCGTGTAAACGAACCACGTGCTGAAGGAACAAAGGCACCAATTCGGAGGAGGAAGGCAACTTAGGTAATGGCACAAGATGTATCATCTTGGAAAACCTATCACAAATCACCCAGATGACGGTCATTCTCTGAGAAACAGGGAGGTCGGAAATGAAATCCATAGAGATATGGGTCCATGGTCTCTTGGGCACAGGCAATGGCATCAACAAACCACTAGAGCGAGAGCAAGGCTTGGAGCGAGAGCAAGTCCCGCAGGACTGCACAAATTCTCTGACATCACGAGACAAGGTAGGCCACCAAAAGGACCGACTAACCAAGTCTCTGGTACCAAAAATTCCGGGATGACCGGCCAACGCGGAACAATGAATCTCAGACATCACACTCTTTTTCCACTGGTCCGGGACAAACAATTTCCCAACAGGGCAGCGCTCGGGCCTATCCTCCTGACACCCCTCCAGAGCCAGTCTCAAATTGGGCGAGATGGCGGAAAGAACTACACCTTCTTTCAAAATAACAGAAGGATCAGATACCTCAGTAGAGTCCGCAAGGAAACTCCTCGAGAGGGCATCCGCCTTAAAATTCTTAGTGCCAGGAAGAAAGGAAACCACAAAATTAAAACGTGTGAAAAACAAGGCCCACCTGGCCTGTCTAGGATTAAGTCGCTTGGCAGATTCCAGATAGAACAGATTCTTATGGTCCGTAAGGACCACCACCTGATGTTTGGCTCCCTCCAGCCAATGTCTCCACTCTTCAAAAGCCCACTTCATGGCCAATAACTCCCGATTACCCACGTCATAATTACGTTCAGTAGGAGAAAATTTTCGAGAGAAAAAGGCACAAGGGTTACTTTTAGAGGTCTCTGGATCTCTTTGGGACAAAACGGCACCTGCCCCAATTTCAGAGGCATCAACCTCCACCTGAAATGGCAGAGAAACATCAGGCTGCCGTAGAACAGGAGCAGAAGTGAATCTCTGCTTAAGTTCCTGAAAGGCAGAAACTGCCTCAGGAGGCCAATTCACCACATCAGAACCCTTTTTGGTCAAATCAGTCAATGGTTTAACAATAACCGAGAAATTACCAATAAATTTACGATAAAAATTGGCAAAACCCAAAAATCTTTGAAGAGCCTTTAATGAAGTAGGTTGGACCCAATCACAGATGGCCTGAACCTTGACCGGGTCCATTTCAATAACAGATGGGGACAAAATGAATCCCAAAAATGAGATCCTCTGTACGCCAAAAAGACACTTAGATCCCTTCACATACAGAGCATTCTTTCTCAAAATCTGGAATACAGTTCGAACATGTTTCACATGAGAGTCCCAGTCATTAGAAAAAATCAAGATATCATCCAAATAAACAATCAGAAATTTATCCACAAAATCCCTGAAAATGTCATTCATGAAGGACTGGAAGACAGAAGGAGCATTAGTGAGCCCAAAGGGCATCACAAGGTACTCAAAATGCCCTTCAGGGGTGTTAAATGCCGTCTTCCATTCATCCCCGTGCTTAATGCGAATAAGGTTATATGCCCCCCTGAGGTCAAGCTTGGTAAACCAAGTAGCGTTTTTCACCCTGGAAAACAGGTCAGAAATCAAGGGTAACGGATATTGATATTTCACAGTAATATTGTTCAAAAGACGATAATCAATACACGGCCTTAATGAACCATCCTTTTTGGCCACAAAGAAAAAACCGGCACCTAAGGGTGAAGAGGATGGTCTGATATGACCCTTCTCCAATGACTCCTTGATATAAGACCGCATAGCGTCATGTTCAGGTACAGACAAGTTTAAAAGGCGACCTTTAGGGAATTTACTACCAGGCACTAATTCAATAGCGCAGTCATAGCTCCTATGGGGAGGCAAGGATGCAGATTTACTTTTGCTAAACACATCAGAAAAATCAATCAAAAAGTCAGGAACATCCTGAGCCTGGGGGAGGCAGAAAAAACAGGAGTGTTGGTATTAACACATTGGCAGCCCCAACCGGTTACAGACACAGATTTCCAATCCAAAACAGGATTATGAGACTGTAACCAAGGGAAACCCAGCACGATAATGTCATGCAGATTATACAGAACCAAAAATTTGCAGCTCTCCTGATGATCAGGTTCAACCCTCATTATCTGTCAGGAGTCGAACCCAGTACCTCTTGTCTACTGGCCAGCAGCTCTACCATCTGAGCTATTCTGCTGGCTGCAAAGTTCCTTGCTGAACCCAGATACCATTGACTGTTCTTCCTGATTGGCTACACCTAGTGCTCTCTTGATTGGGCCTCTGATTGCCAATTACACACCCTATATAAACCTGGCCCTGTGGGTGTGTCATTGCGAGATTATTGAGCTCCAAGCCTTTAGTCAAGCGTTTCCTGCTGATCCATTGCTACAAACACTGCTCTGTGAACCGACCTCGGCCTGCCTTCTGACTACGCTCTCCGCCTGATCCATTGCTACAAACACTGCTCTCCTGTGAACCGACCTCGGCCTGCCTTCTGACTACGCTCTCCGCCTGATCCATTGCTACAAACACTGCTCTCCTGTGTACCGACCTCCGGCTGCCACCTGACTACGTTATCTGCCTGCTCCTCTGTTACCGAACTGCCTTTCCTGTGTACCGACCTCCGGCTGCCACCTGACTACGTTATCCGCCTGATCCATTGCTACCAACACTGCTTTCCTGTGTACCGACCTCCGGCTGCCATCTGACTACGCTACCTGCCTCTGCTTCCCCTAGTGTTTGCAGTAACATCGGCTCCAACCCAGACGGGATCTTGACAGAATAATCTCGCGCCAAAATGGAGTCCGCTGTGAACACCCTGAGACGGCAAGTTACGGAGCTTCAAAGTTTTTGTACTGACTCTCAAGGAAAATATGCCAAGTTACAAACTGATTTCACGGCGATACAACAGGAAGTAATTGAGCTACAAAAACAACTTCTGGACGTGCGCAATTCAGGGTCCGAATCAAACGCGCGGCTGCCGCTGCCTGCAAAGTTCAGTGGGGATCGCAAGCAGTACCGAGGATTCCTCAATCAATGCCGCATATACTTCCAGATGCAACCTGCTCCCTTTACCAGTGAGAGGAAGAAAGTTTTTTTCATGATAAATTCCTGACGGATGAAGCTCTTGCTTGGGCTTCACCTTATGTAGAAAAGGACTATGACCTCCTTAATGACCTGGAAGCCTTCACCGCAGCTATGAATCAAGTTTTTGATGACCCAAACCGCTGTGCCACAGCAGAAACCAAATTACATAATTTGCGCCAAGGACGTCGCTCTGTTGCGGAATACACATCGGAGTTCCGTCGCTGGGTGGCCGACACCACCTGGAATCCAGCGGCCCAGAGAAGTCAATTTCGACGAGGGTTATCAGAACCAGTGAAAGACGAGCTTGCCAGGGTTGAGACCCCTGACCAGTTGGAGGACTTTATTCAACTATGTATCCGGATTGACCAGAGACTTACTGAAAGGAGAAAGGAGAGACTGCGAGCACTTGGGAATAGCCCTGGCTTCTCATTTTCAGCATCGGACCACCAAGAAAAGACGCAAGGCGTGTCTGAACCGATGCAGATCGACGTCATCCGAAGACCACTCTCTGCACAGGAGAAGGAGAGGCGACGTGCAGAACATCTCTGTCTCTATTGTGGGGACCCTGGACACTATGCCATCAACTGTCCTAACAAAAGGACTATAGCCTTTACCAACAACAGGTCTGCCAGCAATATGGACCTTTCTCAGCAGTCGGATTCCATCTTGCAGACTATCTCATCAGTAACGCCAGAAATAGACAAAATACATACTACATCATCTCATTTTGTAATCCCCATTCAGGTTGTAATGGGCACCCAAAAAATACAATGCTCTGCCCTGTTGGATTCGGGAGCAGGAGGGAATTTTATGGACTTAAAATTTACACGTGATAATAATATTTCCAGTAGGACCAAATCCACACCAATTGAAATGGAAACGGTGGATGGATCACCCTTGTCTTCTGGACCTGTCACGCATGAGACAATCGAACTGGAGATTTGTATCGAACCGGATCATCATGAAGCTGTCAGTTTCCACCTTATCTCATCTCCGAAATTTCCGGTTATTCTAGGGATCCCCTGGTTTTCAGTCCATAACCCTTCTATCAACTGGGCATCAAGGACCATCACCTTTCCATCTGACTACTGTAAGAATAATTGTCATAAGGAACCCCCTGTTCTCCAACAAGTCCAAATCTCTGAGATTTCGCATGAGAAGAAGAGAAACTACCACCTCAATATCAGCAGTTCTCTGATGTCTGCAGTAAGAAGAAAGCAGATCAATTACCTCCTCACCGTCCTTACGACTGTCCCATTGAATTGCTGCCAGGAGCAACCATTCCATTTGGACGGATTTACAATCTTTCCGAACCTGAATTGAAGGTATTAAGAAAGTTCCTGGATGAAAATTTAGAGAAAGGCTTTATTCGACCTTCCACATCTCCAGCTGGGGCACCCCTGTTCTTTGTTGAAAAGAAAGACTCCACTCTGCGGCCATGTATTGACTACAGAGAGATGAATAATATCACTGTCAAGAATCGCTACCCGCTACCCTTGATTCCTGAACTATTTGAGAGACTCCGTTCTGCGAAAATCTTTACGAAGCTGGATCTTAGAGGGGCTTACAACCTCATACGGATTCGCCCAGGAGATGAGTGGAAGACCGCCTTCAGAACGAGATATGGACATTTTGAATCTCTGGTTATGACCTTTGGTCTTAGCAATGCCCCAGCCACCTTTCAACATTTTATTAATGATGTATTTCGAGATTTCTTGGACCAATTCGTTGTGGCTTATCTCGATGACATTCTTATATTTTCAGACACCTTGGAAGAGCATCGCAGGCACGTCCAGTTAGTCTTGGAACGACTACAGGAGAACCATCTTTACATTAAACTTGAAAAATGTGAGTTTGAACAAACCAGTATCCAATTTCTGGGATATATCATCTCCCCAGAAGGTCTGAGCATGGATCCCGGCAAAATCAATGCTGTAGTGGACTGGCCTGTTCCAAGAAATTTAAAAGACGTCCAGCGTTTCATAGGATTTGCAAATTTTTACCGAAAATTTATAAAGAACTTTTCACGGATCATACTACCAATTACTACACTAACAAAAAAGACCAAAGCATTTTTCTGGTCTCCGGAGGCACAGGAGGCTTTTGACAAATTGAAAACTCTTTTTACGTCTGCTCCATTGTTAGTACACCCAAATCCTGAATTGCCATTTACTGTCGAAGTGGACGCCTCGGACTCTGCAGTAGGAGCCATTCTGTCTCAGCGAGTTGGGGACAAAATGCAACTTCACCCATGTGCGTTTCTTTCCCACACCATGTCATCTGCAGAAAAGAACTACGACATCGGTAATAAAGAACTGTTAGCCATTAAAGTTGCCTTCTCCGAATGGAGACATCTTTTGGAAGGTGCCAATCACCCTGTGACTGTCCTCACGGACCACAAGAATCTTGAATTCCTCCGTACAGCAAAAAGATTGTCTGCAAGACAAGCACGATGGGCCTTATTTTTCTCAAGATTCAATATTATAATTTCTTACCGGCCTGGTTCAAGAAATGGCAAGGCTGACGCCCTGTCCAGGATGTGTTCGGAACCTCAGGAGAGGTCTAGTAATGACGATACAATTGTAGGCCCTAAAAATTTTTTGGGAATATTGCACTCTAGAGGACTATGTAATAGAATTAAAGATGGATATCAAGAGGACTCTTTCCTTAACCATCCTTCGGAAGACGTCGATCTTTCATTCAAAGAGGGGTTTTGGATGCAGAAACACAAAATATATGTACCTGAATCTTCTCGCCTTGAAGTCCTCAAAAGTGTCCATGATTCTAAACTGGCAGGACATCCTGGAGTTGCAAAAACACAAGACTTACTACTTTGTTTCTTTTGGTGGCCTAATTGTAGGAAGGACGTGAGGAAATATGTTTCAACCTGTTTAACATGCGCACGAAACAAGACCCCACGATCGTCTCCTCTAGGACTCTTGCAACCACTTCCAGTTCCATCCAGGCCTTGGGGATCTATTTCCATGGATTTTATTGTGGAACTACCCCCTTCCAAACAGATGACCGTCATCCTTGTCATAGTGGACCGACTCACAAAAATGGCCCACTTTATTCCAACTGAAGGAATTCCTACTGCTGAAAAAACTGCAGAACTGATAATCAAAGAGGTATTCAGGTTACATGGAATTCCTGACAGCGTGGTGTCTGACAGAGGCGTTCAGTTTACGTCAAAATTTTGGAAGAGTTTCTGTACAGCCTTGGGAGTCACGGTGAATCTTTCTACCGCTTTCCATCCTCAGTCCAATGGCCAGACGGAGAGAACGAACCAGACTTTGGAGCAATACCTCCGTTGCTTCATTTCCTATCTTCAGGATGACTGGGTGGACTATTTACCAACAGCAGAGTTTGCCTACAACAACTCCATACATAGCGCTACATCTCAAACCCCATTTTTTGCTAATTATGGAGTACATCCAGTATTTATCCCTAATCTGCCAGTGAACACTCCCATTCCTGCAGTAAATGACAGGCTTGCAAAATTACAGGAATCCCAGAAGGAATTATCAGAGATATTACTCAAGACCCAGGAAGTATATAAGGAAGCAGCAGATAAACATCGGAGAGTGCCCCCTGCTCTTCAGGTTGGAGACAAAGTTTGGCTGTCCACTAAAAACCTTAAGACACATGTGCCATCCTCCAAATTGGGTCAGAAATTCATTGGACCTTTTCAAATTTCTGCAAAAATTAACCAGGTTGCTTTTCGTTTAAAACTTCCCAACAATCTAAAGATTCATCCAGTGTTTCACATATCCTTGCTCAAACCCTTCTGTGAAAACCCGTTTCCAGGAAGAATTCAGCCACCTCCTCCACCAGAAAGGATCCGTGGTGAAGAAGAATACATTGTGGATAAGATTCTGGACTCCCGAAAATTCAGAGGTAAACTGCAGTATCTGGTGCAGTGGAAGGGTTACGGACCAGAGGAAAATTTATGGGAACCAAGGGACAACGTCCATGCTCCTAGACTAACAAGAGCCTTTCATCAGAGGTACCCAGATAAGCCAGCTCCTGAGATGTCCAGAGGCCATCCTGGAAGGAGGGGAGTACTGTCAGGAGTCGAACCCAGTACCTCTTGTCTACTGGCCAGCAGCTCTACCATCTGAGCTATTCTGCTGGCTGCAAAGTTCCTTGCTGAACCCAGATACCATTGACTGTTCTTCCTGATTGGCTACACCTAGTGCTCTCTTGATTGGGCCTCTGATTGCCAATTACACACCCTATATAAACCTGGCCCTGTGGGTGTGTCATTGCGAGATTATTGAGCTCCAAGCCTTTAGTCAAGCGTTTCCTGCTGATCCATTGCTACAAACACTGCTCTGTGAACCGACCTCGGCCTGCCTTCTGACTACGCTCTCCGCCTGATCCATTGCTACAAACACTGCTCTCCTGTGAACCGACCTCGGCCTGCCTTCTGACTACGCTCTCCGCCTGATCCATTGCTACAAACACTGCTCTCCTGTGTACCGACCTCCGGCTGCCACCTGACTACGTTATCTGCCTGCTCCTCTGTTACCGAACTGCCTTTCCTGTGTACCGACCTCCGGCTGCCACCTGACTACGTTATCCGCCTGATCCATTGCTACCAACACTGCTTTCCTGTGTACCGACCTCCGGCTGCCATCTGACTACGCTACCTGCCTCTGCTTCCCCTAGTGTTTGCAGTAACATCGGCTCCAACCCAGACGGGATCTTGACATTATCACCTGAGTAGAGAACTGAGGTTTATTCTCAGCCAAAGGGGTAGAATAGATCCCCAGTAGGGGAATAGACTTCTGTAGGGGTATCAAGGGAAACCCGCAACGTTTAGCAAAATCAAAATCCATCAGGTTAATAGCTGCTCCCGAATTAACGAAAGCCTGAGCAGAAAATGAGGACAGAGAGCATATCAGAGTAACAGTTAATAAAAACTTAGTCTGAACACTACCCAAGACAACTGAGCGTGCAAAACGTCTTCCCCGCTTAGGGCAGACTGAAATAGCATGAGAGGCATCACCACAGTAGAAACATAACCCATTGCGCTTTCGAAACTCATGACGCTGTGCCCCAGAAACCACTCTATCACACTGCATGGGTTCAGAAGCAGGTTCACAAGGCAACACTATTCCACGCATACTTCTCCGCTCACGCAAACGTCTGTCAATTTGAATCGCTAATGACATAGAATCATTGAGACCAGAGGGGACAGGGAATCCCACCATAACATCCTTTACATTATCTGACAGACCCTTCCGAAAAAGGGCTGCCAAAGCGTCGTCATTCCATTTGGTCAGGACTGCCCACCTGCGGAATCTCTGACAGTATAACTCAGCGTCATCAAGCCCCTGATTTAATGCCAACAAGGCTTTTTCAGCTTGATCAGTGACATTAGGCTCATCGTACAATAACCCCAAGGCCTGAAAAAATGCATCAACATCACTCAAAACAGGATCCCGAGGTGTCAGGGAAAAAGCCCAATCCTGAGGATCGCCGCGCAGGAGAGAGATGATAATTTGAACCTGCTGCGCTGCGTTCCCTGAGGACTTAGATTTTAAGGCAAAAAACAATTTACAATTATTTTTGAAATTCAGAAACTTAGCTCGATCCCCTAAAAACAAATCTGGCATGGGAATCCTAGGTTCCACAACAGGCAACCTAGCAAGATATGCAGCAATACTCTGAACCTCAGTGGCAAGCTGATCCACACGGCCAGACAACCGTGCAAACTCCATTGAGAGAAAAGATCCTTCCCAGCACCCAGAGATACAGAGGGAAAAAAATGCAACAAACAGAAAAATATCTCTGACAACTCTGACAACCTTTTTTCTTTCACAATATTTTTTCCCTTCTGTGAGTACCATACAATTCTCAATTTTTGGGCCGGTGATACTGTTATGTTTCGGTAGCTGAGGAGTGCAGGTAAAAAAGGCAATACACCAGAGCAGTTGGAATCTATGAGATTGCAGTACCCTGACTAACCACCACAACTAAAGGCAGCCGTGGAGCGTTCCTACGTTGGTCCTAGACGCCTCGTCACAGCCTGAGAAACTAACTACACCTAAAGATAGAAATAGGAAAGCTATCTGCCCCGGAGCAGAACCCCAAAGATAATAGAAAGCCCCCAAACAAGTAATGGCGGTTAGACAAGATGAAATACTGACACAGAAAGAAAATAGCATGAGCAAACGCTGGGGCCCAAACTAACTAAATAGAAAAGGATAGGAAGGGTACTTACTGCAATCCCAGAAAACCCTGAAAAGCACCAACTCTACTAATTTCAAAAACACCTGAGATCACACGACCTCTACCACCTAAATTAGTTCTCTGGTGTAACAAAATCAAAACAGCAGCCACTGAAAAAACTGGAAAAAGCAAAAGTACAAACATCAGTGGCTGAACTAAACTGAGAGGGCAAAAGCCCCCGGAGAGGACCCTGAAGGCCCCCACAGAAGTGCAGGACAAAATGCAAAAATATAGCACAAAAACAAAAAGAAGAAAATGTCTTATCTGTTAGCAGGAGATGCAGACACGACACAGCAGGCTACAAGGGAAACAGGAATGAAGGATTCAGATCAGAACAATTGATCACCGGCAACCCTGATGGGAAGGTAACTCCCTTATATAAGACCAGTCAGTAACACCTGATTCCCAGTCCTCACAATCTTCACTGGACAGACCAGCACCGCTTGTAACCACCAGAGGAAGCCTCTGCTCAGAACTCATCTCAAACCCATTCACAACAATCCTCAGTTGCTTTACTCCCTGGGTGTCCTGCCAAAGCTGAATTATGGTGTGCCTCGATCACCTTTTGTCGCAACTGATTTGGAACAAACAGTCTCCCTTGAGGTCCTACAGGGGCGTCCCCCTGAGCCTCCAATACCTCCTCCTCAAGCTCAGAGCATACTGCCGACACCACCACACCCTCCTGAAGGACCGGAACCGGGTCCTCCGTATTCCCAGCCCCTGGGAAACAGCGAGATAAGGCATCCGCCTTAACATTTTTTGACCCAGGACGATATGTGACGACAAAATTAAACCTGGTAAAAAACAACGACCACCTAGCTTGTCTGGGATTCAGACGTTTAGCGGACTCTAAATATAGCAAGTTTTTGTGATCGGTAATGACGGTGACCGGGTGTACTGCCCCCTCCAAAAAATGACGCCACTCCTCAAAAGCTAACTTAATGGCCAAGAGTTCCCTATTGCCGACATCATAAATCCTCTCCGCGGACGACAATTTTTTAGAGAAGAAGGCGCACGGATGCCATTTACCAGGGGACGAACCTTGTGACAATACTGCTCCCACCCCTACCTCGGAAGCGTCCACCTTAACAATGAACGGCTGTGACACATCAGGCTGAATAAGTATGGGTGCTGAAGCAAAACATTTTTTCAAGGAAGAAAACGCTTGACAAGCCTTGTCAGACCACTTTGAAAAATCCGTCCCTTTTTTAGTCATGTCTGTGAGAGGTTTGACTATGGACGAAAAATTCCGAATGAATTTCCGGTAGTAGTTAGCAAACCCCAAGAAACGTTGTAATGCCTTAAGATCCTCTGGCAGATCCCACTCAAGCACTGCCCGCACTTTCCCAGGGTCCATACGAAAACCGGATGCTGACACCAGGAATCCTAAAAACTGAAGTTCCTGTACGGCGAACACACACTTCTCCCATTTGGCGTACAGTTTATTATCCCGCAAGATCTGTAACACCTGCCTAACATGCTCCTGATGAGACACAAGATCCGGCGAGTAAATTAAGATATCATCCAGATATATGACCACAAACTGTCCCATTAGGTGGCGAAAGATGTCATTTACAAAGTGTTGAAACACCGCCGGGGCAATACTCAGACCAAATGGCATGACAAGGTTCTCATAATGCCCCTCCGGAGTGTTAAACGCCGTCTTCCACTCATCCCCCTCCTTCATCCTAATCAGATTGTACGCCCCCCTGAGATCCAACTTAGAGAACCATTTGGCACCCACGATCTGATTGAAGAGATCGGGAATAAGTGGGAGCGGATACGGATCTCGGACCGTAATCCGATTAAGCTCACGGAAATCCAGGCAAGTGCGTAGGCCTCCATCTTTTTTCTTCACAAAGAAGAACCCCGCGGCCACCGGGGAAGATGAAGGTCTAATATGCCCCTTAGCCAGACTCTCTGAAATATAATCCTTCATGGCCTGTCTCTCAGGACCAGAAAGGTTATACAACCTAGATTTCGGTAATTTGGCCCCAGGGAGCAAGTTAACAGCACAGTCATATTCGCGATGAGGAGGTAGTTCTTGACACCCTTTCTCTGAGAATACATCCTCAAAGTTCACCAGAAATGGAGGTAAGGTCCTAGGAGCGACCGCACCAATGACCGTTCTCATGCAGTTTTTATTACAGAATTCACTCCATTGGCTTATCTCTCTGGATTGCCAATTAATAACCGGGTTATGCTTAGTTAACCAAGGAAGGCCCAGCACTATAGGAGTAGGAAGACCCTCCAACACATAACAAGACAAAAGTTCTTTATGTAACGCCCCCACTTGAAGATCTATGTTATGCACTGCTTGCAAAAAAACTCCCTGACCGAGAGGTCTGGCGTCGATCGAGAATATGGGGACGGGTTTAGCCAACACACTCAATCGCATACCTTGAACCCGGGCAAAGCGAGCATCCACCAGATTAGCCCCGGCCCCACTATCCAGAAGAACAGATATCCTCTCAGTTCTCGCACCCACCACCACCTCCGCCGGTACGAGAAACTGAGACGAATTTAGGGACGAAATACTTACTCCCAGATTGCCGTCCACCACACAATCTGGGATCAATAGTTTTCCGGCGACTTCTCACTCTGCAAAGGACGGGATGGACACCCCCCAATAAAATGTCCCTTTTTCCCACAGAAGAAACAACTTCTTGTTTTGTGGCGCCCCACCGATCCCCTCCCCCGGAATGATGTCCCTCCTAATTGCATAGGCTCCTCTGAACTGACCAGGGGAATCTCCGTATAAGGGACCCTTGAGGAAAGTGGAGTCATCACAGGGGGCGAAGTTACCCCGCACCTCTCCCGAAGACGTCTGTCAATACGAATAGCAAGGGCCATAGCGGCTTCCAGTGACGTGGGAGGGTCATACTGTGCCAGCACATCCTTTAATTTGTCAGATAACCCTTGACAAAACTGGCTCCTAAGAGCCGGGTCATTCCACTGGGTGTCCGTGGCCCACCTACGGAACTCCGAACAGAATTCCTCCGCCGGATGATCTCCCTGCTGTATCCTACGTAACTTAGATTCAGCAAGGGAGACCCGATCCGGGTCATCATATACAAGACCCAGAGCTGCAAAAAACCTATCCACTGACTGGAGAGCTGGGGCGCCCAGGGGGAGAGCGAACGCCCAGGATTAGGGGTCTCCTTGCAGGAGCGAGATGACAATCCCCACCCTTTGCTCCTCACTCCCAGATGACCGAGGTCGCAGCCGAAAGTACAATATACATGCCTCCCGGAAAGCAAAAAACTTGTCCCGGCCCCCAGTGAATCTGTCAGGGAGAGCTACTTTAGGTTCAGGTCCGGCCTGCTCCGGGGGGTACAAAACCTTGGACTTAACGTCCGCCAGCTCCATGGACAAACTCTGCAACTGCCGAGCTAGACTGACTAGGATCCAGACTGGAGAAAATCTTTAGTGGGTCGGTGAAAATGTCACGCTGTTTCTGCATACAGGAGAACCGGGGTCTATGCTGACCCTAAGCTGGGGTCCTGACTAATCCCTCAACCTGGAGGTACTGTTGATGGTACAGAGGTCCAGGCCACCAGCGTAACTGTTATGTTACGGTAGCTGAGGAGTGCAGGTAAAAAAGGCAATACACCAGAGAAGTTGGAATCTATGAGATTGCAGTACCGTGACTAACCACCACAACTAGAGGCAGCCGTGGAGCATTCCTACGTTGGTCCTAGACGCCTCGTCACAGCCTGAGAAACTAACTACACCTAATGATAGAAAGAGGAAAGCTATCTGCCCCGGAGCAGATCCCCAAAGAACATAGGAAGCCCCCAAACATGTAATGGCGGTTAGACAAGATGAAATACTGACACAGACAGAAAATAGTATGAGCAAACGTTGGGGCCCAAACTACCTAAATAGAAAAGGATAGGAAGGGCACTTACTGCAATCCCAAAAAACCCTGAAAAGCACCAACTCTACTAATTTCAAAATCACCTGAGATCACACGACCTCTACCACCTAAATTAGTTCTCTGGTGTAACAAAATCAAAACAGCAGCCACTGAAAAAACTGGAAAAAGCAAAAGTACAAACATCAGTGGCTGAACTAAACTGAGAGGGCAAAAGCCCCGGAGGGGACCCTGAAGGCCCCCACAGAAGTGCAGGACAAAATGCAAAAATCAAGCACAAAAACAAAAAGAAGAAAATGTCTTATCTGTTAGCAGGAGATGCAGACACGACACAGCAGGCTACAAAGGAAACAGAACTCAAGGATTGAGACCAGAACAATTGATCACCGGCAACCCTGATGGGAAGGCGACTCCCTTATATAAGACCAGTCAGTAACACCTGATTCCCACTCCTCACAATCTTCACTGGACAGTCCAGTACCGCTTGTAACCACCAGAGGGAGCCTCTGCTCAGAACTCATTTCAAGTCCATTCACAACAGTACCCCCCCCTTGAGGAGGGGTCACCGAACCCTCACTTGAGCAACCAGGTCGGTCAGGATGAGTTCTATGATACGCACGGATGAGTCTCCTAGCATGGATGTCCGAAGCAAACACCCAAGAATTGTCTTCCTGACCATAACCTCTCCACTTAACCAAATACTGGAGTTTCCGTCTAGAAAAACGAGAATTCAATATTTTCTCAACCACAAACTCCATATTGCCCTCAACCAGAACAGGGTCAGGAGGCAAAGCAGTAGGAACCACTGGCTCAACAAACCTCTTCAACAAGGACTTGTGGAACACGTTATGGATTTTAAATGTCCCTGGAAGAAGCAAACGAAAAGAAACAGGATTAAGAATCTCCATGATCTTATAAGGTCCAAAGAACCTAGGCTTAAATTTAGGAGATGCCACTCTCATAGGAATATTTCTTGAGGACAACCAGACCAAGTCCCCCACTTTAAACCGAGGACCATCAGTCCTATGCCGGTTAGCAAACCGCTGGGCCCTCTCCTGAGAGAGGGACAACCTCTCCACTACCTGGTCCCAAATCTGTTGCATACGCTCCACAACAGAGTCAACACCTGGACAGACAGAAGCCTCCGTCTGTCCTGAAGAAAATCGAGGGTGAAACCCAGAATTACAGAAAAATGGAGACATCAAAGTGGCAGAGCTAGCCCTATTATTAAGAGCAAACTCAGCCAAAGGCAAAAAAAGACCCAGTCATCCTGATCAGCAGACACAAAGCATCTTAGATAAGTCTCCAATGTCTGGTTTGTTCTCTCAGTTTGACCATTGGTCTGAGGATGAAACGCCGAGGAGAAAGACAATTGAACACCAAGTTTAGAACAAAAGGTCCTCCAAAATCTGGAAACAAACTGGACTCCTCTGTCAGACACAATGTTCTCAGGAATGCCGTGTAAACGAACCACGTGCTGAAGGAACAAAGGCACCAATTCAGAGGAGGAAGGCAACTTAGGTAATGGCACAAGATGTATCATCTTGGAAAACCTATCACAAATCACCCAGATGACGGTCATTCTCTGAGAAACAGGGAGGTCGGAAATGAAATCCATAGAGATATGGGTCCATGGTCTCTTGGGCACAGGCAATGGCATCAACAAACCACTAGAGCGAGAGCAAGGCTTGGAGCGAGAGCAAGTCCCGCAGGACTGCACAAATTCCCTGACATCACGAGACAAGGTAGGCCACCAAAAGGACCGACTAACCAAGTCTCTGGTGCCAAAAATTCCGGGATGCCCAGCCAACGCGGAACAATGAATCTCAGACATCACATCTCTTTTCCACTGGTCCGGGACAAACAATTTTCCAACAGGGCAGCGCTCGGGCCTATCCTCCTGACACCCCTCCAGAGCAAGTCTCAAATTGGGTGAGATGGCGGAAAGAACTACACCCTCTTTCAAAATAACAGAAGGATCAGATAACTTAGGAGAGTCCGCAAGGAAACTCCTCGAGAGGGCATCCGCCTTAACATTCTTAGTGCCAGGAAGAAAGGAAACCGCAAAATTAAAACGTGTGAAAAACAAGGCCCACCTGGCCTGTCTAGGATTGAGTCGCTTGGCAGATTCCAGATAAACCAGATTCTTATGGTCCGTAAGGACCACCACCTGATGTTTGGCTCCCTCCAGCCAATGTCTCCACTCTTCAAAAGCCCACTTCATGGCCAGTAACTCCCGATTAACCACGTCATAATTACGTTCAGTAGGAGAAAATTTTCGAGAGAAAAAGGCACAAGGGTTACTTTTAGAGGTCTCTGGATCTTTTTGGGACAAAACGGCACCTGCCCCAATTTCAGAGGCATCAACCTCCACCTGAAATGGCAGAGAAACATCAGGCTGCCGTAGAACAGGAGCAGAAGTGAATCTCTGCTTAAGTTCCTGAAATGCAGAGACTGCCTCAGGAGGCCAATTCACCACATCAGAACCCTTTCTGGTCAAATCAGTCAATGGTTTAACAATAACCGAGAAATTACCAATAAATTTACGATAAAAATTGGCAAAACCCAAAAATCTTTGAAGAGCCTTTAATGAAGTAGGTTGGACCCAATCACAGATGGCCTGAACCTTGACCGGGTCCATTTCAATAACAGATGGGGACAAAATGAATCCCAGAAATGAGATCCTCTGTACGCCAAAAAGACACTTTGATCCCTTCACATACAGAGCATTCTCTCTCAAAATCTGGAATACAGTTCGAACATGTTTCACATGAGAGTCCCAGTCATTAGAAAAAATCAAGATATCATCCAAATAAACAATCAGAAATTTATCCACAAAATCCCTGAAAATGTCATTCATGAAGGACTGGAAGACAGAAGGAGCATTAGTGAGTCCAAAGGGCATCACAAGGTACTCAAAATGCCCCTCAGGGGTATTGAATGCCGTCTTCCATTCATCCCCGTGCTTAATGCGAATAAGGTTATATGCCCCCCTGAGGTCAAGCTTGGTAAACCAAGTAGCGTTTTTCACCCTGGAAAACAGGTCAGAAATCAAAGGTAACGGATATTGATATTTTACAGTAATATTGTTCAAAAGACGATAATCAATACACGGCCTTAATGAACCATCCTTTTTGGCCACAAAGAAAAAACCGGCACCTAAGGGTGAAGAGGATGGTCTGATATGACCCTTCTCCAATGATTCCTTGATATAAGACCGCATAGCGTCATGTTCAGGTACAGACAAGTTAAAAAGGTGACCTTTAGGGAATTTACTACCAGGCACTAATTCAATAGCGCAGTCATAGCTCCTATGGGGAGGCAAGGATGCAGATTTACTTTCGCTAAACACATCAGAAAAATCAATCAAAAAGTCAGGAACATCCTGAGCCTGGGGGGAGGCAGAAAAAACAGGAGTGTTGGTATTAACACATTGGCAGCCCCAACTGGTTACAGACACAGATTTCCAATCCAAAACAGGATTATGAGACTGCAACCAAGGGAAGCCCAGTACGATAATATCATGCAGATTATACAGAACCAAAAATTTACAGCACTCCAGATGATCAGGTTCAACCCTCATTATCACCTGAGTAGAGAACTGAGGTTTATTCTCCGCCAAAGGGGTAGAATCGATCCCCAGTAGGGGAATAGACTTCTGTAGGGGTATCAAGGGAAACCCACAACGTTTAGCAAAATCATAATCCATCAGGTTAATAGCTGCTCCAGAATCAACGAAAGCCTGAGCAGTAAATGAGGACAGAGAGCATATCAGAGTGACAGTTAATAAAAACTTAGTCTGAACACTACCCAAGACAACTGAGCGTGCAAAACGTCTTCCCCGCTTAGGGCAGACTGAAATAGCATGAGAGGCATCACCACAGTAGAAACATAACCCATTGCGCTTTCGAAACTCATGACGCTGTGCCCCAGACACCACTCTATCACACTGCATGGGTTCAGAAGCAGGTTCACAAGGCAACACCATTCCACGCATACTTCTCCGCTCACGCAAACGTCTGTCAATTTGAATCGCTAATGACATAGAATCATTGAGACCAGAGGGGACAGAGAATCCCACCATAACATCCTTTACATTATCTGACAGACCCTTCCGAAAAAGAGCCGCCAAAGCGTCGTCATTCCACTTGGTCAGGACTGCCCACCTACGGAATCTCTGACAGTATAACTCAGCGTCATAAAGCCCCTGATTTAATGCCAACAAGGCTTTTTCAGCTTGATCAGTGACATTAGGCTCATCGTACAATAACCCCAAAGCCTGAAAAAATGCATCAACATCACTCAAAACAGGATCCCCAGGTGTCAGGGAAAAAGCCCAATCCTGAGGATCGCCGCGCAGGAGAGAGATGACAATTTGAACCTGCTGCGCTGCGTTCCCTGAGGACTTAGATTTTAAGGCAAAAAACAATTTACAATTATTTTTGAAATTCTGAAACTTAGCTCGATCCCCTAAAAACAAATCTGGCATGGGAATCCTAGGTTCCACAACAGGCAACCTAGCAAGATAGGCAGCAATACTCCGAACCTCAGTGGCAAGCTGATCCACACGGCCAGACAACTGTGCAAACTCCATTGAGAGAAAAAAAAAATCCTCCCCAGCACCTAGAGATACAGAGGGAAAAAAAAGCAACAAACAGAAAAATATCTCTGACAACTCTGACAACCTTTTTTCTTTCACAATATTTTTTCCCTTCTGTGAGTACCATACAATTTTCAAATTTTGGGGCCGGTGATACTGTTATGTTACGGTAGCTGAGGAGTGCAGGTAAAAAAGGCAATACACCAGAGAAGTTGGAATCTATGAGATTGCAGTACCCTGACTAACCACCACAACTAGAGGCAGCCGTGGAGCGTTCCTACGTTGGTCCTAGACGCCTCGTCACAGCCTGAGAAACTAACTACACCTAAAGATAGAAAGAGGAAAGCTATCTGCCCCGGAGCAGATCCCCAAAGAACATAGGAAGCCCCCAAACATGTAATGGCGGTTAGACAAGATGAAATACTGACACAGACAGAAAATAGTATGAGCAAACGTTGGGGCCCAAACTACCTAAATAGAAAAGGATAGGAAGGGCACTTACTGCAATCCCAAAAAACCCTGAAAAGCACCAACTCTACTAATTTCAAAATCACCTGAGATCACACGACCTCTACCACCTAAATTAGTTCTCTGGTGTAACAAAATCAAAACAGCAGCCACTGAAAAAACTGGAAAAAGCAAAAGTACAAACATCAGTGGCTGAACTAAACTGAGAGGGCAAAAGCCCCCGGAGAGGACCCTGAAGGCCCCCACAGAAGTGCAGGACAAAATGCAAAAATCAAGCACAAAAACAAAAAGAAGAAAATGTCTTATCTGTTAGCAGGAGATGCAGACACGACACAGCAGGCTACAAAGGAAACAGAACTCAAGGATTGAGACCAGAACAATTGATCACCGGCAACCCTGATGGGAAGGCGACTTCCCTTTTATAAGACCAGTCAGTAACACCTGATTCCCACTCCTCACAATCTTCACTGGACAGTCCAGTACCGCTTGTAACCACCAGAGGGAGCCTCTGCTCAGAACTCATTTCAAGTCCATTCACAACACGTAACCCTATCTCCTGTGAATCCCTGCCCACTGTAATCTAGTCCTGAGAAGGACCCTGATTACCACCACAGGGAACGGGAAGGCAACTGCCTACAGACAGTATAAGACGAACGAGACAGTACAAGGGGTAAAATAAAGACACCTTGCATACAAAACTACCACTACAGAGGGAACACCAACGGGTAAGGAGATAAATAATAAAGCGAGGAGAGGAGAAAACCACAACAGGTACTCTTAGCTTTAGACTTCTCAATATGATCCGCTCTGCTGGTCTGCATGAATGCTTTCACCGACACTTCCCCAGCAGACAGGCAGGTATTTGAAGGAATCCAATTATCGCAACATTAATTGCAGCTGAGCGAGGCTGGTCTTGTCCAGCACAGAGAGAGGGAGAATTAACTCTCTCACTGCCGAAAAACACCCAGCAACAGAAACTCAGCTGTGAGAAGTCAGGGTGTGCAATTGCGACGATCTTCGCAGTGACACACCCGTGACACTGTAGGGGGGTGCAAACAGTGGTCGGACAATAAGGAACGAAGGAGAAGGAAAAGATGACCACAAAAAAAGTATGCACACCACCATATACAATATAATTAGAAAAAGACTTTATTGGCAACAACTAATAAAAACATTTAAAATAGTGAAAAACCACCCGCATATGTCCTGCTACACCATAGTCAGTAATATGTGAACATATTCACAATATATACCATCCTGTAAAAGGAATAGTAAGTCAATACCAACATGATGACACATGAAAAATCAGCATTACAGTCAAATTAGCAATAACACAAAATAAGTGTATGTACAGTAGGTGCCTGAGATAAAGGTTAATTGGTACCACAGGGAAAAACCTAATGCAATCTAATGAACAAATTACTATATAAATATAAACAACTGTAAGCTTTCAGGGGATATAGCTCCGGGATCGCCGTCCTGGTAGACGGAGTGGCACAGAAACAGTTCATCCACAGACAGCAATTCGGATATAACTGGTCGCAACCAGCTTTATTGTAAGTCCACAGCAAACAACACGTGATCAAAACAACGCATAAACAGAAATCCTAAGCCTCTCCGGCTACTTACTACACATAGATCATTTCCATTTCTATCAGGGACCAGACTCTAACAGCCTGACCCAAAACAACACATTATATTCAGCAGTTACCAGCGTGGTTTTCCCAGAGACTCCTCCTGTGTTTGGAGGCACATCCAGCATCCAGACTGAGAGAGCTCCCCTTATATTCAGTAGTTATCAGCATGGAGTTTCCCAGAGACTCCTCTTGTGTCTGGAGGCACATTCAGCGTCCAGACTGAGAGAGCTCCCCTCCCGGAGACTCCTCCTGTGTCTGGACTCCGATCCAGACTGAGCGAGCTCTCTGTCTGTGTTCCCAGACACCTACTTCTGGCTTCCTAATTATCACCTGAGTGGCTTCAGGTTTGAGCTGCGCGCGTGTACTGAATGGAAGGTGTAGTGACCTTTCTCCACCACTAGTTTTACAAAGCCATACATTTCCCTTATACCAGTCAGCAAAGTACCTAGGTGAAATGTACACCCCATTCAACACATATCCCTTCACTGTCTCACATATCCCCCCCTCTTCTCCAGACCGGAGGGCTGGTCATCAATCCTAAAGAGACAGTGAACTCCGGACACTGCATCAGCACTACCCTGTACCCTCCCAGGCCTATGCTCTCTGCGGGCCTCGGGTATCCTACCCGGTTTCAACTTGACCTTCTCAAGAAGATGCTCATGGCTCTCATCACACTCCTTCATCACAGTTTGGAGTTTTTTCTGAGAAGTAATCAATTCATCCTGTACCTGTGCAACCACTTTTTCTTGATCTTGCAAGGTACTATATACCCTTTCCCTTTCATTTCGTGCTCTCTGGAGCAACTGCTGGAACCGCTCACATTCCCGGCGAAAAGATGCCACATCCAGTTCACACTGCTGCAGCTGCTCGTGTAATGCAACATTATCAGTCTTCATTTCTTTGGTGGAGACCTCATGGAGACGCATCTTCTCCTGTAGCTGTTGGACGTCCTTTATGTCTTCGGCCCCTTCTTCAGGCTCTTCTGGTAGAACATGCTCAGAAGCCCTACCGTCAGTCTTACATTCTACCTCTTCAGTCTCATCATTACGGTATCCAATATCTCCATTTATTCCAGCTTTCAAGTTTTCCTTGATAGCTGCATCTGTATACTCAGAACTCGCCTGACTCTTCTCTTCCACCACGTTCTGCATCCCATCTGAGCTCCCGTGTGTCTGCAGCGGCAACGGAGTGATACATCGCTTTTCCCATTCGTTGGGACGTGGCTCAGATGTAGACTCCATGAAAGTGCGCTTGAGCTCACCAATGCCAGCCTGATGTCTCAAAATCTCATCTTGTGATTTATCCAGATCCTTTGTGTCGCTCGGGAATACTGATGGAGCACCGGGCACCGAACTTCCAGCCTGAGCTTCGCGAGTTGCAGCTACTGATCCGGACAGTAAACCGTCCACGCCGCTGTCTCCGGCAGAAACAGATTCCTGGGCAGAGTCAGTCTCCATATCTTCAGTCTTGTTCCTCACAGCTTCACTTGAGACCTCAGCTTCTGATGAGGCATCTGGTTTGGTGTCTACCACTTCCATGGCTTTTTCCACCTCTGCAGCATTACCTTCAGAGTCCTTGGCATGATGCAAATCCACACCATACATTGATAACTTCTCATTTTCAACAGCATCTACTTGTGCTGTGTTCAGTTTCAGAGTCCTGACTTTAAAGCTCAGCTCTCCTCTTTTCACCTTGGTCTTCCTCATTTTCACTGTTTGGCCTCATACTCACTGGTGCCGATAACGGATGAAAATCAGACGATAAAAAATCGGATGCAAATCTGACCAATGTTAGTCAATAGGTGAGTTCTCATTAGCGATTTTTTTCTCATCAGATATTGGTGTGAGAAAAAAATCGCAGCTTGCTGCGATTTGATGCGATTTTGAGATGAAAATCGCCAATGCAAGTCAATGGGTGCGATTAAAAAACAAACAGCACTCGCACCATGCACCTGCTGTCCGATTTATATGCACCAGTCTCCTTTGAAAAGCCGGTAATTCATCCCCGGCTACTGTAAAATCACACTGACAGCTCACAAAACAGTAGATACATACACATAGAATATATATATATATATATATATATATATATATATAATATATAGTATATATATATATATATATATATATACATGTCATTGTAACACATACATATATATATATTTATAGTTCTTACACTTCTACATACTGTAATAGCTGCTAATTCAATTGCCGGCTTTTGTGAAATCACAGAAGCCGACATGAAATGATACATTGTTTCCACACAGTTAACCATGTCATTTCCTGTATTTTGATATATGGTTTGAACTTACAATTACATGAGTGTATTTGTACAAAATTTCAGACATGTAGGGGTTAATTAAAGGTGTAAATTCGTTGAAAAAAAATGCGTGGGCTCCCGCTGTATTTTCTCCACCAGACAGACAAAGCAAGCGAGTGGGGGCAGATGATAATAGCCTAGGGAGGGTACATTTTTTTGTGCCCCCCATGGCTACTAACATCTGCCCCAGACACCCCAGAAAGGGCAAATTATATAATTAGATTTGCCCTTTCTGGCACTTTGCCCGTCTATTCCCATTGCCCTGTAGCGTTGGCGAATGGGTTAATAAGGCGTTAATGTCACCTTAGTATTGAAAGGTGACCTTAAGGTAGGTTAATAATTGAGAGCTGTCAATTAGACAACTATCAATTATTAATCCTATTGAAGTAAATAAAAAAACACAAACACACTTTAAGAATAAATAATTTTAATGAAATCAAAACACATATTTTTGACCATCTTTTATTTCACTCTTAATCCGTTCGAAGCCCTTGTTCTTCTAAAATAAATATAAAATAATAAAACAACATTATTCTTACCTATCTGGCGATCTGTCACGTCCCACGATGTAATCCTTCACAAAGGGTTAACTAGCAATCAGATAAGCAGCGCAAGTAATCCTGCGTGCTCAGCTGATAGCTCCTGAATGAATGAGCTTATCTCCTGCCGACAGGAGAGGATGTGATTAATGAATAAAGCTTAATTGATTGTATCCCACTTTCACGTTAGGTCAGGTCACTGAAGTGAAAGTGGCAATAAATCAATTAAGCTCCATTCATTCATCTCTTCCTCTCCTTTCACTGGGAGAGTAACTGATTCATTCATGGGGTTACAACTTGGAGAGAGCATTAGCTTTCTGCAAGCTGTAACCTGTTAACCCTTTCTGATGGATTACACTGTGGGACCTGACTGTACATCGGATTGGTAAGAATAATTTTGCTTTTTTATTTTATTTTTATTACAGGAAATGGTTTAGGAGGAAAATAAAATATGGTCAAAAACTGTGTGATTATTTCATTAAACTTATTTTTTATTAAACTGTGTGTGTTTGATTTTTGTATCATACAATAGGATTAATAATTGATAGTTGTCTAATTGACAGCTCTCAATTATTAACCTGCCTTAAGGTCACCTTTCAATACTAAGGTGACATTAACGCCTTATTAACCCATTCGCCACCGCTACAGGGCAATGGGAATAGACGGGCAAAGTGCCAGAAAGGGCGAATTTAATTATAGATTTGCCCTTTCTGGGGTGTCTGGGGGCAGATGTTAGTAGCCAGGGGGGGCACAAAAAAAAATGTACCCTCCCTAGGCTATTATTATCTGCCCCCACTCGCTTGCTTTGTCTGTCTGGTGGAGAAAATACAGCGGGAGCCCACGCATTTTTTTTCAACGAATTTACACCTTTAATTAACCCCTACATGTCTGAAATTTTGCACAAATACACTCATGTAATTGTAAGTTCAAACCATATATCAAAATACAGGAAATGACATGGTTAACTGTGTGGAAACAATGTATCATTTCATGTCGGCTTCTGTGATTTCACAAAAGCCGGCAATTGAATTAGCGGCTATTACAGTATGTAGAAGTCTAGGAACTATAAATATATGTATATATATATATATATGTCACAATTACATACATATATATATATATGTATTCTATGTGTGTATATGTATTGTTTCTATTCTTTATTAAAGCTGTCAGTGTGATTTTACAGTAATGCCAGGGATGACTTAGCAGCTATTATACTATGTAGAAGTGTATGACCTATATATATATTATATATATATTAGATGTATATATATATATTATATATAATTATTTGCTTTTTGTGAAAATTTTTTGTTACAATGTGATTTTTACATGACTTTTTACATAGAGATAACTGCTCTATGTAAAACTTCATTTTAAAATCGCATTGCATACAGATGGAAAACTGATGGAAAACTGACAGAAAACGCATGGTGCGATTAAAATCGCATCAAAATCGTATGCCTTTTTACAACAAATGTACCGTTTTTTTCCTGCAGAAAACGGACCGATTTTTTTCCAGCCAGTGAGTATGAGGCCTTTGCTTGATCGTCATCAGATGATTCACTACCACTACCACTATCCCTGTCTGACCCTTTTTTCTCAGCCACATCCTGCTCACTTTCAGGGTTATACAATTCATTCTCATTCACATCCTGCTCACTTTCAGGGTTATACAATTCATCATCTTGATCTGGAACCTCAGTTAAAATGTCATCCAAAACATTAACTTCACCATTTTTTCCCTGGTTTCCCTCAGGTGGTCCATCAAGCACGTGGCTATGTGACAACCCTAGCACTATACTTCTATATAGCTCAGGTACCAGGAGCTGACTCACGACCTCACCCTGGACTTTAGTGTCCCTATACAATAGGTTATTGTTTATGGCAGCATGAGGAAACCTCTCCTCAGAGCCAGGCTCTTGGGAAACCTCATTTAGAACACTTATATTTTCCTGTGCCGTTTTAAGAGTGGGGTCTCGCAACTGCTCACTCCCAAAATTGTCACAGGACACAGGTAGGTCAGGGACACTCGGTTCCCGAGAACCACCATCCTCGTCTCCCAACATCACCTGCAAAGGAATTTCATCTTTATCACGGTCATCATCATTATCAATATCATTATCACGATTATGATCAGTATCATCATCACTATCATGATCATCATCATTATCATTATCAGTATCAGCATCATTATCATGATCATCATCATCATCATCATTATCATTATCATCATTATCACATAAGTTTAACGGCCCACTAGCATTGTGTTCCGCCCCTCGGGACTGCGCACCCTCAGTAGGAGCTTCATCACACTGTCCAACAGAATCATTTTTCCCCCAGAGATCCTTAGATCGGGGAAAGTCATTACCCAATATGACTGAGTGCACCAGGTTCTTCACTACCCCCACTTCACATGAAACCTCCCCGAGTTTGGGGACCAAGTCCACGGCAGTCTCTGGGTAGACTTTGGTGTCTCCATGGATGCACACCACACTCAGGTGTTTATCAGGGATGAAGTCCCTATCAATCAGGCTGCCACGTACGAGAGTCACTTGACTCCCTGAGTCCAGGAGGGCCTGTGCTGGGCAGCCATTTATAACCACCGGGGACACCTGTGGTCCAGTCTCTTCGGCTGAGGTGGCCACACACACAGGTTCTGCGCAGAGAGAGAGGGACCTGCCAAGATCACAGTACATAGGCTCCCCCTTTAGTGGACAGTTGGCTGCAATTTCACGACATCTCCAACACTGTCCATCACACTTTTCCTCCCATATGTCCCCTCGGGCCTGAACCCGTCTATCAGCATACCCCATGTCCCCAACAGCTGGAACGCTCTTACCGGAAGAGTTCGGCGTCCGGGAACTCTGAAGTGACGACCGCTCAGACGGCTGGTCACGGAGGCAGTCTTCGGTGGCGAAGAACCTCTCCATCAGGCTGACCAGATGATTGGCGTCCTGGTGGTCTCCTTGTCCGACCTCTGGCTGTACCTCAGGAGGACGTGCTCGGGTGTAGCGGTCCACTATCACCTTTTCGACCCTATGAGCAGGGTTACTGACGGCAGACTCCCGCCACTTCTTTAGTGCTCGGGCGTAGGGGTCCATTATCACCTCTTCGACCATGTTGACATGGCTGCCGACGTCAGGCTCCAGCCACTTCTTTACTGTAGGCAACGCAGGTGCCTTTACAACATTACTCTGGGACGAGGCGCTAAGAGTCTTTTGTAGTGCTGCAACCTGCTCCAATAACAACCGGTTAGTCTCCTGCTGCTGCTGCTGCATGCTCTGCTGGGCCCGCTGCATGCTCTGCTGGCTCTGCAGGAGCCGCCGCTGCATGCTCTGCTGGGCCTGGACCAGGTGCTTAACGAGCTCCTCCATACTGCCGGACTTATCTGTCTCAACAACGGCAGTCTTATGTTGCACATTAACTTGCGCCATTTGTTTAATCAGCGCCTCCAGGCTGTCAGACTTCTCTGTCTCAACAACGCAGTCCTCACTCAAGACATACACACTCCAAAGTCTTTTCCACAGAAAGTTCAGCTTTGCTGTGCAGACACCTTTTTTTTTTTTTTTTCTTTGCAAACTCTATTAGGGCTACTGTCTCTCCAAGGCTGCTTCAACAGACTTCTCCTTTGCTGCTGTCTTTAGCCACTGTGCTGCCCCAGCATTCTAGCACCAATTGTAAGCTTTCAGGGGATATAGCTCCGGGATCGCCGTCCCACAGACTTTTCCTTTGCTGCTGCACACTCCACAGTCTTTTCCACAACAAGTTCAGCTTTGCTGTGCAGACACCCTTTTTTTTCTCTCTGCAGACCCTATCAGGGCCACTGTCTCTCCAAGGCTGCTTCAACAGACTTCTCCTTTGCTGCTGTCTTTAGCCACTGTGCTGCCCCAGCATTCTAGCACCAATTGTAAGCTTTCAGGGGATATAGCTCCGGGATCGCCGTCCTGGTAGACAGAGTGGCACAGAAACAGTTCATCCACAGACAGCAATTCGGATATAACTGGTCGCAACCAGCTTTATTGTAAGTCCACAGCAAACAACACGTGATCAAAACAACGCATAAACAGAAATCCTAAGCCTCTCCGGCTACCTACTACACATAGATCATTTCCCTTTCTATCAGGGACCAGACTCTAACAGCCTGACCCAAAACAACACATATATTCAGCAGTTACCAGCGTGGTTTTCTCAGAGACTCCTCCTGTGTCTGGAGGCACATCCAGCATCCAGACTGAGAGAGCTCCCCTTATATTCAGTAGTTATCAGCATGGAGTTTCCCAGAGACTCCTCTTGTGTCTGGAGGCACATCCAGCGTCCAGACTGAGAGAGCTCCCCTCCCGGAGACTCCTCCTGTGTCTGGACTCCGATCCAGACTGAGCGAGCTCTCTGTCTGTGTTCCCAGACACCTACTTCTGGCTTCCTAATTATCACCTGAGTGGCTTCAGGCTTGAGCTGCGCGCGTGTACCGAATGGAAGGTGTAGTGACCTTTCTCCACCACTAGTTTTACATAGCCATACATTTCCCTTATACCAGTCAGCAAAGTACCTAGGTGAAATGTATACCCCATTCAACACATATCCCTTCACTGTCTCACACAACATCAAGAGGTACCTATAGAAAGCTCATAGCCTGTCAAGAATATTTAATAATCTTATGGGCTTTTTATACTCTGTCCCAGACTTTTAGCCTTGTTTCATTTTTTGTCTCTGGCATACTCTATGGACATTGTCCTTTTTCATCTTATTGAATGCCATTGTATTTCATAGGCTGTATTTACATGTTTTAACATGCAAAGATTTTCCTCAAGTTAGTAAATATTCTTGACAGGCTATGAGCTTTCTATAGGTACCTCTTGATGTTGTTTATATTTATATAGTAATTTGTTCATAAGATTGCATTAGGTTTTTTTCCTGTGGTACCAATTAACCTTTACCTCAGGCACCTACAGTGCCTACAAGTAGTATTCAACCCTCTGCAGATTTAGCTGGTTGACACATGCGGAATTAACTTGGCATTGTGACATTTGTACTGTAGATCAGCCTGGAAGTGGGAAATGCACTGCAGCAAAAAAAATTTTTAATTTTTTTTTTTTTTTTAAACGTTAAAAGTTAATTCAGAGTGTCATTTTGTCATGTATAGTGTACAGTTCCTATAGCGTCTTGTGCTTGGGTGCGAGGAAAACACAGGAGACATAGGTTGAAATGAAATGACTTGTATTACTTCATACAAGCATGCTGAAAAGTTCACACAGTTTGCAGGAACAGCGACAGGAGACACAGCAGGCCAGAGTAACTTCAAGCACTACAATAAATCTCCAAAGCAGGTTCAGGATCTCTTCTCTGTACCGTAATTCCTCTGCAAACATGGATTCACCAAACAGCAGGTTTCCAGAGTCCAAAAGTGTTCCAAGGTTCCTCAGTAGGGAATAGCTGGAGTACAAGTCCAAGGTTTCCAGGAGTCAGGTCACAGACTGACTGAGGCTTGATTCAGGAGCACTGATTGTTCAGCTGAGGCTGCTTAAGAAGCAAGAGGGAAGAATCAGGGCGGGAACATGAAAACTGGAAACTCCATATTAGCTGAGGGCAAGAGCTGCAGAAAGACAGAAAGCAAAATGGCCGACGGAAAACTGAGTTTCAAGGAACATGTCAACAGAGACAAAGAACCTTACACATTTATTATTCAACCCCCTCAAACCACAAGACTTCTGTTTGGTCCCCCTAAAGTTTTAAGAAGTAGTTCAGGCACCAAGAATAATGAGCTTCACATGTGTGGATTAATGATCTCTTTTGCCAGCCTTTTCTGACTATTTAAGACCCTCCCCAAACTTGTGAACAGCACTCATACATGGTCAACATGGGAAAGACAAAGGAGCATTCCAAGACCATCAGAGACAAGATCGTGGAGGGTCACAAGGCTGGCAAGGGGTACAAAACCCTTTCCAAGGAGTTGGGCTTACCTGTCTCCACTGTTGGGAGCATCATCCGTAAGTGGAAGGCTTATGGAACTACTGTTCGCCTTCCACGGCCTGGACAGCCTTTGAAAGTTTCCTTCCATGCCGAGGACCAGGCTTGTCCGAAGAGTCAAGGCTAACCCAAGGACAACAAGGAAGGAGCTCCGGGAAGATCTCATGGCAGTGGGGACATTGGTTTCAGTCAATACCATAAGTAACGTACTCCACCGCAATGGTCTCCATTCCAGACGAGCCCGTAAGGTACCTTTACTTTCAAAGTGTCATGTCAAGGCTCGTCTACAGTTTGCTCATGATCACTTGGAGGACTCTGTGTCATCTATAGTGTACAGTTCCTATAGCGTCTTGTGCTTGGGTGCGAGGAAAACACATGAGACATAGGTTGATATGAAATGACTTGTATTACTGTCACGCTGTATAGCAGATATATATATGTGATGTCAGTAATCAATATCAAAAGGGCAACATACTATATAACATGCGCATAGATATATGATAACATAGAATTACCTGACAGAATGTCCAGTGGGTCAATACTGAATCCGTTATACGCTGTCTCCGGCTAGAGGGTGACCGGGGTCTATGCTGACCCTAAACTGGGATCCTAACTAATCCCTCTACCTGGAGGTACTGTTAAAGGTACAGAGGTCCAGGCCACCAGCGTAAACCCTGTCTCCTATCAATCCCTGCCAACTGTAATCTAGTCCTAAGAAGGACCCTGATTACCACCAAAGGGAATGAACAGGTAACGGTTAATGAACAGAAAGACATACAAGAAAGACAAGAAATAAAGTAAATAAAGTCTTACATACAACACTCACACACAGTAGGAACACCTAAGGTCTCAGAGATAAACTATAAGCTGTAAGAGTAAAAACAACTAAGGAGCTCTTAGCTTAAGTATTCTCAGAACCGATCCAGTCTGCTAGACTACATGAATGCTTTCACCGGCATCTAACAAGTAGACTGGCAGGTATATGAAGGAATCTAATTAGAACATAATCAAAAGCAGCCGGGCGAGGCTGGACCTAGTCTTAGCAAAGAGCTAGGTAAAATTAACTCCCTCATTACCAAACACAAAGAAACAGCAACTCAGCTGTGAGAAGTCAGAGTGTGTAATCGCGACGATCCTCGTGGCGATACACCCATGACAGTACCCCCCCCTCTACGAGGGGACTCCGGACCCTCACGGCCAGGTCTGCCCGGGTGAGTTGTGTGAAAGGTCCGAACCAATCGATCTGCGTTAACATCAGACGCAGGGACCCACGTCCTCTCCACAGGACCATACCCCCTCCAATGAACCAAGTACTGAAGGGATCGGCGACTGAGACGTGAGTCAATGATTTTCGACCCATGAAATTCCACGTTATCATTGACCACCACTGAAGGAGGAGGTAGAGGTGACGGTATGACTGGTGCCACATACTTTTTAAGTAATGACTTGTGAAACACATTATGAATTTTAAACGTAGGAGGGGGTCCAGACGAAATGCCACCGGATTAATTATGGAACTGATCCTGTACGGCCCGATGAATCTGGGACCCAACCTCCAGGAGGAAACTTTTAGTTTTATATTCCTGGTAGACAACCAAACCAGATCGTTCACCTTCAGATCTAGACCAAAAACTCTCCCCCTATCAGCCATCCGTTTGTAACGGTTCCCCGTAACCTTCAGTCTTAACCGATCTGGAACTATCAGTCTCCCTGGAAGTCCCACAGGGGCGTCCCCCTGAGCCCCCAATACCTCCCCCTCAAGCTCAGAGCATACAGCTGACACTACAACTCCCTCCTGAGGAATAGGAACCGGATCATCCGTCTTCCCGGCCCCTGGGAAAGTACGAGATAAGGCATCAGGAAGCAACTTTATTGAGCAGTCATATGCGCGATGAGGAGGTAACTCTTTACACCCCTCCTCTGAGAACATCTCCCCAAAGTCCTCCAGAAAAGGAGACAAAGTCCTAGGCACAACCGCACCGATGACCGTGCTCATGCAGTTATTCCTGCAAAATTCACCCACTGGCTTATCTTTCCGGATTGCCAATCAATCACTGGGTTATGTTTAGCCAACCAGGGAAGTCCCAACACAATAGGAGTAGGTAGACCCTCCAACACATAACAAGACAATTGCTCTTTATGTATTGCCCCTACTCGAAGATCTATGTTATGGACAGCTTGTACCAAGCTACCTTGACCGAGAGGTCTAGAATCAATAGAGACTATAGGGACCGGTTTGGCCAATACACTCAGTTGCATACCTTGCACCTGGGCAAACCGAGCGTCCACCAGATTAGCCCAGACCCACTATCAAGAAAAACAGAAATCCTCTCAGTTCTAGTACCAATCACCACCTCCGCAGGCACGAGAAACTGAGAGGGATTTGGGGACGAAATACACACTCCCAGGTTAACTCCTTTGCTCAAAGAGGCCCGGGATGGACACCCCCCAACAAAATGTCCCTCTCTCCCGCAAAAGAAACACCTTCTAGTCCTGCGGCGCACCGCCGATTCCCTCCTACAAAAAGATGTCCCTCCCAACTGCATGGGTTCCTCAGAACAGACCAGGGGAACCTCAGTATAAGGGACTTTAGTAGTAGGTGGAGTCATCACGGGAGGCGGAGTTACCTCGCGTCTTCCCCGAATTCGTCTATCAATGCGAATAGCGAGGGCCATAGCAGCCTCCAGTGATGGAGGAGAATCATACTGAGCCAACACATCTTTTAATTTGTCAGACAACCCTTGACAAAACTGGCTCCTAAGAGCTGGGTCATTCCACTGAGTATCTGTTGCCCATCTACGGAACTCAGAAGAATATTCCTCCGCTGGACGATTTCCTTGCCGTATTTTACGTAACTTTGTTTCAGCAAGGGAAACTCGATCCGGATCATCATATACCAGACCCAGGGCAGTAAAAAATCGATCCACTGACTGGAGATCTGGGGAGCCTGGAGGAATAGAGAACGCCCAAGATTGAGGGTCCCCTTGTAAGAGCGAGATAACAATTCCCACCCTCTGCTCTTCACTCCCAGATGACCGAGGCCGCAGCCGAAAGTACAATTTACATGCCTCCCGGAAAGTAAAAAATTTGTCCCGTCCACCAGTGAACCTGTCCGGGAGAGCAACCTTAGGTTCAGATCTGGTTTGCTCCGGGGGAGACAAAACCTTGGACTTAATGTCTGCCAACTCCATGGACAACCCCTGCAACTGCCGGGCCAGCTGGGCTACTGGATCCATGACAGCTGGGGAGAATCTTTAGTATGGGCCGGTGAAAATGTCACGCTGTATAGCAGATATATATATGTGATGTCAGTAATCAATATCAAAAGGGCAACATACTATATAACATGCGCATAGATATATGATAACATAGAATTACCTGACAGAATGTCCAGTGGGTCAATACTGAATCCGTTATGCGCTGTCTCCGGCTAGAGGGTGACCGGGGTCTATGCTGACCCTAAACTGGGATCCTAACTAATCCCTCTACCTGGAGGTACTGTTAAAGGTACAGAGGTCCAGGCCACCAGTGTAAACCCTGTCTCCTATCAATCCCTGCCAACTGTAATCTAGTCCTAAGAAGGACCCTGATTACCACCAAAGGGAATGAACAGGTAACGGTTAATGAACAGAAAGACATACAAGAAAGACAAGAAATAAAGTAAATAAAGTCTTACATACAACACTCACACACAGTAGG
Source organism: Oophaga sylvatica (assembly GCA_033576555.1). Classification (NCBI taxonomy): domain Eukaryota; kingdom Metazoa; phylum Chordata; class Amphibia; order Anura; family Dendrobatidae; genus Oophaga; species Oophaga sylvatica. The sequence goes on along the minus strand of JARQOD010000009.1, from coordinate 90,999,324 downwards.
AACACCTAAGGTCTCAGAGATAAACTATAAGCTGTAAGAGTAAAAACAACTAAGGAGCTCTTAGCTTAAGTATTCTCAGAACCGATCCAGTCTGCTAGACTACATGAATGCTTTCACCGGCATCTAACAAGCAGACTGGCAGGTATATGAAGGAATCTAATTAGAACATAATCAAAAGCAGCCGAGCGAGGCTGGACCTAGTCTTAGCAAAGAGCTAGGTAAAATTAACTCCCTCATTACCAAACACAAAGAAACAGCAACTCAGCTGTGAGAAGTCAGAGTGTGTAATCGCGACGATCCTCGTGGCGATACACCCATGACAATTACTTCATACAAGCATGCAGAAAAGGTCACACAGTTTGCAGGAACAGAGGCAGGAGAACACAGCAGGCCAGAGTAACTTCAAGCTGTACAATAACTCTCCAATCAGGTTCAGGATCTCTTCTCTATACCGTAATTCCTCTGCAAACATGGATTCACCAGACAGCAGGTTTCCAAAGTCCAAAAGTGTTCCAAAGTTCCTCAGTAGGAAATAGCTGGAGTCCAAAATCCTAGGTTTCCAGGAGTCAGGTCACAGGCTGACTGAGGCTTGATTCAGGAGCACTGATTGTTCAGCTGAGGCTGCTTAAGAAGCAAGAGGGAGAGAATCAGGGCGGGAACATGAAAACTGGAAACTCCATATTAACTGAGGGCAAGAGCTGCAGAAAGACAGAAAGCAAAATGGCCGACGGAAAACTGAGTTTCAAGGAACATGTCAAAAGAGACAAAGAACCTTACATTACTCCCCCCTTAAGGACAACCTCCGGTTGACCTCAGACCAGGCTTGTCAGGGTACCTCTGATGAAACTGGCGGAGCAGGCGAGGAGCATTTACATTATTGACTGGTTCCCATGAGTTGTCCTCCACTGGGTAGCCCTGCCATTTAATCAAATATTGCAACTGATTTCTGTACAACCTGGAATCTAGAATCCTTTCCACCATAAATTCTTCCTGACCATCGACCAGCACTGGGTCAGGGCAAGGAGAAGAGCGTCCAGGAAACGTATTGTCATGTGTGCATTGCCACGAAGATCGTCGCGGTTGCACATTTTGACTTCTCACAGCTGAGCTGCTGTTTCTTTGTGTTTGGCAGCTAGGGAGTTAATTCTGTCTGTGCTCGGTGCTGGGACTGGGTGCAGTTTTCCCGGCTGCAATTGATTATTTGTTGATTGGTTTCCTTTAAATTCCTGGTTGTCTGCTTGGGGAGTTGCCAGTGAAACCTTCATGCAGACCACAGATAGGAATGAATCTGTATAGACTTTAGTTGTGAGCTCCTTAGTTGTTCTAAGCTCAACTTGGTTAGAGTTTATTTCCCAGACCATTTATGTTCCTTTGGTGTTTGAGTGTGTATGCAAGCGAGTGTTATCCTGTCTGTCTTATATGTCTAATCTGTGTATTTAGCTAAGATCAGCCCATATCCCTTTGGTGGTAGTCAGGATCCTTCTTATGACTGATTACAGGGTTCAGGGTCTGATAGGAGACAGGGTTAGGTTGGAGACTTGGACCTCTGAACCATTATCAGTACCTCCAAGGTGAGGGATTAGTTAGGACCCCAGTTTAGGGTCAGGTTAGATCCCGGTCCACCTCTTTCCTGTTTCAGCTCATCAAGTCCTCAAGATTAACCCTGAGTTCAGCAGATATCGTGTCAGGTAAATCTATTCTATACTTACATGCTGATGTTGCTATACTAGTTGTTGTATAGAGTGTTGTTCCTGTATTAATAGTTTACTGACATTGTATACATATCATTAGACAGCGTGACATTTTCACTGGCCCTAAAAATTATCTCCAGTTACCATGGATCCAGTAGCCCAGCTGGCTCTGCAGTTGCAGGGATTATCCATGGAGCTGACGGACATTAAGTCCAAAGTTTTGTCTCCCCTGGAGCAAACCAGAGTTGAACCTAAGGTTGCTCTCCCGGACAGGTTCACTGGTGGGCGAGACAAATTTTTCACCTTCCGGGAGGCATGTAAATTGTATTTTCGGCTTCGGCCTCGATCATCAGGGAGTGAGGAGCAGAGAGTGGGAATTGTTATCTCACTTCTGCAAGGGGACCCTCAATCCTGGGCATTTTCCCTTCCTCCGGGATCCCCGGCTCTACTGTCTGTAGATCAATTTTTTACTGCCCTGGGATTGGTATATGATGACCCAGATCGGGTCTCTCTTGCTGAGACAAAATTACGTAAGATACAGCAGGGAGATCGTCCGGCAGAGGAATTTGCTTCTGAGTTTCGTAGATGGGCCACAGATACTCAGTGGAATGACCCAGCTCTTAGGAGCCAGTTTTGTCATGGGCTTTCTGATAAATTAAAAGACGTTTTGGCTCAGTATGAGTCTCCTCCTTCTCTGGAGGCTGCTATGGCCTTAGCTATCCGTACTGATAGACGGCTTCGGGAGAGGGGTGAGGTAACCCCACTCCCTGTTGTTTCTCCACCTACCACTAAAGTCCCTTATGTTGAGATTCCCTTGTCTGTTCGGATGAGCCTATGCAGTTGGGAGGGACATCATTTCGTAGGAGGGGATTGGCGGTACGCCGCAGGACTAGAAGATGTTTTTTCTGCGGGAAAGAGGGACATTTTGTTGGAGAATGTCCATCCCGTGCCTTGTTGAGCCAAAAGTCGCCGGAAAACTGTTAATCCCAGGTTGTGTGGTGGACGACAACCTGGGAGTATGTATTTCATCCGCCAGTTCTTCTCAGTTCCTTGTACCAGTGGAGGTGGTAGTTGGTACGAGAGTGGAGAGATTGTCTGTTCTTCTTGATAGTGGTTCCGGGGCTAATCTGGTTGACGCTCAGTTTGCTCAGGCTCAAGGTATGCATCTGAGTGTATTGGTCAAACCGATCCCTATATTCTCCATTGACGCCAGGCCTCTCGGCCAAGGTAGCTTTGTTCATGAGGTTCATAACATTGACCTTCGGGTAGGGGCAATACATAGGGAACAATTATCTTGTTATGTGTTGGAGGGTCTACCTACTCCCATTGTGTTGGGACTTCCTTGGTTGGTTAAACATAACCCTGTGATTAATTGGCAGTCCAGAGAAATAAGCCAATGGGGTGAGTTTTGCAAAAGCAACTGCATGAACACAGTCATCAGTGCGGTCGTGCCTAGTACATTGCCTCCTTTTTTGGAGGATTTTGGGGATGTTTTCTCTGAGGAGGGGTGTCAGGAGTTGCCTCCTCATCGCGTGTATGACTGCTCTATTAATCTCCTTCCTGATGCTAAGTTGCCTAAAGCTAGGTTGTATAATCTTTCTGGTCCTGAGAGGCAGGCTATGAAAGATTATATTTCTGAAAGTCTGGCCAAAGGGCATATTAGACCTTCATCTTCCCCAGTAGCCGCGGGGTTCTTCTTTGTGAAGAAGAAAGATAGAGGCCTACGCCCTTGCTTGGATTTCCGCGAACTTAATCGGATTACTGTTCGAGATCCGTATCCACTCCCTCTTATTCCTGATCTCTTCAATCAAATTGTTGGCGCCAAATGGTTTTCTAAATTGGATCTCAGGGGGGCGTATAATCTGATTAGGATAAAAGAGGGGGATGAGTGGAAAATGGCGTTTAACACGCCGGAGGGACATTATGAGAACCTAGTCATGCCTTTTGGTCTGACTACTGCACCAGCAGTATTCCAACATTTTGTTAATGACATTTTTCGTCACCTTGTGGGGCTGTTTGTGGTTGTATATTTGGACGACATTTTAATTTACTCGCCAGATCTTGTGTCTCATCAGGAGCATGTGAGACAGGTGTTGCAGATCTTGCGAGACAATAAATTATACGCCAAACTGGAGAAGTGTGTATTTGCCGTACAGGAACTTCAGTTTTTGGGTTTTTTGGTGTCAGCCTCCGGTTTCCGTATGGACCCTGAAAAGGTGAGAGCAGTGCTTGAATGGGATCAGCCAGGGGATCTTAAGGCTCTGCAGCGTTTTTTGGGGTTTGCTAACTACTACCGGAAATTTATTTGTAATTTCTCATCTGTCGTCAAACCTCTCACTGACATGACAAGAAAAGGGACGGATTTTTCTAAATGGTCGGACAAAGCTTGCCAAGCCTTTTCCTCTTTGAAGAAATGTTTTGCTTCGGCACCCGTTCTCATCCAACCAGATGCATCTCAGCCGTTCATTGTGGAGGTGGATGCGTCTGACGTAGGGGTGGGTGCTATATTGTCCCAGGGTCCGTCCCCTGGTAAATGGCATCCGTGCGCTTTCTTTTCTAAGAAATTGTCGTCCGCCGAAAGGAATTATGATATTGGCAATAGGGAACTTTTGGCCATTAAGTTAGCTTTTGAAGAATGGCGTCACTTTTTGGAGGGGGCAGTCCACCCGGTTACCGTTATTACTGATCACAAGAACCTGTTGTATTTGGAATCCGCTAAGCGTCTGAATTCCAGACAAGCTCGATGGTCGTTGTTTTTTACCAGGTTTAATTTTGTCGTCACTTATCGCCCGGGGTCTAAGAATGTAAAGGCTGATGCCTTGTCTCGCAGTTTCCCAGGGGCCGGGAAAACGGATGACCCGAGTCCTATCCTTCAGGAGGGGGTGGTAGTGTCGGCTGTATTTTCTGAGCTTGAGGAGGAGGTGTTAGAGGCTCAGGGGGACGCCCCTGCAGGACCTCCAGGGAGACTGTTTGTCCCAAATCTGTTGAGACAAAAGGTTATTGAGGCACATCATAATTCTGCTCTAGCAGGACATCCAGGGAGTAAGGCTACTTTAGATCTCCTTTCTCGCCGGTTTTGGTGGCCTAATGCTAATAAAGATGTTATAACTTTTGTCGCGTCATGTGGGGTGTGTGCTCGCTCTAAAACCCCTCATACCCGTCCGTCTGGGACCCTTTTACCCTTGAAACTTCCGGAGCGTCCATGGACTCATTTATCTATGGACTTCATTACGGACCTTCCTCCGTCGTCAGGGAATACTGTCATACTGGTGGTTGTTGACAGGTTCAGTAAGATGGCACATTTCGTTGCTCTTCCTGCACTCCCTAATGCTAAAACTCTGGCGCAGGTGTTCATTAGGGAGATCGTTAGACTTCATGGGTTGCCTTCTGATGTGGTGTCAGATAGGGGGTCTCAGTTTGTGTCCAAATTTTGGAGGGCATTTTGTTTACGTCGGGGGATGCAATTGTCATTTTCCTCGGCTTTTCATCCGCAGACCAATGGTCAAGACAGAGCGTCTGAATCAGAGCTTAGAGACATATCTCGGTGTTTTGTCTCAGAGAACCAAGAGGACTGGTCTTCTTTCTTGCCTCTGGCAGAGTTCGCTCTTAACAACAGGCGGAGCGAGTCCACTGGTAAGTCCCGTTTTTTGGGGCATATGGTTTTCATCCCCAGTTTTGTACTTTCAATGGGGGGGGCCCTTCTGGGGTTCCTGAGGAAGAGCGTTTCTCGTCGTCACTTGCTTCTGTGTGGAGAGGTGTATTGAATAATCTGAGTGCGATGGGGAACCGTTACAAACGTATGGCTGATAGGAGGAGAGTTTCTGGTCCAGATCTGAATGTGAACGATCTGGTATGGTTGTCTACCAGGAATATAAAACTTAAAGTGCCCTCCTGGAAACTGGGTCCCAGATTCATCGGGCCGTACAGGATCAGTTCCATAATTAATCCTGTGGCATTTCGTCTGGACCTCCCTCCTACGTTTAAAATTCATAATGTGTTCCACAAGTCATTACTTAAAAGGTATGTGGCACCAGTCATACCGTCACCTCTACCTCCTCCTCCTGTGTTGGTCAATGGTAACTTGGAATTTCAAGTATCAAAGATCATTGACTCACGTCTGAATCGCCGGTCCCTTCAGTACTTGGTGCATTGGAAGGGGTATGGTCCAGAGGAGAGGACGTGGGTCCCTGCGTCTGATGTTAACGCAGATCGTTTGGTTCGGACCTTCCACAGAACTCACCCGAGCAGGCCTGGCCCTGAGGGTCCGGAGGCCCTCGTAGAAGGGGGGGTACTGTCATGTGTTCATTGCCACGAAGATCGTCGCGGTTGCACATTTTGACTTCTCACAGCTGAGCTGCTGTTTCTTTGTGTTTGGCAGCTAGGGAGTTAATTCTGTCTGTGCTCGGTGCTGGGACTGGGTGCAGTTTCTCCGGCTGCAATTGATTATTTGTTGATTGGTTTCCTTTAAATTCCTGGTTGTCTGCTTGGGGAGTTGCCAGTGAAACCTTCATGCAGACCACAGATAGGAATGAATCTGTATAGACTTTAGTTGTGAGCTCCTTAGTTGTTCTAAGCTCAACTTGGTTAGAGTTTATTTCCCAGACCATTTATGTTCCTTTGGTGTTTGAGTGTGTATGCAAGCGAGTGTTATCCTGTCTGTCTTATATGTCTAATCTGTGTATTTAGCTAAGATCAGCCCATATCCCTTTGGTGGTAGTCAGGATCCTTCTTAGGACTGATTACAGGGTTCAGGGTCTGATAGGAGACAGGGTTAGGTTGGAGACTTGGACCTCTGAACCATTATCAGTACCTCCAAGGTGAGGGATTAGTTAGGACCCCAGTTTAGGGTCAGGTTAGATCCCGGTCCACCTCTTTCCTGTTTCAGCTCATCAAGTCCTCAAGATTAACCCTGAGTTCAGCAGATATCGTGTCAGGTAAATCTATTCTATACTTACATGCTGATGTTGCTATACTAGTTGTTGTATAGAGTGTTGTTCCTGTATTAATAGTTTACTGACATTGTATACATATCATTAGACAGCGTGACACGTATTGGGTGTTGCAGCCTTTAGTAGGGATACATGAAAGACAGGGTGGATTCTCATAGTTCTGGGCAGTTGAAGACGACAAGCAACAGCACTTATAATCTTACTGATCTTATAAGGTCCAATGTACTTATGTCCCAATTTAGACGATGGAATCTTTAATTTAAGATTTCTGGTTGACAGCCAGACCAAATCTCCTACCTTGAAAGCTGGTGCAGGTTTACGAAATTTATCTGCTGCTTTCTTGTACCTTTCCTGAGCCAATTCTAGATTTTCCTTTAGAAGATCCATATTCTTTTGTAAAGAAGTGATTCTTTCAGCCACTGCCGGCAACGGCGTATCTATGGGAAATCGAGGAAGAATGTTAGGATGATAACCTAGATTGGAGTAAAAAGGAGACTGCTTAGTGGAGGCGCTCTGAGAGTTATTATAAGAGAACTCAGCCAGTGGAAGTAGATCCACCCAATCATCTTGTAGGAGGCAGATAAAGCAGCGGAGATACTGCTCCAGGGTCTGATTGGTTCGTTCTGTCTGTCCATTAGTCTGGGGATGAAAAGCAGAAGAAAGGTTTACTTTAATGTCCAATGCGGCACAGAAATTTTGCCAAAACCTTGAAGTGAATTGCACCACTCGATCCGAAATGACCTCATTCGGTACTCCATGTAAGCGAAACACATTCTTAATCATCAAGTCTGATGTCTGTTTTGCAGTGGGTAAGCCGACACAAGGGATAAAATGAGCTGCCTTTGTTAGACGATCAACCACCACTAGAATGGTGTTCTTCCCTTGAGAGGTTGGTAACTCCACAATGAAGTCCATAGAAATGGATCCCCACGGGCGGGACGGGGTGGGAAGAGGTTGTAACAGACCAGTTGGTGAGGAGCGAGGTGTTTTGCATCTTGCACAGACTTCACATGAAGTGACATAGTTTAAAACATCTTTCCTGTAAGTGGGCCACCAAAAGAAACGAGAAAGAAATTCTTGTGTCTTTAGAATTCCCCTATGCCGGCTATCTTGGAATCGTGGATGAGTTGCAATACTCTCAATCTGACTGTTTCAGGTATATACAGACGTTGTCCCTGAATCCACACACCATTCTTAAAGACAAGACTTACGTCCCTTGGGGGTTGAGCCAACAAAGAATCCGCATGGTATGCTTCCTTGATGTCCTTAAGTAGGTCTTGATTATGAATCACTCCCAGGAATCTAGAGTCAGGAAGAATAGTCTTAGGAGGAGTAAGTGGACGTGTCTCTGCTGAATGAATCCTAGAGAGTGCATCAGCCTTTCCATTGCGCGATCCTGGTCTATAAGAAATTACAAAATTAAATTGGTTTAGGAAAAGATTCCAGCGAGCCTGGCGAGGAGTCAGGCACTTAGCCGACCTGATAAATTCAAGGTTACGATGGTCTGTCAGGACGACTATTTGCTGTGCAGCTCCCTGAAGAAGGTGTCTCCATTCCTTGAAGGCGGCAATAATGGCCAACAATTCTCTATTGCCCACATCGTAGTTCCTCTCAGCCGAAGACAACTGCTGGGAAAAGAAGGCACAGGGATGCAAGACATTCTTCTCACCTGTTCTCTGAGAGAGTATAGCTCCAACGGCACAGTCTGAAGCATCCACCTCTATTATGAAGGCAAGCTCGGGGTTGGGATGTACTAAGATAGGTGCGGTGGTAAATTTATCCTTTAAACAGGAAAATGCTTCCTGAGCTTGCGGGGTCCAGGAGAACCTAGACTGTTTCCGGGTAAGTTGGGTGATAGGTGACACTACCTCAGAGAAATTCCTAATGAAACGTCTATAGAAGTTGGCAAACCGATGAAGCGCTGCACCTCCTTCACATTTCTAGGAATTGGCCAATCCTTGATGGCTTGGGTCTTGCTTCCATCCATACTAATCCCTTGCGTAGATAGTACATACCCCAGAAATTGAATTTCGGTCCTATGGAATTCACACTTTTCAAGTTTGATGTAGAGATGGTTTTGTCTTAGGCGTTCTAAGACCATTCTCACATGTCCATGATGTTCCTCTGTGGAGTTAGAAAAAATTAGAATATCATCCAGATAAATCACCACAAATGTATCTAGGAGATCCCTGAAGATGTCATTCACCAAGTGTTGGAAAGTGGCTGGGGCGGTACTCAGACCAAAAGGCATAACTAGATATTCGAAGTGTCCATAGCGTGACCTGAATGCAGTCTTCCATTCATCCCCAGGTCTAATACGGACCAAGTTATAGGCCCCACGGAGATCCAGTTTAGAGAAAATTTTGGCGTGCCGCACTCTCTCCAACAACTCAGGGATTAAAGGCAATGGATAACGGTTTCTAATAGTAATCTTATTGAGTTCCCTATAGTCTATGCAGGGTCTCAGAGATCCATCTTTCTTCTTCACAAAGAAGATGGGTGCACCTGCGGGAGATGAAGAGGGGCGTATGAAGCCTTTGGCTAGATTTTCATCTATGTAGTCCTTCAAAGCTTTTAGCTCGGGCCCCGCTAGGGGGTAGATCTTACCAAAAGGTATCTCGGCTCCAGGCAATAATTCGATTGGACAATCATATGGACGGTGAGGAGGAAGCTGATCAGCGTTCTTCTTGTCACATAAATCCACATAGTCCTGGTATACAGCTGGTAGTTCAGGGACTGACATGGTTCCTTTAGGAACAGAGCAAGCTGAAACTCCTTGACTCATCTGTTTCTCCGGAAAGTGTAATTCCTTGGTTTCCCAGTTAATCGTAGGATTCTGCGCCTGCAGCCATGGTAGCCCTAGAATAATGGGAAAGTGGGGAGAAGAGATAAGCATAAAAGACATTTTCTCCTGATGATCTTTACCCATAAGGACCCTCAAAGGCTCTGTTTCCTGATCCACTGGTCCAGAGGTCAGCAGGGAGCCATCCACAGTCTCCATCTGTACTGGAGTAGCCTTCTTCACTGAACGTATCCCCTGTTTCAGAGCAAAGGAGATATCCATAAAATTTCCACTTGCTCCTGAGTCGATCATAGCAGAGCTAGACACCCAGACTGAGTCCACCCAGAGTTTGATGGAAAGGAAGCAATGAGAATTATTTCTTTTACAACTCAGCTGGGACACCGCTGAGGAAACTTGAAAAATTGCAGCGTTTATACCGTCATTGTCCCCAGAACTAACAGAGTTTAAGTCCGAAAAATCAAGATCTCTTGCAGCAGATCTCTCTGGAGTCTGAGGCTCGGACATGACAGAGCTCCTCTCGCAACACTCACAGTGAATGACTGCTGCAGTAGTCTTACGAGAACGGCTGGGGCAGTTTATAATGAAGTGCCCTGACTTAGGACAGTAAAAACATAGATTTTCCTTTATACGATGTTCTTTGCGTGCATCACTAACCCGTCTTTGTAAAGAGTCCACCTGCATGGGTTAAGGTTCTGGTTCCCTTGTGATCCTACTCAAAGGTTCCTTAGCTGAGGAGGGAAGTAGGAAAAGGTTAGTGCGATTATTTTCGAACCATCTCTCTTGTCTGCGTTCAGTCAGACGAGCATCAATACGGATACAATAGTTAATAAAGTCACCTAACGCAGTGGGAGGGTCGGCACGAGCAAGTTCATCCTTAATCAGTGGAGACAACCCTTTCCGAAAAATAGATTTTTTGGCGGAAGTGTCCCAAGTGGTATCAAGAGCCCATCTCCTGAAATCCAAGGCATATTCGGCTACTGAACGCTTACCTTGGCGCAAAGTTAACATGGCTGCTTCAGCTGTTGCACCTCGATTGGGGTCATCAAACACCTGCCCCATGGCTGAAATAAAAGCATCAAGGTGATTCAAACAATCATCCTCAGTCTCAATCAGAGGGTTTGCCCACATCAAAGCCTTATTGGTAAGCAACATGATTATAGTAAGCACTTTGGATCGTTCAGTGGGAAATTGTGAAGCATGTGCAGAGAAAAATAGATTGCATTGGTTAATAAATCCCCTGAATTTCTCACGTTCACCGCCAAAACGAAAAGGAGGTAACTTGGGGATCCCATAACTCGGGGTTATGGCAGGAGCCTGGACTCGTTCCTCTAGAGCCTCAATCCTGGCTCGTAATTCCTGAGTAGTTTGTCCAAACACTTGCAAATTATGATTAGTGAGGTCCTGTAGGCTTGCAAAACGGGTCTTTATAGTCTGTATATCTGCAAGGATTGTATCAGTCACTCCGCAAAGCTCCTTTATGCGGGCCTCCATCTTCCAGATCTTTTAAGGCAGAAGTGCTGGAAGGAGAAGAGGAAAGAAAGAAAAAAAAACAATAGTGTTTACCTGTGGTAACACTCCAGAGTAACATTTAAGGGAATGCGCTCACCTGGAATGGTTGTGAGAAGTCACAACCACTGTCATCACAGAAGGTATTAAACGGACATCTGATATCCACAGTCACAGCAGACACGGCTTTCCCAGACCCAGCAGACACTAAACATTGGCTCCTGAATCTTGTCATCTATAGTGTACAGTTCCTATAGCGTCTTGTGCTTGGGTGCGAGGAAAACACATGAGACATAGGTTGATATGAAATGACTTGTATTACTTCATACAAGCATGCAGAAAAGGTCACACAGTTTGCAGGAACAGAGGCAGGAGAACACAGCAGGCCAGAGTAACTTCAAGCTCTACAATAACTCTCCAAGCAGGTTCAGGATCTCTTCTCTGTACCGTAATTCCTCTGCAAACATGGATTCACCAGACAGCAGGTTTCCAAAGTCCAAAAGTGTTCCAAAGTTCCTCAGTAGGAAATAGCTGGAGTCCAAAATCCTAGGTTTCCAGGAGTCAGGTCACAGGCTGACTGAGGCTTGATTCAGGAGCACTGATTGTTCAGCTGAGGCTGCTTAAGAAGCAAGAGGGAGAGAATCAGGGCGGGAACATGAAAACTGGAAACTCCATATTAACTGAGGGCAAGAGCTGCAGAAAGACAGAAAGCAAAATGGCCGACGGAAAACTGAGTTTCAAGGAACATGTCAAAAGAGACAAAGAACCTTACACTCTAAGACAGACTGGTTCAAGGTTCTATGGTCTGATGAGACCAAGATCGAGATCTTTGGTGCCAACCACACACGTGACGTTTGGAGACTGGATGGCACTGCATACGACCCCAAGAATACCATCCCTACAGTCAAGCATGGTGGTGGCAGCATCATGCTGTGGGGCTGTTTCTCAGCCAAGGGGCCTGGCCATCTGGTCCGCATCCATGGGAGGATGGATAGCACGGCCTACCTGGAGATTTTGGCCAAGAACCTACGCTCCTCCATCAAGGATCTTAAGATGGGTCGTAATTTCATCTTCCAACAAGACAACGACCCAAAGCACACAGCCAAGAAAACCAAGGCCTGCTTCAAGAGGGAAAAAGTCAAGGTGTTGGAGTGGCCTAGTCAGTCTCCTGACCTTAACCCAATTGGAAACTTGTGGAAGGAGCTCAAGATTAAAGTCCACATGAGACACCCAAAGAACCTAGATAACTTGGAGAAGATCTGCATGGAGGAGTGGGCCAAGTTAACTCCACAGACCTGTGCCTGCCTGATCAGGTCTTATAAAAGACGATTATTAGCTGTAATTGCAAACAAGGGTTATTCCACGAAATATTAAACATAGGGGTTGTATAATAATTGACCCACACTTTTATGTTTAAAATTTATTAAAATTCAACTGAGCAACATAACTTTTTGGTTTGTAAGATTTATGCTTCTGTTAATAAATCCTACTCTCGTTTGCAGTTTGAAGGCTCTAACTTATTTGCATCTTATCAAACCAGCTAAATCTGCAGGGGGTTGAATACTACTTGTAGGCACTGTATATACACTTATTTTGTGTTATTGCTAATTTGAGTGTAATGCTGATTTTTCATGTGTCATCATGTTGGTATTGACTTATTATTCCTTTTATAGGATCGTATATATTGTGAATATGGTCACATATTACTGACTATGGTGTAGCAGGACATATGCGGGTGGTTTTTCACTGTTTTTAATGTTTTTATTAGTTATTGCCAATAAAGTCTTTTTCTAATTATATTGTATATGGTTTTATACAAGATGCCTCTCAGGGAGACACCTTGCAGGTGACTACTTTAACAAAATGCCTCCCAGCTGTCAGCTGGGGCATTTTACAATGTGGGTGCCGCAGAAACACAGTGCGGCGCCTGCGCGTACAGAAGAGAGGTAGTAGGCACATGGGAATGCTGCTGTGGCCGGGCCAGTGAGTAAGCCAGCGTCCCCACATGGTGGGAGGAGGGGAACCATATGGAGGCGCCAGCAGACACAACACTACCCGTTTTATTATTATTTAGAAGCCTAGGTACATTTGTGATTGAGGATAATGTAATATTTGCATGGAGCTGAACAGTGGGCTTTTGGCATCCCAGTCCAATGCTACCAACATGAACAAGATTGTCTATAATGAGACAACCCCTTTAATAAATTTTGTATTTTAGAGGTTCCTTAAAATTTTACCAAAATCACTATAAAGCTAAATTCAATGTTTTATGCCTTCAATGTTTACAAGGGTATGATATGGTTATAAGGGACCCATACACGTTAGCTTACCCGACACTGTAATGTGCATGGTGGTCTCTTGCTAGAGGAGTCTTCCACAGGAGGGCTTTGGCCGAGTGTTCCTGGTGTTGGAGATGTAGCTGTTAGCCGAACAATCATTCAGCCGAAATCTATCTAATGTGTACTGGGGGCTTAGGCCGGCGTCACACTTGCGTGTGTGATGCGAGTAAGTCGCAGCCGCACACTCGGGTCCAAGAGCGGGCGGCCGTGTCGGGTGTTGATGCGAGAAAGTCGTGCGACTTACTCGCATCACACACGCAAGTGTGACGCCGGCCTTAGAGAGAAAATCGGGGAAGACTGTGATTCTTAATATCTGTATGTGGACCTGTTATATTAAATAAATAAAGTAAAAAAACACATGATTCGTTTCTGCAGGCTGATACTAAAGGCATGACGGGAATCAGTCATTGTAGTTACAGTGTATTTGTTCAGACTGGACTCATCAGTTCAGTCTGCATACTCTATACACTGCCAACAGGGCAAGATGTCTGTCCCTGATGATTATCTCGTAAGTACTTATTTCCTTTATTAACACAGGGGAAATCCAGAGGGAACTTTTACATCCTCTTGGGACTTTTTCTTTAAAGGCTACTTTGTCACTGTTTAATAAATCATACCCAGAACTTGTGATATTATATTCTTCAACAAAGGCATCAAGGCCCTTCTTGCACTTGTTCAACCATCACAACATCTTGTGACAGAGATGGTGAAACCTCCTTTCCTCCAGATGTAGAGGATGGCCCCTTGTGATAGTTTTACACGCCTGGGTGCAAACACATCATAAGAAAATTTTCTACTGTGATGCCTAAAACTGGGCACCGTGGGGGATATTCATTAAAGGGGTTTACTCCATTCACCAAGCTGCACATTGTTAAAAAAAAAAAAAAAAAAAGCCTTACTCGCCCTCCTGAGGTCCGGTGACGTGCATCTGCTCCCAGCGTCTGTTAGGGTATGTTTCCACGGTCCGGAAACAGTCCGGAATAGCTGTGTGTTTGACGCTGTGCGTTGGCGCAGTGTCAAACACGCAGCGTCTAGATGTTACAGCATAGATGAGGGGATTTCAAGAAATCCCGTCTCCACTATGCTTCAAAACACGCAGACGGAAGACCTGCGTTTCCGGACATGCGGCGCTTCTTTTCAGACCGCAGCATGTCCTATTCCCTTGCGGCAACGCTGCGGCGACGCAAGGGAAATAACACAGGGCTATGTAGCCCTGCGGTCATTCCGGATGTGTTCCATGAACACATCCGGAATGAGCGCGCGTTCAAAAGGGGGCGGGGCTTTGGGCGGAGCGGAATTTCCACTCCGTCCAAAGCGCTGTGTTTCCGGACCATGGAAACACAGCCTTACTGTGTGCAGCGTTGACGTCACGTCAAAACCACTGTAGCCAATCAGTGAGCTCATACTGTCAACTTGGGCAGAGCCGCTAAATGATTGGATGCAGCGCTATCAACGTGATGTCAGCACTGCAGACAACTGCAGACACCTGGAGCAGCAGCAGAGCTCTGGGCAAGGGGATAATGAGTAAAGCCCCCGTCTCACACAGCGATCTCGCTAGTCACTAGTTTTGTGACGCAGCAGCGATCTCCCCAGCGATATCGCTGTGTGTGACATTCAGCGACGATCAGCCCCCCTGCTGGGTATCGCTGATCGTCGCTGAATGTCCTGGACTTTTTTTTGATCGCTGGTCTCCCGCTGACAGGCATGCATCGCTGCGTGTGACAGGCGGGAGACCAGCGATACGCTGGTAACCAAGGTACACAGCGGGTTTCCAGGCTCGGGGCTGTGCCTAGAAACCCGCTGTGTACCTTGGATACCAGCGCCCTGATGCAGGGAGCTGGTAACCAAGGTACACAGCGGGTTTCCAGGTACCGCGCAGCGCCTGGAAACCCGATGTGTACAGTCATGGCCAAAAGTTTTGAGAATGACACAAATATTATATTTTCACATGATCTGCTGCCCTCTGGTTTTTATGTGTGTTTGACAGATGTTTTTATCACAGACAGAAATATAATAATTGCAAACATATGAGTAACAAAAGCTTATATTGACAGTTAGAATGAGTTAATGCAGCAAGTCAATATTTGCAGTGTTGACCCTTCTTCTTCAGGACCTCTGCAATTCTCCCTGGCATGCTCTCAATCAACTTCTGGACCAAATCCTGACTGATAGCAGCATTTTTTCTGCCAAAACCATATTCGTTGGAATAGGACCTTTTTTTCAAACTAATCTTTATCAGCCTGCAAAGGAACGTTTTTTCTGTACGTCGAAAAGTCGGACAGCGACGAATCCAGCGCCATCCATCGTAGGCTATAATGGAAGCCTATGGGCGCAGAAGCCGTCAAAAGACTGATTCTGGCGACGGTACCGTTTTTTACAACTGAGCATGCCCGCAATCATTTTTGTTCTTTCTCAACACCCTTGACGGATCCGTCAAAAAACAGGATCCAACGCATCAGTTTTTTACAATCCGCACAGGATCCTTTTTTTTAACACTTTGACGGATTGCGACTGATTGTAAAAAACGGATGTGTGAAAAAGGCCTTACAAATACTGAGGTAAAACTACTGGCCAAATAACGTGTGAACGAGGTATTAAGGAGAAAAGTGTGGTGCTGCAAAAGAACTAGTATGTGCAATATAAATAATCATAATTTGTTATAACCACAGGTAGTTACTATGACCGGGTAACTCCAGGCTCTTCAGCTAGAACATATATAAAATACAGAAGTTAATATTTCCCCTCTCCCAGAATGTAAGTAAAATCCGAAAAAAGAAATATATATATATTTTTATTTCAATATGGCAGCGTGCATAACAGTCCAGATTAACAAAATAATACAATAATAATTAAAAAACAAAATGCCCAAAAGAAAAAAAAAAGAAATAAAAGAGACCAAAAAGTTGTACAGATTTTTGCTGACTGAAAAATTAAGGAGCTATTGCTTTTGGAAGGTGAAGAATAAAAATTGAAAGGGGAGAGGACCCTCAAGGGTCCATAATAGGGGCAGTGACCCCTCAGGAAAGCACCGAGTGCACCCAGCGCTCTCCTCACAAGTTCACCTCAGGTTTCCTTCTCACATTCCTAAAGGCTCCGCCCATAATTATCCCGCCCTTTTCTGACTTGCAATCTGGCCCCGCCTAGAGCTACACGTCACTCCCTTCTCTCTCACTAAGCCCGCCCCTGTAGGTGATTGACAGCACGCCCCGCCCATCGCTTTGCTCAGTCTCTGGGTTGAGCGCATTGATGGGCGGATCGGGCCGGAAGCAGCATGGCGGCCTCACTGCCCAGGACTCAGGTAAATCTGGGAGTGGGGGGCTGTGTGAGGGGGCGACGTCAGCTGGTGACTAAAGCGACATCTCCGGGTGCTTGTGGGGTCGGTGACAGGTTGTACCGATGTGACCGGGGATTGTGTGGTGACATTCCAGCTCCTGTGTGCGGGGATTCCGCAGTGTGTGACCGCACATCTGTATGTAGTGTGCACTATGCTGTATTCCGCCTCACGTCTCAGCTCGGGACACAAAAGTTTAGAAAAAGTTTGAAAACTTCTTTAAACTTTCGGATCCGCGACTTCTGTGGATCTTGTTCTCTGTTTATGTTCCAGATTCTGTACCGGGTAAATATAGTCTTTTACAACTCTAGGAACCTGCAGAACTACAACTCCCAGCATGCCATTCCATCCTTTGGTGTACATAGCATGCTGGGAGTTGTAGTTTGTGCCAGTGATGGAGGAAATAATCCCTTTAAGTCAGCCCCATTGAATAACGTTAGTCTGTGCCCGGTGTGTGTCACTCAGACGGCACATGTCCATATAATCCGTCCATCTGAGCGACCCCGATATCCGAGTTATCAGTCATTTGAAAACCACTCATTTTGCTATAAAACTGAATATCAGGGCACTTAGCCACCGTCTGGAGTTTGGGGCTGTTCACGTGTCCGTGCTCTTTTTGCAAACATTATAACCTGACGCATGGACCAAATGCTGATGAAAATTGTTCAGTTATTTTTTTTTCACATACTAGGAAAACGGACGTCTGAGCGAGGCGTTGGGGAATGTTCACATGGCGTGTATACGCCGAAGTTTTTTTTGACATCCGTGTGTCATCTTTATTGTGGATATTTGGTCCGCAAACTCCCCCATAGAGAAATGTGAATGAGACCGTAGACTACAATGGTTGCAAGTTCCATCTGTGACAAACGCGTATAGAGCGCATGAGACATGGACGTCTGATGAGATTCCAGGAAAACATAATTACACCGAGTGTCGCCGCAACTTTTCTGGAACAGAAATCAGCAGCAGTTTTTCCACAGGTACTATGGGCTCATTCACAAGAGCAAAAATTCAGCAGTTTTTTTTTTCTGCCTGCAGATGTCCCCACCAATGTATCCTCTCTGGATATTGCTTTTTTTTTCCCTGGATTTTTGGTGCAGATTTTAAGCAAGATTATTTTAAATGGCGCAGAAAGTCTTGGATGCTGCACTATGAGATGTAATTTTGTTTTTTACACTTTTTTTTTTTCATGCTTCACATACAAGCCAAAAGGGTAAAAAAAAATGTTCGGATCAACTGCATCTTTAAATGCGCAGTCAGCATGAGTTTTCAGGAGATCACATCCAGTTTGCTTGAACTGTTAGGCCTCATTCAGACGTCGGGGTATTTTTTTATGCACAAAAAAATCAGACAGTGTGTGCGCTCCGAGAGTGTGTGCTCTCCACAGGGCTGTGAGTCGGAATCGTGGAGTCGGAGTCTTCACTTACCAACTCTACAGCCCTAGCAGGGCTGTGGATATGGAATCATGGTAGTGGAGTCGGAGTCATGGAAATTGAGGAGTCGGAGGTTTGGCTTACCGACTCCACAGCCCTGCTCTCCGAGAGTGTGTGTGTGTGCGTGTGTGCATGCGCGCTCTGAGAGTGTGTGTGTGTGTGTGCGCGTGCACGCGCTCTGAGAGTGTGTGCTCTCCACAGGGCTGTGAGTCGGAATCGTCGAGTCGGAGTCTTCACTTACCAACTCTACAGCCCTGGCAGGGCTGTGGATTTGGAGTTGTGGAGTCGGAGGTTTGGCTTACTGACTCCACAGCCCTGCTCTCCGAGAGTGTGTGTGTGTGTGTGCGCGCTCTGAGAGTGAGTGAGTGTGTGTGTGTGTGTGTGCGCGCGCGCTTTGAGAGAGAGAGAGTGCTGTGGATTTGGAGTCGGAGTCATGGAAATTAAGGAGTCGGAGGTTTGGCTTACCGACTCCACAGCCCTGCTCCCCGAGAGTGTGTTTCTTCGTGCGCTCTCCGAGAGTGTGTGTGCGTGCTCTCCACAGGGCTTTGGAGTCGGAATCGTGGAGTTGGAGACGGTGTCATGGAAACAGAGGAGTCGGAGTCTTCGCTTACGAACTCTACAGCCCTGGCAGGGCTGTGGAGTCGGAGTCATGGAAATTGAGGAGTCGGAGGTTTGGCTTACCGACTCCACAGCCCTGCTCTCCAAGAGTGTGTGTGTGTACATGCTCCGAGAGTGTGTGTGTGTACATGCTCCGAGAGTGTGTTCCCATTTTTTCACTGCTGAGGAAATAAAAGAAAGTGTCTCCACCTTCTCCTAAATGTCAGTCAGTGAAAAACAGACAGCAGAAAGATTTTATCTGAGTGCAGTCTGATTTTTTTTTTTTTTTTTTTTTTTACCAATCCATAGACTTGCATTGCAGGTTTCGGTTTGCCACTTGGATCAATATTGGGCAGGTCTCAGTGATTTTGCACGGACCACTCCGGCTGAGGAAAGCATCTGAGACGTGCACAGCCCCATAGACTGTCATAGGTGCGAGGGTTATCCACGGAAGAAAAAAAAATGGATAGCACTTGTATGTGAAAAACTGTCGTGTGAATTCGCCCTTAAACGCGGCTGGTTTTCTGCGTAATGTAAAAAAAAAAAAAAAAAAAATGCAGCGCTGATGATTTTTAGGAGTGTGTTCACATAGGAGAGAATCAAACGCCGACCATACTGCTCGGATGTCATCGCTGTGTCCAGGGACGACTTGAAGACCTTATATTGGGGAAGTTGCCTTTTCTGCATTGTGTACACAGCACTCATCTCTTGTGCAATGACTCGTCTCGCAGGTCTATACGTGGAGTTGTAGTTTCTATTCCTTGTTTCTGTACGATCACCGAACCTATACCTACACGGCTCTGTGATCCCGGGGACGGGACACGGCAGTAAAGCTTTGATGGTGACTTTGGATGTTTTGCCTCTTGGTAATGGTGACGTGCTCAGTATTCACGAGGTTAATGAGCGCTCTTCACTGTATGGGAATGTCGGCATCACTCTGTATCTGCCGTGTGACTTCGACTTGCTGGATCTGAGGTGTGTAATGCATTATTCAGTGTTGGGTGTGTACACGTGGGTGGTAATTTGCGGTGTGTGTGGATAGCTTGGCACTGAACAACTGATAATACGTTTGACACCCTTATCAACAGTGTATAATGTTGTTCTTTGCAGCTGCTATGGGTGCAACATATTATTTGAAAGTTATTCCAAAGTTCTTCAATGGATAACATTGCAAATTACTAGGGATTTTTCATTTTCTTACTGCTTGTTGCCTAGGTTACTGGCCACCTCTGCAGTCTATCAGCGGTGGCTTACAAGCTCTGTGCAGTAGACTTTGTAAGCACGGCTCCTCTGACGCTCACCAGCCTCAGTGTCCCTGCTTCGGGCCAGTGGTCCGTCCATCCTGGTGGTTCAAACGATTGATCGTTCGGGAGCAGAAGACCGGGTCCCGGAGAAGTGTCGCGCTCCTAACAGTCAATCAAGATACAATCCCTTTAAGAGTCACGTATTAGTACTGTACTAGATGGACTTATTAATGTCTATAACCAATGAGCAAGCAGCTGTTCTGTACGGGTTTGTGCACACAGTGACCGGTGTGCTGGAGAATTTCTGTCCAGAATTTCCAGTCTGAAAATCTGCAGTATATTTTGGTGCCATAAGCAAATCAGCAGCGTAAATTGAACCTTTGGCGATTTTCATGGCAGGCGCAAAGGTGAAATTTTATGGCAAAGCTGTAACAAAATTTGAAAGAAAGCAGTATTTGATGCTTATTTGCTGCTGTTCAAGGTGGACGTCCCTTAATAAGGCCGTGTGCACACGTTACGTCTGCTGCGTTTTTTCAGTGCAGATTTTTCACAAAACCTAAAGGGTTCCGAGCAAACCAGCAAAGCGAATGAGAATCCTGCAATCTCATGCACACGTTGCTTATTTGTGACCTGTAGATTTAAATCTGACACATGTCAAATCTTCAGGGTGAGTTTCCACGGTCAGGATGCGCTGCGTGTTTGGCGCTGTGCGCTGGCGCAGCGCCAAACACGCAGCGTCCAGATGTTACAGCATAGTGGAGGGGATTTCAAGAAATCCCGTCTCCACTATGCGTAACAATACGCAGGTGGCAGACCTGCGTAAACGGACATGCGGCGCGTCTTTTTAGACCGCAGCATGTCCTCGCGTATTGCGGCGGAAAGTGCGCGCGTCAGAAAGGGGGCGGGGCTTAGACGGAGCGGAATTTCCGCTCCGTCCAAAGCGCTATGGTTCCGGACCGTGGAACCATAGCCTCAGCGTTTTTACTGCAGATTCCACCCATACTAGTGAGCGGGGAAAAATCTGCACCTAAAAGATGAATTTTTGCCACTGCCTTTTTCCTGCCAAGAGATGCAGAAATGATGTAGAAATTTCTGCACCACTTACATGCACATGGCATCTTTTGAACACTTGCCAAGTGTGAAGCTGCTTCAGGCAAATGCCATCGGTCACTGTCCGGAAGTGGCTTCTCTTGCAGTTTCGCCGTCATCTTGCTGTGGCCTTTTATTCTATACTTTCAGGTTTGGAGAGAGGGTGGCGAAAGTTGCCCAAATAATGGACAGGTCACTTCTTTTAACATCTTTAGTGTTTTCCAGCATGTGACATAAGACGGATCAAGTGCACAGTGCTGTTTTGATTTTGTGCATTATGTTTATTTTATGGGGCACTTTTTGAGATCCACCTGAAAAAGCCGCCATGTGAACATACCTTAGCGTGGTTCTTGTTAAGTCTTACATTGAGACGGCCTTTCAATCGACAGCCATGTATCTGCTTTGTGGGAAATCTCATACTTTCTGCTGGGGGGTCCAGGAACAGATGAAATGGAAATGAGCTGATCTTCACAATGGCTACATTTTTGGTCGGCATTATCTCTGGTGATACTGCCCCTTAAGGTACTGCCACACTAAACAATCCCGCTAGCGATCACAATAACGACGCATACTAATGCGATCGCTAGCGGGATTGTTTCTATATCGCTAAGTGCGGCCACATTTAGCGATATAGTTAACGACGCTATCGCCGTTAGCGATCTTCTTAACGACTTTAGCGGTACAAAAGTACCGCTAAATCGCTAAGAAAAGGTGCCACACTAGCGATATATACTTACCCAGCGGGAGCGCCGACGAGAAAATAGGGTCCGGAACGATTCCAGCGACGAGCGAGATCACAGCAGGAAGCTCGTCGCTGGCAGCTGCCGCACTGAACAACATCGCTAACGGGATCGCTAAATAGTGACGTTTTTTAGCGATCCCATTAGCGATATTGTTCAGTGTGGCATACCCTTAAGACCAGGCTACATGATGAAAGTGAAGGATGAATATTACTCCCTATAATGGGAAAAGTTTCGGGCATACTTTCACAAGTAGTTAACAGAACCAGTTTGTTAGTGTTTAACGGCGACCACTCTCTACTCCTTCTCGACTTTTCTGCAGCTTTCGACACAGTTGACCACCGTCTCCTACTGTCTAGGCTCCAGTCACTAGGTATTAAGGACACTGTTCTCTCCTGGTTCTCCTCCTATCTTTTTGACCGCTCCTTCAGTGTTTCGTTCTCTGGCTCCATGTCATCTCCTCTCACTGTCGGTGTACCCCAGGGCTCAGTCCTTGGCCCCCTTCTCTTCTCTCTCTACACGGCCCCAATTGGACAGACCATCAGCAGATTTGGCTTTCAGTACCATCTTTATGCTGATGACACACAACTATACACGTCATCCCCCGACCTTACCCACGCTGTTCTACAGAACACCACCGACTGTCTGTCCTCAGTCTCCAACATCATGTCCGCTCTCTATCTGAAACTTAACCTCTCCAAAACTGAACTCCTTCTGCTCCCGCCGTCTACTAACCTCCCTAAATCTGACATTTCCCTCTCCGTGGGCGGCACCATAATAACACCCCGGCAGCAGGCATGCTGTCTGGGTGTTATGTTTGACACCAATCT
The DNA here is from genome assembly GCA_033576555.1 of Oophaga sylvatica. Classification (NCBI taxonomy): domain Eukaryota; kingdom Metazoa; phylum Chordata; class Amphibia; order Anura; family Dendrobatidae; genus Oophaga; species Oophaga sylvatica. The sequence continues at coordinate 90,976,772 of JARQOD010000009.1, read as the reverse complement.
CTCCTTCACCTCCCATATACAATCTCTTGCCCGCTTTTGCCGCCTACACCTAAAGAACATCTCTAGAATCCGCTCTTTTCTCACCATGGAAACAACAAAAACCCTCACTGTAGCATTGATCCACTCCCGCCTGGACTACTGCAACGCACTATTACTTGGCCTCCCCATTACTCGACTATCCCCTCTCCAGTCCATCCTTAATGCGGCAGCCAGGGTCATCCATCTGGCTAATCGGTACTCAGACGTGTCCGCTCTTCGCCAGTCCTTACACTGGCTGCCCATTCATTATAGGATCCAATTCAAAGTACTTGTTCTCACCCACAAAGCTCTCCACAGTGCAGCACCCCCTACATCTCCTCCCTCATTTCTATCTATCAGTCTAACCGACTGCTGCACTCTGCAAACGACTTTCGACTAACCTCTGCACTAATCCGTTCCTCCCACTCCCGACTCCAAGACTTCTTCCACGCTGCGCCAATCCTCTGGAATGCTCTACCCCAAGAAATTAGGACTACCACAATTTGCATGGTTTCAGGTGCTCCCTCAAAACACATTTGTTCAGAGCGGCCAATCACATTCACTAATCAAAGTCATTCTATGTGTAAGTGTGTGTGTGTAGCCCATTCACTGTCTCCATCCATCCCTCACTCCCTCAAGATGGCTGGACCATCATTGTAAATGCACTATTGTAGATATACACCTGTACTTTGTATCTCTCCCACCTCATTGTAGATTGTAAGCTCTCACGAGCAGGGGCGGCTTATTTTGCTTTAATTATTGTATTGTTAACGTTGTTACTTATGACTTGTGTTTTGAAACTGTTAAACTGTAAAGCGCTGCGGAATATGTTGGCGCTATATAAATAAAGATTATTATTATTATTATTATTATTTTTGTGTGGCCCCCTTCCTTTACTATAGCCACCTTTCTTCATCTACATAGAATTCTGCAATAGCCACAAGGTTGTCACATTTGTGACTGCAGGGAGTGAAACAAATCTCTGCAGCGGAGACTTTCCTGTGACTTGTTCTTCAGACGTTGCCTGCATCTACCCGGGTTCTGCTTTCCCGTCCCAAAATGCAGGAAACGTCACGATCGCTGGGATGCATTTGCTCAGCTGACTGACGGCCAATATTATTCTGTGTGCACAAAAGAAGCGCTCTTGTGTTTGTTTGAGTGCGTGGTTCCCAGCGAATTCCAGAGCATTTCACTGACGGGGAAGGTTTTTTATTTTTTTAATACTCCTATTAAAGTGGATTGGTCACCATATTTCACAATAAAAACGGCATATGTTACTACGTAGACCTGATGAGGCTGGTATACTTACTGTGAAAACTCACTTCAGAATGGCTTTGTAATTATTTTTGGTTGTTTTTGTTTTGAGTCCAGCTAGGATGTGCAACAGGTCTGCACAAGGATTATCCCTATTCTCCCCAGAGTATATCAATGCCGAGTTCGCAGAAATAAATATAAAGCTGCTGGGGCCACGGTGTCCCCCTGGGCCCATGCCGGGACTGGGGCAACGGTGTCCCCCTGGGCCCTTGCCGGGACTGGGTATGCTTTTCTTCACATTACCTTGCTTTATATGGTTAAACCAGGTAAGATGTCAGAATATACAGCCTCACTCTAGATAAATATTTACTGAAATAATAAAGTATCTTCTCAGTGTTGCGCTTGTCATCTCTTCATCTATTTATTGCAGTAACAGTACAGTGTGAGCGTTTCCCTGTTCATGGCCGGCCTAGGGAATCCGGCCTGTAAGCTGGCACTTCTAGGGTTACTCGCTGGCTCGCTGACTATTGCTGATTCAGCTAATGATGTTTCCAAAGATAACCAGCATTCCTGCAAGTGGAAGGACTAGAATTTCCAGCTATTATGTAGAGGACAGGATGGAGCTTTCCTAAACCCTGACCCTGACAGTGAAGAAAGGAGGTTTCCAGAATTAGAAACATAAGGGTCTGGTATTACAGCTTCTCACTCAGATGAATGGCAGTGGGTGGAGAAACAAATCCAGCTGTGTGATCGACTGCAGCGGTGTGATCGACTGCAGCGCTGAACACTGATCCTGTAATAAATCTGAGTTGCTAAAAGCCGGGGTTTTTTTCACCCAATGTGGATGTGGCATAGTGATGAAGGCGCCAACAGTCTGATATCACCCGCAGAATTAATTTCTCGATTCTGTGAATGCCGACATCTTGCTTTTGGTGCTAGTCCTACAGGTTTGTTTTTCTACCGATCTGTAGCCCCCGTGGTGTAGACCTGTATCCCATTCTGACCATCGTTAGTCTCTGTGCACAAAGTTTTTTTTTTTGAGGAGTTGAAAATCAAAGCTTCTGGTGGAAACCGCTGCAGGAAATACATCTTCTTTGGCTATGTGCTCATCTTAGGCGATTCCACTGCGGAAATCGCTTGAAAATTTATCGAACAATGTTCAAAAGAATGAATATATGCACGTCTAGGGTAAAACCACATTGCTGTGCACATGTTCAGTCTCTTGTTACTTCATCGTTGGGAAACCCTGGGGAGGTTAAATCAAGTGACCAGTCCATTTTTCTGGCGGTTTTTTTTTGGGCTTGGACGACGCTCCCTACTTTGTAGTTCGTCAATGGCAAATTTCAAAAGACACTCGGAAGACGGCTGGACTTCTTTGGAGGGTCTTGCCTTCGGTTTTGCAATTTCTTCATTATTTAATGGAGTGGAAAAAAGGGGCCGGAAAACAACAGTAAAAACGCCACAAAAACCATGGGAAAAAATCTCCGAAAAACAACACAAAATACACTTCAGGAAAAACTCCAGGATTTCTCAAAGCGTCTTCTGCTTGAAAAACTCTGTGGGTTCACCTGAGTTTAAAAAGACGGTGTGTACACATGTTGCGTTTTTTGCAGCATTTTGTTCCGCAGGCTTTTAAAACTCTTGGCAGTAAAGACACTGCTCACAAAAAGCAGGTTTTGCTGCGTCTTTTGTTGCATTTTTTTTCTCTTGCGCATGTTGATAAAGTTTAGTGCCCCCCAAAAAATCATGATTTAACTTCCTTAGGTTCTTGCACCAAAAACCTAATACCTCCATTTTTTGCTGTGGCTGTATTTTCTGCACTTGCTCTTTGTTTCCTGTGGGTGAAAAACACTGCAAATATGCAGAAAAAAGCGCTGAAAGAAGTGACGTACTGCAGTGTGCAAAAACGCAGCGGTTTTCCAAATCAGTCAGGAAAATAAAACCTGTGTGCATGAGATTTCCGAAATCTCATAGGCTTTGCTGGTACTAAAAAACGCAGCATAAAATTTGCATGAAAAAGCGTAGCAAAAAAAAAAAAAAGTCATAAAAGCACAACATGTGAACATAGCCTTGGGCAGTTTTTCGAAGAGTTTTTATAATTTCCTGAAGTGGTTTTGAAGAGTTTTTGCGTTGTTTTGGAAGAGGTTTCTTATTTTATGCAGCCATCTCTTTGGACAGTTCCTAATTTGGATTTGATTTCAACCTTCAAGATTTGCTTCAGAGGAATGCTTTTTTTTTTAATCTTATGTCATATGGTTATTAGTTTTGCATCGTTCTACGTACCAACCTGCACACAGACGTGTCTGCATCAACTCGCACACACCCTGTGGTCAAGTTTCGGCTTTAAAAGTCTGAGTCTTGTTCTCCGGATGCATGGAATATTTATGCAAATGAATCCCACATTCCGTACGTGTAGCCAAGCTCCCGCAGTCTGGCCTCGCTGGTTTGTAACCGCAGTGTCGTTCATTGCTATGATAGATAGCCAAGCAAATGGGTTGAACGATGACTAATCGCAAGGGTAAATGAATGGGAGACTATTGTCACAAAATGACTGTTCAAACCAAGCACAGGTGCTCGGTGCACCCTTGGTGTGGCCGAACAGTTCAGCTCAACTTCCCATCAACTTGTTTTTCATCTGTCCCCTGTAATGCCAAAGATGGCAATTAAATAAAAGATAGGTGAGCTGGATGCTAAAAAAGTAAGTGTGAAGTGAACTGCTAAGTCACTCCATATGTACACCGAACTCCTTTGCTTGGTTTGAACAGTCATTTTATGCTGAATGTATACGTTGAATAACTGATGTCTGGACAAGCCTGTTCAACCTTTTGCTGTATTTTCCGATGTTGCCATGCATAGACACTCTAGATTCGGACTAACATGCAAGTGTTGTCAATAAGTAGTGGAAAAAGTGGCTGCTAGAGTTCGTCAAAATGATCTGCAGGTGCTGGTGCAGCGGCCACCTGTTTTACCTGTTCTGCTGGTGCAGCGTCCACTCTGTTTACTCTGTCTGCTGGTGCAGCGTCCACCTGTTTACTCTGTGCTGCTGGTGCAGCGTCCACCTGTTTACTCTGTGTCTGCTGGTGCAGCGTCCACCTGTTTACTCTGTGCTGCTGGTGCAGGTCCACCTGTTTACTCTGTGTCTGCTGGTGCACGTCCACCTGTTTACTCTGTGCTGCTGGTGCAGGTCCACCTGTTTACTCTGTGTCTGCAGGTGCAACGTCCACCTGTTTACTCCGTGTCTGCTGGTGCAGCGTCCACCTGTTTACTCTGTGTCTGCTGGTGCAGCGTCCACCTGTTTACTCTGTGTCTGCAGGTGCAGCGTCCATCTGTTTACTCTGTGTCTGCTGGTGCAGGTCCACCTGTTTACTCTGTGTCTGCTGGTGCAGCGTCCACCTGTTTACTCTGTGTCTGCTGGTGCAGCGTCTACCTGTTTACTTTGTGTCTGCTGGTGCAGCGTCCACCTGTTTATTCTGTGTCTGCTGGTGCAGCGTCCACCTGTTTATTCTGTGTCTGCTGGTGCAGCGTCCACCTGTTTATTCTGTGTCTGCTTGTGCAGCGTCCACCTGTTTATTCTTGTCTGCTGGTGCATCGTCCACCTGTTTATTCTGTGTCTGCTGGTGCATCGTCCACCTGTTTACTCTGTGTCTGCTGGTGCATCGTCCACCTGTTTACTCTGTGTCTGCTGGTGCAGCGTCCACCTGTTTACTCTGTGTCTGCTGGTGCAGCGTCCACCTGTTTACTCTGTGTCTGCTGGTGCAGCGTCCACCTGTTTACTCTGTGCCTGCTGGTGCAGCGTCCACCTGTTTACTCTGTGTCTGCTGGTGCAGTGTCCCACCTGTTTACTCTGTCTGCAGGTGCAACGTCCGCCTGTTTACTCTGTGTCTGCTGGTGCAGCGTCCACCTGTTTATTCTGTCTGCTGGTGCATCGTCCACCTGTTTACTCTGTGTCTGCTGGTGCAGTGTCCACCTCTTTACGCTGTGTCTGCTGGTCCAGAGCCCTGAGAAGCTCCATGTATCTGCATCATCCCCAGTGCCTCCTCTGATTTAGAAGGCCCCCCATGATGTCATTACATTGCAGCTCGATGTCATGGGGGGGCTACTGATATAGGCATAGAGATTGCCTTGTATTGCGCTCTCTTCTGTTCCTCTTGGAGAGCGACTCGTTGCTGTGTCACCAGTTCTTCTGTGTATTGTAGTCTCAGACAATAGAAAGTCTGTGGCTGTGATTAGCTTGTGTGATCTGTCATCAGTGCGTCTATTCTGTTGCTGTGTGCTTACATTCTATGTTCGTGTCTGTATATATAATATATACACTATATACTCCAACATTCCTTCTCTGCAGGTATGCTAATGACGCATACTTAGATTGTGAATTTTCACAATTCCGTTGTAAATTTTTAGACATTTGTTGACTTTGGAAACCATTTTCTAAGCCGCTGTTGATGAATTTGTTACTTGTAGACCTTATTTACACAGTCATAAAAAATAGATTTGCTCTGATATCCCCTGCAGCGCGGCTCATTCACACACAATGGAAGCCTATACTGTATATACAATTAAAGGGGTTTATCGACTTTGCAAAATCCTGGTCCCTGGCTACAGTAACACAACAAAACTGTACCGGGATCCAGTATTAATAAGTTGCCGCCACTGCGTCTTGTGTCTAAACACCAGCTGCCCTGCCACCAATCTGTGAGCTCAGTTCTTCATGCCATCAAAAAGGACCGTACCGCTGAGCTCACCGATTGGCAGCAGCGCTACCAACGTAACATCAGCACTGTACACAATAAGGGCTCATTCTGATGTCCGATTTTCACATACGAGCTCTATCTATCCTTTTCACTGGTAGCACTCATACCTGTGATCGTCTATGGGGCCGTTCACATGATCGTGAATTTTCAAAATTGATGGCGCAGAGATGTCTGATTTTGCTCCGAAGGTTGGATCGAAATTGGCGATGCAAGTCAATGATTCCTTGAAAAAATTGGACAACACTTGGACGACTGTCAGAAAGCAGAAGGTGGAAAAAAACTTTTTTTTTTTTTTTTTTTTGTTTTGTTTCTGGTCCATTATTCAGGTCTCTTCTGCAGCTAATCACTGGCAACACTGGTGGACATGCTTCTATGGTATGTGGCTGGTGAGTGGCTGCAGCGGTCATGTGATGGACCGACAGGGGCCACCAGAGTGCTGCTATTATTATTATTATTAACAATAATAATAATAATAATAATAATAATAATACTAATAATTTATTCTCTTACTGCAATTTTGTAAAAATTCTCATACAACACCATGGAGGATCTCACTTGAGTTTTCTTTTCCTGTCTTCTCGTAGATGCAGATATAACCATGTTCCTTCACTTTTGGCTAGTATTTAGAAGTTCTTTCTATGTTGTATAATAAATTCCATCTTTTTTTTTTGTTCTGAAAGAGAAACAATATGTAACTTATTATAACACTGTTCTGAGCTAAACTTTTCATTCTGAAACAATTAAATGTTTCCTGGTTGAGTTTGCAGGTAGGAATGTAATTTCTGGAGCCGCAGATCGTAGGGTGCAGACAGGGCAGAGGGAATCCGGGATATCCAGGAGGAGAATGGTTTATTAATTGGACGGCAGTGTGATAATCAGATGGTGTGAACATTGTTTTACAGCAGCCAATGCATGGGACATCTAGCATTGGTCTCGGCTCTTTTCACACTGTGTCATCAATGGAAACATCTGGGCTTCTCTGAACTGGATATTTGATAGGTTTGGAGATGTGAATGACGGCTCCAGCTTTAAGCCCTCTGTTTTCTAATAATGAGGGGCAGCACAGTGTCTGACTACCACCGTCCTTCTTTGCCCAATAGAAAGAAGCTGGAGTTTTATTGACATCCATTCCCACGATCAATGTAACCGTAGTAGCGCTAAAAAGCCATGGAAATAGTTCAGACCGGATGAAAACGTACAAGACGGAATTTCTACCGTAAACGTTCATCACCTCTTCGCTGTCACCCCAATCGGGAGTGAACATTTTGTATGGGGTGGTTTTTGAGTACAGCGCCATGTCGCTTCATGCAAACTTTGTCAGAATTATGGAGAAAAAAAAAAATCAAGCACTGTTTTTAAGAAATCATTCATTAGGGCTCAAGGGTGTGTTCCCCAAAAAATCAAGTTTCTCCCCTATTTATTGGAGGATAACTTGTTGATCGCTAAACGGGACCCCCGACAATCCCGAAATCAGGACTCTACAGCTTCGTCCTGAGCGGAGTGTAGGTGCGAATGCTCGGCCTCCGCTCCATTCATTATCTATGGGGCTATTGAGCTATTTAGCACAAATGAATGCACCAGAGGCCGAGCATACGCACCTCTTCTCCATTCAGGACGGAGCTGTAGAGTCCTGTTCTAGGGGTTCCAGAATCTGACTTTGGGATCTCTGGGGTCCCAGCTATCAGTAACCTATCATTTATCCTATGGAAAGATAACTTAATTTTTTGGGACCGAGCTGGACTTTCTGAGAGTGAATGATCACTGCAGGAGAGAAGTGACTAATAAGTGGGGAAAGAGGCATATTTCTATAAAAAGAGATATTACAAGGTTTACAAGTGCACAATTAGAAAATAAAGGCACCTAGTGGGATTCTGCAACTTTGAACATTTTTTTATAGGAACTATCCCACCTGTATTTTTGAGATTCTCTGGTTCTTCATATATTGGATTATACATACACAATGCGATATCAATAAAATGTGGAAAAAATTTTTTGAATAGTATAAATAATATAATGTGATGAAGTAATGTATTATTGATATCACCAAAAAGAAAGATGGCTGACCACCCACATGTGAAAACAAACAGATGTATTGGGAAATGGCGGGGCGAAAAAAGTGGTAAGGTGCAAGAGAATGAATATAATTGAACTAATAAAACCAATAAAATAATCCAAGATATGAAATACACATAAAATAAGAATAAAAAATAGGCCTTTATTGACAATTGGCTGAATACAAATACCACAAAAATTGTATATAAATTTAATAAGATTAATATAGATAATAAAAATTATTAGTAAAAAACATGACAATGGCACACTCACAAATATAGCCAAATAAGCAAAATTGATAAATGCTAATAGGTGTAACCTGATGGTGATATGCACATGTGTTCACAATGGGTTTATTCAATAAAGAATAAAAAGATTGATGGATAAAAAATCAAAAAGTGTAAGTGAGCAATAACCATAAATGTATGTGTAAAACCTGATTAACCACAATAGGAAAACAAAGATAGAAAAAAGATACAGATCAGGCAAAAATGGATGTGCTCAAAAAATAAAAATGAGAAAAAAAATAATAATAATTATAATAATATATGTATATGTGCATATACTTAACTAATCACTCACAAATGTGTGCAAAAACACCACCACACATGGACAAGGTGGACAAAGTGTCAAGATATATGAAAAAGCATCAAAGCCCATAAGAAAATGGTGCAGTGTGCATGGTGTTGATGTATAAACGGTGAAAAAGGAACAAATCCACCATGTACCATGTGCCAATGATATACCTGAAAAGCAATGGAGTGCTGGAGTGTGTTCCTTTTTCACCGTTTATACATCAACACCATGCACACTGCACCATTTTCTTATGGGCTTTGATGCTTTTTCATATATCTTGACACTTTGTCCACCTTGTCCATGTGTGGTGGTGTTTTTGCACACATTTGTGAGTGATTAGTTAAGTATATGCACATATACATATATTATTATATATTATTATTATTTTTTTCTCATTTTTATTTTTGAGCACATCCATTTTTGCCTGATCTGTATCTTTTTTCTATCTTTGTTTTCCTATTGTGGTTAATCAGGTTTTACACATACATTTATGGTTATTGCTCACTTACACTTTTTGATTTTTTATCCATCAATCTTTTTATTCTTTATTGAATAAACCCATTGTGAACACATGTGCATATCACCATCAGGTTACACCTATTAGCATTTATCAATTTTGCTTATTTGGCTATATTTGTGAGTGTGCCATTGTCATGTTTTTTACTAATAATTTTTATTATCTATATTAATCTTATTAAATTTATATACAATTTTTGTGGTATTTGTATTCAGCCAATTGTCAATAAAGGCCTATTTTTTATTCTTATTTTATGTGTATTTCATATCTTGGATTATTTTATTGGTTTTATTAGTTCAATTATATTCATTCTCTTGCACCTTACCACTTTTTTCACCCCGCCATTTCCCAATACATCTGTTTGTTTTCATATATTGGATTATGTTATTAGTCACCAGTGCAATCTGGCTGAACACGACCATCCTAATAAAGCATTTTATTGTAATTTGGGACTTTCGTGAGGAACTTATGGCTTTATACATGACTATGGGACTTAAAGGGGTTGTTTAGGATTTCATTGTCGTGTACCAAGGACACATCTATCATTAAAGCTCGCCCTAAACATTAAATGGCTGTTGGCCTCTGCAATGCTTTGGCCTTTCATTCTGCCTTCAGCCATACACAGGATTGCTCGCTCGGCCAAGCGTTCCCGTTTTCTCTGTTAGAAAGCCACCATCTGACACATTGGCCGGCGGCTACTTTCCAGGAGGACAATGCTATCAGCAGTCCGAAATCAGGCATGTCCGATCAACATAATTTTTCTGCGTATTGATCCTCTGCACCCTGTACAAATCTCTTTCTACCTTGATTGTCAGGAAGGAAGCAGAGTCGCTACAGGGGAACTAGTTAGGGAATATACTTTCAGTTGCCAGAGGGGGAAGGAGACTGATTTTGCCCAGAACCATTTATGAGTTTCCTTGGTCACGGAGGAGGAAATAAACTTGAGTTGCACCATGATTTATCATCTGAATTATCTGCCCTTTAATGCTTGACAATAAGATGAGTGGTGACTCAAATTTGCACATCATAAGCTGAAAAGTAAAGATAAAAGTCAATATTTTTATAAAGTGTTCCCTGCCATTAGTTAAACTTCACAGTGGGCAGTCATGGGTGTAAAACAATAAAAGAAAAGCCTGCTCGCCCCGTTGGTGCCACGTTGTACTGCCACTTCGACAGTGTTGGTCAGGTCGGGACATGTGACATAGCTGATCACCAGTATCCTGACCGCTACGGCTGCTCATTGAATGACCCGTCAGCAAATCGGCGGCTACAGCGGGCAGGTCAGTGACGTCACTGTTCTCTTCCTTTGCAAGAGGACTGATCCCACCGTGAACTTGTGCCCGCCACAGCAGAGAATTGTAGGATTTCCTGTATTAGTCACACACTGTACAATCCTTTTTCAGTGGCCTGGGAGGTTGCACAGCCCAAACGGTTAATGCAAGCTTGAAGCTCGCTAGTGGGCATCACGTCCTTAGACTTAAAAAAGTAAGTTATCCAGAGTTTACTTCGAGCAAAAGAGAAGTTGAGGAGCTAGGTAAGCGGCCGGTACTTATCTGCTGACATCATGTTGCCCTGTGCGTCTTCTTAGGCTCTGATGATGGGAAGGTTGTAGATCCGGAGTGGAAAAGGAAGGAAATACCAGCATTAGGATCTTCAATAAAAACACTCTTTATTGCAAAAAATAGTTAAAAGTCACAATTCCAAAGCAGCTATTGCTAGCAGACGAGTTTCTGACAGGTGTCTTTAGTCATAGATCTGTAGTGGTTTGGGGCTTACGGTCCAGGTTCTCCGAGACGTTACTGTACTTGCTCTATTCTTGTTTTCCATCGATAGAAAACTTAAACTTTCTAGTCACGTCTGTTCTTTTTTTAAAACAGAGTCCTTATAACAAAAAAAAAGAGACCTTTCTATTTCTTGTTCTGAGCCATGTATCAAACCCTCCAATGCAAGTCCTTGGGTCCTTTAAAAACTCGGATAGGTCACTTCTGGCATCCTAATGCTGTCCCGTCTTCTCTGACTTATCAGGAGGCTACTACGAAAAAAGCCCAAAAACTGACCAGCTCCTCCGAACAGAATAAAGCAAGTGTGAACAGGTGCAAGCTGCTATGACTACATAATATAAAAACAAAAGCATACAGCAGCACTATGTAAGGCCTAAGATGTATGCAGACATTGAATATGTGACATTTGAACTGTATTACTACTATATGGAGTATATGATTAAATATGAAGTTACTTGGCACATAAATTGGCTAATTTATGAGAGCCCACCGTCAGCGGAGAAGGCAGTGACCTTTCTTTGATGGGACCTCAACGTAATGTCATGCCTCTCCTGAACTAAAAGCCTACAAATTTAAAGGGCAGGTCGGATCCAGCACTAAGAACAGCCTTGGGCCTCTTTCGCAGATCCTGATATTTCCGGTACTGGAAAAACAGTACCGGTGAGGTCCGTGGTCTGTGTCCTTTTGCCATCTGTGTGACAGTGTGATGCCATCCGTGTGGCATACATATGTCCGTCCATGTGCACCGTCAGTGTGACAAGTACTGGAATAGAATGAAGAATACAAATGACAGATGTTTAGATGTTAGATGTGCAAAGATAGAGAAAGATGATAGATGTCAGTGAGATATATATAATCAGTGCTTGTGTACTTTTCTGTACTTGTACTTATCTATCTAATAATTAAATATAAAAAATGCTGTGGGTGCCACCCTCATTTTTTATTAACCATCTGAGGGAAAAGCAGACAGCTGAGGGCTTGTGTTATTTTTCTAGGAAGGGGCCAATATCCATAAAGATTCCCTGGCCATTAATGTCAGCTCACTCTTGTCTGTGTAGCCTTTAGTGGTTATTATAAAGGGGGGACCCCCCCATTTTTAATAACCTGCAAAGGGTAAGCAGACAGCAGCAGGCTGATATGAATAGGCTGTGCGGGGGCCATGGATATTGGCCAACTCCCAGACTAAAAACACAAGCCCTCAGCCGTCCCAGAAATGGTTCATCCATTGGAATGCGCCAATTCTGGCTCTTAGCCTTGTCTCTTCCTGCTTTCCCTGGTGCATTGGCAAGCAGGGTAATAGTTTTGGGGTTGATGTCTGTTGTGTAATGTCTGCTGACATCAAGCCTAGGGGTTAGTGATGGAGAGGCTTCTGTCAGACACCTCAATTACTAACCTCATAGTCAAAAGTAATAAACGCACAGAGAAAAGTCCTTTAATTCTATAAAGCACTCCTGACCCTCTTTTACCCACTTATTACCTTTGAAAACAAAAGTAATCCACAGTGGTCCTCCATAAATCCATCCCACGTCAATCACCTACTCTGCTATATCCAGATGCTGTGCTGAGCGGTGACTTCAGTAATGTGACCACTCTGAACTCGGCTGCAGTGACAAGCGGTGTCATAATTAAGGTTACTGCAGGTCACAGGCAGCGGTTCTCACTGTGAGCTAGCCCGTGAACTGCGGTAACCTTACCATGTCACCGCTCGCAGCGTGAGAAAGAAAGGAGGCAGTCGCAACCTCCAGTAGCATACTACAAAAAATCCTGACCTCTAAACAGAAAAAACCAAGTGTGAACAGGTGCAAGCTGCTATACTGTTTGTAGGAAGAGCTTGACAACATCATTTTTTTTTGTTTTTCTTTTCCAACGAGAAAACACTGATGGTGATGAATATCTGATCCAGTGTGCTGATCAAAATTGGTCACACATGAGGAAAAAAAAAAAGCCGACCTCTAAATGAGCAGTAATGCAGACGTCGCCCAGAATTCTGCTTGTTGTCCTGTCTTTTCTTACATGACGCCCACATTTCGGGTGTGTCTCAGAAGTTTTGCAGTTATGAAAACTGAAAGTAGTCGCTCCTCACATCTGCTTGTAAAGTCACATTTGGCCTCTTGTGGGGGCTCGGAAACAAGACGGAGTTTCTTACCGGGAATGTTGTGAAATCTCCCATAATAATGTTAATTTCTTTTTTTTTTTTCTTTTTTTTAAATAGTTCAGAAGTTTTGATTTATACATAAATTTACTCTCACAATCATACTACATAAGCTACTACTCTTAAAGGGATTGTTGATACATTTTTTTTATTTTCTTCTTGATTTCGGAGTTGTCCAGCTTTTTTTTACATTTTATTTATATAATTGCAAATGTTCGTAAACAAAAAGGACAAAAACCAGGTAATGCTTATAAAAAACAAGCACTTTTTCCATTTTACTGCTTACTAAAATTTTTCACCATTCTAGAGATACTAACACTTTTTTTTTGTTTGTTTACAGCTCGTTGCCTAGGAGACCGACCACAGCTGCCGTTGTCTAAGCTTGTAAGCTCTGCACTGAAGCTGGCTAGGATTAGGACAGAATAGTGCACACTTGCGATCCCTGTCCTGCTTTAAAATGATGCTTATAAGCTCCAAGAGGCTTGTATGAGGCACTGTGCATGTTCATCTGTCTAGCAGCGGTGGTCTGTTTCCAAGGCTACGATATGTAACCAAAAGAAAAGTTTTAATATCTCAAGAACGGCTGAAAATTTTAATAAGCAGTAAATTGCAAAATTGTTTGTATTTCCCAGCACCCATTTATGAACATGGGAATAACCCTTTAAGGACAGGCTATCTATGTCAGTGGACCAAGATTGTAAGTTATCACCTATTTTCAAGTGATGAGACTGGGGGTCGCCCATTTGAACAAAGTGGCGGTCTCTCATCTGGTCAAAGCCGTTGTCCCCCCATCATAGTGTGAGCATTCAGCTGTCCACATCCTGCTTTTCCCTCTGGTCCGGAGTCAGCAAACATCTCATGTCTAGCTTTACTGCATCTTTCCTTCATTGGTTTCCTGGTAGTGAGAAATTTTCATCCGGTTTTACAGGAAATCCGGTTGTAGATAATTTCATCCCCAGCTGGTTCCTAGCACAATTTTGTTTGATTGTCACATTATTTAATAAGTGCCCCTCTTAAGATCCTTATAAAGTTCCCCTTTGAAGATCCCTGGTCCCCGTCTGCCCTTTTATCCTCCATGAATTTTACCTCTCATACCAAGTACCTTCAGGTGAAGTACCCCGGCAGTGAGGAAGCCGAGGTCTCTTAAAGGGGGAGTACATTTTTGGTCTAATTCATTTGGAAAAGAAATGAAATCCTGATTATTTCACTATAATAGTTCACTGCAGATGATCTCTCCAGCTGTCTGTCCTCTCACCACCTCCACGTCATTCCCTTTTTGTAATCCATTTTACAGCATCATATACACTGCGTTATTACCGGTAGTTGTTGTTTGGGTGCTCACCGGTGTAGTAATCATTAACGGAAGAAGGCGATTTCTGCCTGCGGCATAACAGTGTGCCGATGAGGTGGGGATTATGGCAGCGTGACTCGGGTCATGAGACTGTGCAATCGGCAGTGAATAGCCTGATAATCCTGGGTTATGATACTTTTTTTTTTTTGAGCAATTTTATTTGACATGCAGCTTTCCCATAAAATATACTGTGGCTTGCAAACGTGTTCGCCACCCTTAGCGTTTTTCGTGTTTTGCTACCTTGCAACTTGGAATTTCGCTGTTTTTTTTTTTTGGTTTTCATCATCATGTTATGTAAAGAACAAGCTTACAACTGTGAATATTTGTTTTTCTTTTTATTGTGAAGAAAACAAATAGGACAAAATAACTGAAAAATTCAGTGTGCAAAACTATTCGCTCCCCTAAAGTCAGTACTTTGTAGAGCCTCCTTTTCCTGCAATTACAGCTGTAAGTTGCTTTGGATAAGTCTTCGTGAGCTTTCTACATATTGCCACTGTGATTTTTGCCTGTTCCTCAAGACAAAATTGCTCCAACTCCTTCAAGTTAGATGGTTTCCTCTGGTGAACAGCAATCTTCATGTCTGACCACAGATTCTTTATTGGATTAAGATCTGAGCTTTGACTATGCCACACTAAAACATTTAGGTTTCCCCTTAAACCACTCGAGTGTTGCTTTAGCAGTATGCTTTGCGTCATTGTCTTGTTGGAAGGTGAATCTCCGTCCCTGACTCAGATCACTGAAAGACACCGGTTTTGCTTAAGAATTTCCCTGTATTTCGCACAATCCATCTTCTCCTCAACTCGGACCATTTTTCCTGTCCCTGCTGCCATAAAACATCCATAGAGCATGAGACTGCTACCACCATGTTTAACTGTGGGGATGTTATTGGTGTGATGAGCTGTGTTAGTTTAGCACCAGATATAGCGTTTACCTTGGTGGCCAAAAATTTCAATTTTAGTCTTCTCTGACCACAGCACCTTCCTCCACACAGTTGGGCAAACTCAAAACAAGCCATACATTTTTTGTGGTTAAGTAAAGGCTTTTTCTACCCACTGTTCCATAAAGGCCACCTCTATGGAGTGTATGGCTTATTCTGGTCTTATGGACACATACTCCAGTCTCTGCTTGGGAACTCTGCAGATCCTTCAGGGTCACCTTTGGTCTCTGTGCTGCCTCTCTGATTAATGCCCTCCTTGCCCGGGCTGAGAGTTTTGATGGGCGGCCCTCTCTTGGAAGGTTTGTTGTGGTACCATGTTCTTTCCATTTGATGATAATGGATTTGATGGTGCTCAGAGTGATCATCTGAGATTGGGATACTTTTTTACTACCCAACGCTGACTTGTTCTTCTCATCAACTTTGTCCCTGACTTGTTTGGAGACCTCCTTGTCTTCATGGTGGAGTTTGGAGATCTTCTTGGTTTTCATGGTGTTGTTTGGTTAGTGGTGCCTCTTGCTTTATGGTGTTTCATCCTCTGTGACCTTTCAGAAAAGATAAAATGTATATACTGACCATCATGTGACACGTAAATTGTACACGGGGACGTCGGTCACTAAGCATAGGACTTATGAGGGTAAATGCTTGCATCACAAATTTCTAGAGGCTTCATAGCAAAAGAGGCAAATACATATGCACATGCCCATTTTTCGTTGTTTGATCCCATAAATTTAATTTTTGCCTATAGTTTTCTCACTTCACTCCACCAACTTAGACTATTCAGCGCAGATTAGTGATGATGAGCGAGTATGCTCGTTGCTCAGGTTTTCCCGAGCACGCTCGGGTGATCTCCCGAGTATTTGGAAGTGCTCGGAGATTTAGTTTCTGTTGCTGCAGCTGCATGATTTGCAGCTACTTGACAGCCTGAATACATGTGGGAATTCCCTAACAAACACACAATCCCCACATGTATTCAGGATGTCAAGTAGCCGCAAATCATGCAGCAACAGAAACTAAATCTCCGAGCACTTCTAAATACTCGGAGCACTCTCCCTCTTCAGGATTGTGGGTACGTGTAGAGCAGATGAATCTGTGCTGCGCTTTATACGACCATTAACCAGTGCTGTGGAGTCGGAAGGTTTGGCTTACCGACTCCACATCCCTGCGTTGGGGAACACTGCCTTAAGGGGTTATTCCCAATTTCATAGATGTATATTGTTCTTGGATCGTTCTTGTAAAAACAAGCACCTTTACAGTTTACTGCTAATTAAAATTTGCTACATTTTTTTGAGATGTTAATTCTTTTTCTTTTCTTTGCCACTTCATTGCCTAGGAGACCGACCACCACTGCTGCCTGGCTTGTAAGCACTGCTCTGAATCTGAAAGGGATTAGGAGGTAGCAGTGCGCTATGGCGATCCTGGCTGGCTTCAAAACCGTGCTTACAAGCTCCAGGGCGCGTTCCTGCGATAAACAGTGCTTACAAGCTCAACAGCAAAAAAAAACATGTAGGCACTGCACGTGTTCTGCCGTCTAGCAGCGGTGGTCTGTCTCCAAGGCAACGAGCTGTAAGCACAATTGGTTACTATCTCAAGAACAGCTGAACATTTTAAAAAGCAGTAAATTACAAAATTGCTTATATTTACAAGCAGAATAATACAATAACTATTTATGAAGATGAAAAGCCATAATTGTAATGGAAATAAAGCCAGAGCATTGCTGATGGTTTCCAGGAAGCAACAGGAATATATATTTATATATTTTGTATAAAGGTAAGACATTACCGATGTGATAGACGGCGCAGTTGTAAATGTTATATCCAGACCAAGATGGAGATTCACTTATGGTAATTGTATTTTCTGTTTAATTTGCCCTTCAGCCATTTCCTGGTTACATCTTAAGTTTAATTTTCTTTCAGGTCCCGAGTAATAATGCCGTGTATGAGAAGTTCTTCCTCCAGGTTAGTTACGTGCACAAGTTATATCACATTAGTTGGGTAAATACATAATGGAAAAAAACAAAACGTTGCAAGCGAACAATTTTTTCTTCTTTTGCTGTTATCGCCATTTTCCGAGACCTGTAACATTCTAATTTTTCTGGCGTGTGTTAAATACCACTGTCAGAGCTTGTCAGCAGCATTTAATAGGTTAACAGCCTCCAGCTCTTGTCATGCTGCTGTTAAAGGCACATGATGGCCGATTAAATCAGCCATCATCAGACAGGAAAGCTGCAGGGACTTTTTTTTATGACTTATTTTTCCAGCATGGAAAGTTATGAAACTTTGCAAATCACTTTTTAGCTGCACTAAGTATGGGTCTTAAAATATTTGCAATATTCATAAACAGCGATGTCCTAACATGAGTAAAGGTACCCATGCACTTTAGAAGACAGTTAATCGAAGCTGCGGATTTTGGTGTAATTGGCGACTATTTATTGTGTTGAGGGTGTCATGACTCCTCCATTGGAAATTGGAAGATGTTGGCAGGAAAGAAGGGTCAGGCATGTTGGATTTCAGCATGCCAGATCCTTAATTCCTGCAAGAAATGAATACCTGCTGCAGACTTATTTTCCCTCCCTTCTACCCCATTTTAAGCACAATATTTTAACTTCTTCACTGCATCTTTTTTCAGGTTGAGTCAATAAACTCTGGAAAAGTCTTGGCTGGAGATGCTGCTCTGTTCCTGAAGAAGTCAGGGTTGCCCGATTTGGTGCTGGGCAAGGCAAGTGAAGCTGCGGCATGTCGTGATATAGGACTAGTCCCCAAAATCCTATAGTGTTACTTAGACTATGGCAGGGGCTATGTATAGTGCCACATCTTTACTGCCATGGGTTGTGCTAAATGTCCCAAATTATGATGGCGTTGTATGGGTATATAATACTGATTACCTGTCCTTAGTATAGGTCGTCAGTGTCTCATAGATGGGGGTCCGACACCCCAAACAATAAGTGAGTGCCAGATATAAACTGTGTATGTTGTAGCATAGGTCAGATCCGTTCATCATATAGCAGCTGCTGTCGTCGTCTGTTCAGGTGCCTATTGGACCCCTTGCAGCGTGCCGATGGATTGCCAGCTGAAGCCCCATGGCTGCCATGTTGGTACTCCTGCGAATCCAAGCCAAAGGCTGAGCTTTATAAGAGACTGCAATTTCTTTTTTTTTTGTTTCCTTTCATATGTATTCCATCCAATACCATGTTATCATAATAAACGGATCAGACAATCACAGGCTCAAGTTGTCTACAGAGACTTAGTTTTAAATTTTTTTTCCCCTTTTCATCCTTTTATTAATCGACAGTAAAAAAAAATAAACGTATTTAGTATCCCCACTTCCATAAAAGTCTCATACATCAAAATGTAAAAATTTCACTTGCACAGCAAATGCCACAAAGGAAAAAAAGTGACATACCAAAGTGTATTTATTTTTTTCTCTTTCTCTACCCCCCCAAAACATGGAAGAAAATGCATTCAGAATGTTGTATGTAACCTAAAATTATACCAATAAAAACATCAGCTCTATAGACGGACACATTTTTAAAAAATACAGTTCTCAGAAAATGACAACACAAACCATTTCATCGCAATTGAAATTTTTTATTGCCCCGTTTTTTCAGCACATTACATAGAGTAGTTAACGCTATCATTCAAGACTACAACTTGTCCCGCAAAAAAAACAAGGAAAATTAGAAAAAAAAAAAAAATTGAAAGAAGACGAGACAAAAATGAAAGAGCAAAAATGAAAATTAATCTACTTGGTTAGCAATGACAAGATATGTCACATTATACTGTGTTAAAGGTAGGTAAGGCATTAAAAAAAGAATATAACTGTCAAAAATGACTATTAATGCAGGTAAGTAAATATAAAACTAAAAAAGACCTTCAAAGTAGTATTGATGTCTAAATCAGTATAATACACAGATTTCCCTAAATAGATAATAACAGAAAAGAGTATCCCTAGATGATGCCACATTTGCGGTGAAACATGTTGGAGGGACGTGTGCTCTAATATGAATGTTCTATGCTGCCAAATAGTGATGACACCCCGTGGTGCCATCATCTGTCATTTTAACCTGTTGCTTGTGTACTTACCTTTAATATAGGCAGATCAGGGACATGATTTTACTCTCACCCTGTTTAAATTTTAATCATAATCATTTAAAGCTATGTTTTATGGCCTGTTATAGAGGGATTATCTAATGGGGTTCTCCCCTTTTTGCTATTTAATGTCAATTTATCCCTCCCAGGTCATTTGTTCCAAACCGTACACTCTAAGATAATAACAGAATAAACAAAGTGCAAGACATAATCAAAACCTCAAATACATGATCAGTGTTACCTATAAACACCTGATGTGCGTTTCGCCACAGCTTCGTCAATGGGGCAGTCTTTTTTTTTTTTTAATTTTTCTGAAATTCTAGGGAAATGAATATTATACTGCTATTATTTCTGATGAAGCAGATTTTAGGCTGACCTAGAAGGAAACTCTGTGCTGTATCATTGCCTTCCTGTGAGTCATTTTCCCTGCCGCTGACCTCTCTGGATTTTCTCTTTACACAGATTTGGGATTTGGCAGATACAGAAAGCAAAGGATATTTAAATAAGCAGGTATGGTATAGGGAGGTTTTCTGCATTTTTAAGGCTGCCATTTTTGCTATTTATTTGTTATTAATATACCCCTCCTTCCTCAAGAGGATTTTTTTGGTTTTTGTTTATGGCTTTTTACCTTGGGAACCTGCCACCGCTGCAGTCAGGGGTGGCCTCACATGCACAGTGCTTAACAAGCTCTTTCCAGTAGATATTGTCAGCGCTGCGCTGAGGCTGGTAAGGATCCCTGGAGCACATTGTTAGCTCACAATTCGGCCACCTTTCAGGCTGCTTTACTCGCCTGATGCTGCATCCTAAATAGACATTGTGGACAAACCCTTTAAATTCATTAATACTCAATAGGTTTTCATGTACATCAGCCTGTAAAACAAGTACGGATCCTTCTTTTTCGTGTGCTGTCAGGATAAAGCATATTGATAAAGTTTTCTGTCTTTGGGAGGTAAATCCAATGTGACTTTTTGCTTGTAGCGAGTCTATGGCTGCATTCACACATGGTGGATTTGCTGTGGATTTTATCTGCAGATTTTATGTATTTTCTGCACAGAAAAAACAAGTTTCCTGGGGATTTCCGACTCCACAACATACTTTTTCTCATATTCCTAAGTCCTGACTAGGGAAAACCATGTGGCATCTCGGCACCGGTATCATTGCCATCTTCCTGGTCTGTACAATACTACTGGAACTTTATAAAAAAGCATCTTGGGGGAGATGTTTTCCCCCTTGAATAGCAGATAAGGCAGGCTGTCACAGGGCAGGCATTCCTGATGCACAGTCGGGAGCCCCCCGGGCAGATTCCAGCATCGGACCATGTATAGGTGTAAATGACGGCGTGTTTGACAGTGTCCTGGTGGTAAGGAAAAGAGTGAGTGGCGTAGAAAGTTGCAGGACCCTATAAGAATGATCCATTCGCATGCATAAATGTATCATCCATATTATTTTTATCATTAAAGCCAAATATTGATATGTACTTTATTTTTTATGATTGTAGATTTTTTTTATTTTCTGACCATGAGGTCAGCACGGTGGCTCAGTGGTTAGCACTACAGCCTTGCAGCGCTGGAGTCCTGGGTTCGAATCCCACCTAGGACAACATCTGCAAGGAGTTTGTATGTTCTCCCCGTGTTTGCGTAGGTTTCCTCCGGGTTCTCCGGTTTCCTCCCACACTCCAAAAACATACTGATAGGGAATCTAGATTGTGAGCCCCATCGGGGACAGCAACGATAATGTGTGCAAACTGTAAAGCGCTGCGGAATATGTTAGCGCTATATAAAAAAAAATAAAAGATTTATCGGCAGGTGAGCTGTGACATCACCTATTGTGAATAGTGGATCCTTTACTGTATATAGAGGTGTAATCAGTCATTGTACAGGAGTGGAAGGAGGTGAGCTCTGATGTCTCCTATTGTGAATGGAGGATCCTGTTTTATCTAGAGGTGTTATCAGTCATTGTACAGGAGGAGAAGGTGAGCTGTGACATCTATTGTGAATGGTGGATCCTTTACTGTATATAGAGGTATTATCAGTTATTGTACAGGAGGAGAAGGTGAGCTGTGACATCTATTGTGAATGGTGGATCCTTTACTGTATATAGAGGTATTATCAGTCATTGTACAGGAGGAGAAGGTGAGCTGTGACATCTATTGTGAATGGTGGATCCTTTACTGTATATAGAGGTATTATCAGTTATTGTACAGGAGGAGAAGGTGAGCTGTGACATCTATTGTGAATAGTGGATCCTTTACTGTATATAGAGGTGTAATCAGTCATTGTACAGGAGTGGAAGGAGGTGAGCTCTGATGTCTCCTATTGTGAATGGAGGATCCTGTTTTATCTAGAGGTGTTATCAGTCATTGTACAGGAGGAGAAGGTGAGCTGTGACATCTATTGTGAATGGTGGATCCTTTACTGTATATAGAGGTATTATCAGTTATTGTACAGGAGGAGAAGGTGAGCTGTGACATCTATTGTGAATGGTGGATCCTTTACTGTATATAGAGGTATTATCAGTCATTGTACAGGAGGAGAAGGTGAGCTGTGACATCTATTGTGAATGGTGGATCCTTTACGTATATGAGGTATTATCAGTTTTGTACAGGAGGAGAAGGTGAGCTGTGACATCTATTGTGAATATTGGATCCTTTACTGTATATAGAGGTGTAATCAGTCATTGTACAGGAGTGGAAGGAGGTGAGCTCTGATGTCTCCTATTGTGAATGGAGGATCCTGTTTTATCTAGAGGTGTTATCAGTCATTGTACAGGAGGAGAAGGTGAGCTGTGACATCTATTGTGAATGGTGGATCCTTTACTGTATATAGAGGTATTATCAGTCATTGTACAGGAGGAGGTGAGCTGTGACATCACCTATTGTGAATGGTGAATCCTGTGTTATCTACGGTATATAGAGATATTATCAGTCATTGCATAGGAGGAGGAGGTGAGCTGTGACATCTCCTGTTGTGAACCCGTTCCAGTGACCCTTTTGGTGGTTGCTTACCCTATATTCCTATCCCGATTTTGGCAGTACACATCTGCTTTCCTTGCTCCGCTTAGTAGTAGGCTGTTCTGTTTGATCCTCTTAAAGAAATCTCTGTGGCTGATACAATAGTTGTGCCTTCATACTAGCAAAGTTCTCATTAAAGGTGATCCAGGTCCCTTCTCTTACTAATCATTTAGTCGTCTTCTGTAGAGACTAGACCAGCACCTCTGCAGACGTCCCTTCCCTCCTGCTGTGCCACCACTTATATTCGGGCCAGAAGTCAGGAATTCCTGAGTTTACACACTTTGTGCCTTCTGCGTTACCCGAAAGGTGATTTATTTCTCTGCACAATGCCTTGTTTGAGTTTCTAGCTCCTGAAAGTGCCGTACACGGTGTCTGTGCTGATAACCCATACCTATGTACACACATACCAAACTCTCCGTGCCATAAATATTTGTGCGTCGTGTTGTCTCGCTGTAACACTCTTTATTTTATTCTCCTTCCTTTCCAGGAATTTTTTGCGGCTCTGCAACTCGTGGCTTGTGCTCAAAATGGAATGGAGGTGTCGCTCAGCAGCCTCAAGAAGGTGGTGCCGCCGCCGAGATTTGTAAGAGCCTGCTATGTGTTCCGGTTGTTGCTGGTCCGATGGCCATGCTGGTAATTCTGTGGCACCAAACCAGAGCACTGCAAACCTCCTACCTGCAGCATTCCCGACACTTCTGATTAGTAGCGGCAACATCATGCGTGCGTCTCAATATAGCAGTGTTGAAGGTCCCATTAATTCAAAGAGGTGCTGCAGAAATCGCAGGCAATAGGAGATTGCTAGTGTTCAGATGCGTTGGCCATGGACTATCGATGTGGCCGCTGGTCTTAGTTTTGCAATTCTTTTTGCTCAACTCTTATAATTGCTGATACTACACTTGCAATAATA
>JARQOD010000009.1:90792629-90953281 GCA_033576555.1 Oophaga sylvatica | reverse complement strand
TCTAAGTTTGAGGCCCCGAGGATGGGGCCCCGCTAATGCACTCCCAAAGATTTTATTATTTAATTCGGACAGGAACTTGGAAACCCCGTTTTGGCCCCCAGGGGGTCTCGGGGTACCAGCGCTGCGTACCCCAACCTTTCCCCTTTGGGGGGATCTGTATTTCAAAAAAAACCCCCCGCGAATCCTTGCCGGCCCCCGGGGGAGAGGGGCTTCCCTGGCGGGACGCAAACCACCGTGCGGTTTACTGCTTCTTCGCCCGGGGGAAGCAGGGGGAAAAGGGCCAAAAAACCCCCCGAGGGTCCCTGTGGCCCCTTTTGGGGTGGGAACCCAAAACAAATTTTTGATTATAATTTTGGGGGTGCTTGCTCGGGAAAGAGCAGCGCTATTACTTGTATTCAGTAGCTTCGCGCTGCTGTGACAGCCTACACGAGCGTTTTGCTTCGGTTCTGGGCGCGCGGGGTTTTCAGTAGAGTGGTTTTTTTTTTTGTCCCGGGCAATACCGCGGGGCCCGAGGGGGGGCAAAGGGCGGGGGGTTCGCGCTAAATTTGAGGGTGGCGGGGGGGCGGCCTAACTATTCCCGGGGCTTGACAGGAAGACCCCCCGCTTGGGGGTTTCTCCTCGTCCCCCACGTGGCGGCCTTTTAAAAGGCCCCGGGGGTCCCCGACCGCTCCCTCCCATAAACACCACGGCCGCGGGTGAGTGCTGTTCCTCACCCTGCACGCAGCGGTCGCTACCTGAGCTGCATTCATTAAGACTAAAAATTTGGGGTGGGGGTCCAAATATAATATTGGGGTGTTTTTGCAAAAATTAAAACCCCCCAAAGGGGTTTTTTCCCAGCTAAAATTTTTTTGACTGAATCCCGGGTTGGGGAAAACCCCCCCCCCTTTGGGGGAGGGTTTTTAACCCCCTTCCCCTTTAAAAAAAAAAAAAAAAAAAAACCGCATAATTTTTTTCTGGTTTAAACCCCTTTGCCCCCCCTTTTACGGGGGAGAAATGTCAAAAAGGGTTCAGATGCTTTGGGGCCCGCCCTTTCCTTTACGGCAATCAGAAAAAGAACCCCAAGCGTTAGCGCTGGGGGGCGACGCGGGGGGAAAAATTTGGGCCAAACGCCCCGATCGATAAAAAAACTTGTCTGACCTTTTTGGGGCATTGTGTCTGCAAAATTCCCCAGAAAGGGAACCCCCGGGAGGCCTTTTAAACCGGGGCCCCTCTACACGAAGCGATAATGATTGTTTTTTGGGGGGGTTTCCCCCTTTTTAAAATTTGGATGGGAAATTTTTCCCTTTTTGATGGGGAGGGCCCCCGGGGGGGTTCCTCTAGGGGGAAGCGACGGGGGCATTGTTTTTTAAGAAAAGGGGAAAATTTTTTCGTTACCGGGGATAACTATCCCCTGGTTTTAAAAAGCACCATTTTCCAGACCCCCCTGCTTCCGAAAAACCAAATTCCCCCGCTCTGGATGAGTTTTTAAAATGAAAAAGGGGGGGGAACGTCTTGCCCCGATAACTTTTTTCAGGGGAAAGCTTTTTTTTGGATAATTTATCCTTGCTCTGCGATTTAAAAGGGGAAAAATTGGGCTTCTGCTCCCCCAAAGGATGTGTCCCTTTTCCCTTAGAAAAACCTCACTATTCCCTTTTAAAAAGGGGAAAAACGAGCTTACAGGACCTTTGGATAGAAAGGCAAAGTGGCGAAAAGCAAGCTATGAGGCGCGGGTCATGGATTTCGAGCAGTGCTAGGATCCAGTTGCTGCTAGACCCTTCTCTAACTGGTTTGGCACGTCTGAAGACGAGTTGCAAAATAAATCTCCTTATCTGAGATACGGGAAACTTGAAGGTTAGAAACGGCAGCCTGTTATATCTTTGATGCCGGTCCTGGATACGGCATCTCTGCTGGCCAAAGCGCAAGCTTCAGCGGTCACAGTCAGAAAGAGCTTTATGGCTCAGACAGTGGGCCGGGGACGCAGTTTCCAAACAAGGGTTGTTGGCCTTACCTACAAGGGTGGCCATCTTTTTGGATCCGACCTCACAGAAGCTGATTTCCAAGGCTAAGGCGAAGGAATCAGCATTACCACAGCGTAGGGCCATGGCCTCTGTGTCCAGTAAGCCTGGGTCTATAGTGGTCGGCGGTCCTTTCGGGGCCGAGGACGATCTAGTCACTCCTCGTGGGGATCGGTCGCCTTCCTTCTCAGGAAAGAAATCCCTCAAAAACTCGTACTCCCTGGAAGCGAGTTTCCGCCAGGACAAGCGGGAACTTGACAAGAACCCGCAAAGTCGGATTGACGCCAGGGGTCCACTCGAGGATTCTCGAGTGGGGGGTCGCCTGCTTCTTTTCAAGGAGACTTGGATGGCTCGCGTTCCAGATTCCTGGGTAACGCGGATAGTGTCGGCAGGCTATTTCATAGAGTTTGCTTCTCGACCCCCCAAATTTTTTGTCAATCTCACGTTCCGTCGGAACCCGAGCTTGTTGTCGCTCTACAGCGAGAGGTCGAATCTCTGCTACAAAAGGGTGTAGTGATACCGGTTCCGTCAGAGGACCGAGGGAAAGGTTTTTTATTCCAACCTTTTTATAGTTCCCAAAAAGGAGAACAAATTTCGCCCGATTCGGATCTCAAGCGATTAAACCGGCATGTCCATGCCCGGAAATTTCGCATGGAGTCCTTCGTTCCGTTGTGGCAGCTCTGTCACAGACGATTTTCTGGTGTCAATCGACATTCGCGACGCCTATTTGCATATTCCCCATCGGAAAGGCCATCAGCGCTTTCTTCGATTTGCCATAGTCAGAATCATTACCAGTTCGTGGCGTCTGCCGTTCGGCTTAGCCTCAGCGCCAAGGGTCTTTACAAAAATTCTGGCGCCCCTCATGGCAATCATTCGAAGACAGGGGATTACGATTCTCCCTTATCTGGACGATCTTTTGATCGTGGCTTCCTCGGAGGAGGCGTTAGACGGTTTCGGGATTTGTCTCTTCAGTTTCTGAAGGACTTCGGTTGGCTGGTCAATTGGGAGAAGTCGTCCCTGGAACCATCGAGGACAATCCTCTTTTTGGGAATGCATCTCGACACGTTTCGGTCGGTAGTTTCCTACCACCAGACAAACAGTCATGTCTTCTTCGACATGTACAGATTATGAAATCCCAACGGCAATGTCCCTACGGAAGTGTATGCGTCTTCTGGACTGATGGTGGCGTCCATGGAGGCAATTCCTTTTGCCCAGTTCCATTCCAGGACTCTCCAAAGGTTCATCTTGAGTCGATGGAACAGTCGCAATCGCTGGATTGCAGTGTCACCATTTCTCGCGCGGTGCGGGATTCTCTAGAATGGGTTACGTCCAGGGCATTCTCCCTGGGGAAGTCTTTTCCTCCCTCCGAAGTGGTCAGTTATAACCACCGATGCCAGCCTGACGGGCTGGGGGGGGTGTTTGGAACAATCTCTGGATTCAGGGGGTATGGTCATCGGAAGAGTCTTTTCTTCCGATCAACATCCTGGAATTGAGGGCGATTTTCCTTTGCCTCCAACATTGGACGGTCCCTTTGAGCGGTCTGTGCCAGTCCGAGTGCAGACAGACAATGCGACGGCTGTCGCGTATATCAATCACCAAGGTGGGACAAGGAGTTCCAGACTCATGGTAGAGGTGTCCCGAATTCTGATTTGGGCAGAGGCCAGTGTACCAGCCATTTCGGCGATTCACATTCCAGGGGTTCAGAATATTACAGCGGACTTTCCAGTCGCAGAAGGATGGATCCCGGGGAATGGAGCCTCCACCCGGAAGTTTTTGCACTACTGTGCTCTCGCTGGGGAACCCCCCAAGTGGATTTGATGGCATCCAGGTCCAATGCCAAGTTACCGACATTCATGTCCAGGTACAAGGACCCGAAGGCGGTGGCGGGGATGCTCTAGTGGCTCAGTGGGATCAGTTCGAGCTGATCTATGTATTCCCGCCGATACCTTACTTCCTCTAGTACTGCGTCGGATCAGACTAGAGAGAATTCCAGCTATTTTGATAGCTCCAGACGGCCAAGAAGGGTGTGGTTCTCGACAATAATGTCGCTGTTGGCGGCACCTCCTTTTCCCCCTCCCTCTTCAACCGGACTTGTGACTCAGGGGCCCGTTTGTCATCCGGACTTGATGTCCCTGCGTTTGACGGCGTGGCTCTTGAGACCGAAATCTTTACCCTAGAGGTTTCTCAGCCGAGGTCATTGCTACCCTTCGTGCTGCAAGATGTCCGGCTACTACTAGGATTTACCACAAAATTTGGGAAACCTTCTTTTCGTGGTGTTTGGGGTCCTCTCGGAACCCGAGAAAATTTTCCATTCCCAACCTGTTGGCTTTTCTGCAGCATGGGCTAGACAAGGGTTTGGCAGTCAGCACTCTGAAAGGTCAGATTTCTGCTCTGTCCTTATTGTTCCGGAGAACCATTGCTTCAAATAGAGACGTGCTCCTTTTTTCCCGAGGTATATCTCGTAAGTTTCCGCCGCGGAAGGCACCCGTGTCTCCTTGGCGGCTCAACCTTGTTTTGGAGGCTCTTCAGCATAAACCTTTTGAGCCTATGGTTTCTGCTAGCCTTTCTTTACTTTCTTGGAAGGTGGCTTTCCTTGTTGCAGTCACTTCCTTGAGGAGAGTTTTTCTGAGTTGGCAGCTCTTTCTTGTTCGCCTCCTTTTCTGAGTTTTTTTCCGGATCGTGTAGTGCTTCGCACTCGGGGTGATTTTTTGCCTAAAGTGGTGTCACAATTCATGTTAACCAGGATATTGTGTTGCCTTCACTCTGTCCGGATCCGAAAGAATTCGAAAGAGCGAGATTTACACACATTGGATTTAGTGCGGGCCTTGAAGTTTTATCTATCTATTACTCAAGGTTTTCGTAAGACGGACTCCCTGTTTGTGGTTCCAGCAGGTCGCCGGCGTGGTCAACGAGCTTCCAAGGATTCTATAGCTCGTTGGATCCGGTCAGCTATTTTGGAAGCTTACCGCCTTCGGGGTGAATCTTGCCCATTAAGATTCGAGCCCATTCCACGAGAGCTGTGGCCTCATCGTGGGCTTTTCATCAAGGTGCCTCGGCAGTGCAGCTCTGCCGAGCGGCAACTTGGCGCTCTGTCCACACGTTTACAAGGTTTTATAAAGTGGACGTCAGTGCTTCCGCTGATGCAGCCCTCGGACGTAGGGTCCTGCAGGCAGCTGTAGTTTAAAGTTCTGGATGAACTTGTGTTTAGCGCTGGTTGCGCTTTGTTGTTAAGGTTGTTGGGTTTCTCCTTTTGTTGGTTTTTTCCCACCCTTATTTTTGAACTGCTTTGGGACGTCCCATCAGTAATGAATACTGTGGCTCTCTCCTTCCCATCTGCAGCTGAAACACGGATTTTGGTAAAAACTTACCTGTAAAATCCTTTTCAGCGAAGGAAGGAAGAGAGACACAGCACCCTCCCAAGGCAGAAGTGTTGATGTTTTCAGATGCAGCGCGACCCTTATCTGATAGCGATTATCTGGGCTGAGGTCAGCGCGCTAAGGCTCTGTTCCAGCATCGCCAGCTCATCGCAGTAGTCCAGGTTCCGTGAGTAGTACCTGGAACTCTGTGGTTTTTGGCTTTCTTTGCATGCATAACCTGTATCCTTGTGTTTTTTCTCTGAAGTTCCTTCAGAAGGGGTTATGTTGCTCCGCTGGTGATCTTGGCTCTTTTCCTAAAAGCTTTGGTACGACTGGAGCTGAGTAGGAGGAGCCCGAGCTGGAGGGGCCAGCCAGTCAGCACTCTTTTGATCTGAGGTAACATCCTGATCTGGGGCTCCGCCTACCCATCAGTAATGAATACTGTGTCTCTCTTCCTTCCTTCGCTGAAAAGGATTTTACAGGTAAGTTTTTACCAAAATCCTGTTTTCCCTACTAAGGAAAAATGCTAGCCGGCAAGAAAGCCATTGATTGTGGGTGTGCTAATATTCACCAGATATTACCTGTGACATATCTGTGACCTCCCGCTGTTACTTGTCAATCTCCGATGTGTATACATAACTGATCGTATATAAATCGTATATAATCATATATAAATCTCCCAGTCCACCAACTGCCTTCATGTGACCTGTCTCCCATTTTTATTTTCAGATCCATTCGGGGGAGATCCTTTATAAAGACGCTGATCCTTTTGCTTCTGATGTGTTCTTCAAACAGCCTTCAGCAGATCCATTCCCATCTGCGAAATCCGAAACATCAGATCCTTTCTTACCTTCTAATGTAGAAAAAGATGATCCTTTCTTGTCCTCGAAGGCTGACCCCTTCTCCTCCTCTAAAGCCGATCCCTTTTTCTTCTGCAACCGAGGATCTGTTCACGTCTTTCAAAGCAGATCCCTTTTCAGCCCCGTCTGACAGCAGTTTTGGCCTCGGTATGGTGGTGTTATCACTTAGATAAATTCTGCTAGTGTGATGCCTTTTCTGATCTTGGAAAGTTTCGTTTCAACACCCAGCAGTGCGATATTGCGCAGGACAAATGCACTTTCCTTATAGCCCAGACAACAGGGATGATCGTGCAAACCTTAAGAGAAAAGCCCACGTCTGTCGCACTAAACGTCCACATAGTTTCTATTGTTTGGCTGCTGCTCTTTGATCTAGACTGATCCTTTCTGACACAGATGGAGTATTCACGCTCCCTCCCCATTAATAATCGTCATTGCATCCTGCAAAGCTTCCCTCCTGAGAGCCATCCTAATGTTTTCTTGTAGAACGAAGCTTTGAAGACCAATGACCCTTTCGCACCCGTGGTACATTTGTGGTAGCAAGCACTGAAACTGGTGAGTATTACATTTGATCGTGTCGTTTCCCTTGTAGTACTGAATGGCGGTGGATGATTTTGTGTATTCAGTCTATACCTGACATGCACAAATCCCAGGAGTAAGATAGGCAAGGATAAAGGGCACCTGACATTTGCAAAAAGTTTTTTAGATATATACTAGAAATAGGCCCGATGCTATTGCATCGGGAGTGCGGTGAAATGAACATCTGTGAATCCCCCGCCAAAGCCTCAGCCAATGAGCGGTGCCGCGTGGCCTTGGCGGGGGATTTGAAATCCCGCGCGGCACCGCTCATTGGCTCAGCCGGCGGGGGGGGATTTGAATCCAGGCCGCCATATCGGAATACCCATAACTTGGGTGTTCCAACATGGCGGTCGGCGTAGTTCCGGCCGCGGTGGATTGTGGGATAGCGACACAATCGCCGGAAGCTGTGACAGAGCCGATTGGCAATTATATATTAGATATTCTATGGGCTACATAGTGTTGCTGATCCGTGGTGGTCCGGCTACTGAGACTGTCACCGATCGCACAAAACATCATGTGCCTGCTGCTGTAGCCATGAGTGATGGGACTGATCGTTAATAAAAGGCAAAGGCAAAATGTACTATGTAGGGGTACCACAGCCCCCTTCAATCATCTGATTGGCCTGATCACCAAGGGACAGACCCCCACCAATCCGATTTTGATGGCTATCAGTATGAAATTGTCTGCACACTAAAAGAATAAGGCTGGTTCCTGGAGTGGTCATGGTTGCTCCAGATGTAATTCAGATCTGTACAATGTGCTAAATCCAACTTCTGGATCAAAATCTACATGTTGCACAATGTGACTGTACGTCATTGCCACATTCTGCTAATTCTGTATCATTAGGAAATGACGACCCCTTTGCTTCAGTCTTTGGAAATGAATCATTTGCCATCGGATTTGCAGACTTCTCTGAACTTGCCAAGGTATTCTGATATGAATGTTCTACTTACCTGCCATTTTTTATTTTTGGATCTTGTAATTATATTTTCCCTCCTGGCAGCCTTCACGTTTATTTTTGGCCAAAATAAAATGTAAAATAAAAAAAAAAAGTGTGAAATGGACCTGGGTGTGGGATGAA
Source organism: Oophaga sylvatica (assembly GCA_033576555.1). Taxonomy (NCBI): domain Eukaryota; kingdom Metazoa; phylum Chordata; class Amphibia; order Anura; family Dendrobatidae; genus Oophaga; species Oophaga sylvatica. The sequence goes on along the minus strand of JARQOD010000009.1, from coordinate 90,945,414 downwards.
TTTGACTAAATGGTAAGTACGGTAAATCAATTTTACCACTTTTCGGGCGCTGTCAGACGACCGTATAAATCGAACCACAATGCACAGACTGGCTGGCGGCTCTCCCGACCCAAGCATGACAGCTTTATCTATATCTGTGCAGCCTGTCAAGCTCAGGTGGGGAAGCCGCCATCCAGTCCGTGCATTGGGGCCTGATTTATACGGCCATCTGACTGCGCCCTTATGGTCATTAATGGTTTTTTTTTAACAGCCCAGAATTTCTTTCTTCTTCTCCCTTATACCCCAAACAAAAACTTATTTTAATTTTTTTGTCACACACCAGAACAGCAGCACGGACTCAGCTGACGGCACAAAAGAAAAGGAGACACTAAGCATCAAGAGCACGTTAGAAGAGGAGTCTTCTCAAACAGACACTCCACCGGCATTACCGCCAAAAACTGGAACTCCCACTCGGCCGTGTCCACCCCCACCAGGTAGGCCTCCATACTCTGTACTGTGGCCATTGAACCACATAACAGGCTGAAACTTCTTGTTCTGTACAGATGACTTTTCAGTAGTCTCATTATCATCACAGACTGGATAATGACATATGACACCATTCACTTCTATGATTTTCACAGCCCACCTCCTCCCCTTTCCTGCACAATGACCTCTGTACAGGTCACACAGCATCCTTGTAACGTTCTTCCAGAGATTCAAAGAATAATCCCGATTTAGAGGTTCCTATGGGCCATCCGTGAATGTTGTTTAACATTGCCCAGGCAAGTTGGTGGCCCCCATAATCATGTGTAGAAAAAAATCTAAACTCAGAAAATAAAAAATAGATTAGAAAAATCTTGTCTTAATTAGTGAAAAAAACAACAACTATACAATAAACTGTCACCTTCCATCTAAATACTGGCATCCAGACACTTCCCCGACGTAGGCAAGCAGACACTAAAATATAAAACCTTCCTTTCAGCAGGGTTTAATTTTTTTGGACACAATAGAGTGGAAGGGAGTCTGATAAAAAAAAAGGTCACCCCCCTCAAAAGAGAGGTCAATTGGTGTCCAAAGTTTAATATTTTAGATTCCATACACTTTATTAGAGCTTGGGATGTGTAAGGGGCACATCTGGAAACCATTTTTGGGCCCCGATTGTAGTGCTGAATAGAGTGGAGAACATTGTGTGAACCCGGCCTAAACCAAAAGTCAAGAAAAGAAATGGGTCATCAGCATTTTCCTGTTTTGTGTGTATAATCCAGGTCCATCCATGTGTTAAAGGGTATTCCCATCTCCTAATATGTAATAGTTTAATAATATTAGCAAATACCGTCAATTAGAAATGTAGTATAGTTCTTCTGATTCACTACGTTGCTTACCCCATGTGCAGAGCATTGCAGTGTCTTAGATATCCATGGTTACGACCACTAGCAACTAACTGGCACTATATGAATGGTCGTAACCATGGATACCTAAGCTACTGCAATGTCCTACACATGGGATAAGCAACATAGCTTATCAAAGAACTATACTACATTTCTAACTGGAGGTTTTTGCTAATATTATTATTATTACACCGACTATATATTTGGATAGGATCTTGGAGATGGGCATACCCTTTAAGAAAATGCATTGTACTGATAGGAATGTGCTGTCCCGCTCTTTCCATTTAGGCCAGAGGCCTCCCTCTAAGCCAGAGGACTTGTTCAAGCAAGGAGACCCATTCCAGGCATTCAATCTCAGTTTCCCCAGCGAGGCGGAGAGTCTGACCCCTTCACAGTCGGCAAAGGGACAGGCGAGAGCGGGAGTCTTAGTAAGCTTTAACACTGTAAGTACAACCTGAGCCCAGAAGCGGTGCGGACTGTAACCCTTCATCAGGACGCTGCTGTGTATATCTGTATCCAGGGAGCGGGTGTGCGTCTCATGTGGCTCCTCTGTTTTACATTAGCCCTTCTGTATTTTATTGTTGTTTACCTCTTGTATTGTTCTTTTATCGATTTGAAGTAAAAAAAAAAAATTCCAATTATGTCTTTTTGTTGATTTCTTTTGTTTATTTTGCTGGGTGCTACACACAGATAATGTCCTTATTTCTGCAACAGTACAAACCAAAAAACCACAGGAGGTGCCAAAGACCTAGAAATAAAGTCACGAGGACAGGCGAAGATTAACGTTTTGTATATTTGTATTTCAGAATGATTTCCATTAGTTATTAACCCCTTAACGACCGCCGATACGCCTTTTAACGGCGGTAGTTAAGGGTACTTAAACCACAGCGCCGTTAATTAACGGCGCTGTGGAGAAAATGTATAGCGCCCCCCCAGAGTCGGATTTTCTCCGGGGTCTCGGCTACCGAGACCCCAGAGAACATGATTCGGGTCGGTTTTTACCGACCCCGCTTTTGCGATCGCCGTTATTAACCCTATAACGGCGACCGCAAAAAAAAAAAGCAGCGATTCTCTGTTTAATTTCTTTCTCCTCTGATGTGATCGCACATCAGAGGGGAATAGGGTCCCCGGGACCACCGATCTGTCCTCCGTGCCTCCCGGTGTCCCCCTCTGTCCTCTGATGTCTCCCGGAGCTCCCAGCGTCTTCTCCGGCAAAGAAATTCCCCTTCCCCCCTCCATTTTCTTTGCCGGAGAAGACGCTGGGAGCAGTGCGCCCGCCCAGTCGGATTTTCTCTGGGGTCTCGGCTACCAAGAACACAATTCAGGTGCCCCGCATTCCCCCGCTTTTAACCATATAACGGCGATCGCGGAAGAAAGAAAAAAAGCCGCGATCCTACATGTAATTTCTCTCCCCTCTGATGTGATCGCACAACAGAGGGGAGAGAAATAGGGTCCCCAGGTCCCCCGATGTGCCTCCCGTACCTACCGGTGTCCTCCCGCATCTCCCAGGATCTTCTTCCTGTAAAAGAAAATGGCGGGCACATGCACAGTGCGCCCGCTGAATGTGCCTGCCAGCAGATTCATTCATTCAGTGAAAGTACATTTTGATCACTGTGATAAACCCTATCACAGTGATCAAAATAAAAAAATAGTAAATAAACCCCCCCCCCCCCCCCCTTTATCACCCCCTTAGTTAGGGACATATAATAAAATAAAGAAATTGTATTTATTTTCATTTTTCCATTGGGGTTAGGGTTAGAATTAGGGTTGGAATTAGGGTTAGGGATACAATTAGAGTTGAAATTAGGGCTGGGATTAGGGTTAGGGGTGTGTTGGGATTAGGGTTAGAGCTAGAATTGAGCGGTTTCCACTATTTAGGCACATCAGTGGGTCTCCAAACATGACGTGGCGTTCAAAAAGTCAAATGGCGCTCCCTCCCTTCCGAGCCCTGCCATGCGCCCAAACAGTGGTTTACCCCAACATATGGGGTATCGGCGTACTCGGGAAAATAAAAAAAAATAGCGTGCTAAAAATAATTTTTGAGAAAAAAAATGATTTTTTATTTTCACGGCTCTACGTTATAAACTTCTGTGAAGCACTTGGAGGTTCAAAGTGCTCACCACACATCTAGATAAGTTCTTACAGGGTCTAGTTTCCAAAATGGGGTCACTTGTTGGGGGTTTCCACTGTTTAGGCACATCAGGGGCTCTCTAAACGCGACATGGCATCCAGCCAATTCTGCGTTGAAAAAGTCAAACAGCGCTCCTTCCCTTGCGATCTCTGCCGTGCACCCAAAAAGTGGTTTACCCCCACATATGGGGTATCGGCGTATTCAGTAGAAATTGGACAACAAATTTTTTGGTTCATTTTTTCTTTTAACACTTGTGAAAATAAAAAAAATTGGTTCTGAAGTAAATTGTTTGCAAAGAAAGTTAAATGTTAATTTTTTCCTTCCACATTGCTTCAGTTCCTGTGAAGCACGTAAAAGGTTAATAAACTTCTTGAATGTGGTTTTGAGCACCTTGAGGGGTGCAGTTGTTAGAATGGTGTCACTTTTGGGTATTTTCTATCATATAGACCCCTCAAAGTGACTTCAAATGTGATGTGGTCCCTAAAAAAAAAATGGTGTTTTAAAACTGAGAAATCGCTGGTCAAATTTTAACACTTATAACTTCGTAACAAAAAAAAATTTTGTTCCCAAAATTGTGCTGATGTAAAGTAGACATGTGGGAAATGTTATTTATTAAGAAATTTGTGTGACATATCTCTCTGATTTAAGGGCATAAAAATGTAAATTTTGAAAATTGCAAAATTTTCAAAATTTTTGCCATATTTCCGTTATTTTCATAAATAAACGAAAGTCATATAAAAAAAAAAATTACCACTAACGTGAAGTACAAAATGTCACGAAAAAACATTCTCAGAATCAGCGGGATTCGTTAAAGCGTTCCAGAGTTATAGCCTCATAAAGGGACAGTGGTCAGAATTGTAAAAATTGGCCCGGTCATTAAGCTGCAAAATGGCTCTGTCACTAAGGGGTTAAACTTTTTTTTTTTTTTTTTTTTTTTTTTTTTAGGAAAACTGGATGACACTACAGAGGAACCACACCGGCTCCTGCTTCCATAGTCATCCAGCTTTCCCAGACTCTGCACTGCAGATGTTTTATAATTCTGCAGTGACAGGTCACTTAGCAGCTGCATTATGATTCGGAGCTGCCATTCAGAAGGCTGGAAAAAGTAATATGCATGATCCAAAATCACCAATGTGTAATCCTGCGAGAAACGTAACGATTTAATGGCGCTTTGGACAAATTTGGTAAATGTATCTTCCTTTTAAAGTGCAGATCTAGTTGTGAGAGGGACTGATTCAGGTCGTACAGTTGCTCTTTACCCTTTTGGAGGGAGATGCTGCCTTTCTCATAACTAGAAAAGTGGAAACGCATCAGTTTTCTTTAAACTAATATATTAAAGTATTATTTGGATTAATTTTAAAACCATGTAAATGACTCCTCAGTGGCCGAAGGCTCCATTCACACGTCCACGCGTCGTGGTCCGAGTACAGACCGGCCACGGGTCTCATGACCTGAACTCAACAGCCTTGTATATGCCTAGGAGTTCCTATCAGGAAATCCACAGCCGGGGTCCACGATCGGACCCAGAGCCACAGATGTGTGAACGTTGGCGCAGTGAATTAAAGGGTCAATGTAGACGAGTTTACCGGAGCCGGTGAGCGTCTTCCAATCAGCCATATATCAGCGGTCCGTTTAGACAGTTAGACCAGAATTCTATGTGCACAGAACGATCGTTAATATGATCGTTCTGCACGTGTAGACTATCAATATTCTCAACAGCACATGTCCTGTTTTATACAGTATGATATGCTGCCGAGAACCGTGATATTAATGCTGGCATGAATGATCCAATCACTCGACGAACAAGCTGTTATCTTGTTCGTTGGACGATCACACAAGCCGAAAATTGACGTAAGAATGATCGTTCCCAATTGACTTATCTAAATGAGCCTAGGTCCCCCGCTAAATCGCCTGTCTACTCGTGTTGTACATGCCGTAGATGATATGTTATTTGTATACATCTTTATACTGACTGTTCTCCATTGCCTCATTGGGGGACACAGGACCATTTATAGGGCTGCTGGAAAAAGCCGAGCACCGCTTTCGGCAGCCACATAGGAAATAAATGGAGTGGCGGTTGAGCATGTGCATAAAAATTCCCTGTTGTGCCGATTTGGTGCTGGTCCCAGCGGTCAGACCTCCACCGATCAACAAGTTATCAGCTGTCCAGTGTTTTCACCGAACGACCCCTTGTTTTACCCGCAGTGTACATATAATTCTGCACAGTAAATCCTCATTATTTTTGTAACTCAAGTGTTTCCTACAGGAAAAAAAAAAGTTGCGCCAAACTTTTCAAGGTCATTTGCAACTTTCTCCGAGAATTGCTGTCACCCATGAGTTGCAGTAATGCTGTGACATTACTGTACAATATAGGGTGTAATTTGTCACTGTGAAGCCCTAATAGTGGCCCTCTGGTTATCAGACGGAGCCAATATTTAAGGTGGTCCCAGGTGGATATCACTAAGCTTAACCCCACTTTTGTGTTCAGCTTATCGCAGGGGGTCCAGCTCTGGCGCCATCAGCTGTCATTGCAGGTGGCGCAGTATGGGCAGGTATTGATACTGTCTGACATCTCTGTTGATTTGCAATAAGAAGCTTGAAGGGGGAACAACATGACTCCACCTCAATGTATGTGCACTAGTGTCACAATATTCCTTAAGGTTGTGCTTTTGTTGATAATTCTTGTTTTTTTTTTCTGTAATGGAAATAAGTCCAGGTGCTGAAATTATAATACACAACTAATATAAACGAGCAGAGCTTCAGTGTAAAGCAGGAGAAGTAGAAATCTAAGCCTATTAGCTCCAATGGGGCACAGCAATAATACTGTTAAAGGGTTAATTTAGGCATGTTAAAATGACAAAGTGCTTGTGAAAACAATCAACTTTGCAATTTACCTCCTATTAAAATCCTCTCTGCTCTCAATAACAGAGGAATTTTTAATTTAATATAGTTTAGGGTTTAGGCACTGCCTGAGTCACCGCCTACCTCTGCAGTCTATCAGAGGGGGTCAGTTTCCCAGGCAAGGAGCACATTGCTTATATGTACTTCTCTGAAGCTGGCTGCATCGCTACAGTCTCCCCTGCGCTCCTCCGATGCTGCAGGGCAAAACTGTCTAAACTGTCTCTGCTTGTAACATGGGAGTTTGCACGCTCTGGCAAGCAGGAGGCAGGGGAGTGATGAACAATCATGAGACAGATTCCTTTAAAAGGTTGCCCACTACTGGAAAACTCTTTGTTAATGGGAATAAGGAGGTAAAAATGATACTTCCTTGACTGGCAAAGCTCCTCCGGCTCACGGTGCTCGTGTGATCTTACTAGTATTGATGCCAGGAAACCAGTGATGGGGGGAGGTGCAGCACTGAGTACGAAGGAGCAGCACCAGTCCAGGAGGTCAGTTTCCTTTTTTTTTTGCTAGTCCCGCTTCCTGGGCCAGTTAAAAAGGGGCTGAAGTTGTCCAATAGTAGTAGCCAGGTGTTACTAAGTACATTTTAAACTTTTTGATTTCCCTTTTACAGCGATGATCTTCCTGATATCATTCAGTGATTTTGCACTTTTTTTGTGAATCCTCCATCCGCCTTTCACTCCCTCACTGTGTCTGTCTGTGTGATGATTGCATCCCTATTGTACACCCGCACCACCGACCCAAATCTATACCCGCTATTGTCTGCTCAGTGGATAAATCATCAGTTCTTCAAACATTTTTATTTTTCTGCTAAGACTCGCTTAGCCAGTGAATGTCTCTCTTGAAATCTGCAGTACCGGTCTGAGGACGATATGATCGAGTGGGCGAAGAGGGAGAGCGAACGAGAAGAGGAGGAGAGACTACAGAGGCTAAAGCAGCAGGAGCAGGAGGACCTGGAACTTGCCATAGCACTCAGCAAGTCCGAGATCTCCGAGGCGTGAAACATGCGGAGCAGCGGGTGTGAGAGTAACAAAACTGTGTAGTTTCTAGAAAATATTTAAATAGTTTGCAACCTCTACCTATGAAGTATTCAGACATGTCTGCAATCCTTGCTTGGCTAGAGAAGTCTCTGGCATTGAACAGGTAACGTCACCCGTTTGTGTCTTGAACATGGCTGTGGAGTGCTACTTTGTATTTCTATATGCCGTTGTCCGACCTATGCTCCTTAAAGGAACACTAGCAAAATTACACACTGAGTTATGCCTAGTGTAGGGTCTGAGTATGACACCGAGATTCTTCGAGGAGGATCTGTCACTTGGCATACATAGGTATTTTTTTCACCCTGCTGTAAATGCCGCTGCTCTCCTGAATGCAGCGATGTTTTTCTTTTGTTCCTGCTCCTTTCCATTCCAGAGATATGGCTCCTACTTCCCTGTATGTAAATCATATCTTTAAGCAAAGTGGGCGTGATCTCACAATTTTTTTCTGTGGGCGTGTTCTTGAGAACCACTCCCACTTTTCCAAAAAAAATGACAATTTAGATGCAGAGAAGAAGAGTCCGTATCTCAGGAACGGGGAGGCACAGGAAAAAAAGAAAAACATCGCCGGATTCAGGAGAACAGCGACATTTACACCAGGTAAAAACACATTTATATCAAGTGACTAGTTACCTTTAACCCCTATGTGTAATATGCCGCCCCCAGGGCCCTGCACTGAGCTTATCATTTTTCAGGCGTGTTCCTCCGATGTACTAGTTGCACTGTGCTACAAACCGCTGTCCCGCAGGATCTGGTCTTTTCCCCCTGAATGATTTAAGAGCAATTCTCCCTAAAATGTAACCTCTCAGCAGTAAGTGTAAGCCCCGACTCGTTCTTATTTTCACATTTTCCTTTTCTTGTTTCGTCTGTAATTCAGAGAGCTGGGTGACGAGCAATATGATTGCCATTACAGGGATGGCTCACCCAGCTTTCCCAGACTCCCAAATGGCAAATCCGCTGGGTTTTACAATGACTGTTCCTCAGGAGTCTGCAAAACGTAATAACATGATGGCTCTCGTATTTGTTGTCATCAAGCAAAGCTCAAAGGATATTGTGTCACCTTGATAGAGGAGGTGTGTGATACCTTGATGGAGGAGGACAAGTCGGGGGCTTATGAGTAATATTAGTGCATTTTTTTTATATTTCTTTCATATATTGCTACCTTTGTCACTACTATCTGGTCATCCATATCTTGATATTGTGGGTTCATTCATCTATAGGTACTTGACATAATGTATCTTGAGGTACGTGCTTGTGATCTAGTGATGTACCCTGGATTTAAAGAGGTTGTCCACCTTTAGGGGCATTTATTTATTTTACCTAAATGCATGTATCTAAATCCATGCATGAATGAGTTAACTGAGATTCCGTCAGTCAGCTCACTGTGGCTGTCTGACGGAGAGTTTGTAGCTCTATTATCTGTCTTTTTCTGAGCTCCTCTCACCTGATTTATGGCCACAAACATCAAAGTTGAAACAAAGAGCTCGTAATAGCCGAACTGTGCAAAATTTGGAATGAAGCCCAATGGTAAAAATAAATTTTAGCCCCAAATATATGCATTTAAGTAACAAAAAAAAAACTCTCCAAGGATGGACAACCCCTTTAAAGGGGTGAGGCCATGGACAACATTTATCAGCTGTCCACGGAAGCAGTGATAAATACATGATCACTGGAACTATCACTCATCCTGTATTGGTGTTCATCCCAGTGCTTGTACACCTACCCTGTTGTTTGAGGGCCAAACTTTTTTAAAGCAAGCCTTATTTTTTACATTTATTTTTTTTATTACAACTGTAGCATTTCCTAACAGATATGATAAGGCATTTGTGCTCAATAACTTAAAAATACAAAATGATATCTGGTGCCACCTCTAGAGGGAGCTAATCTGTATACAGCTGCAGACATCACATGATGATCTGAATTGTAACTGCATACAGATTCTATCTCCCCTAGTGGTGGAGAAAGGCAGCCATGATGTGTATTGTGGGGGGAAAACCATTCTCCGTGCTAATAAATGGATCAGCATAGCTGTTTCAAGAATGTTTGGAAACCAACCTTAATCATTGATGCTGCTATGGTATAATGCTGGCTTACACTACATGGAATACACTCTCGATGACCAGATAAAGTAGTGTCATGAGATGGAGTTAAAGCATAATTTGCACCTATAGATTACAAGTTTTGCACAGAAAAGACTGTGACATGCTACATTCCTTTTTTTCTTGCTTTATGTAGCATAACAGTTTTGCCGTAGTTTGTCAGTTGTTATGATACCGAGGTTTATCTCTTGAATGAGCCCTTAAAGGCTCATTATTCCTATCTTTCTAAAAAAAAGGGTATTGTCAGATAGTGCGTGAAAATACAAGGAATTTTGCAATTTGCTGCTTATTAAAATTTGCAGCCATTCTTCAGATATTAACACTTTTGTTTACAGCTCGTTGCCTTGGAAACCGACCACTGCTGCTAGACAGCTGAACTTGCGCTTTGCTTATAAAGTTCTTTTCTATTGAGCCTGTTTTCACTGTTCTTAAGCTTAGAGAGCGTGGTTGCCTCCATCTTTTTAGTCTTGGAGAGTCCTGTTCCCGGTTTTCTTCTGCACAGGGCTTACAAGGTTATAGACAGCAGCGGTGGTCGGTCTCCTAGGCGATAAGCTGTAAACAAAAGTAAAGTGTTAATATCTCAAGAAGGGTTGAAAATTTTAATAAGCAGTAAATTACAAAGTTGCTTGTATTTACGAGCACTATCCGACCATACCTTTTCTGTTTTATGAAGATGCGATTAACCCTTGAATTAGTTTAGCGACTTCAGGTGCCTTTTATTTGCAATATTATTATATTATTATTGGATGCTACTTGCAACCAGAGTGATGTCTTGGGCAGTAGACCTACCGCCATCAATTTAGTGCCAAATTCCACCGCACGTTATATATGTGTCTGGTTTATCGCAGCTTTCGGCTTTTCTTCACCGAGGACAGAGATTCAGTTCATTACTCTAGTCCTTTGCCCAGGTTTCTTAACCAAGTGGCTAGTTGGCCTCCCCTTGGCACCCAGCTACAGCGCCATGTTTCTCCCAAAATTAAATGTAGCTTGAATACTAATATTACAGCAATGGTTTCCAACCTTTGCAAAACTATTACTCCCAGCATGCCTTGACATGTTGGACTATTTTTCACCATTGCCAAATCCTTTCTATCAGCAATGGTGCCAAGGCGGACCTGGGGTGCTTTGTCATTGTGCGTCTCGTACCTTATCTTGTGCCATGGTTCGTGTCAAACATTTTGGCAATAATGAATGTGCATTAGCCACTTACCGATACTTTAAAATATGCAAACATGGATTTATGAATTCAGAAGCCACAATGCTGAACATATCCTACAATGTACCCAGCTGTTTTGTAGTCTGGATTTGGCCATAAATAGCAAAAACCAAAAAAAAATAAAAGCAGCAATTTGTCGGTCACCTGACGCCGGTTGTAATATCTCCTGGACGTTGACATCCCTAAAAGGAGCAATAAGTTCATTCCTGCTCCCTTCAGATCTGCTATTCACAAAACGCCCTCCTCTTTGGCACATTTTCATAATTTTGCATATTTTTCAGACATCCAAAAGTTAAGTTTATTATATTTTTTTCTTTTTTTTTCGGATTTCAAGAGGATTTAGTGTGCAGCAGTCCTGTGTGGACGGGCTCTTATTCCCATCTTCTGTGGCTATGCCATAAAAGGCTGATCGCTGTGGGTCACCACTATCCCTTGGGACTTGCATTTGCATCGGTCTCAAGAATGGGGACCTGTTACGCACGGTCGTCAGCGGAAGGGTGGCTGCTCTCGTGTTGGAAAGTGACATACATGGGCAGCCACTTCTTTTTTTTTTTTCTTTCCTGTCGTACTCGAGATCCCAGCAGTGAGGTCCACATCTATCAGATCTTTCTGACATATTTTGTGGATGTGCCATAAATGTCCGATATTCTACAATCCCCTTTAAAGACTCTTTAACCTTTAAACCCCACTGCTGAATTTCAGAGAACACATACTTAGAAAAGCCGACTGAGGACTATGCATCTCAGATGACTAGACCAAGGCTGGTCCATGGTGGCTTCCTCCTGCCCTGAGTCACTAGACTGATAGGTCTCTACCTATACACACAAGTAAGGAGAGACCTGTCAGTCTAGGGGAGCGGGGCAAAGCTGCCCGGGACCTGCCTCCAACTAGCCATTTGTGACGCATAGTCCTCAGCCAACTTTTCCAAACAAGTTTTCTCTGAAATGCCGCTACCTGTGGTTCTGGCAGAGTGAATCTAATGTTATGTTCTCTTTTAAGCTTCAGTACAGATTAAAAGGACTTTCCAAGAATAGAAAAAAAAGCTAATGTAATTAAAAATAAGTACCATAATACGTTTAATTTGCACATCACACTTGTTTTGTACATAGTATATTAAAGTGGCCACAGACTTGTTACACTGGCATAAACCCATTGTAGAATGATAGGACAGGAGCTTGTGAGCATGTGCAGTAGGAAGCTCCGCTGCTGTGACCCAGAGATGACCTATACCACGAGCATGTGCAGTAAGAAGCTCCGTTGATGTGACCCTGAAATGACCTATACCACGAGTGTGTGCAGTAGGAAGCCCCGCTGCTATGACCTAGAGATGACCTATGCCATGAGCATGTGCAATAGGGAGCTCTGCTGCTGTGACCCAGAGATGACCTATACCATGAGCATGTGCAGTAGGAAGCTACGCTGCTGTGACCCAGAGATGACCTATACCACGAGTGTGTGCAGTAGGAAGCCCCGCTGCTGTGACCCAGAGATGACCTATACCACGAGCATGTGCAGTAAGAAGCTCCGTTGATGTGACCCTGAAATGACCTATACCACGAGTGTGTGCAGTAGGAAGCCCCGCTGCTATGACCTAGAGATGACCTATGCCATGAGCATGTGCAATAGGGAGCTCTGCTGCTGTGACCCAGAGATGACCTATACCATGAGCATGTGCAGTAGGAAGCTACGCTGCTGTGACCCAGAGATGACCTATACCATGAGAATGTGCAGTAGGAAGCCCCACTGCTGTGACCCAGAGAGGACCTGTACCATGAGCATGTGCAATAGGGAGCTCTGCTGCTGTGACCCAGAGATGACCTATACCATGAGCATGTGCAGTAGGAAGCTACGCTGCTGTGACCCAGAGATGACCCAGGTCACAGCAGTGGAGCTTCCTACTGCACATGCTCATGGTATAGGTCTTCTCTGGGTCACAGCAGTGGAGCTTCCTACTGCACATGCTCATGGTATAGGTCTCTGGGTCACAGCAGTGGAGCTTCCTACTGCACATGCTCATGGTATAGGTCCTCTCTGGGTCACAGCAGCGGAGCTTCCTACTGCACATGCTAATGGTAGATCATCTCCTGGTCACAGCAGTGTAGCTTCCTACTGCACATGCGTAGTGGCTCGTATCCTATCATTCTAGGACAGGGTTCTGCCGAGGTAAGAGGACATTGTTAGTGATTACCTGCCAAGAAAAAAACAAGTCTGATTCACTAATTAGATATTTATAAAATTTAATTGCATTTCCTTTTTTTTTTTTTTTTTACTATTTTTAGAGAACCTCTTTAACAAATTTTTCATATGGATGAATAACCCAAAATACCTGGTACATAGTCCTCAAAGTTTATTTTCTATTCAGAGTCCATTTTTTGTATGTCCTTAATATTTATGATGTTTGTGTCATTATACAGTGAAGCATGTTCATGTCCTCCCTCTCCCCCATCCCTCCTAGACATACATTGCTCTTACGTGTACACTAATGTTTTACAGAAATATAGAATCTATTTGTTATAATGAATACTCTGTGGACCAATATTATTATTATTATTATTATTATTGTTATTAAATATGTATATACAATTCCTATATGATATGTTCATCCTACTGACGTACAGCTGTCTCCTGCTGGAATTTTAACCATAACCACTATTGAAAAAAATATATATAGCGAGATGTCTCATCACTGGGACTTGCAAGGGTCAATGTCACGTTGCTGTCGCAACCACAGCGTCCTGACTATTTGCAAGATTCCTGGGATGGATACTAGCTTCTTTTAAACGACTCCTTTTGTGTATTGTTTTGTTTTTTTTTTCTATATTGTCGCTCAATGTTGTAATTATGGACATAAAATGTAAGTAATAAAGTATAAATTGTTACAGAATGACTGCTTTACTGAGGTTTGATTAGTGGGAAAAATAGGAACGGGGGAGGGGGAACGATCACACAACATGTAAGGTTGCACATAGATGTAAAATGGGCTGAGAAGATCCCGTAGAACTCTGATCCGATAACTGTGCATAGACTTGCTTGAGAACGTCCATGTACACAGCTGTGCTCACATTTTACCCAAAGAATACCACACCCACCATTTTGGTGCTTTTCTGTGACTCCGCTGTCACTATTAAAATACATGGACATATATACAGCACTACTGCCCTCCATTGAATCTTCTTCCTCCCTCCTCTTCCTTTTCCTCCTCCCTACATCCTCCCTCCCTCTTCTTCCCTCATCCTCCCTCCTCTTCCTCCTCACTCCCACCTCCTCACTCCCTCCCACATCATCCCTTATCCTCCCTGATTCTCCCTCCCTGATCCTCCTTCCCTGATCCTCCTGCTCTCTTCCTCCTTCCATCCTCCTTACTCTTTCTCCTACCTCCTTTCTCCCTTCTCATACCTCCCTCCACCTCCCTCTTCTAACTCCTCCTCTTCCTCCTCCCTCTTCTAACTCCTTCCTTTCTCCTCTCTCTTCTAACTCCTCTTTCTCCTCCCTCTTCTACCTCCTCCTCTTCCTTTTACTCCTCCCTATTCTAACTCCTCCTCTTCCTTTTTCTCCTCCCTCTTCTAGCTCCTCCTCTTCCTTTTTCTCCTCACTCTTCTAACTCCTCTTCCTTTTTCTCCTCACTTTTCTAACTCCTCTTCCCTTTTCTCCTCCCTCTTCTAACTCCTCCTCTTCCTTTTTCTCCTCCCTCTTCTAACTCCTCCTTTTCCTCTTTCGCCTCCCTCCTCATTCTCCTCATCATCCTCATGCTGGCGAGTTGGACTGGTGCACGATTCCTGCGGCTCTGGAAGAAATCTTTAAATGTCACATAACCAAGCCCAATCATGTCCTGTTACTGGGCATAAAATCTGCAATCGTATTGTAGTAGCAGATCCTTCTGTTCGCCATCAGTTAAGAGCGCCTAGACACATTGGACTGTCAGCCAAGCCTTTCATTATCGACAGATTTGGCGGACTATAGTCTGTGTATGGGGATCGTAACTTTTAAACTATCCCCTATCAATAGGATAAGAGAACTTACTTTTTACAGGAGTCCAACCTCCGGGACCCCAAACAATACCGAGATCGAGGGTCTGTAGAACCTTGTCTGAAGAGAGACACCTCTGCTTCATTTATTCTCTGAGGCTGCTGGAGACAAACATAGTGAATGAATGGAGTGGCGGTGCACATGCTCGACCTCCATTCAGACAGGACTCTGCAGATCCCCAGTATCAGGATCTCTGCTTACTTTCAAAAACAGCGCCACCCCTGTTCATAGGTTGTATCTGTTATTGCAGCTCAATTGTTGGAGTTTATTAGCAAAGCATAATATCACTCATTATTAATTCAGTTAGTGAAATGCTATGAATAGGTTAAATAAGTAGAGGTTATGTAAAAATGTATCATGATTTATGGAAAGCTATTAATCTCTCAAGGAGATCTATTACGTGTTTTTAGTTTTTTTTTTTTTTTCCTGACCTTGTACTAAAACTTCCAAGGACTTTTGACACAGATCCCTCGAGTATTCGGATGTCATCAATGTGCCGTACAGTATCCACGTCATGGCAAAGACTTAGAATTTTCGGGATCATTGGAATTGCTTGTACATATTGAATAGTGATATTCCAGCTCTTGGCATTTTTAGATAACAGATTTGTTGCAAAGATGTGAATGCATCTTCTCCCATCATCATCATCTGAATTAGATGTTTGCAGAAATCCATAAATTCATGGAAACACTATGGTTGTGCTTTGCCGCACGTCCCCTTTTGCACAGGATGAAATCCACATTAGAACTTCGCCTGCTGAAGATTTCACCTTTTTTCTGCAACTTGTGGATGAGATTTCGAAAAAATCTCTTCCACAATTCTAGTCCTATCATAAAGAGCAGCTTTCTGTTTCCTACACAATTTGCAGTGAATCTGCACTTTCAGACAACGTTTGAAGTTTGGAAAAGTCACTTTTTGCTAATCCAAATTCAGGGTCATCTCTTAAAAACCTGTCAAATTTTTGAAGGTAAGTGGGGAATATCAGCAAACTCCATTAAAGGGTTCGTATGACGATATTAAATTATATATCCATAGAGTTTGGCGATAACGTGCTGGTCGCTGGGGGTCTAATCCTGTGGAGTGCTGTCTGAATGGGTCAACCGTCGAGCATGTGCACCCCCGCTCCATTAATGGTCTACGGGGCGGTTGGAATTAGACTACAACACCTGGTGGTCTCTGGCAGTCCCATTAACAAGGTAAAGCCATCTGTGCCCATGCTTGACCACCAAGTATACTTTTTTTAGGGAGCTAGAAACATCTGTTACCCACCTGGGGTAACTCGTTCACACCCCCCCCACAACTCATGATCACTGCATCATAAACCAGAAAGTGCGGCGCTCACTCAGATCAGGGAGTGCAAAAATCCAAAATCCTCGCCACTTTCATGGCACCCAATTGCGACTATTCGGACAAGCCCTCTTTCAACTAAAATATATGGCACACGTCACCTAGGGGACCCTCGTCCATCAGTATTTACTTCTCAGGTTATTGATCTGTGCTTTGATGCTCGTGAAAAGTGTTCCAAGCCGCCCACAAAAACAAGGATTTCTCAAAATTTTCCTTTTTTTTGTATTCTGGAACTTCTAATATTTGATGTTAAATTTACAATAGTTTTTTTTTCCTATTCCAGCAGATCCTGTCGTCTTCATTCACTTTGTCACTTTTTGCAAACACAACCTGAATTTACCTAACGTCCGCATCATGATGGTGTTACGTGCTACACCTGACTTTCAAGGATGTCAGCAGCGTAACAATGTCATTTACTCTTCTGTAACCTCCCGGCGGCTCTGCAAACAACCTCCATTTGGATTATGCCCAGACAGCCATAGGTTGGGGGTTGCAAAAAAAAAAAAAAAAGCAAAAAATAACACAAAGTTGTAAATGTATTTTTACATTTCCAGAACGAATGAGAGAGGAACAGCACATACAAGCATTTACTAAAACAGACAAGTCGGGAGAGGTGACAAATCTAAAAAAGGACCTATAAAAAAAAATCTGTGTCCACGTAAGCAAACATTAACAACAGAAAATGCAATTCTTCCTCCCAAATGATCCTATTGCAAGCAGATATGTTTTTCTCCTGTGTTTTAGAAAAAATATACTTTGAAGATCCAGCCAGGGGATGAGACTAGGCCTAAATTGTCCCTGGCCGGCTTTTGCCAGCAGTGCTGCAGGTGATTGAGAGGGCTTTCCCTATGTGCATGTGAGGGAAAGCCTGGCCATCACCTAGAGCAGTGCTGGGAAGAGTCGGCCAGAGATTGTGCCAGGCTACTCTGCTCACTGGCTATGGTCCCCAGGGGGCGCTTCCGAGCACTGCTGCAGGTGATTGACAGGTCTCTCCCTATGTACACGTGAGGGAGAACCCTGCCAATAAGCTAGTGCTGGGAATAGCCGGCTGAGGACTGTCCCAGGCTAGTCTACCAATGGGCTATTGGCCCTGGCCGGATTTTTAAAGTAGGTCTTCTATGGATCTCCAGAGTGTTTCCAAGAATAATATACCTGGCTGCAGTCTGACTGCGGGTTTGAGCAGCGTGAATTACGGTAACGCACAGGCTTGTGCACACGTTGCAGATTTGGTGCGTTTTTGCCATGCAGATTTGCTAGCAAAACCTGAAGCAATCCTGATGCCGGCAAAATGAATGAGAAACCTGAAGTGTCACTTGCAGATTGGGTGCAGAAACTAATCTGCTGCACGTCAATTCTCTGTACGGTTTTGCCTGCGTTTTTCACCATTAACTTCACTCAAATCAGTCAAAAACGTGCGGTTTTGCAGCTGTGGTTTTCCTGC
This sequence comes from Oophaga sylvatica, assembly GCA_033576555.1. NCBI lineage: Eukaryota > Metazoa > Chordata > Amphibia > Anura > Dendrobatidae > Oophaga > Oophaga sylvatica. The sequence continues at coordinate 90,927,849 of JARQOD010000009.1, read as the reverse complement.
CAAGAGATTTAGAAATTTCTGCATCCATTTACTCAACGAGTGCACATATCGAATCCATCAAATCCGAGCGCTTTGTGATGGGGAGTCTGGAACTCTCTTTTCTGAGCTCCTCTCGGTTGATTTAGAGCCTAGACCACATCAAAGTTGAATGTACAAAGAACCTGTAAGAGGCAAACGGTGCAAAAGTTTTCATGAAACCCAAATGAAAAAAAAAAGATTTTTAGCTGAACTTATTTGCACTTCTTAAGCATTTTGCCTTTAGTTTGCCCAATTTGTTACAAAATTGATCCTGTCCCTCCCTCCTTATACATTGGGATCCATGTGGAGCCAGGACTGACAGATCCGATGCTGGAAGTGCACGATTCCCGTTCTCCACTTCTGCCTCCTGGGACTTTGAGTTTAGAAGTACAAAGCGTTGACTTTGTGAGAAATCCTGTAACACTGAGCTCGGATGATAGAGATTCTTGTTTATGCCGGCGGCTGATTGTGACATAGAAATCCATTTTCCCATTTTGCTTTATCACGATGTAGTTAAATTCATGTTCTCATCCTGAGACTGAGGACGTTACACGCAGCACTAGTATTTATTGGTACCGTTTTGGGATACTTACAATGGTTTGCTTCATATTGCATTTTTGGGGGGAGGTGCTGTGACCGAAAAACATGAATTATTGCATTTCATTTTTTTTCTTTACACGTACAGTATTCCTTTATGTTCAGAAATTGATCTTTTATGCTTGCAATAATGACCAGTATGTTAATTTTTTTATTTATTTTTTAATTGGAAACTGAGTGATGATTCCAAGTTTTCCATATTTTTTAATATTTTGTTTAATATTTTTTATTACTTTTTGAATATGAAACAGACTGATAGCAGCATCTCAATAGTGATACAGCAGCAATTGGAGCTGGCTCAGGTTGCTGCTGGGACAGGCAGGTGTCGACTGAATAACGCAACTGGCACCCACTGTGTATGATGCGGGCGCAGCTCCTGCACTCACCTGATGAAGAAGGTTGATAGTAGTCACAGCCAGGGCCAGACTGGCAAGTGCCAAATAATCCAGTCAGGCCGTGGGCCACTTCGGCTCGCAACACTTTCATAAGTATCAATGTCCCACGGATGATATCGTTAAAATCTATAGTGGAGCAGAGAGTAATCATCTCCCTGCTCCGCTGTTTGCTCAGGTGCCGGGGTTACATCACTTTATCACCTGAACAGAGGCCGATGAGGAGGAGAGGGGGAGGCGAGTATTAGTTTAATTTTGTTCTTAAAGAGGGACTTTATTATTACTGTAAAGTGGCACTCTGCCGCTCATCAAATGAAGGGAAGACGTACTGGGGGGGTCATAATATGGAGGCGCACTGGGGGGTCATTATCATATGGAGACGCACTGGGGGGTGGTCATTATAAGGCGGCGCACTGGTGATCATTAAGGAGTCACACTGGAGGTTATTATCATAAGGAGGCACATTGGGGGTCATTATAAGGAGTCACATTAGGGGTCATTATCATAAGGCACACGGGACATTATCATAAGGCGGCACACTGGTGGTCGTATTAAGGAGTCACACTGGGGGTCATTATCATAAGGTGGAACACTGGTGGTCATTATAAGGAGTCACATTAGGGGTCATTATAAGGCGGCGCACTGGTGGTCATTATATTAAGGAGTCATACTGGGGGTCATTATAAGGAGGCACATTGGGGGTCATTATAATGAGTCACATTAGGGGTCATTATCATAAGGCGGCACACTGGTGGTCGTATTAAGGAGTCACACTGGGGGTCATCATAAGGTGGAACACTGGTGGTCATTATAAGGAGTCACATTAGGGGTCATTATCATAAGGCGGCGCACTGGTGGTCATTATATTAAGGAGTCACACTGGGGGTCATTATAAGGAGTCACACTGGGGGTTATAAGGCAGCGCACTGGTGGTCATTATATTAAGGAGTAACACTGGGGGTCATTATAAGGAGGCACATTAGGGGTCATCAAGGAGGCACACTGGTGGTCATATTAAGGAGTCACACTGGGGGTCATTTTGGGGTATTACTAGGAGACACAAGTGTATTATCACTGTAAGGAGGAGTGGGGCATTACTACTGGGAGAGAGGCAGTGCTGCTCCCATGTTGGCCACTAAAGAAGGCTACTGCTGTGAGGCGTTATTACTGTCTAGGGCACTGGTTATAGCATTATATGGTTTGTGTAGAGGTGAGGATTGTGAGGAGGGGGCTGGAAAAGCTGTAAGCCAAAGATGTCTGTGTCAGGGACGAGTTATTACTTGAAGAAGAGGTCATGGTGGTCTGGGCCGAATGGAAAAGAAAAGATAAAATAATGACTATGGAGAACATCACTGGAGAGAATCTACAGTATATATATATATATATATATATATATATATAATATATATATGGTCTGCAGAGCACTGGTGTAATCCTGCTATTACTATATGGTCCCTGTATGGTGGTGATATCCGTCCTAGTACAGTGGCTTTGGTTAATGATCTGTATGGCGGCATTATCACTACTATGGCTGGCTGGTGGTATTATTAGTCTATTATATTGCAGAACTGATGCTAATATTGGTCTTGTTACAGTCATTTGTTACAGGGGTCAATTTACAGCTTGCCGGACCCTAACAGTGTGTGATATACACATCATTTGGATTCGGCTCTGGTTTCCGGTTCCAGCGATTCCCATACTTGCCACCACGTGCCAACAAGCGTCTCATCCACTTTGATTAATGGAATATTGAGGCTCCGTGGTGTACAGTCATGGCCAAAAGTTTTGAGAATGACACAAATATTAATTTTTACAAAGTCTACTGCTTCACTTTTTCTAATGGCAATTTGCATATACTCCAGAATGTTATAAAGAGTGATCAGCTTAACAGCAATTACTTGCAAAGTCAATATTTGGCTAGAAAATGAACTTTATCCCCCAAAACACATTTCAACATCATTGCAGCCCTGCCTTAAAAGGACCAGCTAACCTCTTTTCAGTGATTGCTCCATTAACACAGGTGTGAGTGTTGATGAGGACATGGCTGGAGATCAATCTGTCATGATTAAGTAAGAATGACACCACTGGACACTTTAAAAGGAGGCTGGTGCTTGGCATCATTGTTTCTCTTCTGTTAACCATGGTTATCTCTAAAGAAACACGTGCAGTCATCATTGCAATGCACAAAAATGGCCTAACAGGGAAGAGTATTGCAGCTAGAAAGATTGCACCTCAGTCAACAATCTATCGCATCATCAAGAACTTCAAGGAGAGAGGTTCCATTGTTGCCAAAAAGGCTTCAGGGCGTCCAAGAAAGACCAGCAAGCGCCAGGACTGTCTCTTAAAAGTGTTTCAGCTGTGGGATCGGGCTACCAGCAGTGCAGAGCTTGCTCAGGAATGGCAGCAGGCAGGTGTGAGTGCATCTGCACGCACTGTGAGGCGGAAACTCTTGGAGCAAGGCCTGGTCTCAAGGAGGGCAGCAAAGAAGCCACTTCTCTCCAGAAAAAACATCATGGACAGACTGATATTCTGCAAAAGGTACAGGCAGTGGACTGCTGAGGACTGGGGTAAAGTTATTTTCTCTGATGAATCCCCTTTTCGATTGTTTGGGACATCGGGAAAACGCCTCATTCGGAGAAGACAAGGTGAGCGCTACCACCAGTCTTGTCTCATGCCAACTGTTAAGCATCCTGAAACCATTCATGTGTGGGGTTGCTTCTCAGCCAAGGGAATCGGCTCTCTCACAATCTTGCCTAAAAACACAGCCATGAATAAAGAATGGTACCAGAATGTCCTCCAAGAGCAACTTCTCCCAACCCTCCAAGAGCAGTTTGGCGATCAACAATGCCTTTTCCAGCATGATGGAGCACCTTGCCATAAAGCAAAGGTGATAACTAAATGGCTCAGGGAACAAAACATAGAGATTTTGGGTCCATGGCCTGGAAACTCCCCAGATCTTAATCCCATTGAGAACTTGTGGTCAATCATCAAGAGACGGGTGGACAAACAAAAATCTAAAAATTCTGACAAAATGAAAGAATTGATTGTGCAAGAATGGACTGCTATCAGTCAGGATTTGGTCCAGAAGTTGATTGAGAGCATGCCAGGGAGAATTGCAGAGGTCCTGAAGAAGAAGGGTCAACACTGCAAATATTGACTTGCTGCATTAACTCATTCTAACTGTCAATATAAGCTTTTGTTACTCATATGTTTGCAATTATTATATTTCTGTCTGTGATAAAAACATCTGTTAAATAGTGTTGAGCATTCCGATACCGCAAGTATCGGGTATCGGCCGATATTCGCGTTATCGGAATTCCGATACTTAATTCCGATACTTTTTCAATATCGTATACCGGAATCGGAAGTTCCCATAATTCTTTGAGAGGCAATGTGATGTTAGTCAGCCAATGATGAATCTTATGAAGTGTGGGCACATCCTGTAATGCTGCTGTCATCTTAACTAATGGCATGGCTGTGATTGGCTGCTGAAATTATGTCAGAATGCACTATAAAAGGCGCCGCAGCCATTTTAGCGTCACTGTGCTGTGAACTCAGTTAGGGACAGAACGCTGCTCTGCTCACTCTGAGGGACAGTTAGATATTGCGATTTTGTGTACTACTGTGCTTGAGGCAGGCTAGTTTACCAACAGGTCCTGCCCACATCCTTCTTCCTAGTGAGGATTCAACATCATCAGCCGGCGTTCCTGATCTGGCCACGGAGGCCAGAGATCACCGGCTTTCATCAACGGATGTAAGTTTCGTCTGCGGGCCATAGGAGGCTGAAGTCGGACTTTCTACTGCAAGTGACCCATCGGGGTTGTCAGCAGGCCAGAGGAGGCTGAAATTGGACTTTCTATTGCAAGTGACCCATCGGGGTTGTCAGGTAAAACCTGTGCAAACAGGACTATTTTCTCCACAGTGCACCACTAATACTCATTCATCTGAGCTGTCACCGGCCGGGACAGTGTCAATTTCTTCTGACCTTTCTGCATAAAAGGTTTTTTAGGATTTCTGCAGCGTTTTTCTGCTCCATCGTTAAAAGAGGACCTCTTTTACTTTTTCAGGGTTTGTCCATATTAATACCCATATGAATAAATACCTTATGCGTATTATGACTATTTAGTCCTTTGGTTTGGGGTTTACTACATAATAGACTACAGGCTTTTCTCATCACCTTTTTCTCACGGGTCTTAGTGCAATATTTATTTATTACTGTATTATTACATCTGCATCTCAAACTGTTCTACAGAGTGCGTCTGAATTTATGTATTGTTTTCCATTTGACACATGCATATTCCTATTTTTCTACAGATCCTTTTGTGTCTTGTAGTTTTTATGTGCGCAAACTATTTTTATTTTCAATTATAGAGGGCCATGTTATTGACTTTGCATTGACGTGTAAAAGATTTATGTTGTGCCACTGGCTATATGTATTCTAAAGGTGTACCCAGTCTCAACAGATCATTAGTCTGATTGTTCTTTGGTTCTCCTAAATGTGAATTTGTCTGATTTGGTGTCAAACTTGACTTTGTCCCTATTTTTGTTTTGCCATGTGACCCAATGATTATACAAATCTATATAGGGTTTGGCATCATCAAAAGTAACAGAATATTAGCATGCATGCATATTTAGGATATAAAAGAGAAGTATCTTGTTGTGCCAGAGTGTTCCTAACTCCTGAATGGATATAAAACAATATGGTCTACGGATCAGGTAAAATCGAGGGTCCGCATGTCTATATTTTATACAATTTGAGTGGGCAAGGGTGGGATTTAGAGATTAGCCCATTCATGAAAGTTTTGGGAGCTGAGAACCTTCAGGAGTTGTTAACCATGCTTTGAGGTCGATTGAATGCCATGTCACTCAGGCAGCCAATCACTGCTGTCAAGCGCAATGGAAAGCAACACACGGTTGGTCCTGTGGCCAGCAGCACAGGAGGGGTAAGGGTAAAACATGAATATATTAGATTATGTTTTACTATTTGGAGCAAGTTTGAAGTTTTCTTTAAGGATTGGAAAACCACCTTCAGTTAGGAATCGGATCAATCAAACAGGGCACAATATGGAATAATGTGCGTTGTTATACACAGTAACTTACAAACGTGGTTCTCTCTGGCATCTATGTACATGGGCAAGTATTACTCTAATTTGGGTCTAATGTGTAGTTTATTGGGTGCAATATAGGCTCATTGTAGGACTGCAAACACACAATTTGGTTCTTTGCAGGTAGAATATGGTACTTTATGCAAAGTATATGGCTGTGTGCAGGCACAGAATCGCACTGTCCTATGAAAACAAACTATGGGACTATTGTGGCATGGTATGGCGGTCTCTGGCCACTGTTTAGCATAATATAGTACTATATGGACATTGGACAACAACAACTTTTTAATGTGCTGGTATGTTGTGGTTACAATTAAAGAAATATTCTCAATTTGTCTCTGGAGCAGGTCAGAGCTATGTTGCTCTTTACTTCTTTGTTTCTGATAGGATAGGCTGAGTTATAGTATTAGTAGAACTATAAAGTTCTGCTGTAACACATTCAGCTATTAGTGATTTATTTTATAATGTACACTGCTATCACTGTATTTACGGTACATATAGAGATAATGGCACTTGAACAAGCACATAGCTCAGGATAGTCAGAGCTGTGATTAGGAGAACTGCTCTTGGAGAAGCTAGTGCTATAGATTGGTGATTTTGCAAGCAGAGATGGGCGAACCCGAACAGTAAAGTTCGGCATCCAGACCGAACACCTATGACCTATGACCCGACATGAAATGACACTTGGTGTACATAGGGTTAACCATGTCTTTTCATGTCCTTTGCTATCTAATTTGCACAAACAATTAAATCAGACTATGTGTGCAAAATTTCACACCTGTAGGGGTTAATTAAAGGTGTAAATTCGTAGCAAAAAAGTCCGGTTTTTTTTACAACGAATTTACACCTTTAATTAACCCCTACAGGTGTGAAATTTTGCACACATAGTCTGATTTAATTGTTTGTGCAAATCAGATAGCAAACGACATGAAAAGACATGGTTAACCCTATGTACACCAAGTGTCATTTCATGTCGGGTGCTTCTGTCTTTTCACTGAAGCCGGCTTTACCCGGCAATTGAATCAGAGGATATTTTACTATGAAGAAGTGTATAAACTATACATATATGTATATATATATGTCACAATGACATGTATATATATATATATATGTATTCTATGTGTGTATATTTAGTGTTTACAAGGAAAGAATGGGGTTTTTTTAGTTGCGATATTTTGTTCCCATAGACTTACATGGGACTTCCGGTATCGTCGGGTATCGCCGATATTTTAGTGATATCGGCGATACCATTCCGATTCCGATACTTTAGGATATCGGAAAGTATCGCTCAACTCTACTGTTAAACACACATAAAAACCAGAGGGCAGCAGATCATGTGAAAATATAATATTTGTGTCATTCTCAAAACTTTTGGCCATGACTGTACAACCCCTTTAATGGTCAGTATGATGGCATTATTCTGTCACTATATGGTGGTATTGTGTAGTCATAGCTTTGTAGTATTTTTTAATCCTATAGTAATATTGGTCTTGCAATATATCTTGATTTTCTCCAACGACAGGCAGGGCATTATTTGTAATGAGAGGTACGGGATTGAGTGATGGGCCTCTGTGCTTTCAAATGCCGGGGCTGAATTTAAGTCCTAGCGCGGCCCTGATGGTCACAGCTTTTTTTTTTATTATTTCTGATTCAGAATTCCAAATCCACTGAATATACATTAGTTAAATAATAATATTCTGGCTGCCTCAGTCCACCACTAGGAGGCGCTAATTGAAAAATAAAAAAAAACAGTCTTCAGTGAACTACTAGGCTCCCTCTAGTGGTGGCTCTTAGAATTGTATAATTCACATCTATGAATATATATTGAGAAATGAATACATACAGAAATGTTGACGTATTTAAAATAATAAAAAAAAAAAATGGTGCTTAAAGGTCGACATTCATTTGAGTATATGTTCCTGGAGAAAGAATTTGTTTTGCATTTTATTTATCTTTATACCTAGGTGTAATTTCTACCACTGGATGATAAAAAGTATTATTGGCTAATCTTACCAATATTTCTCCTTAATGGTCAGTGTGCACATGTAGCACCTAGGATAGGTGGGGGGGACTGCTCATTATGCCGATTCTGCAGGGCGTAACGGTGCATGAAGCCTTCTCATTTGCATATGGAATAAAAAAAATGTTTAAAGTAATTACAATGATGAAATATAAACTGCTAATACGATTTTTATAGGAGCTAAGTCCCGTATACAACTGTTTAATTAGTTTAATTTGCATTTCAGGGTGACACTCCCTTTTAGGGGAGGTATATTTTCATCTAATTCTGAAGCCTGCATTCTCATGTTCTGTCAGCAGGGGGCCTACATTCCGTTTCAATAAAGAAATTGGAATTCCTATTTTTCCCCAGATACCAAATAGTCCAAGAACAGGGACATTCTACATGCTTCCCAAAATCCACAAAGCCGGAAATCCAGGGAGGCCGATTATTTCATGTGTGGACACCCTTACTTAGCAGGTATCTGGATGGGTAGAGGGTATTCTTTAAACCCCTGGTAAAGGATACACCCAGCTACATTCAGGACACAACTGACCTACTGAATAAACTAGCAGCAATAGGTTCTCTACCAGAAGGAACCATCCTGGCCACCATGGATGTGGAATCTTTGTACTCTAATATCCCACACCAGGATGGATTAAATGCCTGCAAAGTCTTCATGGGGAACACCGGGAATGATGCTGATTCTGTGGTGAAACTCACAAAATTCATCCTCACCCACAATTACTTTGAATTTGATGACAAGATCTATTTACAGGAGACTGGCACAGCTATGGGAAGTAAAATGGCTCCACAGTATGCAAATCTTTTCATGGCCAAGCTTGAAAGCGACTTTCTGTCCTCATGTCCCATCAGGCCTCGGGCCTACTACCGCTACATTGATGACATTTTAATCATCTGGACGAAGTCTGAACAACAGCTAAAGACGTTCCATGAACAGTTCAATTTCATCCCACCATCAATTTAACACTTAACTACTCCAGCACTGAAATTAACTTTCTAGACACCATCATTAAACTGAAGGACAATGAAATAGAGACATCCCTGTATCAGAAGCCAATCGACCATCCAACATACCTTAAATGGGACAGTTTCCATCCAAAACACATAAAAAAAACTCCATTGTCTACAGCCAAGCCATCAGATACAACCGTATATGTTCCAACCCCATGGATAGAGATGAACACTTTGGTCGCCTCAGAAAGACCTTTTTAAAATCAGGGCTACCATCCAAGAACAATTGAAAACCAAATTACAAGAGCCACCAGAATATCAAGGAATCACCTGCTACATTACAAAGCTAAAGAAGAAAATAATCGGGTGCCTCTAGTGGTCACCTACAATCCAAATCTGGAGATGCTAAGGGGAGCTGCACGGAAACTACAACCTTTACTACAAAAAGATGCCCGATTACAATCCATATTTCCAGACCCCCCACTACTGTGTTTTAGGCAGCCCCCGAATCTAAGAAGCATCATTGTCAGAAGCTCCCTGTCCTCCCCAACAGCTGCAGGAACCTTTCCTTGCAACAAGAAGAAATGTAAAACCTGTGCATCTATAATGACCACGGACAAGATAAAGATCCCCAACTCACATCGGGACTACAAGATCCCAGGTACTTTCAGCTGCATCACATCTAATGTGGTGTACCTAATTATTTGTACGAAATGTCCAACGGGGGGTCTGTATGTGGGGGAGACAGGGCAAAAACTGAGAACAAGGATGAATTCTCATCGCCACACAATAAGAGAAAAAAGAATGGATCTACCTGTGGCCAAACACTTTTGTATCCCCGATCATAGCATGATGGACATGAAATTACTTGTATTAAAAGCTAAATTTAAATCTGAGAGAGACAGAAAAGTTTGGGAATATAAACTTATGACGACCTTTGATACACTCAGTGCTGGAATGAATGTTTCCCATGGATTTATGTCTTTTTACATCAATTAAGGAATCTGCTTCTCTGACCTTCTGGGGGCAAAACAACAATAGCAGACTCCAATCAGAGGGCAATAAAACTTTCACACTCCTTATCTATGAACTGTTCCAATATTTATGTTCATCTCTATCTCCCATAATGACAGTTCTGCTTCACATCACTTGTCTTATCTATTGCATTATTCCTGTGTCCTTTTGTGTATATAAATATGTGATTCTTCAGATTTTGTATTAGTCTTCGCCTGATGAAGAGACCTGAGTAGTCTCGAAAGCTTGCAATTTGTTACCATCTTTTCAGTTAGGCATTAAAAGGTATCAACCACTGAGGACTCTCAACTCTAAATATTTTTCTATCTACTGGCTAACACAGTACTAAGATATACATCTTTCCTATATTTTTCCCCTATGATTTTGCTACTTTTGCAGAATAAAAACCTGACGTGTTTAGATACCACAAGGCCATCTTCACACGTTCAGTATTTGGTCAGTATTTTACATCAGTATTTGTAAGCGAAAACCAGGAAATCAACAATCAGAGGAAAAGTATAATAGAAACATGTCACCACATCTGTATTTATCACCCACTTCTGGTTTTGGCTACAAATACTGATAGTGTGAACGTCGTCTTAAAGTAGATCACTACTCCACAAAAAGCACATGTCACACCAATAGTGCAGCACTGGAATAGCCCCCCAGACATGCAGCTGTATGCGGCTGAATATGGAAGATGTTTAATTACACAAGAAGGGGGGGATTGTTTCCAATTAAAAATAATACAGCAGCATTAAATTGTTAGGCAGAAGCCTTGAAAGGGAAAGTGTCATCAGAAAATGGCATATTGTTTAAATCAGGTTGTTATTATCAAACATGTTTAAAAAATACATGTCACATTTTTTTTCATATTTTTAAATCAATATATATATATATAAAATATAATCATAAATCAGAAATGTTGCCGTTTTTGCAGTGTCCACTAAACCTAATATCAGACTCAATTACTGTTCTGTACATGCTTCATCACAGGCAGGATAACAACAATAAGTATCATACATTTATATATAAAGCTCCTCCTTGTGGAGAGTGACATACCAGCGCTGGCGTGTCAAGGTAAGGAGGCTTATTAACCGTGCAATGCTCCTCTGGGAAATTTAATATGCAAATTGCCTCTTAGAAAAAAAGAGGACTTAAACTCTATAGCGCCACCTGTTGGAAGTAGCAATCCTACAAGTCACAATCATCCCTTTAATGAGTCCTTTTATCCTAAGTCATATTGCAAGACTCGTTAAAGGGTTGATTGTGACTTGTAGGATCGCTACTTCCAACAGGTGGCGCTATAGAGTTCAAGTCCTGTTTTTTTCTGAAGAGGCAATTTGCATATATAAAGCTCAGGATCCATCATTCACAGCAGGTGATGTCACAGCTCACACATCTTCTTTTTCCTCCTGTACCATGACTGTTGACACCAGTATATATACAGTAGATAACACAGGATCCACCATTAACAGCAGTTGATGTCACAGCTCACCTCCTCCTGTGCAATGACTGAAAACCCCTCTATGTACAGTAGATAACACAGGATCCACCATTCACAACAGGTGATGTCACAGCTCACCTCCTCCTCCTGTACAATGACTGATAATTCCTCTATATACAGTAGATAACACAGGATCCACCATTCACAATAGGTGATGTCACAGCTCACCTCCTCCTCCTCCTGTACAATGACTGATAGCACCTCTATATACAGTAGATAACACAGGATCTACCATTCACAATAGGTGATGTCACAGCTCACCTACTCCTCCTATACAATGTCTGATAACACCTCTATATACAGTAGATAACACAGGATCCACCATTCACAACAGGTGATGTCACAGCTCACCTCCTCCTGTACAATGACTGATAACTCCTCTATATACAGTAGATAACACAGGATCCACCATTCACAATAGGTGGTGTCACAGCTCACCTCCTCCTCCTGTACAATGACTGATAAAACCTCTATATACAGTAGATAACACAGGATCCACCATTCACAATAGGTGATGTCACAGCTCACCTCCTCCTCCTGTACAATGACTGATAACACCTCTATATACAGTAGATAACACAGGAGCCGCCATTCACAATAGCTGATATCACAGCTCACCTCCTCCTGTGCAATGACTGATAACACCTCTATATACAGTAGATAACACAGGATCCACCATTCACAATAGGTGATGTCACAGCTCACCTACTCCTCCTGTACAATGTCTGATAACACCTCTATATACAGTAGATAACACAGGATCCACCATTCACAATAGGTGATGTCACAGCTCACCTCCTCCTCCTCCTGTACAATGACTGATAGCACCTCTATATACAGTAGATAACACAGGATCTACCATTCACAATAGGTGATGTCACAGCTCACCTACTCCTCCTATACAATGTCTGATAACACCTCTATATACAGTAGATAACACAGGATCCACCATTCACAACAGGTGATGTCACAGCTCACCTCCTCCTGTACAATGACTGATAACTCCTCTATATACAGTAGATAACACAGGAGCCGCCATTCACAATAGCTGATATCACAGCTCACCTCCTCCTGTGCAATGACTGATAACACCTCTATATACAGTAGATAACACAGGATCCACCATTCACAATAGGTGATGTCACAGCTCACCTACTCCTCCTGTACAATGACTGATAACACCTCTATATACAGTAGATAACACAGGATCCACCATTCACAATAGATGATGTCACAGCTCACCTCCTCCTCCTGTACAATGACTGATAACACCTCTATATACAGTAGATAACACAGGATCCACCATTCACAACAGGTGATGTCACAGCTCACCTCTTCCTGTACAATGACTGATAACTCCTCTATATACAGTAGATAACACAGGATCCACCATTCACAATAGGTGGTGTCACAGCTCACCTCCTCCTCCTGTTCAATGACTGATAAAATCTCTATATACAGTAGATAACACAGGATCCACCATTCACAATAGGTGATATCACAGCTCACCTACTCCCCTCCTGTACAATGACTGATAGCACCTCTATATACAGTAGATAACACAGGATCCACCATTCACAATAGGTGATGTCACAGCTCACCTTCTCCTCCTGTGCAATGACTGATAACACCTCTATATACAGTATATAACACAGGATCCACCATTCACAATAAGTGATATCACAGCTCACTTCCTCCTGTACAATGACTGATAACACCTCTATATACAGTAGATAACACAGGATCCACCATTCACAATAGGTGATGTCACAGCTCACCTCCTCCTCCTGTACAATGACTGATAACACCTCTATATACAGTAGATAACACAGGATCCACCATTCACAATAGGTGGTCACAGCTCACCTGCTCCTCCTATGCAATGACTGATAACACCTCTATATACAGTAGATAACACAGGATCCACCATTCACAATAGGTGATATCACAGCTCACTTCCTCCTGTGCAATGACTGATAATACCTCTATATACAGTAGATAACACAGGATCCACCATTCACAATAGGTGGTGTCACAGCTCACCTCCTCCTGTACAATGACTGATAACACCTCTATATACAGTAGATAACACAGGATCCACCATTCACAATAGGTGATGTCACAGCTCACCTCCTCCTCCTGTACAATGACTGATAACACCTCTATATACAGTATATAACACAGGATCCACCATTCACAATAGGTGATATCACAGCTCACCTCCTCCTCCTGTACAATGACTGATAACACCTCTATATACAGTATATAACACAGGATCCACCATTCACAATAGGTGATATCACAGCTCACCTCCTCCTGTACAATGACTGATAAAACCTCTATATACAGTAGATAACACAGGATCCACCATTCACAACAGGTGATAGCACAGCTCACCTCCTCCTGTACAATGACTAACACCTCTATATACAGTTAGGTCCATATATATTTGGACAGAGACAACATTTATCTAATTTTGGTTCTAGACATTACCACAATGAATTTGAAACAAAACAAATCAGATGCAGTTGAAGTTCAGACTTTCAGCTTTCATTTGAGGGTATCCACATTAAAATTGGATGAAGGGTTTAGGAGTTTCAGCTCCTTAACATGTGCCACCCTGTTTTTAAAGGGACCAAAAGTAATTGGACAAATGACTCCAAGGCTATTTCATGGACAGGTGTGGGCAATCCCTTTGTTATGTCATTCTCAATTAAGCAGATGAAAGGGCCGGAGTTGATTTGAGGTGTGGTGTTTGCATTTGGAAGGTTTTGCTGTGAAGGAAACATGTGGTCACAGGACCTCTCCATGCAGGTGAAACAAGCCATCCTTAAGCTGCAAGAACAGAAAAAAACCCATCCAAGAAATTGCTACAACATTAGAAGTGGCAAAATCTACAATTTGGTACATCCTGAGAAAGAAAGAAAGCACTGGTGAACTCATCAATCCAAAAAGACCTGGGAGCCCACGGAAGACAACAGTGGTGGATGATCGCCGCATACTTTCTTTGGTGAAGAAGAACCCGTTCACAACATCAACTGAAGTCCAGAACACTCTCAGTGAAGTAGGTGTATTTGTCTCTAAGTCAACAGTAAAGAGAAGACTCCATGAAAGTAAATACAAAGGGTTCACATCCTAGATGCAAACCATTCATCAATTCCAAAAATAGACAGGCCAGAGTTAAATTTGCTGAAAAACACCTCCAGAAGCCAGCTCAGTTCTGGAAAAGTATTCTATGGACAGATGAGACAAAGATCAACCTGTACCAGAATGATGGGAAGCCAAAAGTTTGGAGAAGAAAGGGAACGGCACATGATCCAAGGCACACCACATCCTCTGTAAAACATGGTGGAGGCAACGTGATGGCATGGCCATGCATGGCTTTCAATGGCACTGGGTCACTTGTGTTTATTGATGACATAACAGCAGACAAGAGTAGCCGGATGAATTCTGAAGTGTACCGGGATATACTTTCAGCCCAGATTCAGCCAAATGCTGCAAACTTGATTGGACGGCGCTTCATAGTACAGATGGATAATGACCCCAAGCATACAGCCAAAGCTACACAGGAGTTCATGAGTGCAAAAAAGTGGAACATTCTTCAATGGCCAAGTCAATCACCAGATCTTAATCCAATTGAGCATGCATTTCACTTGCTGAAATCCAGACTTAAGAGGGAAAGACCCACAAACAAGCAAGACCTGAAGGCTGCGGCTGTAAAGGCCTGGCAAAGCATTAAGAAGGAGGAAACCCAGCGTTTGGTGATGTCCATGGGTTCCAGACTTAAGGCAGTGATTGCCTCCAAAGGATTCGCCACAAAATTTTGAAAATAAAAATATTTTGTTTGGGTTATGTTTATTTGTCCAATTACTTTTGACCTCCTAAAATGTGGAGTGTTTGTAAAGAAATGTGTACAATTCCTACATTTTCTAACACATATTTTTGTTCAACCCTTCAAATTAAACGTTACAATCTGCACTTGAATTCTGTTGTAGAGGTTTCATTTCAAATCCAATGTGGTGGCATGCAGAGCCCAACTCGCGAAAATTGTGTCACTGTCCAAATATTTCTGGCCCTAACTGTATAATAAATGACCTTATTGAACAACATACCCATATATAGATTACTGTTAATTAAGTATATCAAAATAGTAGGGCATATTAGGATGGATATTAATATACGGACAATCGCTGAATTAATGATCTCAATGAAAAGAAAACGATCAAACAGTCCCAAAATAAAGTACAAAATATTTTATTAAACATCAATTTATAAAAAAGGAGCAGGGGAAACAGTGACAAGGCTCATGCCAATAAGCACTAGTGGGAAGAATAGGACGCACACAGGTGAATAGACCAAATTACATAGATGAAAAATAATCACAAATCCGCAAGTGCAGAGATTGCATAAGTATGTAAATATTGGCAAAACCAGTCATAAAGATGTTAATATGGCTACAGAATTGTATATGACAGTCAGGATGTCCCAAGTGATAGTTTTATCACCATAGTTATAAGCATAAAATTGCATCATAGTATCCAGGACATATCTGCCACCCAAACACATAGGACCTCACAAAAATTTGCAGTTAGTGCCATGAAAAGTAACGGTATACCTGTTCAGGTGAAGAGACTAACACCAGGTGTGTCCGCCCCGACGCGCGTTTCGGCTAGTGTGCCTTTCTCAAGGGGTGAGGGGAAGAGGAAGTGAGGGGTATAAAAGCAGCCTGCCACCAATCACGTGTGAACCACACACCTGTCTCATAATACAGCATGAGTCATAATATCACTTAGGAGCCAGCGAAAATCAGCAATAACAAATATCAATGGTCATATGTATGCCCGCATAAATACACACAGCTTACTGTCATTGAAAATTCCACATCTGCCCGCAGTTAGGATGTATTAATATCCAAGGCACAAGATCGTCATCAGAGCGCGCTTGGACCGGCCTCCAATGACGCGCCCATCGTCCCGGCAACCAGGGACGCCTGACGGCGTCGGCGTCACGTGCCTGGTGACGTCACGTCACGTGACCAATCACCATGGCACTGGAAGACGCCGAGAACCGCCAGGCATGCCAGAGTCACGGAAGAGGGCGCGTACCGGCCGTAAGTATAGTGGAGGCAGCAATTATGTGGAATTAATGTGTGTAGGACCACTGTATGCCAAATAACAAACGAATCAAATGTATGGGCAAAACATTCTTAAAGGCAATAGGAACGACACACTGCATAATCTAACAACAATGACAGATATGAAGATAATATGACATAAATAATGCTGTATTTAACATAGCAAAGGATATATATAATAATACAACCATCAATTGCATATTATAAAATATGGGTAACAATAACATTGATTATAGTGATTTGCTGATAGGTGTAAATGATTCAATCTGATGGGATGGAAACATCAAAATCATGGTCAGAAAATTCTCCATCAGTGACATGAAGGTGGAAGAAACTGGAAAAAATAAAAACAATTAAAATCAAAGAAACCACACACATGCTTAAAACAGAAGATCAGTCCTGGCCATAGAAAATTCTATAGGAAAGAAGAAAAACTAAGGGTTTCATTAAGGCCCTTTGGATGGACCGTATCTAGAACCCAAATCCATCTAGTTTCTTTTTGGGATAATCTCTGACTCAAATTTCCACCACTAATCCCTGGAATTAACATATCAATACCTTTTACTCTAAGTAGAGAACTGTCACAGTTATGGTGTAATTTAAAGTGACGAGGTATAGTCCTAAGTGTGGCTGGATCACCATGACCGGCCGCCGCCTGGATGCCCAAAACATGTTCACGCGTGCGCACCTTTAATTGGCGAGTCGTCATGCCAATGTAAATAAGATTGCAGGGACATGTGGCAAAATATACCACATAACGAGAGTTGCATGAAATATTCTTTCGAATCTCATAGATTCTTGTTCCTGCAGAGTTGGAAAAGGTGGCACTGCGGTCAATGTTAGGGCAGGCGACGCACCGACCACAGGGAAAACAGCCACACCTAGGACGACCAACCTGAAAATTGCCAAGATTAGTATCAACGTGGTAGTGACTATGTACTAATTGGTCTTTGAGATTCATTGCTCGTCTGAATGTGATGCTGGGTCTGTCAGAAATAATTTGATTAAGTATGGGGTCGGTCTGGAGAATAGGCCATGCCTTTTGGAGACAATTCCTCATGTGAGTGGCTTGAGAATGGAAGCTCGTTATAAATCTAATAGTCCTAGAGGAGTTAATCTTTCTTTCCCTGTTATATAGCAGGGAATGGCGGGTAGAATGTTTTGCCCGATTGTAGGCTCTTTTCAAGACCCGTCTACTATATCCCCTCTCTTTGAACCGTTGAAATAGTTCTTGAGCCTCTTTCTCAAATTCTTGATCACTAGAGCAAATTCTGCGAATACGCAAGAATTGTCCTATTGGGATTGAATTAATCAGAGGTTTCGGATGAGCAGAAGTGGCATGCAATAACATGTTGGTGGAGGTCTCCTTTCTGTGGACACCAGTTTGTAAGACATCATTTATGTCTCTTATAACTGTGACATCTAGGAAGTCAATACTATTGGCATCAGAATTAGAAGAGATGTGGATATTCTTATCATTCTGATTGATCTCGGACCAAAATTGGTTCAACGAATTAGAGTCCCCCTGCCAGATCAAAAATATGTCATCAATGTACCGCACCCAAAAGGGGATGCGGTCTATTGATGACATACGATCCGGCAGGGAGAGGTCCCTCTCCCACAGCCCCAGGAAGAAGTTGGCATAGGATGGGGCAAAGGAGGCACCCATGGCTGTCCCCTGGAGCTGCAGGTAGAAGGACCCTTTGAAAATAAAAAAGTTATGAGTCAAAGAGAATTCGAGGAGCTCCAAAACGAGTTGAATGATGTTGTCAGGTAAGTTGGACATATCTAAAAAGAATTTGGTAGCATAAATACCATTGGAATGTTTTATATTGGTATATAGGGATTCAACATCCCCAGTTACCATTAGTGTGTTAGAGCCAACATGAAGACCATCAACTCGTCTTAGAAATTCACCTGTATCCACAAGGAAAGAGGGAAGACTTTCCACAAGGGGTTGTAATTTGGAATCAATCCAGAGATTCACCTTCTCCAAATAATTACCAGAGCCGGAGATGATTGGACGTCCTGGGGGCGTGTCTATGTTCTTATGTATCTTGGGTAAAAGATACAAGGTTGAAATTGTAGGTTCCTGGATTTGCAGAGCTGAAGCCAGGTCTTTAGTAATAACCCCATTAAGGACAGCGGTTTGAAGAATTTTGGCCAGCTGTTCCCTAAATGATGAAAGGGGGTTATATGTCAGCCGCTTGTAACAAGTTTTGTTATTCAATTGTCTAAAGGCTTCCTTTTCATAAAGGGATTTAGGCCAGATGACAATATTGCCCCCTTTATCCGCTGGCTTCAGCACTACATCAGGTAACGCCCGCAGGACGTCCAATCTCTCACGTTCTCTTTTGGTTAGGTTGTCTCTAGGAATTTTCCTAGAGATATTCATAAAATCCCTGGTCACGACCTGTACAAAGAGATCAATCGGAGCACATGTAGTAAGAGGAGGAAACTTTTTGGATTTAACCCTAATAGACGAAGGGATCTTACCTCCCTCGCCTAGCTGATGCTCAGATAATAAATCTTCCAGATCTTGTAAGGCTATCTGTTCCTCCTCTGTAGGAAACAAATCATTCAGTTGAGGATCAAAAAAATGTCTTTTAAATAATAAGGATCTAGCAAAAAGATGCAGATCCTTGATAGCTGTGAATTTATCAAAACTAGATTCAGGGGAGAAGGAAAGTCCCTTGCTAAGTAACGAATAGTCAGTTTCAGATAATATATGTGAGCTCAAATTAATTACCTTATTGGTTTTCTTCAGGTCAGGTGATAAGGTCTGCATTCTCTTGTATGGATGAAAGTTAGTATCTCTCATGCGTTTAGTTCTTTGTCCTGATCGTGTTGTCATTGAGGAAGCAGACCATTCAGATGAATCACTTATATTGGAAAGTGAACTCACAGACGGAGCTCCAGACAACTTAGTGGTCTGGGCATTGGATTTCCGCCAAAGATAAACGTTTTTATTGGAATAATCCCTCATGTCTCGTTGGAATTTAGACGTTTGAGTTTCCTGAATCCTCTTAACACATGCATCCAGACTTTTCTCGATGCGAGATTCGTAGCCACCAACCTTGTCAACAGGACACTTTGACTTAAATTCGCGTTCTGCGTCATCTATCAATTTGTCAAGATTGGAAATAGTCTTAGCATTTAAATCCACCAACAGTTGCATGAAGGTATGAGAACATGTATTGCATGCCTCTTCCCATATTTTAATGAAATCACAATCCTCCACAGGGAAGGTGGGGATTACTCTTATCCTTAACCCTCTGGGAATCATTTTGCATGTTAAATATTTCTCCAAAAAGGCCCGATTCCACCATAAGCGGGTTCTTTTCAACAGCCATTTCTCAATATCAAGGGCCTGATTATCAATGGACTGATCAACTGGTGGCTGAGGATCATTGCCACTTGTCCCAAATACCTGCTCAATCTGACCGAGCCATGTCTTATCTTTGGCTCGAAAATCCATATCCAATAAAGGAAAATAACCTGTGCAAAACACAGCAAACAAATAATAAATGACCTTATTGAACAACATACCCATATATAGATTACTGTTAATTAAGTATATCAAAATAGTAGGGCATATTAGGATGGATATTAATATACGGACAATCGCTGAATTAATGATATCAATGAAAAGAAAACGATCAAACAGTCCCAAAATAAAGTACAAAATATTTTATTAAACATCAATTTATAAAAAAGGAGCAGGGGAAACAGTGACAAGGGCTCATGCCAATAAGCACTAGTGGGAAGAATAGGACGCACACAGGTGAATAGACCAAATTACATAGATGAAAAATAATCACAAATCCGCAAGTGCAGAGATTGCATAAGTATGTAAATATTGGCAAAACCAGTCATAAAGATGTTAATATGGCTACAGAATTGTATATGACAGTCAGGATGTCCCAAGTGATAGTTTTATCACCATAGTTATAAGCATAAAATTGCATCATAGTATCCAGGACATATCTGCCACCCAAACACATAGGACCTCACAAAAATTTGCAGTTAGTGCCAGTTAGTGCCATGAAAAGTAACGGTATACCTGTTCAGGTGAAGAGACTAACACCATGTGTGTCCGCCCCGACGCGCGTTTCGGCTAGTGTGCCTTTCTCAAGGGGTGAGGGGGAAGAGGAAGTGAGGGGTATAAAAGCAGCCTGCCACCAGTCACGTGTGAACCACACACCTGTCTCATAATACAGCATGAGTCATAATATCACTTAGGAGCCAGCGAAAATCAGCAATAACAAATATCAATGGTCATATGTATGCCCGCATAAATACACACAGCTTACTGTCATTGAAAATTCCACATCTGCCCGCAGTTAGGATGTATTAATATCCAAGGCACAAGATCGTCATCAGAGCGCGCTTGGACCGGCCTCCAATGACGCGCCCATCGTCCCGGCAACCACTGTATAGTAGATAAAACAGGTGGTATTGCAGGTGGTGTCACAGCTCACCTCCTCCTCCTGTACAATGACTGATAACACCTCTATATACAGTAGATAACATGGGATCCACTATTCACAATAGGTGATGTCACAGCTCACCTCCTCCTCCTGTACAATGACTGATAACACCTCTATATACAGTAGATAACACAGCATCCACCATTCACAATAGGTGGTGTCACAGCTCACCTCCTCCTCCTGTACAATGACTGATAAAACCTCTATATACAGTAGATAACACAGGATCCACCATTCACAATAGGTGATATCACAGCTCACCTCCTCCCCCTCCTGCACAATGACTGATAACACCTCTATATACAGTAGATAACACAGGATCCACCATTCACAATAGGTGATATCACAGCTCACCTCGTCCTGTGCAATGACTGATAACACCTCTATATACAGTAGATAACACAGGATCCACCATTCACAATAGGTGATGTCACAGCTCACCTCCTCCTGTACAATGACTGATAACACCTCTATATATACAGTACATAACACAGGATCCACCAATCACAATAGGTGATGTCACAGCTCACCTCCTCCTCCTGTACAATGACTGATAACACCTCTATATACAGTAGATAACACAGGATCCACCATTCACAATAGGTGATGTCACAGCTCACCTTCTCCTCCTGTGCAATGACTGATAACACCTCTATATACAGTAGATAACACAGGATGCACCATTCACAATAGTAATATCACAGCTCACCTCCTCCTCCTGTACAATGACTGATAACACCTCTATATACAGTAGATAACACAGGATCCACCATTCACAATAGGTGATATCACAGCTCACCTCCTCCTCCTGTACAATGACTGATAACACCTCTATATACAGTATATAACACAGGATCCACCATTCACAATAGGTGATATCACAGCTCACCTCCTCCTGTACAATGACTGATAACACCTCTATATACAGTAGATAACACAGGATCCACCATTCACAATAGGTGATGTCACAGCTCACCTCCTCCCTGTACAATGACTGATAACACCTCTATATACAGTAGATAACACAGGATCCACCATTCACAATAGATGATGTCACAGCTCACCTCCTCCTCCTGTACAATGACTGATAACACCTCTATATACAGTAGATAACACAGGATCCACCATTCACAATAGGTGATATCACAGCTCACCTCCTCCTGTACAATGACTGATAACACCTCTATATACAGTAGATAACACAGGATCCACCATTCACAATAGGTGATATCACAGCTCACCTCCTCCTCCTGTACAATGACTGATAACACCTCTATATACAGTAGATAACACAGGATCCACCATTCACAATAGGTGATGTCACAGCTCACCTCCTCCTCCTGTACAATGACTGATAACACCTCTATATACAGTAGATAACACAGGATCCACCATTCACAATAGGTGATATCACAGCTCACCTCCTCCTCCTGTACAATGACTGATAACACCTCTATATACAGTATATAACACAGGATGCACCATTCACAATAGGTGATATCACAGCTCACCTCCTCCTCCTGTACAATGACTGATAACACCTCTATATACAGTATATAACACAGGATCCACCATTCACAATAGGTGATATCACAGCTCACCTCCTCCTGTACAATGACTGATAACACCTCTATATACAGTAGATAACACAGGATCCACCATTCACAATAGGTGATGTCACAGCTCACCTCCTCCCCTGTACAATGACTGATAACACCTCTATATACAGTAGATAACACAGGATCCACCATTCACAATAGATGATGTCACAGCTCACCTCCTCCTCCTGTACAATGACTGATAACACCTCTATATACAGTAGATAACACAGGATCCACCATTCACAATAGGTGATATCACAGCTCACCTCCTCCTGTACAATGACTGATAACACCTCTATATACAGTAGATAACACAGGATCCACCATTCACAATAGGTGATATCACAGCTCACCTCCTCCTCCTGTACAATGACTGATAACACCTCTATATACAGTAGATAACACAGGATCCACCATTCACAATAGGTGATGTCACAGCTCACCTCCTCCTCCTGTACAATGACTGATAACACCTCTATATACAGTAGATAACACAGGATCCACCATTCACAATAGGTGATATCACAGCTCACCTCCTCCTCCTGTACAATGACTGATAACACCTCTATATACAGTAGATAACACAGGATGCACCATTCACAATAGGTGATATCACAGCTCACCTCCTCCTGTACAATGACTGATAACATCTCTATATACAGTATATAACACAGGATCCACCATTCACAATAGGTGATATCACAGCTCACCTCCTCCTCCTGTACAATGACTGATAACACCTCTATATACAGTAGATAACACAGGATCCACCATTCACAATAGGTGATGTCACAGCTCACCTCCTCCTCTCTTGTACAATGACTGATAACACCTCTATATACAGTAAATAACACAAGATCCACCATTCACAATAGGTGATAGTCACAGCTCACCTCCTCCTCCTGTACAATGACTGATAACACCTCTATATACAGTAGATAACACAGGATCCACCATTCACAATAGGTGATATCACAGCTCACCTCCTCCTCCTGTACAATGACTGATAACGCCTCTACATACAGTAATAACACAAGATCCATCTTTTTGCAGTCGGTGTCACAGCTCACCTCTCCCCTCCCTATACAATAACCTTTGCCCAGATTGGAGCATGTCCAGTCTATATCTCTTAAGAAACAAATTGTGTCAGTCTGTTGCTGCCAATGTCCAAGTGAAGAACAGGAATTAGGAGTCTAATATTAGGCCCAGTGACCAGTGTGAAAATTGCAAAATTTATTCTTTTTTATAGATAGCAATATGGATTAATAAAAATAAAATATTATAAAAAATGCATGAATTATAACAATCTAATTTAACAATAGGTCATTTTCTGATGACACATTCCCTGTATAACAAATTATCTTTTTCCAGGACTATGAAAGTCAGTGGCCGGCCTCTAGGATAGGCCATCAATATCACATTCCTTGGGCTTTATCACGCTCATCGATTAGCGACTGAAGGGAGCACATTGTTCCCCGGAGCCCTGCACCCTCTTCATTATTGGCTGGGCACAGTGCCACATATTTAGTAGTGGCTGTGTCTGGTATTACAACTCAGAACTGCTCACTCCCTTTCAAATGAGTTGTAATACCAGACACAGCCACTACAACAAGTCTGGCGCTGTGCCTGGTGAACAGCAGAGGGCCCATGGCCCCACCAGT
Source organism: Oophaga sylvatica (assembly GCA_033576555.1). Lineage (NCBI taxonomy): Eukaryota > Metazoa > Chordata > Amphibia > Anura > Dendrobatidae > Oophaga > Oophaga sylvatica. The sequence continues at coordinate 90,903,356 of JARQOD010000009.1, read as the reverse complement.
AAGCTGATTGGCCAGTGGTAAGACACCTATAGATCTAATATTGATAGCTAGACCATCAATTTTCTACTAACAGAGAACCCCTCTAAAAATGCTGTCTGGCTTTGGTGACCATTTTCTTTTTTACTTAAATGCATATATTCGGTGCTAAAAATAATTTTTTCACTTGGGTTTAATCTATTTTTTTTTTTTGCACCGTTTGCCTTCTAGAGCCCCTGTGCTGCACTGACTTTTGCTTGCTGCAGAATGAGTAAACTGAGAACCCATCAGTGAGCCCATTTTGACAGCTGAGTTCATAACTCTTATCTGTTTTATTTTATTGTAGCTCCTCTCAGCTGATTTATGGACACAGATCACATCAAAGTTCAATGTGGGTGAAGACAAAGAACCTGTAGAAGCCAAACAGTGCAAAATCTTTAATAGAACCCAATTGCCAAAATACTTTTTGGCCCCAAATACAAGGATTTAAGGGGAGAGAAAAAAAAAAGTCAGCGATGGTGGACAGAAACATTCTTCTTCCCTTTCACAACACTTTGCCGATGAGTTTGGCTGCATTCAGCTTTGGAAAAAAAAACAGGAAATGAATGTCACACACTTTTGTGTCATCCTTGTAATTGTCCGAAGGGTAGAGAGTCACACGACCCGGTCACGTACTCAACCGAATAAAACAGTTTTTTTTCAGAAGGTTTCAGAGCAAAAACTGAGCAAAAACTCTCCAAATCCTCCTTAAAAACTCGGAGGTTCTGCTCTGAAAACTTTGCAAAAATATTCACAACCTGAGATTAAAACACAAAGTTCTGTATAGTAGAAAGTGGTAAAAGTTTTCTTTTCTACCGAGAATAAATCTTCTTTAGACAAACTGGAAGACCCAGACTCGGACTGGCCCACAGGAGGACAGGTGAATCCACCGGTGGGCCCCCCATAATCTTAAATGTGCATTAACTGGCACAGTTCACTTTTTGCAACATGTACAAGAATCTCCTCATCATCATTCATTTATGATTTACCCAGTTTATTATTATATGGAAGCATAGGAAGATTTGTAACTGGGGGCCAGTCTGACACTGAGAAAATCCCTTCAACCCCTTCCCACTACGGCCAACTTTTGTTTTTGCTTTTTTTTTCATTTTTCTTCCTATTTCCAAAAGCCAAAACCTTTTTTTTATCTTTCTGTTATCATAGTCATATCAGAACTTGTTTTTTTTTTTTTTTTAAGTTTTACTTTTGAATGACACTGTTCGTTTTACCATACACTGTATATTGTGCTGAAAAATGGGGAAAAAAAATTCAATGGAGGTGAAAAAAGTCAATTTATTTATTTTTTCTTTTTTTATTGTCTTCATTGTAAGTTAAAAACATCCCGGCAATGTGATTCTCGAGATAACAAACTGATTGTTTTCATTTTTTTATTATTTTAGTGGCTTAAAAGAATTTTGAACTTTGTAACAAGAAAATAAAATTCTTTGCATCTCCGCTTTCCCGAGAGCAATAACTTTTTATTTTTTTTAATCATTTGGTTGACGGAGCATCGTCAGGATTTGTTTCTTGCGTGTCCAGCTGTAGTTTTTCATGGTGCCATGTTGCTGTGCAGATTACGCCTTTGATTGCTTTTTATTCCAGTTTTTGTAATCTCGACGTTTACAATCTCTGTTCTTTGCAATGTTTACTAAATGGAATAAATACATTTTCATCGTTTGCACTTTCGTGGACGTGACAATACTGGCGGCGACAGGGGTCTTCAGCAGGTCTTTAGCTCGCCACCGGGATAGCGTGACATAAATGCAGTTCTCAGTGGCATTTAGAGGGTTAAACACCAATGATTAAAGTTAGCTCTGCTCGCTGCTATTAAGAGACAGATGCTGGCAGTAGAACACAGCCGTCACCTGCCCCATGTGCAGCAGGCTCAGCTCCTGAGCCCACCGTATGTCCTGTAAGGGCCCATGCAGGACGGGAACCGACGACCCCAGCGACTACTTCAGCTGGATGTGTGTCAGAGGACGTACATTCAGTTGAAGTGTATTGCGGCACAGGTCTCTGCACTGCAATTCACGCCGACAGCCAACAGTTGACATCGTCACAAGCGGAGCATGGCAGTCACATCATGCGCTGCCGGTGTTGGCTACAGAAAAGGGCGCCATGCGGTGTAGGGCGGAGGAATTTAAGAAGGATGCTACCATAACCGGCTAATTGTTGGGAGCTGCTTCTAATAAAAAGTGTTTTTCTCCGGATCAGAGAAAGTCTTCACAGCAACATGTGTTGGCCGACATGAAAATCAAAGTGTCGCATAGTTACGTCACATCTGAGGATTGCTGGTGTAGTCGTAGACGTGTTGCGATCTATGGTTCCTGCAACTGTTGCAAAAAATCCAAAACTTGATTTTTTTTTGGTTGCAAGTCGCGCAGACTTTGAGGTTGTTGCGTGTTTACGTGCATGTAGCAGCATGAACTGTATCACCCAGAGGGAAGTCACACGGATGTGTTCGGTTCTGCGACTTGGCGATGCACAACCCACTGGCGGACACAGGTAGAAAAGGCCCCTGTGCAAGAACAGTATATGGCCCTATGTAGCCCAATAGCTCCCAAAAATGCAAAACTGCACCTGCTTTGGAGGTATAAATTGACTCCCACGCCTCTTGGGCCCCTGTGCGGCCTCACAGATTTCACCAATGACATGTCCGCGTCTGGCACAACCAGTGTACTCCTCGCCGAACTCATGCGTTCTCTCTGCAGTCCAGGAGCAGCAACGATTAAATTAAGAAACTGGTTGGAAAAAAAATCCAAAATGCAATAAAAAGAGAAAATAAAACTTTACAAAGATTACAAGGAAACAAAAAACCTGATATGTAAAATCAATTGTCCCATTAGAGCGAGCCGGCGGCGAGGAGCGGCTGCAAGAACAATAATGGAGATCTTCTCATTCCTGCATTATGGGCGTCAGCGGACATTCCTGCACTGGAGAACGGACGGAGCGATGAAACAGAATCATCACAAAAGTCGTTACTCCTGATAAGAGACGGAGATCGATACCGTAAAAGCAAATACGGTTTTATAGACGTCATTTCTGAACTTCCTAATACGTTGTTGCAGATAAGAAAGAGACTGAATCGTTAGTCCCATCCCTGGTACATACTGAAAATAAGGAGCCGCAGATTCTATTAATGCAGATAATAAATGACGTCACATATAAGGGACACAATGGAGGATTTCACATTCTGGAAATTTACTGAGCATCGGTAGTAGGTAGTGATGAGCGAGCGTGCTGGGATAAGGTGTTATCTGAGCATGCTCTGGTGCTAACCCAGTGTCTTCGGCGTGCTCGAAAAATATATTCGAGTCCCCGCGGCTGCATGTCTCGCAACTGTTTGACAGCCGCAACACATAGGGGGATTGTCCGTTTGTCAGTCATGCTCACGAGATTCTTCTGCTTGAAAAACTAGTCTGAGTCTAAAAGTCACTGTGTGCACATAGCCCAAGAAACACTTGGCATAAAAGACACCATCATTTTATTAGCAACTAAGCAAATATGGTGGGCAGTATACGGCGGCACGTGTCATTGTCATGCGCAGGAGGCCGTGTTTAGATTTATATCTTCTGCCTTTCTGGAATGTTTTATTTTGTGTTCTGTCAATATTGAATTTATTTACATTTTCTATAATCCCATGTGACTGTAAGAGTCTGATTGTAGATGGTGAAATCATTTTACTTTCTATCACTCTGTGTAATATAATCATACTGTATATCGGTGCTCTGTTCAAAATGGCAAAGTAACACGCAGCAAGAAACTAGGAGTAGGCACTGTCTGTGATAAAGACAAGAAAAAGTACAATCCAGCTCGCCCGAGTGCAGTTGCCAGCAATCTCGGCCCGGATAAAAAAAAATCACTCATGCTCGGTGGTAGCAGACGAAGTAAAATACAGTGAGAATCCAGCTTTTTTTTTATTTATTTAAAGTGCAAAAACTTTATTGTAATTTCAGATTTAAAAAAAGGCATTCCCAGTATTGGGGAAAATTAGCTTTTTTTTCTGCGCATTTCGGACCAAGTCATAGTCCTTACTCATGGATCATTCAAAAGGGTTTGTTCCTCCAATGGGAAGGATGAAGGATCCTGTTTGAGTGATCCATGAGTAAACACTATGACTTGGTCCGAAACGCGAAGGAAAAAACTCATATTTTATCCATTACTGGGAAGATCCTGTTTGAAATTGCAATAAAGTTTTTACCCATTTTTCTATCCAAAAAACGGCTGGATTCTCCCTGTATTTTATGTTGGAAGTATTTTGTGCTTGATTATTGAAGTGCACATAATAAAAGAGGCATCTACAAATATACATGTGGGGTTAGTCCTGTGGGTGCAGCCACAACGGCGCTGGGTTAGAGCCTTGTACCTTCCATCCGCTCACCCTCCAAACTGGAGAGTTGTGCACCATTACGGTCTTCAAGGGAAGCGACCGCGCAGCATAACGGCAAAGGTAGGAAATGATTATGTGCAAAGAAAAGCAGGGCTGTGGAGTCGGAGTCGGAGCCCATTTTGGTGGAGGTGGAGTTGGTGTCATGGAAATGGAGGAGTCTGAGTCGGAGGTTTGGCTTACCGACTCTACAGCCCGGGCAGGGCTGTGGAGTCAGAGTCGAAGCCCATTTTGGTGGAGGTGGAGGTGGAGTCGGTGTCATGGAAATTGAGGAGTCGGAGGTTTGGCTTACCAACTCTACAGCCCGGACAGGGCTGTGGAGTCAGAGTCGTGAAGTCAGAGTCAGAGCCCATTTTGGTGGAGGTGGAGTCGGTGTCATAGAAATGGAGGAGTCTGAGTCGGAGGTTTGGCTTACTGACTCTACAGCCCGGGCAGGGCTGTGGAGTCAGAGTCGTGAAGTCAGAGTCGGAGCCCATTTTGGTGGAGGTGTAGTCGGTGTCATGGAAATTGAGGAGTCGGAGGTTTGGCTTACTGACTCTAAAGCCCGGGCAGGGCTGTGGAGTCAGAGTCGTGGAGTCAGAGTCGGAGCCCATTTTGGTGGAGGTGTAGTCGGTGTCATAGAAATGGAGGAGTCTGAGTCGGAGGTTTGGCTTACTGACTCTACAGCCCGGGCAGGGCTGTGGAGTCAGAGTCGTGAAGTCAGAGTCGGAGCCCATTTTGGTGGAGGTGTAGTCGGTGTCATGGAAATTGAGGAGTCGGAGGTTTGGCTTACTGACTCTAAAGCCCGGGCAGGGCTGTGGAGTCAGAGTCGTGAAGTCAGAGTCGGAGCCCATTTTGGTGGAGGTGTAGTCGGTGTCATGGAAATTGAGGAGTCGGAGGTTTGGCTTACTGACTCTAAAGCCCAGGCAGGGCTGTGGAGTCAGAGTCGCGAAGTCAGAGTCAGAGCCCATTTTGGTGGAGGTGTAGTCGGTGTCATGGAAATTGAGGAGTCGGAGGTTTGGCTTACCGACTCTACAGCCCGGGCAGGGCTGTGGAGTCAGAGTCGTGGAGTCAGAGTCGGAGCCCATTTTGGTGGAGGTGGAGTCGGTGTCATGGAAATGGAGGACATCCAAAAAAAGGCTGCACTCAAGCATACTAAAGCATGACAACATAGAATACATGAAATTTTGAATAGCAATATGGCTTTGGAATATAAGGAAAAATTTGAGACGCTTAGTATAAACATTTGGCCAAACATTTTAAAGCCCAACAACCATCGTCAAGGTGGTCTCAATTCTGTTGAGTCCCTAACCTAATGTGAACATACCTCTATTAGGCTGATATCTGAATTTCTGGGTGAATATGCACCTCTGTCAGTAATGCCTGCATTTATGGGTAAAGTAGGGACCTGGTGTAATTAAAATCACCACCTGGTGGGGGCGGAGTGCTCGGTCAGCAAGCTAACATTCAAAAGACAAAAAACCTGACTGGCACTTCCAGACTAATGTGAACTAGGTGCAAACCAAAGGGAGCTACCCTCATGTAAAACATCAAAAAAAAGGCTGCACTCAAGCATACTAAAGCATGACAACATAGAATACATGAAATTTTGAATAGCAATATGGCTTTGGAATATAAGGAAAAATTTGAGACGCTTAGTATAAACATTTGGCCAAACATTTTAAAGCCCAACAACCATCGTCAAGGTGGTCTCAATTCTGTTGAGTCCCTAACCTAATGTGAACATACCTCTATTAGGCTGATATCTGAATTTCTGGGTGAATATGCACCTCTGTCAGCAATGCCTGCATTTATGGGTAAAGTAGGGACCTGGTGTAATTAAAATCACCACCTGGTGGGGGCGGAGTGCTCGGTCAGCAAGCTAACATTCAAAAGACAAAAAACCTGACTGGCACTTCCAGACTAATGTGAACTAGGTGCAAACCAAAGGGAGCTACCCTCATGTAAAACATCCAAAAAAAGGCTGCACTCAAGCATACTAAAGCATGACAACATAGAATACATGAAATTTTGAATAGCAATATGGCTTTGGAATATAATATCAGCCTAATAGAGGTATGTTCACATTAGGTTAGGGACTCAACAGAATTGAGACCACCTTGACGATGGTTGTTGGGCTTTAAAATGTTTGGCCAAATGTTTATACTAAGCGTCTCAAATTTTTCCTTATATTCCAAAGCCATATTGCTATTCAAAATTTCATGTATTCTATGTTGTCATGCTTTAGTATGCTTGAGTGCAGCCTTTTTTTGGATGTTTTACATGATGGTAGCTCCCTTTGGTTTGCACCTAGTTCACATTAGTCTGGAAGTGCCAGTCAGGTTTTTTGTCTATGGAAATGGAGGAGTCTGAGTCGGAGGTTTGGCTTACTGACTCTAAAGCCCGGGCAGGGCTGTGGAGTCAGAGTCGTGAAGTCAGAGTCGGAGCCCATTTTGGTGGAGGTGGAGTCGGTGTCATGGAAATGGAGGAGTCTGAGTCGGAGGTTTCACTTACCGACTCCACAGCCCTGAAGAAAAGAACAAAGAAACGGGACTGAAAATAAGGACAACGAAGCAACTGCATTTGTGTGGCATCCTCCTAGGAAAACACTCAGCAAGAAATTCCTGTTTGACGGCGCGGCCACCATGCAGGGCACTGTAACTTATAGGGGTTCTCAGCGTGGCACTTGGCCATTCTATACGGCCACTTCCCCATTTATCAACTTCTGGATGATGACTCACGTCATACAGTATATGGGAGGTTAACATAGGGTAACACTAACGCAGGCAGGGCACATGCTGCTATCCAGGCCAAAGTGTAATGTAAGCAGTACCTCCACCCAGATCCCTTCCCTAAGGTGTGTGACAAGTACACAGAACAGCGAGGCACCATATAACACGGGCCGTTCATGTTACAGGTGTACGTTGCTTGTGCACTACAAGTTTCAGCATGTCCTGCTAAATGTAAGCTTGCATACAGCAACAATCTCTAACTGGAAGTTTAATAAACTAAGGAAAAAATGGTGGTCCCCAATCTCTCGGGGGGATTTTTATACTGTAATATATGGAGATGATTTTGCAGAATAAAGAAACTGCATTCAAGTATTGGTGACATGATGGCGCTATTGCATTCCTGTATTTGAGGGGTTTGGTGGGACCCCAGCTAACAGTGTAAAAGACAAGTGCCACTAAACTGAGCCGTGATCTTTTATAGTCCCTGAAATAAATGAGTTATGGATCCCACCGAATAACCTAATATAGAGAAGTCACAAGTAATGACACCACTCAGTGCCGATTGGGATAAGCCCCTCAGATTCTTGTATCCATGCTACAGCCCTCCCTATAATAACTACAGTTAGGTCCATAAATATTTGGACAGAGACAACATTTATCTAATTTTGGTTCTAGACATTACCACAATGAATTTGAAACAAAACAAATCAGATGCAGTTGAAGTTCAGACTTTCAGCTTTCATTTGAGGGTATCCACATTAAAATTGGATGAAGGGTTTAGGAGTTTCAGCTCCTTAACATGTGCCACCCTGTTTTTAAAGGGACCAAAAGTAATTGGACAGATTAAATAATTGTAAATAAAATGTTCATTTCTAGTACTTGGTTGAAAACCCTTTGTTAGCAATGACTGCCTGAAGTCTTGAACTCATGGACATCACCAGACACTGTGTTTCCTTCTTTTTGATGCTCTCCAGGCCTTCACCGCGGTGGTTTTCAGTTGCTGTTTGTTTGTGGGCCTTTCTGTCTGAAGTTTAGCCTTTAATAAGTGAAATGCATGTTCAATTGGGTTGAGATCAGGTGACTGACTTGGCCATTCAAGAATATTCCACTTCTTTGCTTTAATAAACTCCTGGGTTGCTTTGGCTTTATGTTTTGGGTCATTGTCCATCTGTAGTATGAAACGACGACCAATCAGTTTGGCTGCATTTGGCTGGATCTGAGCACACAGTATGGCTCTGAATACCTCAGAATTCATTCGGCTGTTTCTGTCCTGTGTCACATCATTAATAAACACTAGTGACCCAGTGCCACTGGCAGCCACCATGCCCAAGCCATCACACTGCTTCCGCCATGTTTTACAGATGATGTGGTATGCTTTGGATCATGAGCTGTACCACGCCTTCGCCATACTTTTCTCTTTCCATCATTCTAGTAGAGGTTGATCTTGGTTTCATCTGTCCAAAGAATGTTCTTCCAGAACTGTGCTGGCTTTTTTAGATGTTTTTCAGCAAAGTCCAGCCTAGCCTTTTTATTCTTGATTCTTATGAGTGGCTTGCACCGTGCAGTGAACCCTCTGTATTTAATTTCATGCAGTCTTCTCTTTATGGTAGATCTGGATATTGATACGCCTACCTCCTGGAGAGTGTTGTTCACTTGGTTGGCTGTTGTGAAGGGGTTTCTCTTCACCATGGAGAGTATTCTGCGATCATCCACCACTGTTGTCTTCCGTGGGCGCCCAGGTCTTTTTGCATTGATGAGTTCACCAGTGCTTTCTTTCTTTCTCAGGATGTACCAAACTGTAGATTTTGCCACTCCTAAAGTTGTAGCAATTTCTCGGATGGGTTTTTTCTGTTTTTTGCAGCTTAAGGATAGCTTGTTTCACCTGCATGGAGAGCTCCTTTGACCGCATGTTTCCTTCACAGCTAAACCTTCCAAATGCAAACACCACACCTCAAATCAACACCAGCCCTTTTATCTGCTTAATTGAGAATGAATAATGAAGGGATTGCCCACACCTGTCCATGAAATAGCCTTGGAGTCAATTGTCCAATTACTTTTGGTCCCTTTAAAAACAGGGTGGCACATGTTAAGGAGCTGAAACTCCTAAACCCTTCATCCAATTTTAATGTGGATACCCTCAAATGAAAGCTGAAAGTCTGAACTTCAACTGCATCTGATTTGTTTTGTTTCAAATTCATTGTGGTAATGTCTAGAACCAAAATTAGATAAATGTTGTCTCTGTCCAAATATTTATGGACCTAACTGTACATAAGTGCCCACTGTATTGTCAAAAGTATTAGCACACATCTTAATCATTCAATTTCTGTCCCTTTGCCCCCCTAGTGTATAAAATCCGGCCACGCTCTGCTGACTCCATAACTGCAGAGTCCAGACTCTTCTGCTATTACATCAGCTCAAACACTGCGCCCCCATATGGAGCTTCATGGCAGAGCAGCTGCATGCATCCTTACATCACCAAGCACAATGCTGAGCATCGAATGGAGTGGTGTAAAGCCTCCACCACTGGACTCTGGAGGAAACATGTTCTGTGCAGTGACTGATCGCACTGCTCTATCTGGCGTCTAATGCAGGAGACTGTGTTTGGTGATTCCTGGAGAACGTTACCCCCTGACAGCATTGTGCCCCCTGTACAGATGATGGAGGAGGATAATGCTATGGACTTGTTAACGGAGCGGCCTCAGCATTTCAAGTAAAATCTTAATACTTCAGCACCAGACATTTTGGACAGTTGTGGCTTTCGGCTTTGTAGGAACAGTTTCGAGAAGACCCTTTTCTGTTCCCCATGACTGTGCCCTGTGCACAAGGTCCATACAGAGGGGAGTTTGGTGGAAGAATATGGCCGGCCGAACAGAGATCGGACCTCAGTCCCGTCCAACACTTATAATGGAGATTGTGACCCCGGCCTCCCCCAACATCAGGGTCTAACCTCACAAATGTTCTTCTGGATGAAGGGGCAAAAACTCCCACAGACACCTCCAAAATATTGTAGAAATCGTTCCCAGAAGAGTGGGAGCCATTCTATCTGCAGAGGGGCCGACTCCATATTAATGTCTATTGATGTAGGATGGGGGTCAGTGAAGCTCCTGTAGTGTACTGTGGAGGGCACGTACTTTGTCCATACACTGTAGATACTAACATTAACTCCTCTTCTATGTAGATTACTCCAGTATTAGGAAAAAATACGCGTTTTACGTCTACCAATAACATAAAGGGTCACAATGGATTGATGAATTTACTGCAGACTTTTTCCCGCTGCTGATTTGGTATTTTTAGCATTAAACGCCCTGGACATTTAATGTCCATCATTGCAAAATTGTCTTCAGCTCTGACAAAATATAGAGAGCAAGAAAAGAAAAAAAGGCGCTAGGGGCTTAATTTGCAGAAATGCATGTCTAACTTGTGTAATAATCAGTGCACATGCAGAGGGAACAGCGCCTGCGACCTCACAGATCCCCCATTTATCCGGGCAGCGGCGTTTCCGGCAGTGAATACAGATAACAGGCGCTTAATGGGTTTCCATCGAAATATTCCCTCAGGTTTGTAATTAACTTTGCACACAAGCTTGTGTCATGAGTCACAAATTAAGCTCTGTCCCTGCAAGATCCCCTCTCTCTTCCTCTTCATGTTTCAGTAGACCTCTGCTGTCTTCTCCCTGGGGGGTCATTGTACAGTAACGCTCATGTTATTGTCGGAATTGCCCATTGGGTTAATCTACTTATAAATATGCGTCCAAAGCAACATTCAGCAAGCCCCTTGTGCTATCTGCTCATGCCAGATGCCATAGCCACAAAGCATAGAGACCTGCTTGGAAGCATTGGACCCCTTGAGTTGGAACTGGCTTGCTTAGGGTTAAAAGTCAGAAACCCTGGGACCCCCTTGTATTCACCCTGTAACTCATACAGTCATGGCCAAAAGTTTTGAGAATGACACAAATATTATATTTTCACATGATCTGCTGCCCTCTGGATTCTATGTGTTTGACAGATGTTTTTATCACAGACAGAAATATAATTGCAAACATATGAGTAACAAAAGCTTATATTGACAGTTAGAATGAGTTAATGCAGCAAGTCAATATTTGCAGTGTTGACCCTTCTTATTCAGGACCTCTGCAATTCTCCCTGGCATGCTCTCAATCAACTTCTGGACCAAATCCTGACTGATAGCAGTCCATTCTTGCACAATCAATGCTTTCATTTTGTCAGAATTTTTAGGTTTTTGTTTGTCCACCCGTCTCTTGATGATTGACCACAAGTTCTCAATGGGATTAAGATCTGGGGAGTTTCCAGGCCATGGACCCAAAATCTCTATGTTTTGTTCCCTGAGCCATTTAGTTATCACCTTTGCTTTATGGCAAGGTGCTCCATCATGCTGGAAAAGGCATTGTTGATCGCCAAACTGCTCTTGGAGGGTTGGGAGAAGTTGCTCTTGGAGGACATTCTGGTACCATTCTTTATTCATGGCTGTGTTTTTAGGCAAGACTGTGAGAGAGCAGATTCCCTTGGCTGAGAAGCAACCCCACACATGAATGGTCTCAGGATGCTTCACAGTTGGCATGAGACAAGACTGGTGGTAGCGCTCACCTTGTCTTCTCCGAATGAGGCGTTTTCCTGACGTCCCAAACAATCGAAAAGGGGATTCATCAGAGAAAATAACTTTACCCCAGTCCTCAGCAGTCCACTGCCTGTACCTTTTGCAGAATATCAGTCTGTCCATGATGTTTTTTCTGGAGAGAAGTGGCTTCTTTGCTGCCCTCCTTGAGACCAGGCCTTGCTCCAAGAGTCTCCGCCTCACAGTGCGTGCAGATGCACTCACACCTGCCTGCTGCCATTCCTGAGCAAGCTCTGCACTGCTGGTAGCCCGATCCCGCAGCTGAAACACTTTTAAGAGACGTCCTGGCGCTTGCTGGTCTTTTCTTGGGCGCCCTGGAGCCTTTTTGGCAACAATGGAACCTCTCTCCTTGAAGTTCTTGATGATGCGATAGATTGTTGACTGAGGTGAAATCTTTCTAGCTGCGATACTCTTCCCTGTTAGGCCATTTTTGTGCATTGCAATGATGACTGCACGTGTTTCTTTAGAGATAACCATGGTTAACAGAAGAGAAACAATGATGCCAAGCACCAGCCTCCTTTTAAAGTGTCCAGTGGTGTCATTCTCACTTAATCATGACAGATTGATCTCCAGCCATGTCCTCATCAACACCCACACCTGTGTTAATGGAGCAATCACTGAAAAGAGGTTAGCTGGTCCTTTTAAGGCAGGGCTGCAATGATGTTGAAATGTGTTTTGGGGGATAAAGTTCATTTTCTAGCCAAATATTGACTTTGCAAGTAATTGCTGTTAAGCTGATCACTCTTTATAACATTCTGGAGTATATGCAAATTGCCATTAGAAAAAGTGAAGCAGTAAACTTTGAAAAAATTAATATTTGTGTCATTCTCAAAACTTTTGGCCATGACTGTACACAAGGAGCCAGACTTCCCTGCACACAATCTTACTAGTCAGTATAAGCAATAGCTGACATTTTGTGGAATCAGAGACGTGAGACGAAAACAGGATCTGGGAAAGTAGTAGTCAGACTAGTCGAGGTCAGGGAAGGCCGCATGTTATGTTTCGGTAGCTGAGGAGAGATTGCAAAAATATCAAAAGCGGTAATACACCAGAGAGGCTGGAAACTATTGGATTGCAGGACCCTTAACTAACCGCAACACTAGAAGTAGCCGTGGAGCGTACCTACGGTGATCCTAGACGCCTCGTCACAGCCGGAGAGATAGCTACACCTAAAGACAGAACGATGAATGCTATTTGCCCCGTAGCAGAATCCCCAAAGAAATAGGAAGCCCCCAAACATGTAATGGCGGTTAGACCAGAAGAAAATACAAACACAGACAGAAAATAGAATGAGCAAACGCTGGGGCCCAATCTGTCTAGATAGAAAAGTATAGGAAAGAATTCTGACTGCAACCCAAAAAACCCTGACAAAAATACCAACACTTCTGATTAACAAAAAACCTGAGATCACACGATCTCTACCACCTAAATCAGATCTCTGGTGTAACACACAGCAATTCAGCAAATAAAAAGTGACATAGGAACAGAGCAAAAGTGCAAACACAAACTGAGCACAATTGCAGCGCCAGGCCCCAAAAGGGGACCAGGCTGAAGTCTACTGCTAAGCAGAAAACCAGCAAGGAAAATCCAACCAGAGGAAAAAAAACAGCAAATTACTTATCTACTTATCTGAATGAGAGCAGGAATGCAAGCTGAGCTCCAAGCAAGACGAGGAAGAACAATTGATTACCGACAAGGCTGAAGGGAGTTCAGGTCACTTATATCAGACCATTCAGAGCCAGCTGAAGGCCATTCAGCAATTAGTTCATTACCCTCAGCAACCACCGGAGGGAGCCCCAGCTCAGATGTCGCCTCCAGATTATGCACAACAGCGCAGACAAGAATTAAGGTCAGGTCAGGACCTGGAAGACAACACTGAAGAACACCAAGAATACTTTTGCACTATCAAAAAACATTGAGCCTTGTTTCTCAGCCTGTTACTTAGCTGTCTCAGCTCAATAGTTGTGCTCTGCTTCCTTCCCCCATGGCTGCTGCCTTTTGCTGTGCTCCACCTTGGATTTCACAAGTTGCCCGGAGAACTACAATGATGCCATTATCCAAGGACTTTTAAATCTAACTTAAGGTACTGCCACACTACACAATCCCGCTAGCGATCTCGTTAGCGTCGCATACTAATGAGATCGCTAGCGGGATTGTTTCTATATCGCTAGTAGCTACCTATTTTAGCGATGTCGTTAGGACGCTATCGCGGTTAGCGATCTCCTTAACGACTTTAGCGGTACAAAAGTACCGCTAAATCGCTAAAAAAGGTGCCACACTCAGCGATTAGATACTTACCAGCGGGGCGCCAGCGACGAAAATAGGGTCCGGAACGATCGCTGTGATGAACGAGATCACAGCAGGGGCCTCGTCGCTGGTAGATGCCGCACACAACAACATCGCTAACGGGATCGCTAAATAGTGACGTTTTTTAGCGATCCCGTTAGCGATGTTGTTTAGTGTGGCATACCCTTAAGACACTCATTTGTGTCTCAGTATTAAATAAACTTTTTGTTTACCTACCTTGTATTTTGTATAGAGTGTCAACATCCAGTTCTGTCAGCCGCAATCACCTCTGAAAGCTCCTGTGGTTTCTACAACCTTCATCTCTGCCCTGCCGATCAACCCTTCATCTGCTGTAAGGATAATGAACAGTAACTAGACTTTATTCACACTTCAAACTCTCTCTTAAACACTCTTTCATCAGAGTGTACCTTCCATATAAACTAGTTTGACTTTGTCTAGGCTACCAGAAGAGATTGATTTTTATTGCTGATGATTAACCCTTCATCTGCTGTGAGCATAGTGAACTCTTCTCTGAACTAGTTCACATTACAAATGCTGCTGCAATTCCTGGACTGACTAGGCATCTTCAGTTCCTGTACTTGTCTACACCCCTGGCTCTATGTTTCCTTGTGCTCCCTGTTCCACTTTTCTGCCTGCTGTTCAGCTTATTCTGTTGTCCTGATCCTCCCTACTGCACATGCCATCCGGCAAGTCCGGGCCACCGCGTCATCTGGCAGCTTGGTGGATCCACCTCTCCAGGTGAGCCTTAAAGCAGATAAAGCACATTAGATCAGCATTCCTTAAGCATCCTGGGTCAGCTGGTGAGCATTAGGAAAAAGGACCAGGGCACATGCTGGCCCTTTAAAAAAAACTGGGCAACAACACCAAAGGTCCTAGCCAGAGAAGCATATTGGCAACCATGCAAAAGCAGAAGAGCGGGGCACAGGAGCTACAAAGAAAGTGCACAACCTATGAAAAGGGGTTATGTAAAATTGAACTGTCCCTTTAATTTTACTAAATGTTACAATAAAAATTATATGGAATTAAATTTAGCAAAAAATTTAAGAATTTCAGTTTAGTTATGATGGGGCTGTTTGCTGATGTGATATCATGGGGTGAAAAATGCAGAAAATATTTTCCTGCTTTTTTCATGTCATGATATCTCATTAGCAAAAAGTAGTAATTATCATGCGTAAATGCAAATGCATAAAAATGCCCTGAATTGACAAAAAAAAAATCACATTGAATTTTTATTGTGTAATTGGCTACTGCAGAAAAGTGGTGATACAAAGAGGTTCTGCAGAAGCTGCCTTGCGAGTATTCCGATATTCCATTGCACTTTTGTAACTGATTTGCTTTCTCTAGATCCTTCTGTCCATGCGGTGGGAATCATCTGCAGGGCCGGCGCTCTCTACTGCAGCACCAGCATTCTGTCACCAAAGGAGCTTGCAATCTATGTGTAATGATGTGAGTGGCACAAAGCTGACGTCTACGAGGCAGGCTGCAGTCTGTATGTCAAGGTAGCTCCCAATCAGAGCGCTGTGAGAGGGCAGAGCTAGCCCTGCCCAAGCCCTTGTGTGTGACAGTCACTCAGTCCTTGCAGCTGTGTATGTGTCTATCCTCTGCACTCATCTAGAGAGACAGTGCTCAGTGCCAGGCCAGCAGCATGTCCAGAGATACAGGTGGAGGTGTGAGTACACTCTATTATATATACTGACTGCACTTTCAGCCTCTTCTGTGCCCACTCCAGCCTCAAGGGCCTGGGAAAAGAAAGCACAGCTGTGCACCCTCCAGCACACGAGGTGTTAACCCTGATTAATTTCCCTGTAGCGATCCGTAATGTCTTCTTAGTTATTAATTTATTGCATTGCGTAATAAAAGCTGCGCTATATCCCTGAGCACAAGTTTCTGGGGATCCAGTTATATAAACTCCAACATTGGATAGAAGAGGCTGGAAATGGAAACTAGTCACAAATGTATCTATGAGGAAAGCTGGTATTTAGGATGTGGATCTGTTACCGCAAAGCCCTAAGTGTTATATGCCTGCGACCAATGTGCGCTGGATGAGATAGATTGCAAGCGCTATGGTCCACAAGGCTGCCATATAGATATACGTAGGACTCGTAATGCATTAAGTAGATTGCAAGCTCAATGGTCCACAAGGCTGCCATATAGATATACTAAGACTTAATGCATTAAGTAGATTGCAAGCTCAGTGGTCCACAAGGCTGCCATATAAATATGCGTAGTGCCGCTGAGATCGCTTCTTTTAATGTCACACATTAAGTAGATTGCAAGCTCAGTGGTCCACAAGGCTGCCATATAGATATATGTAAGACAATGCATTAAGTAGATTGCAAGCTCTATGGTCCACAAGGCTGCCATATAGATATACATAAGACTTATTGCATTAAGTAGATTGCAAGCTCTATGGTCCACAAGGCTGCCATATAAATATGCGTAGTGCCGCTGAGATCGCTTCTTTTAATGTCACACATTAAGTAGATTGCAAGCTCAGTGGTCCACAAGGCTGCCATATAGATATATGTAAGACAATGCATTAAGTAGATTGCAAGCTCTATGGTCCACAAGGCTGCCATATAGATATACATAAGACTCATTGCATTAAGTAGATTGCAAGCTCTATGGTCCACAAGGCTGCCATATAAATATGCGTAGTGCCGCTGAGATCGCTTCTTTTAATGTCACGCATTAAGTAGATTGCAAGCTCCGAAGTCGTAAACTCTATAGATAGGAAGGAAAGTGTTTGCAGTAATCTGTGTTTCCAATGAATACCGTAAATGTGGTGTTCTGTCCTCTTCAGTCTTTAGAGAAAGTATAAAAGAGGATGTTAGAAATGTACATTGTGGACAATGCAAATATTCAGTTGTATAAATATTTACAGGCTTGGAAACAACGTTGTATCATAATAAATCAGTCTGGTGATTTACCAACCATTGTCTCCAATGCACTTTATCTGATTTTTTAATGTATCTGAGGCTAAATCCTTGCAAAGTTGTCAACTTAAATGAATTCTCTCCTTTTTTTTTAGAGGAAACCTTTCAACAGGTTTTCCTATATAAATTATTTCTACCAACTTTTAGACCTATTTTGTAGCACGCAACTCCTGTATGAGACCTCGGCAGCTCCACATAACTAGGAAGATGCGTTTTATAACTGTCCTGCGACGTCTGCTAATTGGAACCAAGGAGTCCGATGGATGTAGCTGAACCGTGCTGCGTGCCTCCTCGTGCTGAGTAGCCGCATCTCCTGCATTGATTGAGATCATCCACACAGCCAAAGTTCAACCAGGGCCAACATATGATTGGTGCAACTTCTGCAGCCGCACAGGAGCCCAAGACACAATGGGGCCACTACCACCCCAATTGTGCATTATGGTGAGATGTTTGGCTGCAAAGGGCCCATATATTGTTGATGCACAGGGACCCTTTACTGTCTGTGTCCACCAGTGAGTTCAACCATTGCGCCTGCGCTGTAGGGAACAAGATTTACGCAGGCGCAACGGACTGTGTGGACTATGTAAGAAATATAATCCACCTCAGTTAAGGAGAAGCAGAGACTATTTAGAATGAAGAGACACCAGGAGATGCCCAAGGTCAGAGCTGATTAACATCAGAAAAATTCTAAAAAGTTTTTTCCTACATCTGCAGGGCCGAGCGTGTTGGAGTGCTCTTAAAGAAATCTAAAAGTTGGTGGATACTTTTTTTTTTCTTAATTCCTTTTTGTTTCAAGGATTCCCCAACAGAGTGTCCTGTTTCAGATCCTCCAGCAATCAATTGCAATCTGTAGAAGAGCCAGCAGTAGGTGTTTAATTCTCCTACAGCACTCCCAGAGGAGAAATGAAGTATTACACAGTTCTCATTCAAAGTTATGGATATGCAGGGTCCTTCAGAGTAAGAGTTGTTCTTAGATTTGAGTTCCTTTAAGAGTTCTAGAGTCTTCATACAATCATTAAGTATAACTTCTTTTTTTCCTGTGATTTTTATACTCCAGCAATGCAATTATCCAACTTCAACTGGCCAAAATTGAGTGCATGGCATAAACTACAAGGGATAATGTCCTTTTATCATGGTCTCGTTAATAACCTACGCTTGGCGCTGTCCTGGTAACAGTTCCTGAGCTGTGTTCTCGTGGCGGTGGGCGTATGTGGGCTCACACTTAGGAGTAATATTGTACATAAGTACAGATAATGATGAAAGGAGCTGTAGGGTCATCGGGGCTGTCGTAAATTGTCTGCGGTGACGAGAGCTCGCTGTGGCTATAATAAAATTTGTACTGCAGTGTAAATCACATTTTAATCATTCGATGGTTTCAGGATATTTTTTCCCAGCCGAATAAGTAAATGAAATGAATAACTAATTTACATTTATACATACGTTTTAGGCAGGACTTAAGAAAATTGTCAAAGTGCTAGGTCTCCATGTTGATAAGTTATATACTTTCTGTGATCATCTGCGATCTGTTGAAAAATTTGGAAGCAAGTATTTCATTTCCCCACAGCACCTCCACAGGTGGAATAAAGTATTACATAACTGTGACGACTCCTGGAGTGGATCCTCTGGGTCGCGATACCAACCCACCCTTGGCGAGCTAACCTAGTGAAAACCACCCCCTATACAGGGATCGTCAGGGCAGACCCAGGGGGATGAAGTACAACAACTGCTGGAACCAGGTGGCCGGCTCACAGAAGACAGGAGTACGCAGGGTTTGGAAGTGTCCAAAGTGAGGACACAGGAACACGCAGAAGAACTCAGGGTTCGGAAGTGTGCAAAGCGAGGGCACGGGAACACGCAGAGTACAGGATAGTGCAAGGCGTGTACACGGGGTACGCAACAGACAGGAATGCGTATATCGTGCGCCAAGAAGCACGCTTGGGTAAGAGGCAAAACAGTGTGCGTGAGGGGAAGCACGCCTGGGTACAAGGCAAGGCAGAGCGTGCGCAGGAAAGCACGTCTGGGTACAAAGCAAGGCAGAGCGCGTGCTGGAAAGCATGTCTGGGTACAAGGCAAGTCAGGCGCACGCAGAAAGCACATCTGGTACAAAGCAAGGCAGAGCGCGTGCTGGACGTGCTTGTACCCACGTCTGGGTACAAAGCAAGGCAGAGCGCGCGCTAGAAAGCACATCTGGGTACAAAGCAAGGCTGAGCGCGCGCTGGAAAGCACGTCTGGGTACAAAGCAAGGCTGAGCACGCGCTGGAAAGCACGTCTGGGTACAAAGCAAGGCAGAGCGCTCGCTGGAAAGCATGTCTGGGTACAAAGCAAGGCTTAGTGCGCGCTGGAAAGCATGTCTGGGTACAAACCAAGGCTGAGCGCGCGCTGGAAAGCACGTCTGGGTACAAAGCAAGGCAGAGCGTGCGCTGGAAAGCACATCTGGGTACAAGGCAAGGCAGGGCACGCGCAAGAAAGCACGTCTGGTACAAAGCAAGGCAGAGCGCGTGCTGGAAAGCACGTCTGGGTACAAGGCAAGGCAGGGCGCGCGCAGGAAAGCACGTCTGGGTACAAAGCAAGGCAGAGCGCGTGCTGGAAAGCACATCTGGGTACAAAGCAAGGCTGAGCGCGCACTGGAAAGCACGTCTGGGTACAAAGCAAGGCAGAGCACTCGCTGGAAAGCACGTCTGGGTACAAAGCAAGGCTGAGCGCGTGCTGGAAAGCACGTCTGGGTACAAAGCAAGGCTGAGCGCGCACTGGAAAGCACATCTGGGTACAAAGCAAGGCTGAGCGCGCGCTGGAAAGCATGTCTGGGTACAAAGCAAGGCAGAGCGTGCGCTGGAAAGCACATCTGGGTACAAAGCAAGGCTGAGCGCGCCCTGGAAAGCACGTATGGGTACAAAGCAAGGCAGAGCGCTCGCTGGAAAGCACATCTGGGTACAAAGCAAGGCTGAGCGCGCGCTGGAAAGCACGTCTGGTACAATGCAAGGCTGAGTGCGCACTGGAAAGCATGTCTGGGTACAAAACAAGGCAGAGCGCTCGCTGGAAAGCATGTCTGGGTACAAAGCAAGGCTAAGCGCGCGCTGGAAAGCACGTCTGGGTACAAAGCAAGGCTGAGTGCGCACTGGAAAGCACATCTGGGTACAAAGCAAGGCTGAGCGCGCGCTGGAAAGCACGTCTGGGTACAAAGCAAGGCTGAGCGCGTGCTGGAAAGCACATCTGGGTACAAAGCAAGGCTGAGCGCGCGCTGGAAAGCACACCTTGGTACAAGGCAAGGCAGGGTGTGCGCAAGAAAGCACGTCTGGTACAAAGCAAGGCAGAGCGCGTGCTGGAAAGCACGTCTGGGTACAAAGCAAGGCAGAGCGCGCACAGGAAAGCACGTCTGGGTACAAAGCAAGGCTGAGCGCGCACTGGAAAGCACGTCTGGGTACAAGGCAAGGCAGGGCGCGCGCAGGAAAGCACGTCTGGGTACAAAGCAAGGCAGAGCGCGCACAGGAAAGCACGTCTGGGTACAAAGCAAGGCTGAGCGCGCACTGGAAAGCATGTCTGGGTACAAAACAAGGCAGAGCGCTCGCTGGAAAGCATGTCTGGGTACAAAGCAAGGCTAAGCGCGCGCTGGAAAGCACGTCTGGGTACAAAGCAAGGCTGAGCGCGCACTGGAAAGCACATCTGGGTACAAAGCAAGGCTGAGCGTGCGCTGGAAAGCACGTCTGGGTACAAAGCAAGGCTGAGCGCGTGCTGGAAAGCACATCTGGGTACAAAGCAAGGCTGAGCGCGCGTTGGAAAGCACGTCTGGGTACAAAGCAAGGCTGAGCGCGTGCTGGAAAGCACGTTAGCGCACAAGGCTAGGGGACCTGAGTACAGAGAGCAGCCAAGCAGGGACCAAGCACGTCTAGCTAGGAAGTACAACTATAATCAGGCGCCTCCTACAGGAAGAGGCAGCTTGATTTAGGGCAAGTGTGCTGGAACTTCCGGTCAGGTCCTCCAGGACCATAGAGACATCAGAGATGGAGCGGCCGTAGTCAGGCTCAGTAGGAAGCGCGCTGCACAAGGACCTGGAGTCGAGTGAACAGCCACAGAGTCAAGCGCGGGAGGTGCGTGGTTACGCTAGACGAGACCCACGGACCTGCCGCAATACCGGAAGTGATGACGTCGGGCGCTGAGCCCCGGCGTCGGAGGAATGCGGCGAGAGCGGCATGACAATAACTTTCAATTAAATCAATGGTTTGTCCTAAAAATGGATGGACGTGCAAAGTCCTCCCGACACATTTTGTTATTTCTTTCCACTTACTTTAATAGGAGAAGAAACCTCTCTTTTGACTGTTTTTTTAAGAGATAAATCCTTTAAAATAATCCAGTTATACAGGTGTCCTGATAAGATGTGACCCTGAGGACAGCAGCCCTGCTGTATAGCACGGGTTGTACATTTTTACGTGTTCGTCTCTGGAGATACACACATAACTTGGCATAGATACATAGTTCCTACATTCTTAAGCCTGGGTCTCACATAGCGATACACCAGCGATCCCGACAACAATCAGGATCGCTGGTGTATCGCTACATGATCGCTGCTGAGCTGCCAAACAGGCAGCTCAGGCAGCAATCAGTACAAGCGACACTGCGGAACTCGTTATTTACATGACGCCAGCTCTGATGCGACTGGTATCCAGTCACATCGGGTTCCGCACACCGCGCGGAAACCCGCTGTGTTCCTGGTTACCAGCAGATCGCTGGTCTCCCGCCTGTCACACGCAGCGATCAAAAAAATGTCCAGGACATTCAGCGACGATCAGCGATACCCGGCAGGGGGGCTGATCGTCGCTGAATGTCACACACAGCGATATCGCTGGTGAGCTCGCTGCTGCGTCACAAAACTAGTGACTCCGCAGCGATCTCGCTAGCGAGATCGCTGTGTGAGACGGGGGCTTAAGAGTTAAAGGGAATCTGTCATCAGGATTTTTCCATCTAATCTGAAAGCAGTATAATGTAGAGCCAGAGACCCTGATTCCAGCGTTGTGTCACTAATTGGGCTACTTGCTTTAGTTTTGATAAAATCACAGTTTTATCAGGAGGAAATTATCACTAGAGGACTAGTAAACCTGCTGTCATGTAGTCCTCCATATTCATGAGCTCTGTATTACCCTGCCCCTACCACTGTCTGGCAGCTTTTTGCCTATGCAGAGTGAACACAGAAAGCAGTGTGGGTCGGGTTTAAACACCTTTCAGCATTCAGAGAACTGGTTGAGAAAACTTTTATCAAAACAAGCAGCCCAATAAGTGATACACCGCTGGAATTAGGGTCTCTATACCTACATCATGCTGCTCTCAATTAGGGTAGCAAAAACCTGCTGACAGATTCCCTGGATGTGAAAATGTTAGCAATTAGTGCACATAATAGCAGGAAGGTGTATATTCTGCAGTTTTCCATAATACTAATGTAGCAGAGCTGAATTTGTCACTCATAACTCTCAGCCACCTTTTGTAAGTGCATCAATTCTGACTTTTCCGGCTGCCCACACACTGCTGATAGTGAGATCAATACTGATTAGCTGATTGCTGGACGTGAAGGTGAATGCATTAGATGTGTCCACTCCTGATATGTCCATATGAGAATCAACACATAAGACGCTGCTGCATCCTCAGACCTCCATGATCCCATCAGAGGGACCCCCGGTATCCGCTCTCCACATACGGGGACAGGAGAGCTGCTGCGCCCCAATAGGTCCATAATCTCTGCACCCACAACAGTGAAGCCTTTCATCAAAGTCATTGATAAGCTTGGTAATATGGCACAATGGTTGACCTGTTATGGTCGACTCGACTTTACAAGGGAATGGAAGAACAGTGACGCTCCTGACTTTATGTATGTTTGCATTAGGATTTAACCTTTGTCCATTTCTATTTACAAGATGCAAGAAAAAAAAAGAAAAGCAAATAATGTAAGATCCTTCTAGAGCTCATAAAGCCAGTGATTGGCAGGTTATAAGAGAGTGACCGACAGAAAAATAATGATTAGAGTCCACTCAAGGATCCTCCGACGTCCATTCACTTAAGTATTAACAAATGTGGAAAAATGTCCACTGACAAAAGAGCAGTGAAAAAAAAGAAAGAGCGCGGGGTGAAGAGTTATGCATTCACCTTCTTGTGTTTAGAAATTGAGAGTTGTTCACTTTGTAGAGATTTGTTTTCAGTGATTGAGGATTATAATGGCCTTGTATGTTTATTACTACAATGAGTCATTTTGGTTATACAATAAAACGTGAAAAAGTCAAATGAGATGAATTCTTTTTATAAGCACGGTGGGATCCCGATGTGATCCCGAGCCAGGAAAAATGTTATGAAGTATCTGTGATACATTTACACAGGGGAAACAACTATGAGGAGGGGAATAGTGTGAGCGGATGGATATTAGATAGATAGATAGATAGATAGATAGATAGATAGATAGATAGATAGATAGATAGATAGAATAGATAGATAGATAGATGCAAAAGAGTAGATTAGAGCAGCACAAAAAGCAGATAAAGAGTCCGGGTGCAAAAAGAGCTCCCAAAGGCAAATACCAAACCTTCAAATGCATGAATCCAAAAAACAGGAGCAGCCCACCGTTGTTTGTGAAAAAAGAGCTATTTTATTTAGCCCATAATTACGACGTTTCGGTCCAAGACAGTGAACCTTTTTCAAGTGAAAAGGTTCACTGTCTTGGACCGAAACGTCGCAATTATGGGCGAAATAAAATAGCTGTTTTTTTCACAAACAACGGTGGGCTGCTCCTGTTTTTTGGATTCCTAGATTAATAGATAATAGATAAAGAGCTGGCTAGATTAGACAGACAAGAAAGATATATATAAGATAGACATATACAGTGGAGTACGGAAAGTGTTCAGACCCCTTTAAATTTTTCACTTTCGTTTCATTGCAGCCATTTGGCAAATTCAAAAAAGTTCATTTTTTTCTCATTAATGTACACTCTGCACCCCATCTTTACTGAAAAAAAACAGAAATGTAGAAATTTTTGCAAATTTATTAAAAAAGAAAAACTGAAATATTACATGGTCATAAGTATTCAGACCCTTTGCTCAGACACTCATATTTACGTCACATGCTGTCCATTTCCTTGTGATCCTCCTTGAGATGGTTCTACTCCTTCATTGGAGTCCAGCTGTGTTTAA
Source organism: Oophaga sylvatica (assembly GCA_033576555.1). Taxonomy (NCBI): domain Eukaryota; kingdom Metazoa; phylum Chordata; class Amphibia; order Anura; family Dendrobatidae; genus Oophaga; species Oophaga sylvatica. Next base: position 90,879,205 of record JARQOD010000009.1, on the reverse strand, counting down.
TTAAACTGATAGGACTTGATTTGTAAAGGCACACACCTGTCTATATAAGACCTAACAGTGCATGTCAGACCAAATGAGAATCATGAGGTCAAAGGAACTGGCCAAGGAGCTCAGAGACAGAATTGTGGCAAGGCACGGATCTGGCCAAGGTTACAAAAGAATTTCTGCAGTACTCAAGGTTCCTAAGAGCACAGTGGTCTCCATAATCCTTAAATGGAAGAAGTTTGGAACCACCAGAAGTCTTCCTAGTCCTGGCCGTCCAGTTAAACTGAGCAATCGTGGGAGAAGAGCCTTGGTGAGAGAGGTAAAGAAGAACACAAGATCACTGTGGCTGAGCTCCACAGATGCAGTAGGAAGATGAGAGAAAGTTCCACAAAGTCAACTATCACTGCAGCCTCCACCAGTCGGGCCTTTATGGCAGAGTGGCCGAACGGAAGCCTCTCCTCAGTGCAAGACATATGAAAGCTTGCATAGAGTTTGCTGAAAAACACATGAAGGAGTCCCAGACTATGAGAAATAAGATTCTCTGGTCTGATGAGATGAAGATAGAACTTTTTGGTGATAATTCTAAGCGGTATGTGTGGAGAAAACCAGGAACTGCTCATCACCTGCCCAATACAATCCCAACAGTGAAACATGGTGGTGGCAGCATCATGCTATGGGGGTGTTTTTCAGCTGCAGGGACAGGATGACTGGTTGCAATTAAAGGAAACATGAATGCGGCCAAGTACAGAGATATCCTGGATAAAAACCTCTTCCAGAGTGCTCTGGACCTCAGACTTGGCCGAAGGTTCACCTTCCAACAAGACAATGACCCTAAGCACACAGCTAAAATAACAAAGGAGTGGCTTCAGAAACAACTCTGTGACCATTCTTGACTGACCCAGCCAGAGCCCTGAGCTAAACCCAATTGAGCATCTCTGGAGAGACCTGAAAATGGCTGTCCACCAACGTTCACCATCCAACCTGACGGAACTAGAGAGGATCCCCAAATCCAGGGGTGAAAAACTTGTTTCATCATTCCCAAGAAGACTCATGGCTGTACTAGCTCAAAAGGTGCTTCTACTCAATGCTGAGCAAAGGGTATGAATACTTATGACCATGTGAGATTTCAGTTTTTCTTTTTTAATAAATTTGCAAAAATTTATACATTTCTGTTTTTTTCAGTCATGATGGGGTGCAGAGTGTACATTAATGAGAAAAAAATGAACTTTTTTGCATTTACCAAATGGCTGCAATGAAACAGTGAAAAATTTAAAGGGGTCTGAAAACTTCTTACATACAAAAATTCCAAAAAATGGCTGCATTCCAAAGTCGTATAATGAAAAAATTATTTTAATAACCAAATTGCAACATTTCAGCTCAAAATTACGGAGACTTGAGAAATGTTCTACCATTTTGAGCCGAAACGTCTTGCTGATTTAAAATCCATTTTCTTCATGATCTGACTTCGCGGTGTTGCCCACATTTTTGGAAGTTTTGTAGATAGAAATAAGTAGATAGATAAGAACGAGATAGACATCGATAGATAATATGCCGTGAGTAGATGAAATACGATTTTACTACTGCATCTACGATCTTTAGAGCACAATCCACGTCATATTCATCAGACTTCCAGTATCGGTGTATTCAGTCAATAATTCCTGCTGAGACCAGTAGTTCCACAAGCGATCACCTCCAACAATATTGTCACGAGTTTCCTCTTAAAGAACAACCGGACATCGAGCTTGTAGTTATGGTTTCTTCTAATCACAATTAGGAGCTGCTTGATGTCCGGTTGTTCTTTAAGGGGAAACTCGTGACAATATTGTTGGAGGCGATCGCTTGTGGAACTACTGGTCTCAGCAGGAATTATTGATTGAATACACTGATGCTGAAATTCTTACAGACGCCTCCAAAATCTTGTCGAAATTCTTCCCAGAAGACCGGGCGCTGTATATCTGTAAAGTGGGGGCCGACTCCATATTAATGTCTATGGATGTAGAATGGGAGGTCAGAGACGCTCCTGTGGGGTGATGGGGGGGCACATACTTGGTCCATATACTGAATATTATATGGACCAGGCTGTACTTCTCAGGGGAGAACGCTCAGTGCTGTGAATCGTCCCTGCTCGGTTTTTCCTATTATTTCGGGTTGGATCGGCGCAGCCTGGGTCTGTTTTTTGGCCTCCATAGAAGACCTGCTGTTTGTGTAGACACCAGGTGATACGCAGGTAACAGACAATATTGAATTTTGGGGATCTGACTCACTTCCCTCTGGCGCTGGTTCACATCTTTGTGATAAGTACATATTATCTTTCTTACGTGTTTGCACACTTGATTTCACCGCAGATAATATATTTCTGGCCTGATCTCATTAAGTAAATTTAATCCTGGGCAAACAGGTGCCAGTGTGTGGCTTCTTCTGTACTGCCCTAGTGCTGACATCGGTAATGAACCGCGGCGCTCCGGATCATTCTCATCTACCGGCAATCAGAGAGCCGCAGTCCGTCAGCTGAGTATGAGACACACAATGTAAGTCATCGCAAGTAAAGAAACCACCGTGGAAAAGTCTTATTTATGAAATATCCGTTTTGTGTATACAGCTCCTATGCAGACCTATGTGTCTCCATGGTTACAGACTAACAATAATTCGCAGATGATAAATTAATCCTAAGGATTTGCACTCCTGAGAAAATCCTCCATTCACTTTTATCTCTGAACAAAGAAAACAAAAATTGTAAAGTGGTTTTCTAGTTCTGGAAACCCGGTGTTAACAAAGCAAACTCTGCTCTACTCACCCTCCCTGGGTCCAGTGGTAAGTCTCCCCTGCTGCTCTCAGTATCTGATATTGTCTGCAGTCAACAGCACTGCAGCCAATCAGCTCTGTCCAAGTTGATGGGACGAGCCGCTCAGAGCTCACTAATTGGCTGCAGCGCTGTCAGTGCTCATTTACCATTGATTAAAGTCTTTTTCCTGTTTCACTATACCCCTATCACTCCAGCCAGATTTTGTTTCCCATAGAAATTAAATACGTTCTCCAAGCTGAGTAGAAATTTCTGCAGTCAATTTGTGACAGTGCGCACTGGGCGCACAGACAGGACTTCACTCTATCTCCACCGCGAGTGGGTGATCTCGTGCCATCGAGACTGTCATCCGCTTCTTTCGTCAGCGCTACTGAAAGCAGCTGAGAATCTAGTATTTGGCACATGACTAAGACTATGAAAATCACATATATGCAGCCCACTCGTTCTGTAGATAGAGGGGAATCCTGACAGTGTATGTATTGCACACTGTTATTACTTGGCAATCTCAGTCACATAGATTCACTGCAGAAATTTCTGCTCACCTATAGAAAATCCCTTTAAGAAGGCGAGTTATCCAGGTGTTTTTGAAGTGTGTTTTTGAGAAGGATTTTTGGAGATCAAAAGTACATAAAGGTTCAAAAAAGGAAAAAGCGCAGAAAAGTAAAATCCTTGATGACTGTTTTCATGCAGCAATGGATTTTTTCTACACCACACATCAAGTTTAAGAACTATACAAGTGATGATAAAGCAGACAAGTGATCAGTTATATTTCATGGTGTACAATAATAAATTATATTGTGGTACCGTGTTAGCCAGAAAAATCGATGTGAATACTTTTCCGTCAAATTATGACAAGAGCATTCTTAAAGTGATACCTTTATTGGCTAACCAGAAAATTATATGTTCGCAAGCTTTCAGAGCTCAAAGGCTCCTTCTTCAGGCAAGATTACTCTTGCCTGAAGAAGGAGCCTTTGAGCTCTGAAAGCTTGCGAACATATAATTTTCTGGTTAGCCAATAAAGGTATCACTTTAAGAATGCTCTTGTCATAATTTGACGGAAAAGTATTCACATCAGTTACATTTCAGAAATGTCACTTTTTATGTCTCGTCATCATCATATTTCACGTAGAATATTGGTACACAATGAGACGGATCCTGTGGTGTCAGGTGACACCTCATTAGCGGCCCGATTATACATGCATGGTAAATAGCATTGACATTTCTTCAGATACAACAGGATCTTCATGTGACACGATGTTTGCTACATTTACAGTTGTTTTACAAGATAATTTCAACGTGCAAAAAAAAGGGCAAACTACCTCTGCAACCCCTGTAGCTATGCCATGGCAGCTCCTGTATTTGCCTTGGAGGCAGTAAAAAGTTATATTTTCTCATAACTTCAGTTCACATAAAACCGCCATCTAGCGCCAAGATAATATACCCAAATATAGAAAAAAATAAAATGCAGTATTCCAATAATTCCACTGTATGCTACCAAAAAATACGTAGAATACAAATAATTTTACCATATAGTGCTCAAATAATATGCAGTATTGGCATAATACTGCCAAATAGTAGCCAAATAATATGCAGTAGTAAAATAATGCCGTCATACAGAATTCAAATAATATGCAGTGGTCAAATAATATCATCATATATTGCCCACATAATATGCAGTGTACAAATAATACCACAATATAGTTTTCAACTAATATCCACTATTGACATAATACTGCCATTTAGTAGCCAAATAGTAGACCGTAGTAATTTAATGCCATCATACAACATCCAAGTAATAGGCTGTAGTCAGATAATACCACTATATAGTGTAGATGTATAATAAATCTCAAAAGTATTGGATAAATAATACTAACATATAGTGTCCTTTTAAGATGCAGTATTGAAATAATACTAACATATAGTGTCCTTATGATATGCAGTATTGAAATAATACTCACATATAGAGTCCATATAATATACAGTATTCAAATATTTCCACTATATATTACCAAGACAATATGTAGAATTCAAATAACACCACCATATAGTGCTCAACTTATATGTAGTATTGACATAATGCTGCCATATAATGGCCAAATAATGTGCAGCAGTAAAATGATACCAACATACAACATCCGAATAATATGCAGTAGTCAAACAATATCACCATATAGTGCTCACACAATATGCAGTTTTCAAATAATAATGTTACATGGTGCTCAAATAATATACAAGTTTCAGATTGGAATCTTGTAAAAATGAATGTTTAAGAGCGATCTTATTACAATGTACAAATATACGAGGGAACAGTACAGAGATCTTTCTAATTAACTTTACACTTATGGCTTCATGGTTACAAGGAGACATCCTCAACGTCTAGAGGGGTGAAGGTTTAATCATGAACACAAATTCAGATTCTCTACTGTAAGAGCAGTGAAACTATGGATTCTCTACTGTCAGAGCAGTGAGACTATGGATTCTCTACTGTAAGAGCAGTGAGACTATGGATTCTCTACTGTCAGAGCAGTGAGACTATGGATTCCCTACTGTCAGAGCAGTGAGACTATGGACTCTCTTCTGTCAGAGCAGTGAGACTATCAATTCTCTACTGTCAGAGCAGTGAGACTATGGATTCCCTACTGTCGGAGCAGTGAGACTATGAATTCCCTACTGTCAGAGCAGTGAGACTATGGATTCCCTACTGTCAGAGCAGTGAGACTATGGATTCTCTACTGTCAGAGCAGTGAGACTATGGATTCCCTACTGTCAGAGCAGTGAGACTATGGATTCTCTACTGTCAGAGCAGTGAGACTATGAATTCCCTACTGTCAGAGCAGTGAGACTATGGATTCTCTACTGTCAGAGCAGTGAGACTAGGGATTCCCTACTGTCAGAGTAGTGCGACTATGGATTCTCTACTGTCAGAGCAGTGAGACTATGGATTCTTTACTGTCAGAGCAGTGAGACTATGAATTCCCTACTGTCAGAGCAGTGAGACTATGGATTCTCTACTGTCAGAGCAGTGAGACTATGGATTCTTTACTGTCAGAGCAGTGAGACTATGAATTCCCTACTGTCAGAGCAGTGAGACTATGGATTCTCTACTGTCAGAGCAGTGAGACTATGGATTCCCTACTGTCAGAGTAGTGCGACTATGGATTCTCTACTGTCAGAGCAGTGAGACTATGGATTATTTACTGTAAGAGCAAGGAGACTATGGATTCTCTACTGTCAGAGCAGTGAGACTATGGATTCTCTACTGTAAGAGCAGTGAGACTATGGATTCTCTACTGTCAGAGCAGTGAGACTATGGATTCCCTACTGTCAGAGCAGTGAGACTATGGACTCTCTTCTGTCAGAGCAGTGAGACTATCAATTCTCTACTGTCAGAGCAGTGAGACTATGGATTCCCTACTGTCAGAGCAGTGAGACTATGAATTCCCTACTGTCAGAGCAGTGAGACTATGGATTCCCTACTGTCAGAGCAGTGAGACTATGGATTCTCTACTGTCAGAGCAGTGAGACTATGGATTCCCTACTGTCAGAGCAGTGAGACTATGGATTCTCTACTGTCAGAGCAGTGAGAGTATGAATTCCCTACTGTCAGAGCAGTGAGACTATGGATTCTCTACTGTCAGAGCAGTGAGACTAGGGATTCCCTACTGTCAGAGTAGTGCGACTATGGATTCTCTACTGTCAGAGCAGTGAGACTATGGATTCTTTACTGTCAGAGCAGTGAGACTATGAATTCCCTACTGTCAGAGCAGTGAGACTATGGATTCTCTACTGTCAGAGCAGTGAGACTATGGATTCTTTACTGTCAGAGCAGTGAGACTATGAATTCCCTACTGTCAGAGCAGTGAGACTATGGATTCTCTACTGTCAGAGCAGTGAGACTATGGATTCCCTACTGTCAGAGTAGTGCGACTATGGATTCTCTACTGTCAGAGCAGTGAGACTATGGATTATTTACTGTAAGAGCAGGGAGACTATGGATTCTCTACTGTCAGAGCAGTGAGACTATGGATTCTCTACTGTCAGAGCAGTGAGACTATGGATTCTCTACTGTCAGAGCAGTGAGACTATGGATTCTCTACTGTCAGAGCAGTGAGACTATGGATTCTCTACTGTCAGAGCAGTGAGACTATGGGTTCTCTACTGTAAGAGCAGTGAGACTATGTATCTGTCACATGATGCTGTAATGTTTGATTCCTGACAAAGTTCAAGAGGGGTCTGGATGCCTTTCTTGATAAATTTAATATTACAGGTTATGGTCACTAGATTCTGTGATGGGGCGTTGATCCAGGAACTAGTCTGCTTGCCGTATGGAGTTGAGAAGGAATTTTTCCCCTAATATGGAGCCATTAATGTCTGCCCCATGGGCTTTTTGCCTTCCTGTGTGTTAACATGTTAGACTATAAGTTGAACTCGATGGACTTGCGTCTACCTCCAACCTTATAAACATGAAACTATGAAAGACAGTACCACCATATAGTGCACAAGTGATATGTAGTATCAGATAATACCACCATACAGGGTCCAAATAATAATCAAAATTCTAATAATACTGCCAATTACAGGTGAAATAATATGCAGTATTCAAATAATACAACCACATAGTGACCCAAAAATATCCAGTATTCAAGCAATACTGCTCAAATAATATACAGTGTTAACATAATACCACCAAATAGTGACAAATAATATGCAGTGTTCAACTAATACTGCCAGATAGTATACAAGTGCCTACAAATAAGTTGTAGTAAAATAATACCGTCATATAGTTCTCAAGTAACAATACAGTTTTATTTCCGTATTATGTCACTATATATTAGCACTTAGTAATTCTTGGTCAATGTAGTTTACTTGTAAAGTTTTCATTATTGGAAGCCCCTCACAAAATGGGGGGCCCTGGGCATTTGCCAAGTTTGCAACCCTGTGGCCAACTTATAGAGGTTATATGTGTATGTCTGGGCCGTCAGTGATCTGCGGCTCATCCTGCGCTGACCCTTGTTTACCAAGGGCTGGAAAACTCAGAAATACCAGACGAGCGAGATACAGTAACATTACCCTGCTCTCCGGAGTGTCATACCACGCAGTTATGAAAACTGGGCAAACTGGTTTTACTGGTGTTATTATTATACAGGAATGAGGAATATAACACACCCCTATATCCCCTGTGTGCAGGGTGAGGGCCTGGCCGCAGCACCACTAGGCGATATATACTACCGTTACCGTATAACACCCAGCCCTTGGCTGCCAATTATAGACAAAGGCATGAGGAGGCGTAGGAGGTGACAGTTCAGGTGGCAGTGCCCCATTCTCCTATCTGGTATGACACATCGCAGCTGCCGGTGTTCACACACACCCTGCACAGCGCACCGTCTCTGTGACGTGACGCCAGGACAGACTATGCAGCGAGGGTGCGCAGCTGGGATTACGGCAGTGTCAGTGTTTACAGTAGACGTCCTCCTAGGACTGCAACACATAGGACCACGGACCGTGGTAATATGGCCATCTCATGTTCTGCTCAAAACCGTCCACCCGATTATTTGCTCTAAGGTCTTAAGATAAATATTTTCGGTTTACGGTATTTCGAGATAAATATTTGCAACTTGGAAGGCGGTGGCGACCAAGAGACGTCGGTCACACAATGGACGTGGCTTGTGCTGTTGTGTGATATTGTTCCCATTTTCCTGCGCCAAAAAGAATGAGCACTTATCACTCTCATTTCATTTTTCAAATTTTTCAACAAGCACCTGACACATTCCAGAAATATCTACATTTTTACCTGGTGCAAATGCCGCCGTTCTCCTGAATCCGGCGATGTTTTCCTTTTGTTCCTGCTCCTCTCCATTCCTGACATATGGCCCCTTTTTCCCTTGTATATAAATCTATTCTTGTTAGACAACTGGGCGTGGTCATCAAGAAGACGTCCCAGAAAAGAGCTGAGGGTTGCGCCCACTTGGCTAAATAATCTAAACTTACATTCAGGAAATAAGAGGCCGTATCTCAGGGACGGAGAGGCGCAGGAACAAAAGGAAAACATCGCCGGAATCAGGAGAACAGCGCCATTTACCCCAGGTAGTTTTTTGTGTTTTTTTACATTTTTATGAAAAGTGATGGGTTTTTTTAATTCATTACTAACTTGTGATGCAATAGTTCATCACATGCTTAGGTGCCATTGTATGTTGCAGGCTCAGGAGCTGAGCAGGCATGATACCCGAGGGGGTGCCAGCTGTGGAAGACTACTGACATTTTCCTGTATACTGGAGAAATCTCCACTCGCTTCTGTTTAACTATTGAAATGCCACTGACCGTGGCATTTTAAATAGTAATATTTGCATTGTGCGTCTGCAGCGGCTTCCATTGGACCCTAACGATGTGATCACGGGGTGCTGATGCGTTGTAATTGCAGCTAGGAGAGTGGCGAAGACCCCCATCACTGACATCTTAGTCCTTTGAAGCCCAGCCCGTGGCTGAGCTTCATAGTAGAATGTCATTTCAACAATATACTGCAACACTACCATATAAAGTAGTATTGCAGTATGTAGAAGTACCAATCAGACGCAGGCAAGTCCCCTAAGGGGACTAAAAATATAGTAACAGATAAAAAAATATATCTATATATAAACCTTTGACTTATTAAACATTTCCCTTTGAATAATAAAGGAACGTAAATATAAGCAAATAAGTGCGAACAGAGGGTCACAGACGGCAAAATTAAAAATTATGCATCTCAGAAAATGGCGACAAACCAATTTTTTTGTAACAAATTTTCACCACTTCAATATTAGAAAAAAAAACAATATACATGTTTGAAATCACTATAATTGTACTCAGCTGGAAAGCGTATTTCAATTTCATTTTTTCCCATACAATGAACATTATGAAAACAAAATCCCCAAAAAATTGAATTGTATTTTTGTACCTTTTCATCACATTTTTTATTTTTTCCCGTTTTTTTCTGTGCATTGTATGGTAAAATGGTATGGTAGACAATGCCACAGCTCAACTTCTCCCTCTCCCTTCACAATCACCTTTGCACACACTCATTAGATGCTTCAACATAAAGGATAGGGTTTGGGTCAGTCTATTGCTGCTAATATGCATGTGAATTTCCTGAAACAACAGGAAGTATGAGTCTAAAAAAAATCCCCGGTGGTCAGTGTGAAAATTGCAAGATTTTTCGTTTTTATTTGAACACAGATTGCAATAAGGAAAAAAATAAAACATTGCTAAAATAAAATTTAAAAAATCATTTAAGACAAAAATCTCTTTGTGACAATAAATCATTTTCTGATGACACATTCATTATATGGGGTATTGCTATTTTTTGCTAATATGTCATATTTCTCTAAGCGGTTTGAGAATCTTTGCTCCAGGATTTACAGAAATCATCTGATAATTTACTAATAATTTTTGTGTGACACAAAACCGATGTTCCCACTTAGGCATGCAAGGCGTGACTAATAAAATTACACAATGTCAGTAACGCTGGGATTATGAGTAAGGCGGCCGGGCAGAGCAAAGCAGGTGATATTATTCCGTCACTTTTCTAGCATGGCTTCTCCGTCAGAACATAGATTTTGTACATTCTAGACTTTATTACAAAGCTGAGGTTAAAAAAAAAAAAAATCTGATTTTTTTTAAAGTTTATCTTAAAAAAAGAAGTTCCGCAGCAGCTGAGGTGTGCATTATAAAGAATATTGCAACCTCTTCGGCTAGGATCACACAACTATATTTTCTCTCTTTCTGGTCCGATAATGCTAGTGTGACCCGATTTTTTCCAGATGAGGAGATGGAATAAAAAATGTTTCCATCTTCTCCATTGTGTCAGTCCGTGGTGTCATCCGAGTGCAGTCTGATTTTTTTTTTTCCCGCGGACTCATTGACCGACACGGCCGAGTTAGATCCAAATATGGGATGTAAATCGAGCATTCTACAACTTTTTTGTCAGATAGATTCTGTCAGAGGAAATAAAATCTTGAAGTTTTGCATTTAGGCTTGTGGCTTTTATGAAGGGAGTGGTACGGTAACTGCCGAAATAACTTAGTCATCCCCTGTGTAATTGTGGGTATATCTACTCCTGATGATTATCATCCTCCACCTACCGAGACATTTTTTTTTAAATTATTGTCTGTGGTCTATCCAGAATGTAAAGGGTGCCTCTGGCTATAAGTACACCTGAGAATACTATTATTATAATAATTGTTACTAATATGATGCATATTTACAAATATGATATGTAATTGATACTGATATGATATATTTACAAATATGATATGTGATTCTTGCTGATATGATACAAACATTTATATATCAGCTGATCTGGTCTTGTTATGGAAATTTAATTTAGGATAAATCTATTCCCATGTTTGCTGCTGCTGTTCCCAATCTTAGACTAAAATGTCTTTTTGAGCGCTCAAACGAAATGAGGACTGTCCACACGGAAGTGTCAGTATAACAGTTCGTCAAGACCAACAGTTTATTATTCATTCAAGGTTTTATACCTTTACAAAAAGGGGCTGGTTAGTCAATTAACATACAATTAAAAGCTGCTAGATTATTGGCTGTTTTAGTATAAGTATGATAATTATGATAAAAGGGCTGAAGTAGCAGATTTATTGTTCTTTGCCCCAGTTTTCCTACGTGACCAGTTATCAAAAAATAATAGATATCTACCCAGACCTTCTGTCTTTGTTTCCCTTTTTTGTGTCCTTGGTAAAAAAGTCTCTATGAGCTATCTTTTGCAGCAGCCTGACTTATGTAGGCCAGGGGTCATGTCTTAAGCAACTGATTATAGCTAGCATCAGCTTTTGCATAGATATGTGTGAGCACAGGATTTTTAGCAAGTGAGATCTATCTGACTGTAAATGCATATAAATATACATTGAATATATGGAATACATATATATTTCCATGACAGTCTCACCTTTGAATGTCCAGGCAGGTAAACTCGGACTTGAAGAGCTCTCTGTCAGAATGTATGACCGCATTGGATATGTTCTTGAACAACAAGTTCGAGGAAGCCCTCGCCTTTCTCCAGGCCAAGTAAGTATCACACAACCTGGGCTTCATCACAAGCTCCGTCATGTTTCAGGACTGCTTCACGCTCTCAGTATTTGCCTTGTAGGAATGCACATTTGGATTTTTTTTTTTATGTTTGCCAATTTTTTAACTTCAGCTTCTACTGCGCTTGATTGCGCTCATATATAAGTTTTAGGTTTAAAGGTGATCTTGCTTCACCCAATTTGTATTGTAAAACCAAAGAAATGATCAAGAGCATAAGTTGGTGTACATAAAATGTGTAAGAGCCATTTCACGGACAAAACGCAAAAAAAAAAAACAAAAAACAAAATGAACACATAGTAAATAGTAATGGTACATGTAAAAAACCACAGAACATGGTTAACACTATTTTGATCAAAAAGCGTGAAAGCCATCCCACGCCAACAAGGTGTACCCAGCCGGGATCTCATTCTGTCGCTAATATTAAAATTTTTGTATTGTGCTGATGTACAGATGACAGTGCCAGCCATTGTATAGTATAAGAAGAGCAGACATGCCAAATTACTTTTTTTCGACTCATTATATCCTGTACAAAATCATTGCATAGAAAACAATAAATCCCCAATGTGTAATTTGGTGTCTACTTGTTGATTGATTTTTTTACGTATATTTTGAATCTTCTTTGTTTTACAAAACACTTAAAGGGGACCTATCCCTGGATTTTGCTATTTAAAATGAGTCCCTCCTTTCAATTGTTGCAGCTCCACTGATTCTGGAACAGTTTTTCTTTTTCTTCTTTGCCCCTCCGTTCCAAAGTTATGCCGCCTCCAGTAATAATGGTGCAAATTTTCCCTTCAAGCAACTGGGCGTGTACCACAAAACCTCTTTTTTTTTGTGGGTGTGGCCATGTTTGATTGGCCGGTGTCCAGAGGAGAAAATGAAAACGCCCACAGAGAAGTTCTGTGGTAACGCCCAATCAGTTGGTTGAAAGGAACATTTGATTCTTTATTGCTGAGGGGCATAACTTTGGATTGGAGGGGCACAGAAGAAAACAAAAAAACTGTTCCAGAGGCAGAACAGCGGCAATTAGAGGCGGTACTGAGTTTAAATGTAATTATTCCAGAGAAAAGTCTTCTTTAACGTAACTTTCTCATATACAATGTCTCCTGTTCCATCTGTTTTGTCTAGGTGTTAGAAGCTCGAGTGAACATTCTTCTTTATGCATTAGTGTGATAATTAAAGTTTAAGGCATTGGACATCTTTGGCATGGAAAAAAAATATTTTTACATGAGTGAGGGGTTTCCTCCAGTTAAAACCCTTGCATTAAGTTTTGGTCTGCAAATCTTCAGTCCTTCGTTCATTTTTAGACACCAGATATTCAGTTTGCAGCATGAATCAAGTTTCAGATTTTTCTCTTGTGGGAGCGTCTCTTCCAGTAATGAAGGTTGGATGTGAGGTCTGTGTGCTTCCATAGTGATGCTATGGTTATTGGCTGAAATATCCACACAGCTTCTATTCTGCACTCACTTCCTCTTCTTCTGCTTTTCTTCTTTTATATAGCCTGTTTTGCTGCTCCTCCTGAGACTATAGCTATTTCTCTCCTGTCTACATTGGAGATCTGTGTACACCCCCCTCCCTGCTGCTATCTCTAACACCGAGGCTGTATTTCCATTTATCCTTTTCATTACAACCATTTCCTTGCTTCTCAATTGATCAAAAACGTGGAAGCATTTTTATTTACTCATTTCTACTACAAAACTGTTCAACATTACTGTGCGAGCTGAATGAATGGGAACAATTCTATATAAAATATGGAATTAGATCTGTTTTCCTTTGGCTGTTTTGTAGCACGCAGGAGAAATAAAGCCTAATGGCCTGGTAGATGTAATCAGGGTTGAGAAGAGGGGTAAGCAGGGTAAGCACCTGAATGGGTCAACAGAATGACTAGTTGCACGGAAATATGCACCAGAACCGCCATCAGTTTTGTTGCAAACTGTACTTGTCGCATGATGGACACAAAAACCATCATACGTATCCCTTTATCTATGATGGGAGCAGGGTCGTATTTGCCACAAGGCACTGGAGGGCACGTGCCTAGGGCGCCGGGCTGTAGGGGGCGGCACCAAGACAGGAAAGAAATTTATTTATTTTTTTCAAATCCCCTCCGTTAGAGAATCCAGGAAATCTGTTATCTTTTCGGAGGGGGGGGGGGGCGGGGTCAGGGGCGCACCTCTATATTCACCTCGATGCAGGGAGCTGACCCAGGAAGTAGTAGTGCCGCAACTTCCGGGGTCAGAGAGGGCCCTGCATCCGAGGTGCTGCAGCGTCTGTGTATGTGAGGATGAGATCATCTCTCACTGTAGACATCACAGCAGCAGAAAAGGAGGAAGACGACATGGGAGGAGGACACAGGAGCAGGTAAGGCTCATAGAGCTGAAGATGGGGGGAGGCTGGTGACAGGGGACGCTGCTGCTGTATACTGGTGAGAGGAGACTGGTGATAGAGGAGGCTGTGCTATATACTGGTGAGAGGAGACTGGTGATGGGAGGCTGCTGCTGTATACTGGTGAGAGGAGACTGGTGATGGGAGGCTGCTGCTGTATACTGGTGAGAGGAGGCTGGTGACGGGAGGCTGCTGCTGTTTACTGGTGAGAGGAGGCTGGTGACGGGAGGCTGCTGCTGTATACTGGTGAGAGGAGGCTGGTGACGGGAGGCTGTGCTGTATACTGGTGAGTGGAGGCTGGTGACAGGGGAGGCTGTGCTGTATACTGGTGAGAGGAGGCTGGTGACGGGAGGCTGCTGCTGTTTACTGGTGAGAGGAGGCTGGTGACGGGAGGCTGCTGCTGTATACTGGTGAGAGGAGGCTGGTGACAGGGGAGGCTGATGCTGTAGACTGGTGAGAGAAGGGTGGTGACAGGAGAGGCTGCTGTATACTAGTGAGAGGAGGCTGGTGACAGGGGAGGCTGCTGTAAACTGGTGAGAGGAGGCTGGTGACAGGTGAGGCTGCTGATGTATACTGGTGAACAGGGGAGGCTGGTGACAGGGGAGGCTGCTGCTGTATACTGGTGAACAGTGGAGGATGTGCTATATACTGGTGAACAGGGGAGGCTGGTGCTGCTGTATACTGGTGAAGAGGTGAGGCTGCTGTTATAGTGGGGGCTGTATACTGGGGAACGTGAGGCTGGTGCTGCTATATACTGGTGAACAGGGGAGTCTGGTGCTATGCAGGCTGGGGATTTGGGGAGGCTGAAGCTTTAGAATGGGGATGAGGGGGTACATTCCTATAGAATAGTTTTTATTGGCGCTAAAAAGTAAAATCTACTTTTAATATGCAGATGAGTGTGTTCGCAGCACTCTCGTATTTGTATACTAAAGCTTGTCTTTATTGTCAGCGCTCCATTGGTAAAAGTGAGTGCTGTCTAAAATCAGCTTGCAAGTCTTGTGTTTTTTCAAGTCAGGCAAAATCAGGTTTTTCGGCCAAACGCTTATCCTTTCAGGATCCAGTTTGTTATCCATTCACTTTAATGGTGTCAGGAAGCAACCTAAAGTAACTGGATTCTACCTGACACCATTAAAGTGAATGGGGAAAAACTGGATCCTGAAAGGGTAAGGATTTGGCTGAAAAACCTGATTTTGCCTGATTTAAAAAAAAAAACGCAAGTGTGAAACCAGCGACACTGGATGAGTGCAGCAGTGTGCTCCAGGTGTCAGTGTGGGTGCACACAATGTGGCTGCAGGCTCTCTCTGACGCCTGCTACCTGTCTGCTCTTGGCTTCCCTTTGAACACCTTCAGTAAAGAGGAGGAGCGAATGAGCAGACAGCATGTCTCTAGATCAATAGGCCTCTCCTCACTGCAGCAACGGTTAGGTCACCTATTTTAATCTCTCGATGACTTTGAAAAGCTGAAGGTGTTAAAAAAAAGCGTTCAAAAGACTGAAACTGTGCGCAGCAAGTGCAGACGTTCATTCTTTCAGTGTTTAATTAGCGCTTTTTAAAGAGTTTTACAGAGAAGATCTGCCTTAAATAGATGTCGTGTGCACAGACGTGTGCGACGTCGGTAAGGGGCGCGACCACGAAAAGTGCCTAGGGCAGCATGAAGGCCAAATACGACCATGAGTGGGAGTCCGTTTATCTTCCATTACGGTATCTGCCAAATCCTGGACACCTTAATTGAAACCAAATGGCCTTTGTTATAGTTAAGCTTTATTAATTTCCATGACTATTCTTGTGTCTGACATATAAAATATGTGATATCAGGGATGACTATCCCTATTTGTCCCTGGTATGATGTAAATGGTCCACAAACAATGAATGATTCTATATCTAACATGGAAATTACACTCCTTATTGACCCTCACTTTTTTACTTTTGCTGGTATTTTTTTGGTGAAAAAGGTAACACTTCCAGTGGAAGTGGTCGTCAGCGCTTGTTACCTGACCCCAGATGATGGGGTGCGTTAATGGTCCTGCTTCTTTAGTCTCAGGCCAATTCAGTTGGAGGCTGAGGGTTTATCTGGCCATTGGCTTCATCTTCCAAGGGCACCAAAATACCTTTTCCCAGCCCTGAATGTAATCAAGGAATGAGTGAAGGGACGTAGACGGCAGAGAGAGCTATTAGAACCAGGAACAGAAGCTCTGAAAGATTTGTAACATTTTTGCAAAGCACTCAGCTAAATAAAAAACCTCCAGACAAGACTTAGAACATTTTTAATGAAGATTGAATACTGGAAAGTTGCTGAACTTAGTCTACATAGCCTTTAAAGTATAACCCCTCATATATCTATAGGGTGGGCCATGAAATACTGCCCTGTGGCTTGTACAGGATGACACGTATCAGGCCTCATTCATCAGAACTGTTTTACAATCAGAACTCAGCTTTCATTTTACCAGAATGGTGTAAGAAATGAATGAAGCTGATGGCCATTTTTTTTTGGAAATTGTATTATTTTTTTTATTGTTCTATTGTATGAAATTATGTCATTCGCTTAAGTCTTGTTTGTACTGGATGAAGTAGTATAATAATGGACGAGTATGCTCTTTTAATTACACAGGTACAAGGACAGTATGTACCATATTCTTACCTATGCCACCATACTGGAGATGAAAGCCATGATGACATTTGATTCTCAGGACATAGTGAACGCTAAGCACACCATGAAAGAGGCTCAGGCAGTATGTCAGAGGTTGGTATACAAAGTCAGCTATGTGTGACATATTACAGAGGAATGATGGCAAATAACAGGCTCTGCAATTAAAGAACGTGCCCAGAGAAGACCAGACTTTGAGAGTCTTCTTGGAGAGTCTTCAGTAGATTGCACCTCTCTGATTCAATGAAATATTTTTTTACGTAGAGAATAATGTGGCATTTTAACCCCAAGACATAAATCCAGTTTCCTTTTTCATCCAATAATTTTTGACCTTATGAATTTGCAAGACCTTTAAAAAGCTTCAAAGGACTAAACATTTTTGAGGAACCAAACTTTACAAGGGTTTGTGAAATTTTCTATAAGCTAAGATGCTGTTAGTTAGAAATAGGATCCTCGGGGGCGGAGTTAAAATACTTTTGGGTGGAGCTAAGATTTTAATAACACTTATGCTATTAAATCTCCTCTTGGGTGTGGATTTTTTTTGTAAATAATAAATGTTATCAGGTGGACTATATATAATGAGTTTGTATAATTTAGTTCTTAAACAATGTAAAAGATGTGTGTATATATTGTCCAAAAAAGTAAAGGGATCCAGCTTTGAGTATGTAGATAAAGACATCAAATTTTATTTAATCAATTAAAAAAGTGACAAAAAAATATAAATACTTTACAAAAAGTTGACATGAATAAATACCCTCCATAAAAATTCAACGTGTTTCGAACTCTGTAGAATTCTTAGTCTTGGTGTATATAATGTCTCTGTTTATTTATATATACTGTATGGTAGAGGGTCTAAACATTTTTCAGGAACCAAAACGTGCAAGTGTTTGGTTAATTTGACGACAGCTAGGATACTGTTCAATTGAAATGGGAAGCTCAGGGGTGGGGCTAAAATGCTATTGGGCGGAGCTAAGAAGCTAATGAGATCTGTGTTACAATAAACCTTGTTATTTTAACAAAAATTCTATCAGACAGATTTATATATAAAGTGAGTATTTATACTTTAGATTTTAGACATCTTAAAAGATGTGGGTATACAGTTGTCTCTCTTCATACGTATATATACACAGTGCTCAGTGTAAATGAGTACACCCCAAAAGATTTGTCTGAAAACCTTTAGTTTTCTTTCAGAATCAACATTTCCTAAAGGATATCATACTATAAAATACTCCCAAATATGGACCGTTGATTGCAAAGAAAAGTTGTATACTCAAAAAAATACATTTTCTTAACCAATTAATTCAAGACCATGTTGCAAAAATGAGTACATCCCAATTAAAATTTTCAGAGCAAAAGGAAAGTTTAAAATTCTAATGAAGAGTAATTCAACCCCAGGTAAGTGTAATTATTCATTAAAAGGTGTCCAGCGGACTATAAAAAGGGCGTTATTAACAAAGAATACTTTGCCCATTTCATGCTGTCAGGAATGGCACCACATGGAAGAGAAATGTCTCAAGACCTGAGAAAAGAAGATAATTTATTTTCACAAGAAAGTTGAAGGCTGCAAATAAAGCAACAAAGCTTTACTTATCAGTCAGAATAGCAAAAGTGATACAAAAAATGTAACAAAGATGGATCTGAAACCATCTCACGGAGACGTCCAGGCCGACTACGGAATTTAGCTTCTAAACAGGAGCCTTTTTTGATGAGAAGGGATGAAGAATATCAACCTGCAAGTCCACTGCAGTTAGCTAAAGTAGAAAGTCAAACTGTGGTTAGTGTTTCCCATGACACAATATGGCATATGAAAAAATGAAAAATGCATGGTGCCTACAGTAAAACATGGTGGTGGCAGAGTCCTTTTGTGGGGCTGCAGGAGTGCTGCTGGTGTCGGGGAACAACAGGTCATTGATGGTTTCATGAATTCACAGGCTTACTGCCCTATATGTCATTGATAAATGTGAACAATCATTACAATGATCCAAAACATTGTATTTCTGAGGAAGAACAGGGTAAAAGTGACTCAGTGGCCAAGTGTCTCCTGATCTGACCCCAACCTAACACCTACGGGGGAAGTCTGAAAAGACAAGTTGTCATCATTCTCCATCTATCATTAAGGCTCTAAAAGAGTTCATTCTAGAATAGGAAAAGATACCGTAGATGTTGCAATATGTCGCCAACTTTTTCATTCAATGTCTAGAAGACATGGAGGTCACACACAATATTAGATGTAGTAGATTTGATGTGGGGTGTACTCATTTTAGCATCAACTAATTTGAGTAAAACTGAAGATTTTGCAATGAAAGTTACATTATTAATCTTACTTTTGTGATATGAGTTGAAAATGTTCTGTGAAACTCGCTCTTGTCAAAGTTATGGAAATTGTTCTTGATTATTGATTCAAATCCTGCTTTGCCTTTCAAAGGGGGTGCACTCATTTATGCTGAGCACTCTATCTATCTATCTAATCTATCTATCTATCTATCATCATCTATCTATCTATCTATATACTGTATCTATCTATCTATCTATCCATCCATCCATCCATCCATCCATCCATCCATCCATCCATCCATCATCATCCATCATCATCCATCTATATCTATCTATCTATCTATCTATCTATCTATCTATCTATCTATCCATACAGTTAGGTCCATAAATATTTGGACAGAGACAACATTTATCTAATTTTGGTTCTAGACATTACCACAATGAATTTGAAACAAAACAAATCAGATGCAGTTGAAGTTCAGACTTTCAGCTTTCATTTGAGGGTATCCACATTAATATTGGATGAAGGGTTTAGGAGTTTCAGCTCCTTAACATGTGCCACCCTGTTTTTAAAGGGACCAAAAGTAATTGGACAATTGACTCCAAGGCTATTTCATGGACAGGTGTGGGCAATCCCTTCATTAAGTCATTCTCAATTAAGCAGATAAAAGGGCTGGTGTTGATTTGAGGTGTGGTGTTTGCATTTGGAAGGTTTAGCTGTGAAGGAAACATGCGGTCAAAGGAGCTCTCCATGCAGGTGAAACAAGCTATCCTTAAGCTGCAAAAAACAGAAAAAACCCATCCGAGAAATTGCTACAACTTTAGGAGTGGCAAAATCTACAGTTTGGTACATTCTGAGAAAGAAAGAAAGCACTGGTGAACTCATCAATGCAAAAAGACCTGGGCACCCACGGAAGACAACAGTGGTGGATGATCGCAGAATACTCTCCATGGTGAAGAGAAACCCCTTCACAACAGCCAACCAAGTGAACAACACTCTCCAGGAGGTAGGCGTATCAATATCCAAATCTACCATAAAGAGAAGACTGCATGAAATTAAATACAGAGGGTTCACTGCACGGTGCAAGCCACTCATAAGAATCAAGAATAAAAAGGCTAGACTGGACTTTGCTAAAAAACATCTAAAAAAGCCAGCACAGTTCTGGAAGAACATTCTTTGGACAGATGAAACCAAGATCAACCTCTACTAGAATGATGGAAAGAGAAAAGTATGGCGAAGGCGTGGTACAGCTCATGATCCAAAGCATACCACATCATCTGTAAAACATGGCGGAAGCAGTGTGATGGCTTGGGCATGGTGGCTGCCAGTGTCACTGGGTGACTAGTGTTTATTGATGATGTGACACAGGACAGAAACAGCCGAATGAATTCTGAGGTATTCAGAGCCATACTGTGTGCTCAGATCCAGCCAAATGCAGCCAAACTGATTGGTCGTCGTTTCATACTACAGATGGACAATGACCCAAAACATAAAGCCAAAGCAACCCAGGAGTTTATTAAAGCAAAGAAGTGGAATATTCTTGAATGGCCAAGTCAGTCACCTGATCTCAACCCAATTGAACATGCATTTCACTTGTTAAAGACTAAACTTCAGACAGAAAGGCCCACAAACAAACAACAACTGAAAACCACCGTGGTGAAGGCCTGGCAGAGCATCAAAAAGAAGGAAACACAGTGTCTGGTGATGTCCATGAGTTCAAGACTTCAGGCAGTCATTGCTAACAAAGGGTTTTCAACCAAGTACTAGAAATGAACATTTTATTTACAATTATTTAATCTGTCCAATTACTTTTGGTCCCTTTAAAAACAGGGTGGCACATGTTAAGGAGCTGAAACTCCTAAACCCTTCATCCAATTTTAATGTGGATACCCTCAAATGAAAGCTGAAAGTCTGAACTTCAACTGCATCTGATTTGTTTTGTTTCAGATTCATTGTGGTAATGTCTAGAACCAAAATTAGATAAATGTTGTCTCTGTCCAAATATTTATGGACCTAACTGTATATAAAATGAGTATGCATAATTTCGTTTTTGGCAGATGTGAGTATGTTTCTTTCTTTTCCTATGTTTATATGGTACGTCAGCGGTTCATTTCTGCCAGGAGTATCTACAGTTACTGGGTTATTACACCTGTGACTAAATCTCCAGCTGTTCATGTTTTTCATGAGAAATCGTAAGAGAAAACGAAAGTGATACAATATAATGATGTCATTCATTGTCATTCTTTTCAAGGGCGATTTATAAGCTCCAACATTAACTTTTTTGTTACTGCACTTTGTTCACTTTCTGCTCTGAATCAAGTGACATTATGAAGTGAATGGGTGTAATTATATCTCATTCTAATAAAAAGACGCAGTTAATTACATATCGTTTATTTAATGAAACTCGCAGACCTCATCGACATGGCTGTATCACAGATTCATGTTGTACGGATCCGTAACGTCATGGACTACCGTGGGCAGATAATATTCTTGATGAAGAAAAGTTTTATTTACTTTTTAAATATTAAATATTTTGTATCGAATTACCATTATAATTATTATAAAGTGAAGATAAAAGTTGTTCTCACCTTTAGACAAAACTGTTTATTTTTTGTTGTTAGAAGAATCACCTATAAATTAACAAATCACAGTGGATCCCATTGCTGGGACTTGAGATGAGCAAAAAAAAAGTTTTTAACTATCCTTGACCAGCGTCAAGTTTGGTATTCTGTGAAAGCCGGACCAGGGAACTGTTTATTTCGGCGCGTTGCCCAATTCTCTACAGGTCATCCTGGACGTTCCAGCATGGTTCTAGTAAGCACCAGACGTGCCCAGAATACCAGGCGTAGATTCGCCAGCACAAATGTGAACGCTGAGCTGGTCCGGCTGCAACGGAGGACCAAACTGGACACCAGACTCTCACCTTCAATGATCAGCAGTAACTTTAGGGGAAACTTAGTTGCAAATGTTCAATGGATTACCAAAAAAATAGATATTTTCTAAATATTTCCTGGTAACGGACATGTCTGTTAGAGGCAATAAAGTAAATATCCGGTGCCTTGGCAATACAAATTTACGATTCAATCAAGCGGCTGAATAAAAAAATTGCCTACAAAAAAAAAGTACAGATCCCTAGTAGGGATGCAGGGATTCCAATGTAGAACTAGCAAAAGTGTCCAATTTCCTTGCTGTGCCACCTTAGGGAAAATTAAAAGGGTTGTCCACTACTCAGACACCCTCTTGTCATTTTCAATCTCCCTTCCTCCCAGTAAAATGATAACACTTAGTCTCACCTCTGGTGCCGGTGTCGTTCCAGTGGTGTCAGCACTGGCTTTCCCAGGGCTTGCGTGACATAATAACGTCCCTGTGCTCAGTCGGCGCTGGCTTCACTCTCCCCTCCTAAAGACGTAATTGACATCCGAAAAGAGGGAGAGACCAGCCACAGTTCTTACTTCCCCCATATGTCTCATTTGTCCAAAGGCCGGGAGAGTGAAGCCAGTGTTTTTTGGCCGCAGGGATTGCATGACATAAAAATGTCACACAAGCCCTGGGAGAGACAGTGGCAACACGGCTGGAATGGCACTGTCACTGAAGGTGAGAATAAGTGTTATTATTATACTGGGGGAAACATAGGAAATTAGAAGGGGTTGTCTGAGTAGTGGACGGACCCTGTAAGCATCACGACTGATTTTAGATGTTTTGTATATAAATTACCATAATATTATTATTATTATAGAGTGTTAATAAAAAGGTTTATCTGCTTTGGATGCTTTTTTTAATGGAAAGTGACCCTATCAAGTAGTAAATCATCATAAAAGTCCTGGTTAGATCCTATTTGTCTTTCCCTCCGGTGTCTCGCGCTGTTTTTGGAAACGTCACTGTGTACACTTCACGCATCAATGTGACAACCTTGTGCTTCATCTTCCCACCAGATTCAGGAAGAAATCTACCGTTGCAGATTCTTTAAGCAATTTAGTCCACGGCCAAAGTCTAGACCAGTTCACGGAAGGTATCAATATTCTTCATGTCCTAAATCTCTCACCAACCATTTTTGCTTTCCAGGTTTCCATTGACAATTAAAGAGGTTTTTCAAAAATTGGTAGTGTACCCTCAGGCCAGGGTCACAGAATAGGGACGGTTATGCTAATCGCAGTCTGATGAGAGTGTGAGCATGGCGAGATCCGATTTTTTCGGATGAGTAGAAGATGGAAAAAATATCTCCATCTTCTCTATTTTGTCAGTCAGTGAAAATCTGGCTGCACACAGATGTCATCCGAGTGCAGTCCGATATTTTCCACAGACTCATTGACTTGCATGGCCGGGTGTCATCCGAATATCGGATGCAAAACGAACAGGCTGCCATTTTGTTCCTTGAATGGACTCTGTTCGCAGAAAAAATCGGACATGTGCACAGCCCCATAGAATAACATTGGTCCGAGTGCAATTTGATGTTTTGTCGGATCGCAGTCAAACTGAAAATACGGTTACGTTCATGAGCCCTCCGCTAAGGCCATTGTTATCAGATTAGAGAAGGTCCAACCTTTACTAACCCCAATAAATAATGAGGGGATATGCCATTTTCAGGTGGGAAGAGTCGGACCACCACTGATTTGATAAACAAAGGATAGGCCATCACTTTTGTTGAGGTTTCAGGAAATGACTGTAGTTTTGGTGTTTTTACTGTTTTTCACTTATTCTTCTTTTATTTTGCTCGTTTGTAAAGTCTATTTGATAATTTTATATGTGTTTGGGGCTTTTTTTGTTTTCGCCATTGTAGACGAGGTTTGGGGTTTTCCAGATATATTTGGCTTATTCTTAAATTTCTACTTTTTAAAAAGTCACAACATTTTTAGTGCAAATAGATACAAGTATTCCATATATATAGAAGGCGGAATATACAGAATCTACAATCATCTAAGTGCATGTTATCAAATAAGGAACATAAGTTTGGGAAATGTGCAGCGTTCCGGTATGTTGGCGCGTCCGCGGATGATTCTGATCTGATTGTTCTGTGTTGCAGAGGAGATCCACGCAGAGGTGTGCTATGCCGAGTGTCTTCTCCTGAGAGCCGCCCTCACGTTCCTGCAGGTCTGACATGTCAGTGTTCTACTTTAGTCATTGCAAATAATAACCTCCTATCCATAATTGTTTTCTAAGGTCATCAGAGTGTAAGGCTGTGTTCACATGCAGCAGTTACACTGTGCCTTTAAAACCCGCTGCAGTCTTTACAATGTTTCACTGCACAATCAAGATTAATTGAAACAATGGAAAGACTACAGAAGTACGGAGCCGCTGCAGTTTAAAGCCACATTGTGACCGCTGCATGTGAACACAGCCTAAGTCCCAGCACTGAACCCTGATCCGCAACATAGTAGTTCATTATCTTAATGAGTTTGCATCAAGTTTTTCCTTATTCCTGGGACGTAGCATCTTGCTTCTAGTTATCGAAGAACTGTAGAACAAGACGAACGGTAAAATTAAAGTTTGACGGATCTCGCGGCTTATTAATAGAAAAGGCAATTAAAGTCCAGGCTATGACTGTCAAATAATCTGCTCTATTAATTACTGCAGGATGAAAACATGGTCAGCTTCATCAAAGGCGGCATCAAGGTCAGAAACAGTTATCAGACGTACAAGTGAGTATCACTGTAACATAGATATCGCTTCATATACAGCAATATATGCAGTCATGGACTAAAATATCGCACCTTTGAAATTGTTAAAGAAAATGAAGTATTTTCTCCAGAAAATTATTGCAATTACACGTTTTGTTAACCACATTTATTTCCTTTGTGTTTATTGGAGCAACACAAAAAAAAAAGAAAAAAACAAATTTGACATAATTTCACACAAAACCCCAAAAATGGGACTGACAAAATTGTTGGCACCTTTCTAAAATTGTGGGTAAACAACTTTTATTTCAAGTATGTGATGCTCGTTTAAACTCACCCGTGGCAAGTAACAGGTGTGGGCAATATGAAAATCACACCAGAAATCAGATAAAAAGGGGAAAAGTTGACTCCGTCTTTGCATTGTGTGTCTGTGTGTGCTACACTAAGCGTGGAGAACAGAAAGAGGAGAAGAGAACTCTCTGAGGATTTGAAAACCAAAATTTTTGAACAATATTAATAATCTCAAGGTTACAAGTCCATCTCCAGAGATCTTGATGTTCCTTTGTCCACGGTGCGCAACATAATCAGGAAGTTTGCAACCCATAGCACTGTAGCTAATCTCCCTAGATGTGGACGGCAGAAAAAAATTGATGAAAGGTTGCAATGCAGGAAAGTCTGGATGGTGAATAAGCAGCCTCAATCAAGTCCTAAAGAAATTCAAGCTGTCCTGCAGGCTCAGGGGGCATCAGTGTCAGCGCGAACTATCTGTCGACATTTGAATTATTTCAAACGCTATGTCTGAAATCAAACGCTATAGCTGGAGACCCAGGAGGACCCGACTGCTGATGTAGATACAAAAAAAGCTAGACGGCCGTTTGTCAAAATGTACATGAGTAAGCCAAAATCCTTAAGGAAAAGAGTTGTTTGGACGGATGAGACCAAGATAGAGCTTTTTGGATAAGTACATAAATCTTATGTTTACTGAAAACAGAACGGGGTCTGCAAAGAAAAGAACACAGTACCTACAGTCAAATATGGTGGAGATTCAGAGATGCTTTGAGGTTGTTTTGCTGCCTCTGGCATTTGGTGCCTTGACTGTATGCAAGGCATCATGAAATCTGAAGATTAACAAGAGATTTTGGGTCGCAATGTAGCGCCGAGTGTCAGAAATATGGGTTTGCACCCTAGGTCGTGGGTCTTCCAGCAGGTCAATAACTCCAAACATATTTCAAGAAGCCCCCAGAAATGGATGGAAACAAAGTGCTGGAGAGTTCTAAAGTGTCCAGCAATGAGTGCGGATCTACATCCCATTGAACGCCTGTGGAGAGATCTTAAAATTGCTGTTGGGAGAAGTTGCCTCCAAATATGAGAGACCTGGAGCAGTTTGCAAAAGAGAGTGCTCCAAAAGTATAGCTGAGAGGCGTAAGAAGCTCATTGATGGTTATAGGAAGCGATTGATTGCAGTTATTTATTCCAAAGGGTGTGCTGCCGAATATTAAGTTGGGGGTGCCAGCAATTTTGGTGTTTTGTGTGCGATGATGTTCAATTTGCCTTTTTTTGTGTTGTTCCAATACACACAAAGGAAATAAACATGTATAACAACACGTGTGATTGCAATAATATTCTGGGAGAAATAATTTATTTCAGTTCTTCAATAGAAAAAGTGAAGCTCATATTATATAGAGTCATTACAGAGTATTCTAATTTACTGAGATAATGACTTTTGGGTCTTCATTGGCTGTAAGCCGTAATCATCAACATTAACAGAAATGAACACGTGAAATAGATCACTCTGTGTGTAATGACTCTGTATAACATATGAGTTTCACTTTTTTCATTGAAGAACTGAAATAAATAAACTTTTTAATGATATTCTAATTTTGTGAGAAGCGCCTGTAACTCAGTATCGATAAGATAATGTCATGGAAACACAAAATTACTAAACTTACTATAAATTATTTATTTATATAAAACTATATGATGGTGCTAAGATGAGAATAGACTTTCTGTTAACAATTATACGATGCACCATTGGAAAAAAGTGATAATTTATTCTTTAGCTTCTATTTGTTTCTGTTCTTTCAGAGAGCTCGATTCTCTGCAGAAATGTTCCAAATACACCAAGGGAGAAAGTCACTGCCACTTTGAAGGCGGAGTAAAGTTGGGTGTTGGAGCTTTTAATTTGGTATGTCATTTTGAGAATATGCAGTCAATGTGCTCCCTGCATCTGAGTGCATCATTCACAGTACTCTCTAATGGATGAACGTGTTCTCTGTTCTACAGCCAAATCGTCTTCTATGAATTTCCACACAAAGCATTAGATTGATCTATTCAAAGGTGCTTTTAGAATCGAGTGATCGAATCAGGTTGAAATTTCTTAAATACTAAAATTCTTTCTGTTGCCACTAGATGGCGCTCACTATACATGAATATAGTCAGGGTGGGATTCAAATTTTTAACAACAGGTTCTGTGTTTGTGCATCGGTAAACCACACCCATTTTTAAGCCACACCCATTTTAAGCCACACCCATTTTTGAAGCCACACCCCCGAAGCCTGCGGAATGGGATTCCCTCAAGAGGTTCTGCAGCAGCTAGGTTGTGATTCATACATATATGTTCCCTCCGCAGCTGCAGAACCTCTTTTTAAAGAAGGGGGGAGGTATAGCTAGTCAGAGGCTGAAGGATTACATCACTGCTCCCACTTGTGGACTTTAGTCCTGAGGACTGCAGGATCCAGTGTAATATTTTTCCACATAAAAGGTTAGGCAAAAAGTTCTGCAGAGCAAGGAGCCCCTCATAGCTTCAAAAAACATCCATTCTCCTTCCCTTTCCCTCTTTAAAAAGGTTCTGCAGAAGCTAAGGCAGCCCAGGCCCACAAGAAGGAATGGCTCCTGCACTGAATGTGCCTTAAATAATACAGTGCCCAAATAATACAGCACAGAGTCCCCAAAAGAATACGTCACATAATGTCAAACAATACAGTGCGCAAATAATATCATCACATAGTGCCATAAATACCTCATACAGTGCCCAAATAATACAGTGACAACTGCCAAATAGCACATACTGCCCAAATAGTCCTCCAGGCCAGGCCAGCCCAGGCAGCGCCGCAGTCAGCAGCTGCTCAACTGTCATACAGTGCTGAGCCACTGCCCCCCCAAATAATACAGTGACATACTGCCCAAATGACTCGCCCAAATAGTCTCCATGGCCAGGCCAGCCCCAGGCAGCGCCCAGCATCAGGCAGCTGCTCACACTGTCATACAGTGCTGAGGGCCACTGCCCAGCCCCAAATAATACAGTGACATCACTCACTGCCCAAATAGATCTCTCCAGGCCAGGCCAGCCCCAGGCAGCGCCGCAGCTCAGGCAGCTGCTCACACACACAGTACCTCAGAGATCTGCAGCTCTGCCTCGCAGCCTCTGCTCTCTCCTCTCTCTTCAGCTCCTCCTCGTGACTGAAGATGGCCGCGGCGCGCCGCTACCCAATCGCCGCACTGCAGAGATCAGTCCGCGGGGGCTGGGGGTGTGTTGTGGCCAGAGGCGTATCTAGGCTTTCTAGCAAGAATTGTTTCGGCACCCCCCCCCCCCCGCACACATGCGATTTGCACACTTAGTCATGTACCGAACAAGCTGCTCTCCCTAATGCTCTCAATGTTCAGTGAAAAACTGAGAGAAGCAGGAGGAGAAGCTCGTTGTCACAGGACCATAAGTATGAAAATGGCATGAGTGAAGTGTCCATGTGATGACTACTGGGACCTGCAGAGCTGAATCCTGACATTGCAGCTTCTGAATTCTCACAACGAATGCACTGCACACTTTTAGGATTCTCCCTTACCGGTGGCGAGAGTACACGGTCATGTCAGCACAAGCATGTGATTTATATACTTCTGGCCACATTCCGACTAGACGTGCCCCTCGCTCCATTCATTTTCATTGAGTGAGGCCACACATGTCTAGTCAGCATGTGACCGCATGTATGTAAATTACCGGCACGAGAAAATCCTAACAGCGTGCAGAGCGCACTGTGAGAATTCAGAAATTGACTAATTCTCATGTTTTTATTTGTTAGGAGCATTAAAGGGGTTCTCCAGGTTTGTGCTGAGTCTGCAGTCATTCTATGTGACACAGACCTGGAGAACCCCTTT
This sequence comes from Oophaga sylvatica, assembly GCA_033576555.1. Taxonomy (NCBI): domain Eukaryota; kingdom Metazoa; phylum Chordata; class Amphibia; order Anura; family Dendrobatidae; genus Oophaga; species Oophaga sylvatica. The sequence goes on along the minus strand of JARQOD010000009.1, from coordinate 90,850,287 downwards.
AATGCTCCTAACAAATAAAGACATGAGAATTAGTCAATTTCACAAATAATATTTACATCCAGGTACCTTATAGATGACGTCGTCTCTGGAGTCGTTCTCCTTTTCTTCATCTTGTCCAGATCCCATGATGAGTTTTCTCATCCACAGCCGTCTCTGCAGACCTCCATCTTCTCCGCTCTTCTGCACCAACTCTCCACACGATGCCCTTAAAGACAGAGGAGTCATTATAATGCCCCTAAATAAAAATATCTGCAATATACTGTCACCTCACACTATTCCCCTCCCTCCTCACACTGTCTCCTCTCACATCCCCCCTGTTCAGCATACTGTCTCCTCATATATTTACCTCTTCACTCTCTATACTGTCTGCTCAAACATACCCGACTCCCCATACTCTGTCTGCACACATCCCATCACCCTCACTCCCCATACTGTGTCTGCACACATCCCATCACCTTCACTCCCCATACTGTGTCCACATACATTCACCCATTCGCTCCCCATACTGTCTGCACCCATCCCCCATACTGTTTCCTCATACATGCCCTCATAAATACATACTCTTCAGTACCCTCAAATCCCCCCACACATTAAATGCCCCCATCCCCACTCCAAATCCCCCACACACATTAAGTACCCCCATCCCCACTCCAAATCCCCTCACACACATTAAGTACCCCCCACACATAAAATAACCCCCTATCCCCACTCCAAGTCCCCCACACATAAAATAATCCCCCATCCCCACTCAATCCCTACTATAAACCTCCATCCGCTAAATCCCCACATAAATAGCCCCATCCCCACTCCAAATCCCCCACTCATAAAAGAACCCCCATCCCCCTCAAAATCCCCCCACATAAAATAGCCCCATCCCCACTCCAATCCCCCACACATAAAAGAACCCCCATCCCCACTCCAAATTCCCCCAACATAAAAACCCCCATCCCCACTCCAAATCCCCCCACCATAAAAGAACCCCCCATCCCCACTCCAAATCCCCCACTTAAAAGCACATCCACTCAAAACCCCCCACACATAAAACCCACCCCACTCCAAATCCCCCCACACATAAAAGAACCCCAACCCCACTCCAAATCCTCCCACTTATAAAGAACCCCCCACCCCACTCCAAAACCCCAACATATCCCCCACACATAAAATAACCCCCTATCCCCATTCCAAATCCCCCCACATAAAATAGCCCCATCCCACTCCAATCCCCCCACATAAACAACCCCACACATCTCCAATCCCCCACACATAAAAGAACCCCCATCCCCACTCCAAATCCCACACACATAAAAGTACCCCCATCCCCACTCCAAATCCCCTCACACACATTAAGTACCCCCCACACATAAAATAACCCCCTATCCCCATTCCAAATCCCCCCACATAAAATAGCCCCCATCCCCACTCCAAATCCCCCCCACATAAAACAACCCCCACAACATCTCCAAATCCCCCCACACATAAAAGAACCCCCCATCCCCACTCCAAATCCCCTCACACACATTAAGTACCCCCCACACATAAAATAACCCCCTATCCCCATTCCAAATCCCCCCACATAAAATAGCTCCCATCCCCACTCCAAATCCCCCCCACATAAAATAACCCCCCACAACATCTCCAAATCCCCCCACACATAAAGTAACCCCCCATCCCCACTCTAAATTCACCCCCCCATACACACACACTCACACAGTATGTCCCCCATTTATCTTCTGTGGTATCTTCAGCTCCATAATGGAGCACACACACTCACCACAAATCTTCACCCTTCTGGCGCCGACGACGAGTGACGTCAGCAGCGTGATCACATGACCTGACACACTGCAGACGTCGCTCTGACCCGGAGGTCAGAGCTTCAATTGTACTGGCGTCTGTATAGACGCCAGTGCAATTGATCCTGGGAGCCGGCACGCAGCAGCTTCTCTGCGCCGACTGTCAGCATGACAGCCGACACGGGGAACCGCCGACTCTCAGGTGCAAAATAGTTCCGGATCGTCGCTCTCATTCTCCCCGTTCGGGGAACCGGCTGCTTTTTGAACAACCGGTTCCATCGAACCGGGGAGAACCGGCTGAATCCCACCCCTGAATATAGTTTAATGGCAGTTACTAGTTACATGAATAACTGTGCAGTGAGCTCCCCTTGTGGTGACTGCAGGCAGTCAGCATTTTTATCATGTAACCCAAAGATGTGCAAAGTAGCGCTGTGTATTTGAGCTCAGGAGCATAAAACTGTGCGATATGTATGTTTTTCCCGCCTTAGGTATGCACACTAAAATATCGCATAACGGATCGCTAAAAACGTCACTATTTAGCGATCCCTTGCGATATGTTCAGTGCGGCAGCTTCCAGCGACGAGCATCCTGCTGTGATCTCGCTCTCGCTGAATCGTTCGGAACCCTATTTTATCGCTGGCGCCCCGCTGGTAAGTATCTTATCGCGTGTGGCACTTTTCTTACGATTTAGCGGTACTTTGTACCGCTAAACGTTAAGAAGATCGCTAACGGCGATAGCGTCGTTAACTATATCGCTAAATGCGCAGCATTAGCGATATAGAAACAATCCCGCTAGCGATCTCATTAGTATGCAACGCTAACGAGATCGCTAGCGGGATTGCTTAGTGTGGCAGTACCTTAAGTCTTGCATTTAGCCTTAAGATGATTAATGAGAAGACACAATCAATCTATATAAATATATAAGTAACCCATGGAGTACAGGGTGGATCTGTCAACTCCAACTGCAAAAAAAATTTTTTTTTTATATATATCTTTATTATGGTTTAAACTCCATTTTTCTTATACAGTGGGGAAAATAAGTATTTGATATACTGCCAATTTTGCAAGTTTTCCCACCTACAAAGAATGGAGAGATCTGTAGGTACACTTCAACTGAAACAGAATCTAAAAATTAAAAAAAAAAAAACACATTGTATGATTTTTACATATTAACTAGAATTTTATTGCATGAAATAAATATTTGATCACCAGCTAGAATTCTGCCTCTCGCAGACCTGTTAGTTTTTCTTTAAGAAGCCTCCTACTCTGCACTCATTACCTGTAGTAATTGCTCCTGTTTGAACTCGTTACCTGTGTAAAAGACACCTGTCCACAGACTCAATGAATCACACTCTAACCTCTCCACCATGGCCAAGACCAAAGAGCTGTCTAAGGACACCAGGGAAAAAAATGTAGACCTGCACAAGGCTGGGATGGGCTACAGGACAATAGGCAAGCAGTTCGGTGAGAAGGCAACAACTGTTGGTGCAATTATTAGAAAATGGAAGAAATACAAGAACTGTCACATAGTATGAAGACCACTATCACTGATCGTCACAGTCGGATTGATTTGGAGAATCATGTTCACAGGTTATCTCTACTGCACAATGAATGTAGTAAAATACAAAACACAAAATGTAGAAACAGAGGCGGAATTGCGATTTTTTCTTTTCTTTATCATCTCATCCTACATGGATTTTTCCCGTTTTTCAGTACCCTTAATGCATGTGCCCACGATCCAGAGATGCTGCGGGTTGGACACAGCGTCGAACCCGCAGCGGCCTGATGTTACAGTATAGTGGGTGGGATTTCTAGAAATCCCACCCACTATTCGTGCACCGACGCCCGCAGCTCAGCCCCGGAGACGGACATGCGGTGCGTCTTTGTAGACTGCAGCATACCAATTTCAAAAGTTGACATGTCAAAATTTCACCCATACAATCTATTGGAGGCGGTGAATCCGCACGGTTCAGTGAACACATGCGTCCGCAGCGCTGCCACTTCCGGATCGTGTGCACTCGGCCTAAGTGGTAAAGTGAATGGTGTCATTCAAATCTGCAGCTGATGAATCAGAATAACAAACGTATGCACGGAAAAATCAAAAGTGCAAAAATGAAATGTCTGCATCGCCAAGGGGTGAAGTTTCTAGAAGGTTCTGCTCATGGGCTCGGCTCTGTGTATACTGTGATGTCACCTCCATATACCGTGTGCACACATCACATGCTGTTGTTCTTTGTAGAACTTTAAACACAAGGTGACAAAGGGAAGAAAGATCTGGTAAATATTTACCGAGACGGATAATGGCCGGTCGGGGCCTCTAGGAGCCTCTGAGCTGTGACCTAGGTGTCTCTGAGTATTACGCCGTTTGTTTGGTTTTTTTTATTCTTTTCCTAGAATTTAGTTGTATTATTTAGTGATCACGTACTGAATCCTCAAGTGTGTTATATAGAAAAACGAAGCAAAATATTACTTTCCATGAAGAACAGTGAAGCTGGCACCGTAGGTGGATTTTTTCCCCCCATTACAGTCTATGGGAGAGGGGCGGCATAACTGGAGTGTGAATAAAGCCGTATTCAGTCTGTAACGAACCATCAGTAAAGGATTAGCGCACATGAAACAGTTTCCCGGACACCAACCTCTCTACAGCCGTGTGTCCTTGTATTTGTTTTTAGTTTGTTATGAAAGAGTTAAAAGGAGTTTTCTGTTTTTGGACTTAAAAAATAAATAAACCGCGCCTCACTCACCCTCCCCGGGTCCGAAAGCGAGTCTAATCTGCTGCTACCAGCGTCTGTTACTGTCTGCAGTTCTGACGTCACGTCAGCAGCGCTGCAGCCAATTGGTGAGCTCAGCCAATAGCGTGAGCCGCTGAGATCACAGATTGTCTGCAGCACTGCTGATGTGACATCGACGCTGCAGACAATGACAGACATGAACAGCAGCTTCGGAGAATCAGTCCTAGACCCAGGGAGGGTGAGGAAAGCTCTTAAAACAAAAAAGAAAAAAAAAGGCAGCTGGTGAAGAGGGGGTTCTCAGAAATTGAAAACAATAATCTGTTTATGTAAAAAGTTGATTTAAACAATTGCTGATGATTGATGATCGGTCATTTCTCGGTATTTTATTAGTTTACATACCTGATGGCCTCACATCTATAATTCTCTCCTTCTAGACTTTATCGATGTTACCCACCAGGATATTGCGACTTCTAGAATTTGTCGGATTCTCCGGTAACAAGGTGAGAGCCGCGTCCGTCACCGATCAGAGTCCTTCCGGGTGAAGAATGATGGATCTGCCCCGGGTTCGTTCGACTTGAAAAGTGACAACTATGTTTCTAAACATCAAATACGCTTTGAACAGTGGTCAGGTCCCTTCCCCCGCTCTCGGCAGGCCATACCTAGTGCGCGTTAGTCCAGGTAGTGTCGTATTGACTGTATTTAGCGGTCTCTATATTTTTAATGACTTCTATATCTGTTGATGGTCCCCAGGATTATGGCCTGAGCCAGCTCCAGGAGGGGGCCGCGGACCACAGCTTCCGGGCATTACTTTGCACCCTGCTCCTTCTTTGCTATCACACGTTTTTGAGTTTTGTGCTGGGTAAGCTGATCTCTTTAATACCGGAGTCTTGTTATAAGGCTATTTATCAGTATTCTCTTGGGGGGGTCATAGTAGCACAAAATCAACCTTGCATAGACTTTATCATTGTAAATTAAATGGAGTTCTCCATTTCCTGGTCTAGGTACCGGCAAAGGAAACGTCGAAGAAGCAGGAAAATTGCTAGAACCATATTTAAAACGCTACCCCAAGGTATGGTCAGGGGGGATATTCTGTGTATGATCAGTAATCACACCCCATGAAGAGTGTATTGCCCCCACAGTCCCCCATACAGTATGTTGCCCCCACAGTTCCCCGTAAAGTATGTTGCCCCCACAGTCCCCCATACAGTATGTTGCCCCCACAGTCCCCCATACAGTATGATGACCCCACAGCCCCTCCCCACACAGTATAATGGTCTCACACAGTATGATGGACTTCACAGCTTCTCATGCCATGTATCATGGCCCCCAAAAACCCTTGGCACAGTATGATGGATCCCACACCACCCCACACCAGGTATCATTGTCTCTACAGACTCCTCACACAGCATAATGGACCCCACAGCGCCGCACACCATGTATGATGCCCCACAATATCTTCCTTTCAATTATCATGATAAGAAAAAAAATACTCCCCAAACCTTATTCCTCGGCTGCTCCAGTCTGCGCTGTGTGGATACCTGGGCTTAAAGGCACAGGGTGATTGATGGAAAAGGGAGCCGTGCATTAAACAATATCTGCATCCTGAGAGTGAAGCTGCTGTTGAGATCTGAATGCTCAAAAGGGAGCGGTGCCACTCGGCATTGGGCCCTCCAGCTAACATGCCCCATATCGGCCACGTTGTCTACCACTATGGGCAGCACGTGCCCCCCTGTCTTAGATATGATGAGGCTGGTGTATTTACTTTGAAAAATCTGTGTACTGATGGCTGTGTAATCCTGTTTCAAAGTTTAAACCCAGTTTTTGCCCACCTAGTCTGATTGACAACTCAGTGCTTCTCCTCCCTAGTGTTGATTTTCCACCCACCTAGCCTGATTGTCAGCACTTCAATGTCCCTTCTCCCTGCTGCTGAATCTCCACCCACCTAGCCTAATTGACAGCACCTCAGTGTAGCTCCTTCCTGTTGCTGAACCTCCACCCACCTAGCCTGACTGGCAGCACCTCACTATGTCTCCTCCCTGCTGCAGAATATCCACCCACCTTGCCTGATTGGCAGAACCACAGTGTCCCTCCTCCCTCCTGCTAAATCTCCACCGACTTAGCCTGATTGGCAGCTCCTCAGCATCCCTCCTCCCTGCTGCTGAATCTCCACCCACCTAGCATAATTGTCAGCACTTCAATGTCCCTCCTCCATGCTGCTAAATCTCCACCCACCTAGCCTAATTGACAGCACCTCAGTGTAGCTCCTTCCTGTTGCTGAACCTTCACCCACCTAGCCTGACTGGCAGCACCTCACTATGTCTCTTCCCTCCTGCTAAATCTCCACCCACTTAGCCTGATTGGCAGCTCGTCATTGTCCCTCCTCCCTGCTGCAGAATCTCCACCCACTTAGCCTGAGCCTGATTGGCAGCTCCTCATTGTCCCTCCTCCATGCTGCAGAATCTGCACCTGCTTAGCCTGAGGCTGCTCCTCATTGTCCCTCCTCCCTCTTGCTAAATCTCCACACACATAACCTCATTGACTGCTCCTCAATGCCCCTCCTTCATGCTTTTGAATCTCCACCCACTTAGCCTGATTGGCAGCTCCTCATTGTCCCTCCTCTCTGCTGCAGAATCTCCACCCACCTAGCCTGATTGACAGCTCCTCAGTGCCCCTCCTTCCTGCTGCTGAATTTTAGCACAGATTTGAGCACAGGATTACATCAGTGTAAATCTAATAATTCACCGGCACCAGTTTTATACAACCACATAACAAATGTTACATAAAAGAACCTTGGAGTGTGAAGATTATTAGATGTTGGCTCCTATTTGATTTTATTGTCGGAGTTGTCACATTAGTTATTTCACTGTGCTGAGAATGATGGTGATATTCTGTCATCAGGCTTCAAACCTTTGTTTTTCTCCCTAGGGGGTCATATTCCTGTTCTTTGCTGGAAGAATTGAAGAAATTAAAGGCAATATTGACTTGGTAAATGGGCCACCTTATAATAAGACTAGGTGACAGTTCACATGTATTATCAAGGTGAAACAGATTCCACCATCATCTATTATAGGAAAACTTGTAAAAATCATCTCCTACTACTACAGTAATCCATATTCCCCTAGGCCCTAGGGTGACAATGTCTACATTGAAACAGTATCCCAATTCATTGTGTATACCTGTACATTTTGCGCTCTCATTTTTAGAGCCCGTCCCCTTATATCTGTTCATGGACTATAGCCTATATGTTCATGGACAGCTCATGAGCTGCAATACCAAACCCAGCCCACGGACATGAGTGGCACTGTCTAAAAAACAAGTAGACCCTCTTTTCTAATCCTTGACGATCCCTTTAAAAAGGACTTGAAACACCATATTAGGACTTGTATAGGTGACCTATAGTTAAGAATGTCCCTGTGCTGTCACCACTGCTGTCATAATCAGTCGGCCATCTAAGACTATGTTCACATGTCCAGTAGTGATCAGTTAGGATGGACTTGTTTGTTTTCCTATAACTTCCCCCATCACTGGGGGTCCAAGCTCCGATCCTGAGAACCAGTGCTTGGAAGAGCTCCATGTGAATGGAGCGGCGTTGGATCATGCGCACTGCATTCATTCTTATGGAAGTGATGAAGACCACCCGAATGCAGCGCTTGGCAATCTCTGGTGGTCCCGTTTAAGAATGAATGCATTGGAGTTGCTCATGATCAATCACCGCTCCGTTCACACCGGGCTCCCGATTCTTCAGGTCAGTTGGGCCCCTAGAGATTGGGAAGTTATTCCCTCCCCCATATAGAAGGGATGACTTTCAAACTTGGCAATTCCTTCTTATGGGATTTTCTAGATGGAGGAACCATGTGGAAGACCTTCGGCAGTAGGGAAGCAATGGTCGTATCTCATCACAGGGTGCCATTTTATTTTTCTTCCAGGCTATCCAAAGATTTGAGGAATGCTGCGAAGCTCAGCAGACCTGGAAGCAGTTCCATCACATGTGCTATTGGCAGCTTATGTGGTGCTTCACCTACAAGCAGCAATGGAAGATGGCGTATTTTTATGCCGATCTCCTTAGCAAGGAAAACTCCTGGTCAAAGGTATGGAATAGACGAGAATGGAGAAACTAACCAGCGACTGTAGTCCTGGACCAGATCTCGTATGTACAAAGAGATGACATTCCCAGAATGGAAAGTCTATGATCTCATGAATGATTGATAAAAAAATAAATGTATTTGCTGTGGAAAAGAACCAGGAATAAAAGAACATTGTATTGAGGAGCAAGGAGGTATGTGTTTTGGCTGAAGATAACTTTTATAGGACCATAAATAGTAGCAGTGATGACCACCTATAGAACATAGTGGTGGATTCTTTATTCTCTATCCACAACGTTGTAGACAGGATTTCTGATATTTATTCTCTATCCACCACAATGTTGTAATGTATACAGGATTTCTGATAATATATCATTTATAATTAACCCTGTCCTATCGGCTTTTTTTTTTTTGCTTCTCAGGCGACATATGTCTACATGAAAGCTGCTTATCTCAGCATGTTTGAAGAAGACGACACAAAACCTTTTGGGGAGGATGAAGTTAAACTTTTTAGGTTTGTTATAAAACAATCATTCTGTTATTCTGGGATCGTAAGTGTTGGAGGTGATACTTTCAAAGTTGGGTTCCGAGTGTTGACATCCCCCTTTCTTTGGGTAAATTCGCACCCTTTGCTTTAGCCCGTAGGGACAGTGCAAGTACAATGGGGGTTTATTGGTTATTGAGAGTTGGTTTATTTCTAACTTTTGTTGGAAGGTGGAAATATCACCTAAATCACTAATAGAGCTCATCCTGATAGGAAAAGTTGCTTTATTGCGTTTAAAGTAAAATTCCATTAAACTTGTTAATATGCTTTACTAAAGAAAAGTGCTCTGATACCAACTTATCAATGTCCAAAAAATATGTAGAGAAAGCCAGCTCTTCTCTAGTAGTAAATATCGTATATCAGTGCCGGTTCTGGGTCCCGGCACATCCACTTCTGCATTGGGTTTTCCCATAGTTTATGACATGTGTGAAGGGTGCTGACTATCATGCTCATTTCTATAGCAAAACTAACCTCCTTTTCTGTTGAGGCTAATGTAAAAAAAAGAAAGAGTAAGTTTCATCTGTCTTCACTTTAAACACATTAATTAATTTTTTTTTTCTAGCTGGACAATCCCTTTAAAATACCCCAAATTTTAAATTAATGAGCAGAACAGGATGTATCACCCTCAGGACCATGGATAAGGTCTTAAGGACCTTTTTTTTTCTAAGAATATCATATTGATGGGCAGGAGGGTGGTCAAGTGGTTAGCACTGTTTTGCAGCGCTGGGGTCCTGTGTTCAAATCCCACCAATGACAACATCTGCAAGTAGCTTGTATGTTCTCCCCATGTTTACATGGGTTTCCTCCCAAAGACGTACTGATAGGGAATGTAGATTGTGAACCCCAATGAGGACAGCGATGATAATGAATGTAAAGCGCTGAGATCACTGACTGGTCTGATATAAGGGAGGTTCCCTCCCATGATGGTTGCCGGTGATCAATTGTTCTTGTCTCAATTGTGGTTCCTGGTTCATTTGGAAGTTTGCTGAGTCTTGCCTGCATCTTCTGCTATCAAATAAGATATTTTCTGCTTTTATTTTTGTGCTTTCTTTTTGCATTGTTCCCTGCACTTCTGTGGAGGTCAGCCAGGTCCCCTCCGGGGGCTTGTGCTCCTCTCAGTTTATCTGAAGCCACTGTTGTTTGTTCATTTGCGTTTTCCTGTTTTTTTCAGTGGCTGCGGCTTAGTTTTGTTACACCAGAGAACTGATTTAGGTGGTAGAGATCGAGTGATCTCAGGTGTTTTTGCAATCAGAAGAGTTGGTATTTTTTAGGGGTTTTTTTGGATTGCAGTGAGTATCCTTTCCTGTACTTTTCTGTCTAGACAGATTGGGCCCCAGCGTTTGCTCATTCTATTTTCTGTCTGTGTCCGTGCTCTCTTCTTTTCTAACTCCCATTACATGTTTGGGGGCTTCCTATTTTCTTTGGGGATCTGCTCCGGGGCAGACAGCTTTCATCTTTCTGCCTTTAGGTGTAGTTATCTCTCAGGCTGTGACGAGGCGTCTAGGATCAACGTAGGAACGCTCCACGGCTACCTCTAGTTGTGTGGTTAGTTCAGGTTACTGCGATCCAATAGGTTCCAGCCTCTCTGGTGTATTGCCGTTTTTGCTTATTCTCCTCAGCTACCAAAACACAACAGATTACAATCCCTTTCAGTCCCCACTTGTTAGGAACTGGGACCCATACTAATGTCCTTAATAAAGGGGTACAGACACCCGGTAATACGTCAGGCTGTTTTGGCCTCTGATATTTTCGTAACACTAAATATCAGAGCACGAAACCCTATTGATTTTAATGTAGTGAAGCCTGTACCCATCCTGTCAGCCAGAACTTTTCTTTCATAAAAGTTGGAGCCGCAGCAAAATAGCTGAGGATTACTGTAAATGCCAGGAAGTCTAGGACCCGATGCCTCGCCCTGGATCTGCGCACAGTATGGTAATAGTAGTAGAAGATGTCCAGCGATGCCTGATTCATATTAGTAACAGAACATATGCTTCTATTTCCTTCTCAGACAGGTGCCAAGCCTAAAAGTTAAAATAGCCGGGAAATCTCTTCCAACGGAAAAATTTGCTATTAGAAAAACTCGGAGGTATCAAGCTCGGAATCCAGCGTCATTATCTATCCCTCCTTTGGTATGAGCTCGATCAGTAATGTGGCATATTCTTTTCTCTATATCTTCCTAGAAAGCTTGTACCAGGATGCCCTGTTGCACTGGCATTTGGTTCTTAATGGCCACCATGGATGGTCAGATACTTCTTTAACAATGACTGTTCTATCAAGTAGGCCTCCACTTAAACAGAACCTATCACTTGTCATAAACATAATGTTTGTACCTGGTGTAAATGCCTCTGTTCTCCTGAATCCAGCGTTGTTTTCCTTTTGTTCCTGCGCCCTTCCGTTCCTGAGATATTGAGCTCTTTATGATGTATATAAATCTAGTCTTGTTTGCCAATTGGATTTGATCTAAAAGAACACGCCCACGCAGAAGAGCTGATGGTCACGCCCACTCAGAACAAAAAGACTAGATTTATATACAGTGAAGTGGGGTCATATATCAGGAACGGAGAGACGCAGGAACAAAAGAAAAACACCGCCGGATTCAGGAGAACAGCGGCGTTTACACCAGGTAAAAAAATATATATATTTATGGCAAGTGATGGGTTCTCTTTAAGTGGGTTGGCCCTTTTTATGCTCATTTTTCAGTTCCATGAAATGATGTTTAATGACAATAGGAAAACTTTCAGCACCGGCGCAGATACGATGCATTCACAGCTTCCAAGTTGGCAGTGGTTGAGTCCTTTATTGCGCAGGCACATATACAAGCTGAACACTCTCCAGTATATGCGTCAGTGACACATTCATGTGTAAAAAGTTGCATGTTCCGCATTCATTGAGTAAAAAAACGTCAGACATAAAAGCACTCCAGGGAGAACACATGTGCAACTTTTGCTAAAGTTGCAATCAATGAATCGGCCACAAAAATCTGGAAACCCAAAACTACAATTGGTGAACTTAATTTTAAAAAAATAAGGTCAGACACAAATCAGACTTAAAAAGGCACAAATTACAAGAAGAATTTGGCGCAAATAAAAAACAGATGAATAATGTCAAAAATTAGGCAAAAAAAAAGGCGCAAATGCAATAACGAATCGTGCCCTATGACTCTGGTGTGAGGAGTTGTGACTGTTGTTCTCTTCCTTCTTGCAGGAGATGATGTATATCTGGAATGGTTATGCTGTTCTTGGGAAGCAGAGGGACCTCACCGAAAATATGTTACTCACACTGAGCAAAGCAGAGGAGAATCTAAAGGGGCATGAAGGAGCTACAGGTAGCAAGTGATGTAGTCTAAGGCAAGCACTCATTTTTGGGGTGTTTTTGCATGTTGGGGCATGTGCCTCATTTTTAGGGTTTCATCTGATTCCTTAGCAAAATGTGTCATCATAATCCATCATTAAAGGGATAGCTCATACATTTAAAGGGGTTGTACCAAATTAATAGGTTATGCCCTATCAATAGGAAATAACTTGTCCTTCCCTAGAACGATGCTTCGAAGGTCGATCATGCCCACGGCCACTCCATCATCTATAAATGCTGGCGATATCTCAGCGCTCGATTCAGACGAGGGTCTTCAGATCCCTATTCTCCAACTCGCAGGTGGTCCCATTGGCGGATCGCTGCAGTCAATAAGTCATTCCCACCCTTACCGACTGGAAAATACTTATTAACTGGGTACAACCCCTTTAAGGCTTAGCCATGGAATTAACCATATATGCGCGAGACATACGGGTCTTACGACCGAGACCCACAATTGTTTCGAAAATTGGACCCCATCACTCGATGCTACGGATTATCCAAACAATGCAGAAAAAAATTAAAGTGTAGCAAAACTTTTAAAAAGTTACTTTATATGTCGTAGTCCATTAACATTCTGTAGAATAATGGGGTCACCCAGGACTATTTAATTCTATTTTTTTGTTACTATGGGCCAAAAATCGAGTTCCTAACACACGTAACTGCCTGCCTGTTTTACCCGTCGATGGCTCAGAGCAGTTTCTGGCCACTCCTGCCAGCGATTCAGCTGCTCCACGTTGTGTTGTTTTTCATGGCTGCTCTGTCGATGGGGCATCACTGCCAGTGTTATGCTGATTGACAGCTGGCTCCCCGCAGTTAGGCAGCAGGGAGCTGGGTGTAAATCAGCATAACATCGGAAGTGATGTCCCATCAGCAGAGCAGTGTGGAATAGAAGCCACTGCTCTGTCGATGTGACATCAGATGAAGCCATAGGATCACCGGTAAGAGTAGTCTGTGACTGCTCTGTACCGGCAGAGATTAGCACAATAGGCAGGTAGTTAGCATCTACCTGACTGTTAAGTTGTACTAGGGGCCTAAGACCTATTATGTAGTTCTGGATAACCCCTTTTTACTATGGGTCCAGGTCCTAAGACCCCCACCGATAGCTCAAAAGACTTTGCAGAAGCACTGAACTTCCACATCAGTAGTGTCCAGACCCCCAGACTTTCTTCTGCACAGTCTTTTCAGTTATCTGGGGACCCCCACCAAAATTCAGGACATTTAAGGAACTACAACTAATGAACCGAAAAAAAAAATGCTTTAAGGGCTTGTTCACATGTAGGTTTTTGATGCATATTTTTTCTTCTGCTTTTTATCAGCAGTTTTTCCGCACTAATATACACTATAACAATCTCGTCCGATTGTAGCGTTTTTGCTGTTTTCTTTTTTTGCTGCATCGTCTCCTTTGTGTAGCAGTGTTTTTGTTTTAGTACAGAAAAGCTTAGATTCTGCACTTAAAAATGAAATTGTGTTTTTTTTTGTATACGTTTTTTCTGCCTCCATAAAGAAGCCTGTAGGGAAAAAAAAAGGACCAAAAAATACTCAGTGGACACGAATTTTCATAAAATCACATTCACTTTGCTCAGACAATTAAACACAGCGGATAAAAGTGCAATATTTCTGCTAAGTGGGAACATGGACAAAAAAAATGTAGCTTCTTTTTGGAGGGCACTGTTCATATAAAAGGCCTCGGCCATCAGTATTTACTAAGGAACGCTGCAATATTGAATGTCGGCATCTAATTCCGAGACGTAATGGAAATAACTGTGTTCTGTTCTCTTCGTCAGAGAATGATTTTCTGAGGGACGATCAATGTCTGGTAAAACTGCTAAAAGGCCTGTGCTTCAAGTATTTGGACAGGATCGACGAGGCTGAGGACTGCTTCAAGTACATCTATGCAAAGTGAGTAATAAGGAAAGGGTCAAGGAACAATTAAATTAAATTATCTCCTGTATTTTGTCACCTGTGGTGATATATGCCGGATAGGTAAGCGGGGGCAGGACAAAGTCTCTGATTGGCCAAAGTTTTAGCATGTGCTCCTCCCCCTCGGAGCCATGATGGCTATTATATGTACAGTTGATGGCCAGGAGTGAAGCTATAAGGGGTGCAGAGTTCGTAGTCACTCCACAGTCCTGGCGCCTCTGCCATATAACCAGACATCAGTATTATGCAGTAGAACCCTCTATCTACTATGTGTCCTTTATAATTTACACTGTGGATCAGGACCCTTAAAGGGTTTGTCCAGATTTAGAAAAACAAGGCTGTTTCCTTCCGAGAACGGTGCCACGTGTTGTATCTTTTATTGAAGTATAGCCACATTGAGGTGAATAGGGCTCAGCTACAATATAACACACAATGCGTACACAGTTGTGACACGGTTTTTGGAAGAAAGCAGCCAAGTTTTTCTACACCTAGACAAATCCCTTGTAAGTTACACTCTTGCTGACAGATAGCGGAGATGATTCACCCATTGACATGCACATTCATGTGTGTAATGACCATATATGTATATGGGACTGGGTCATACAGCGTCCATAAGATATGCCCATGCCCATACTCATGTCACTACTGGCAGCTTTATACTGCTTACTTCTTCTGGAACCCTTAAAGGCGATGGACACTTATCATATAAATTCGTTTTCAGACCTCCTGATATGCAGTTTGCAGCCTGATCCAAGTTTCAGATATTTATTTTGTGGGAGTGTCTTTCCCAATAATATAGGTTTGATGTTAGCTCAGAGTGTCTTTCCCAGTAATTAGACTTGATATGATCTCAGAGTGTCTCTCCCAGTAATATAGGATGGATGTGAGCTCTGATTGTCTCTAACAGTAATATAGGCTGGATGTGAGCTCTGATTGTCTCTCCCAGTAATATAGGCTGGATGTGAGGTCTGTGTGTCCAGAGTGCTACTGTCTTCACTAATTCATGCATCAGCACAGATCAAATACTTAAAGTAGGCTATAGACATACATTATTTCCGCTTTATCTTCCCTCCATGAGATCCTTTCTCCACTCCCTGCAGATCTGTTTACAACTACCTCCTTCTCCCTGCTGGTATCTCTAACACTGAGAGAATAAAGGAGGAAAGAGCCATCAAGAGCAGAAACAGGCGCTTTGAAGGATTTGTAACATTTTTGCAGATCACTCAGCTATAGTAATGAGCGAACGTGCTGGGATAAGGTGTTATCTGAGCATGCTCTTGTGCTAACAGAGGGTCTTCGGCGTGCTTGAAAAATGTTTGAGTCCCCGCAGCTGCATGTCTCGTGGCTGTTCGACAGTCGCAACACATGTAGGGATTCCCTATTTGTTAGGCAATCTCTGAATGTGTTGTGGCTGTCGAACAGCCGCGAGAAATGCAGCTGCGGAGACTCAAACATATTATTCGAGCACGGGGAAGACACTCAGTTAGCACACGAGCATGCTCAGATAACACCTTATCCCAGCACGTTCACTCATCACTATAGCTGAGTGATCTGCAAAAATGTTACAAATCCTTCAAAGCGCCTGTTTCTGCTCTTGATGGCTCTTTCCAAGAACTTACAGACACTCTGCAGTAACAATATGATAGAAAATTAGCAATGAAGACTATTTAGAAAGTTTCTTCACTTTGCATGAGTAGTAAACAAATGAAACGGAAAAAAAAAATGGAGTTTAAACAAGCTTTATTAGTGAGCAAGATACTACGGAGTTCTAGTAGGAAAAAGGTTAATACAGTAGGTGGTGTGTATGACCGACAGCATGGTGGGTATGACCGACAGCATGGTGGGCCACGTGAACACCTGACAAAAATGTTAGTTTACACTTTCATGGTTCCTTTGTGTTCTCCCTGTGGTAGTAAAGGGATCAGATAGATATAAGGTGCTGCCATTCTATCTAATGAATACTCTTTTACAGTGAGAAGAAGATTAAATATGATGAATACCTGGTACCCAACGCACTGCTGGAGCTAGCCCTACTGTATCTGCAGCTGGACCGGAGGGAAGAGGCCATCAGACTACTTGAAAATGCGAAGTAAGGAGAAATGTGTAATACTGGTTGTCGGTTTATATGATGCAAACTTCTTATACTGCGGTAAATGCCTAACCATGCACAAGACAGGTCGTAAATGTAGGGTCAGACTAAAGAGACCCCCAGCAGTCCTGAGAATGGGGGTCCTCAATTATTGTGTAAATAGGGCAGTCGTGAAAGTTTGTGAGCAAATTGATTTAGCAGTCCGGGCAGTGTTCTGTGACCGCTGGATGGGAGCCTCAAGAATCACTATCTGATGGCATCTGCGGCTCCTCCTGCTTAATGTCATCATTGCAGCGTGACGCACATATTGTCACAGCAAGCCAGCTAAGCATAAGAGCAGCCGCCGCGGATGCCGTCAGATAGAAGGCCGTTCACATGGTTCCCATCCAGCGGTCACAGAATACAGACCAGTTCCTACCACTTTATACGCTCATCTCTATCCAAGACTCACTGACGCGCAAGAATTTCTGAGGTTTCTTTTTTTTTTTTATTATCTTGTAGTATTTATTGACATTTTTGCACCAAATTCATCAAAATGGCGCACAAGTTTTATGAATTTTACACAAAACAAAAAAATGTTTTTTTTTGTCATGAACCTTTTTAGTGCAAAAAAAATTGCATGTTTTGCTAAAATGATGTAAATTTTGCTAAAAAATGAAAATAAATTCAGACACGCACACAATCGCTCAAGAGGGAAATGGAGTACATTCGTGCAAAAAAATAAATAAATAAAATTGTGACTTTTTAAAAAGTTGCGATTAATGAACCAGCCATCATCTGGAAACCCAAAAATATGTGCACAATCATGGATCTTAAAAAAAAAAAAAAGAGAAACACACAAAATAGACTTAAAACCAAAAAAAAACAAACACGCAAATTGAATGAAAAAAAAATAAGGCACAAGTAAAAAACATCAAAAATAAGTTCACAGAGAAAATAAGGATAAATGATATAAAGAGTATCCAAAAAGCTATATCGCAACAGAAAAATGTACGTCTTTAAAAATTAGTAAATATTTATTAGACACCCAAATAACGCCACAAAACAATACATGTAAGGAGGGGGAACAAGAGGATCCCCTAAAAAAAAAAAAAACAAGGCAGGAGCCTACAGTATCTCCGTGATACTAATACTAAGTTGGATACAATCGGATACTTCTAACTTAGAATATTAGCAAAGTATCATTTTACTTTAGATACATTGTAGCAATACAAGAATCTGTTGCAAATGTCTACACACCCTTAAAGTTACAAGTTAAACTTACGTTTTTTACTTCTAAATGTTCTTCCACCAGACACAATTACAAGAATTATTCCATGGAGTCTCGAACGCACTTCAGAATTCAGGACGCTTTATTACACGCCAAATCTATTCCGAACGGCTGCTGACGAATGTCCCCCGCAGGATGAACCCTCCTAGTATTTATTTTTTCAAGAACTGCTATTTCCCACATTGATGGAGTAAAGTAAAAGGACAATGGTAGGTTGTACGCAGGATTCTAAATTATTTGTCCAAAGGTGATTTCCTTGGGGCTTATTATAGCCAGGATCCTAGAAGTGGCTGCTTCTCCCCGCTTTAATCCTACATTTTATTTAAAAATTTACGAGCTGGGAAACGTGAGAATTTGAATGATCATCAATCAGGGTTTGTAGAATGTATTTATACTGTTTCCACATTGCATATAAAATGTCTGTATGTAAAAAAAAAAAATCAATTTATCTAAATACAAATGTTACTAAATGGAACACTACAAGGATTCACAGATGATATCAGGTCAGGTTCATTTTAGTGTTCTACCACTAGATGGAGCTAGGTCACCCTGGCAGAGAAGACTGGACCTTGTCCAGCCAGTCATTCCATTTTTATCATGGCTGCAGCATTTTGACACTTGTGTTATGTTCTTAAAGAGGACCTTCTCCCCTGAGTATTGCTTTTTTTTTTTTTTAATCCACCATAGGGTTCCAGAGATATGGACCTTTTTATTCAGCACTAATTTTTATAGTCTGTTCCGAGTAGGTGTGGCTTACAGGGTACTTATGCAGATCAGCCTAAAAGACACGCCCCCGCTTAATCATGTGAGCCACACCCACTGGTAAAGAGCAGAAAAAACAATGCTATATAAAAAGGCCCATATCTCTGGAACCATATGGCAGATTTTAGTTAAAAAAAAAGGAATCATCAGGGGAGCAACGACAATAAAATAGGAGCAAAAACTGGGCACTTTTGACCTGATGACCGGTTCTCCTTAAAGGGGGTTTTGCGCTATAGTGATGAAATATCACAAGGATCTATATGGGTAGGACTCACAGGATGCCCGCTTAGAATTAAGAAAGCTTGGCAGATTTAAAGAGAATCTGTCAGCAGGTTTTTACTATTTAATATGAGTGCTGCGCAATACAGGGGCACAGACCCTGACTCCAGTGGGTCAGACCCTCACCGATTATATTAAAATACTGCACCATAATTACACATAATGAACATACGCAGAGCAACGTCAGAACCAGTGTCAGGCTTCGAAAGCCATGAAGCGGCCAAAAGAAGTGACCGCTCCGCTCTTCAGGCAGCTTCTGCTTGTAGATTCCAAATATTTTATATAAGACGTCAAAACTTTTTAAAACAACTCCTTCAAAAACTCAGCAGATTTTCCGCTGTCCATAAGACTTGGAAAATTCTTCCTATTCATTTCTATGGAAAATACACTTTGCTCGTCATGAGTTTAAAAAAAACCCTAAACTTTAAAGGTTTTGGAGAAACGCCTGGTGGGGAAAATAAATTGCATATCACTTCTTGCTAAAAAAAAAATCTGATCTATACAGAAGGCTGCAAAAAAAAATCTAAAAAAAGGAGTTTCCTTAAGTGGTTTCTTCTTGAAAAACACAAAAAAAACTCCATGTGAACATAGACTTCAATTGCCCAAATCAAGCAATACCAGTAATGCTGAAATCTGTGGAGGAAATTAAAAGAAGGCAGAATCCTGCGGGTAAGGGAAGACTAAAATGACCGTATAACTCTGACGAAAATCACAATGTAATGCTTGGACTGGCCGGTGGCCCTCCTGACCGGAGTGTGACAGCTGCATAGAAATATATATCACACTCAGAGCAGGAGAGCCGCCAGCCAGTCCATGCAGAGCGACCCTCATCAGCGTTCTATTGCCATCTGACTCTTCCCTAAGAGCTGCCGGCCAGTCCATGCGGTGAGATCCTCAGAGTTCTACGGCCATCTGACTCTTCCCTAAGAGCCACCGGCCAGTCCATGCAGTGCGATCCTCATCAGCGTTCTATTGCCATCTGACTCTTCCCTAAGAGCTGCCGGCCAGTCCATGCGGTGAGATCCTCAGAGTTCTACGGCCATCTGACTCTTCCCTAAGAGCCGCCGGCCAGTCCATGCAGTGAGATCCTTAGAGTTCTACGGCCATCTGACTCTTCCCTAAGAGCCGCCGGCCAGTCCATGCAGTGAGATCCTTAGAGTTCTACGGCCATCTGACTCTTCCCTAAGAGCTGCCGGCCAGTCCATGCAGTGCGATCCTCATCAGCGTTCTATTGCCATCTGACTCTTCCCTAAGAGCCGCCGGCCAGTCCATGCAGTGAGATCCTTAGAGTTCTACGGCCATCTGACTCTTCCCTAAGAGCCGCCGGCCAGTCCATGCAGTGAGATCATTAGAGTTCTACGGCCATCTGACTCTTCCCTAAGAGCTGCCGGCCAGTCCATGCAGTGCGATCCTCATCAGCGTTCTATTGCCATCTGACTCTTCCCTAAGAGCCGCCGGCCAGTCCATGCAGTGAGATCCTTAGAGTTCTACGGCCATCTGACTCTTCCCTAAGAGCTGCCGGCCAGTCCATGCAGTGCGATCCTCATCAGCGTTCTATTGCCATCTGACTCTTCCCTAAGAGCCGCCGGCCAGTCCATGCAGTGAGATCCTTAGAGTTCTACGGCCATCTGACTCTTCCCTAAGAGACGCCGGCCAGTCCATGCAGTGAGATCCTTAGAGTTCTACGGCCATCTGACTCTTCCCTAAGAGCTGCCGGCCAGTCCATGCAGTGAGATCCTTAGAGTTCTACGGCCATCTGACTCTTCCCTAAGAGCCGCCGGCCAGTCCATGCAGTGAGATCCTTAGAGTTCTACGGCCATCTGACTCTTCCCTAAGAGACGCCGGCCAGTCCATGCAGTGCGATCCTCATCAGCGTTCTATTGCCATCTGACTCTTCCCTAAGAGCCGCCGGCCAGTCCATGCAGTGAGATCTTTAGAGTTCTACGGCCATCTGACTCTTCCCTAAGAGCCGCTGGTCAGTCCATGCAGTGAGATCCTTAGAGTTCTACGGCCATCTGACTCTTCCCTAAGAGCCGCGTGCACTCATGCTGCGCTCCTGATGGTGGTCATCATTTTAATGCTCCACCCCCAAAGAGTTTATTTCCTAATTCTGGATTACTGAGCCACAGACATGTCCAGTCGAATGACTTCCCATTGGTTCGGACCTGACCCGGGAGCATCCTACTTGTGCGGTCGTCGCACTAGAATTCTGAGCCTATCCCTCATTCGATTTAGGAAATTGTTGCCAAAAATATTTTTGCAAGTTTTTTTTTTAAATAAAGTTTATATTGAATCTGATGTTTCTTAATGAGAAGGCATTCTGTATTTTTCTAATGTTTGCTCAGAATAAATGGTCGTTTTAATTAAAGAAGACGCGTGTCCTGTGATGTTTGTTACGTCTTGTTTTTTTTTTTTGGGGGGGACAGGTGGGTGTTAAGTCCTACATCAACCACAAACCAAATTCCGGGGTACCTATGTGTAAGATGCCTGCCAGCAGAGGGCGCTAGAGCTGCTGCCGAACATGGGCAGATCGTCCGGGAGCCCTGGTGCTTCTACAAGCAACAATGAAAAAGGGAGGAAATTGCAAAACAGAAAACTAAAGATTTGGTTGAAGTTATGGTAAATTTTATTTTTTTTTTTTTTAACTAAACCCCCTCCCGCACACGTCTGTCTTCCCCCCTGTTGTGATGGATGGTGAAGTGCGGATTCCGCAGGATTAAATTATACAACAGCTGATGTGAATGGACAAACTGATAGGAATGTCTCCCAAAGCCCCCGCGCCACAATATACGCACATATATAACTTCATATATATAACTTGTATTCCTATCCATCACAGTTTTGGAGGGTCCCATGAACATTTCTATTAATTCTGGGCTGCTTTACACTGACTCATTGGTCTGGAATAGCAGAACAGGCATGAAGTGTGTTAGGATGGATATATCTGGAGAAATAATAGTCACTTCACCCCCCCCCCCCCCCCCCCAATTTTTGTATTCATGTGTTATGGCTTGAGTTATCAACCAGATAAACCAAAATGCAAAATCTTTGAAGCCTCCTCCTTTATTAGCCAGTACGTGACAGTTTCTGGAAGAGCAAACTTTTACTGTCACTTCGTTAGTAAAGAGGTGCTACTTGTAAGGTGAAGACATTTGCTCCCAGGCTTGTACTGGCCCACAGCAGAACAGGAGAATCCTCTGGTGGGCCGCTGTGCAGGAGCGGTCACCACCCTCTTATATGAGCAGTGCATGGCAGAATACACTTGATCACTATGTACAGACAGAGGCGACATCTTCTTCATCTAACAATCTACCCAGATCATTATTATATAAATTTGTAAGGTTAATGTCACATTTGCATGTAGCTGAAAAGTGGGGCCCTGGAGTTAATAACTGGTGGGCCTCTTGGCACCCCAGTACGACACTGCGCCTAAGGTAGACGATTTAACCTGGCATAATAATATATTCATGTTATACCAATCTGATGTCAACATCATCTACGGATTCATCTGAGATCAGGGGACATAATCGCTGCTGTGGGTTCAAGCGCCATGATTTTTTTTTTGCCTTGGCAAACCACAGAACTGTATTATCAATAGTGATGAGCGAGCGTTCATGTTCGGGAGCTAACTGAGTGACTTTGGCGTGCTCGAAAAATATGTTCTAGTCCCCGCGGCTGCATGTCTCACGGCTGCTCGACAGGCTCAACACATGCAGGGATTGCCGAAGAACCGCGAAACATGCAGCCGCGGGGACTCGAACATATTTTTCGCGCATGCTGAAGACACTGTTAGCACCTGAGCATGCTCAGATAACACCTTATCCAAGCACGTTCGCTCATCACTAATTATCAACCCTAATTATGGATATATCATAGCTTGGGGAGTCTAGGATGATGAACGTACAGTCATTTTATTGCACTAGGAGGTTCCTGGGGGAAAATGTCAAATCAGAATTATAACCTGCACCACCTTTCCTTGCATACAACTAGCCATCCTTGTCTCATCTGAGCAGCAGGAGGAGGATGGGACCCTTTATAATATATCCTCCAGCAAAACTTACGTCACACCCTAGAGATACAAAGTGCCTTATAGCTCTGCCCAAATTTCTGCAGTGATCTCCTTCACAGATTAGAGCCATAATGTATTCTTTGCAATGAATCCCATTTTTGCTTTTGCCTTGTGTGTCTTTTTATTTAACCTTTTGTATATTAAAATGTAATGTTGGTTCCTTGCTGCACTGCTACACATGCACTAAAAAAAGTTTCCCCGCCTCATACTAGAATAACAAAGGGTTCGTCCCTTGGTTTGCATTGATGTCATTTTGAGGAGATATTTCAGCAATGTCTGGTCCCAGCCCTCAGTCCCCCCAGATACCCAGAAATAAAAAGGATGGAATTGGTTCTGCAAACAGGCGAGATGCAATGTTCTTGTGATACAGAGAGCTGTGCTATCAAGATAATAGGGAAGGGAGGGATGACTATGCTCCTGCCGCAATGACGGCACATTGGGCCTATGCTGCCGCTGAAGGAGTCGTGATGTAGCTCTACTCAAAATTCTAGCTTTGCATCTATACCCCAGGCCTCGCCAGAAAAGCTCCGTCCGCTGTCCTTGCAGAGGGATGCACTCTATTGACAATTGAATGATAATACGCAGTGGTCTAATTATACATTTCCAGGAGGAATTACTGAGGAACAGCATAAAGCTGGTTTACAGGGGAGAGTACAGGTTTTCTTTAATGATAAAGAATTGGTTTTAAACCATTTCCAATTCTCACGTTCATATCAAGGAGGTTGTGGGTGGGGCAGGTGACTGGCATCCCCGTGTATCTCTCGAAGTAATATAGACTGGATTAAGGCTGAGATTCTCTCCTAGTAATATAGGCTGGATGTGAGCTCTGAGCGTCTCTCCCAGTAATATAGGCTGAATGTGAGCTCTGAGAGTCTCTCCCAGTAATAAAGGCTGAATGTGAGCTCTGAGAGTCTCTCCCAGTAATAAAGGCTGAATGTGAGCTCTGAGCGTCTCTCCCAGTAATATAGGCTGAATGTGAGCTCTGAGAGTCTCTCCCAATAATATAGGCTGAATGTGAGCTCTGAGAGTCTCTCCCAGTAATATAGACAGGTTGTGAGCTCTGAGCATCTCTCCCAGTAATATAGGCTGAATGTGAGCTCTGAGCATCTCTCCCAGTAATATAGGCTGAATGTGAGCTCTGAACGTTTCTCCCAGTAATATAGGCAGGATGTGAGCTCTGAGCGTCTCTACCAGTAATATAGGCAGGATGTGAGCTGAGATTCTCTCCCAGCAATATAGGCAGGATGTGAGCTGAGCATCTCTCCCAGTAATATAGGCAGGATGTGAGCTGAGCATCTCTCCCAGTAATATAGGCTGAATGTGAGCTCTGAACGTTTCTCCCAGTAATATAGGCAGGATGTGAGCTCTGAGCGTCTCTACCAGTAATATAGGCAGGATGTGAGCTCTGAGATTCTCTCCCAGTAATATAGGCAGGATGTGAGCGCTGAGCGTCTCTCCCAGTAATATAGGCAGGATGTGAGCTCTGAGCATCTCTCCCAGTAATATAGGCTGAATGTGAGCTCTGAGCATCTCTCCCAATAATATATGCAGGATGTGAGCTCTGAGCGTCTCTCCCAGTAATATAGGCTGAATGTGAGCTCTGAGCATCTCTCCCAATAATATATGCAGGATGTGAGCTCTGATAGTCTCTCCCAGTAATATAGGCTGAATGTGAGCTCTGAGCATCTCTCCCAGTAATATAGACCGTATGTGAGCTCTGAGCATCTCTCCCAGTAATATAGACTGAATGTGAGCTCTGAGCATTTCTCAGTTAGTGAGGTCAATCATTCTGTGAAGAGCCAGATGGTCCTTATTTAAGGGTGAAGCCAGGACATGTTGTACATGCATTTCTCCTTGAAAGCCTGAGAAATATGGGTCTTTAGAGACCTTGTTCAGAAGAATTAAAAAGTTGATTGAAAAGGGTAAAACTTCTAAAGAAATGCAGACAATGATCGGCCGTTCAGCTAATATAATCTCCAATGCTTTACAATGGAAAGCCAAACCAGAGAGATGTGGAAGAAAACGGAAGACGGCCATTCCAATGGATGGAAGAATAGCCAGAATGGCAAAGGCTCAGCCAATGATCGGCTCCATGAATGATGGACGATCAAAGAGACTCAAGTTACCTGCGAGGACTGTGACAGAAGACACCTCTGTGACGCTAATCCCTTAGCAAGAAGTCCCCCCAAAGTCCTACTGTAAAAAAAAACAAAAAAAAAAAAACAACATGTACTAAAGCAGATACAATTTGCCAAAGAACACATCAACTGGCCTAAAGAGAAATGGAGAAACATTTTGAGAACTGATGAAAGGAAGAGGGATTTTTGTACTCACCGTAAAATCTCTTTCTTGGAGTCTTCATTGGGGGACACTTTTGGGGTCCAAGTGCCGCAGACGGTCCAAACTCTGCATTCAAGCCACAGTACAGTCTGAAGCATGGTGGTGCAAGTATCATAAATTGGGCACGTTTCTCTTACTATGGTGCCAGATCTATTTACGGTATACCAGGGATAATGAACCAGTTTGCATATGTTAAAATACTTGAAGAGGTCATGTTGTCTTATGCTGAAGAGGATATACCCTTGAAATGGGGGTTTCAACAAGACAACGACCCTAAACACACCAGTAAACGAGCAAAATCTTGGTACCAGTCCAACAAAATTGAGGTTAAGGAGTGGCCAAGCCCAATCCCCGGACCTTAATCCCGATAAAACACTTATGGGGTGATATCAAAAATGCAGTTTCTGAGGCAAAGCCAACAAATGCCTAAAAATGATGGGATGTAGTCCAAGCATCCTGGGCTGGAATAACAGGTGACAGGGGCCAGAAGTTGGTTGACTATGCAACATAGATGTGAAAGCCGTTCTAAAAAAAACACTATGGGTAACAACTAAATATTAGGTTAACACCAAATACAAAGACACAAAAAACAAGTATCCAAAATAAAATAAATTGCAAAAAATGCATGAAGGTAGTAATAATAATAAGGGTATTTAGTAAACATAATTTTGATCAAAAGAATGTACAAGCCATCCGGCCGCATCAAGGCAACCCTTGTGGGCAGGATCGCTTGTACATTCTTCTGATCAAAATTATGTTTGCTAAATACCCTTATTATTATTACTACCTTCATGCATTTTTTGCTATTTTTTATTTTGGATATTTGTTTTTTGTGTCTTGTTTTTGGTTCTTTCTGTGTAATGGTCATGTGTTAGTACGCATTTACATTTTGCATACACATTAACTTACCGTACTTTTTCAGCTCAGATCTAGTTTCTTAAATATTAGGTTAGTGGTTCACAGAAATGATAAATCGTCATAAAAAGACAAGTACATATTGTGAGCGTGTAAAGACAAATGCAGACACTGCTATTTTGCTATTTTTTTTTTTTTTAGAACAGCCGAATGTTCATTGTTTGTTATTTTCTGTAAAGTAGTTAAAATGATCTACATTTCTCTTCAGGTTTTGATTTAGAAAACTGCGTGCAATGTTCCCAATGCTGGAAATAAAAACTAGTGTGAAGATTGTGATTAACTCATGTTTTTGAACACTACTGTACACCCATGGAAAATATACATAAAAAAGACACAGAGGGAAGAGAGTTGTACGCAGCTTGGGTCCTGCTGAACCTCGATACAACTTTTCACTGTAATTTTCAGCCGGTGAAGCTGAAATCCTTCACCCTAGAAGACGAGTGTCTATAAAACCATAATTCCTGGCATCTGAGAATTTCCCATCTTTCACAACGCAACCACTTAAGCAAGATGTGAACATGTAATTTCTCCAAATGCGATGACGTCCGGCAATCACGTAGTCGGAGTCTCATCAGGACGCTCTGAAGAGCTCTTACAATGCATATCAATGTGGTCTGGATACCTGGGATGAATCTAAGGCTACAATCACATCAGAATGCCGTCTTTTTCTCGGACGGCACATGGACCCATAGTAACACTTACCGGTAATCTGTTTTTCACTAGCCAATTACTGCACCAGTGGGAGAGCCCTCCTAACCCGCACAAAAAAAAAAAAATCAGGAACCGACCGTCTCCAGGATCTTTAATCCCTTGGAATCAATGTATTTCAGGAACTAGAACTCATTTTCCTGTTTACACACGCACCTGTTTATTCAGCCTACTGCGACCCAATCAAAAGTCGTCCTAGAAGCCGTCCGACAAGAGGCTGTTCTCTCGCTCCACCGTCCAGCGGGCACAGAGTAATATGAACCTTACAAGTTCGCTTTCTCGCAGTAGCCGTCCTTTCAGCCACACATTTTTAACACTATTTACCTGCAGATTAATCCTATATTCAGTAGTTTTTTTCCGGTTCCCTTTAAACGGTTCTTTCAATTTCAGGAAAGTGGACCCCAAATGCAGAAAAAATACCTAAAATAAACAGTGGGTTCTCACTCTCCCTGGGTCCAGCGACCGCTGTCCACCACTGCTCAGGTCTTAGGGTTTTGGCTGCAGTGGTGACGTCATGACGGCCATTAGAAAAGCTTTCTGTCTCCTTGTCAGGTAAGGAGCAGAGCTTCTGCAGTGAAGGCCTCCGTACACATTAGATGGATGATCTCTTCACTCAACAGCTCTCTCTCCATTGATTCCTCCATACATAGAGTTGACTCACAAGTGCTTCTCTCTAAATAAGAATATCAAAAAGTTAATTTATTTCAGTTCTTCTATACAAAAAGTGAAACTCAAACGATATAGAGTCATTACACACAGAGTGATCTATTTCAAGTGTTTATTTCTGTTAATGTTAATGATTATGGCTTACAGCCAATGAAAACCTAAAAGTCATTATCTCAGTGAATTAGACTTTACAAAAAACACCTGCAAAGGCTTCCTAAGCGTTTATAAAGGTCCCTTAGTCTGTTTCAGTAGCTCCACAATTATGGAGAAGACTGCTGACTTGACAGATGTCCAGAAGGCAGTGATTGACACCCTCCACAAGGAGGGGGAAGCCACAAAAGGTCATTGCTAAAGAAGCCGGCTGTTCACAGAGTGCTGTATCCAAGCATATTAATGGAAAGTTGGGTGGAAGGAAAAAGTGCACAAGCAACCGGGATAACAATCCTTTCAATGCTGTGGTTAAGAAAAGGCCATTCAAAAATTTTGGGGAGATTCATAGGGAGTGGACTGCTGCTGGAGTCATTGCTTCAAGAGCCACCACACACAGACGTATCCAGGACATGGGCTACAAGTGTCACATTCCTTGTGTCACCACTCATGACCAATAGACAACGCCAGAAGCGTCTTACCTGGGCCAAGGAGAAAAAGAACTGGACTGTTGCTCAGTGGTCCAAGGTGTTTTCAGATGAAAGTAAATTTTGCCTTTCATTTAGAAATTAAGGTCCCAGAGTCTGGAGGGAGAGTGGAGAGGCCACAATCCAAGCTGCTGGAGGTCTAGTGTGAAGTGTCCACAATCAGTGATGGTTTGGGGAGCCATGTCATCTGCTGGTGTAGGTCCACTGTGTTTTATCAAGACCAAAGTCAGCGCAGCCGTCTGCCAGGAAATTTTATAGCACTTCATGCTTCCCTTTGCCGACAAGCTTTTTGGAGATGGAAATTTCATGCTCCAGCAGGACTTGGCCCCTGTCCACACTGCCAAAAGTACCAATACCTGGTGTAAAAACAACAGTTTCACTGTGCTTGATTGGCAGCAAACTCGCCTGACCTTAATCCCATAGAGAATCTATGGGGTATTGTCAAGAGGAAGATGAGACACCAGACCCAACAATGCAGACGAGCTGAAGGCTGCTACCAAAGCAACCTGGGCTTCCATAACCCCTCAGCAGTGCCACAGGCTGATCGCCTCCATGCCACGCCGCATTGATGCAGTAACTGATGCAAAATGAGCCCCGACCAAGTATTGAGTGCATTTACTGACCATACATTTCAGTAGGACAACATTTCAGATTCTAAAAACATTTTTCAAGCTGGTGTTATAAAGTATTCTAATTTACGGAGATAATGACTTTTGGGTTTTCATCAGCTGTAAGCCATAATCATCAACAATAACAGAAATAAACACTTGAAATAGATCCCTCTGTGTAATGACATTATATAAGAGTTTCACTTTTTGTATTGAAGAATGGAAAGAAATTAAACTTTTTAATGATATTCTAATTTCAGGAGAAGCATTTGTATATCTCAAAGAACAAAAGGATCATCTGTTGGCATTGCAATGAGTCTTCTAACCCCCAACATCATTGTTGGGGGACAGTAAGGAGGACACCAAATACATTTAGACCATCGATAAATTACACTGATACTGACAGTTTTGGACGACTTATAAGTTTCAAATATGAGTATAAGACAACCAATTTGTACCAGAGGGAGAAGAAGACCCATTTGTTCCAGAGGGATAAGTAGACCCATTTGTGTGTCCTAATATTTTATGTACTGCTGTTTGTATTGCTGCTGTAATACTGTAATTTCCCCCCGGGATCAATAAAGTGTATCGTATCGTATTTGTCCCAGAGGGAGAAGTAGACCCATTTGTCCCAGAGGGAGAAGTAGACCCATTTGTCCCAGAGGGAGAAGTAGACCCATTTGTCCCAGAGGGAGAAGTAGACCCATTTGTCCCAGAGGGAGAAGTAGACCCATTTGTCCCAGAGGGAGAAGTAGACCCATTTGTCCCAGAGGGAGAAGTAGACCCATTTGTCGCAGAGGGAGAAGTAGACCCATTTGTCCCAAAGCCTGCTTCTAGCAACACATGGAAAGGTGTGTGTGTTTGTTTTTTTTGTTTTTTTTAATTCTTGAAATACTGACTTTAAATTAGCTATTGACAGCATTTCAGGACTTTTTACACCAGTTAGGCAGTTGTGCACTAGAGCAGCAACAATAGATGGTCATGTATACAAGACAAAGATGATCCCTGCTCCATCAGTGCGGTTTATAGGTTTTAATCTTCATATATGGAACAATAAACCATCAGTCCTATGGACGATATATAATACTAGCGATCGGCCACAGTTTATAGCTCTAACAGCTGCGGAGCCCACCAGGCAGCTAGACTGTGGGATGACCAACTCACTGTACAAATGTCATGCACAAGGCATCTTATTGACAAGACAGAACTGTACTGTAACAGACGCATCAGAGCAGGTTGCAGATTTTCAAGAGCTGAATTGCTGATAACAGGGACTTTTCAGTGCTGGGTATTAGGCGATTTGAAGCAGAGCCAAGTCAGGGTATTAAACCTTCGGTATACACAGCTTTAATCTGATGCTGAGCTAGCAACACCACTGTGAAAGGCCGATGAAAATACAGTCCAATTTTAGACAAAATAAAAAAAAACAACAAAAAAAAAACCATATACCGTAGTGATTACATGTAACACAAATGAAGGTTAATCCCTCCAGAGTCAGCGGCTGCCCCAAGCCAGCGTACGGCTAGATCCTCACTGACAGGGAAGGGGTTAATAAAAACAAAACATAAAAGCAGAATAGGCGGCGAAAATCAGTCGATGTTCGGTTAATGGATCAAGTGCCGCACGATTCTGCCTTGCAACACGAAACTGGTGCCGGCGGTCTATGGGTACGCAGAGCCGCACGGGTGAGGAGCCTGTCCTGCAATATCAAACTTCACGTTACAGAGACCTAAGGCCGTGAAATTCCATCTCCAATGGAAAGAAATAATATAATAATTATAATAATATAATAATAAAAGGTGCAAATATCTCCTCCGCTCTAGGAGCCAGAAGCCCAGCGAGGACATTTCTGGAAATCAGTCAGAGGGTTAAAACTAGTTCGGTGCCAGTTCTTTGTCCGCCAGACCAATTTTTTTTGGCACAGAGGCGCCCTTGACCCTGAGGGCCGCAGTTTGTCTGTAGTCACACCCTGACCCCATCACTATATATGTTGAGGGGTGTAGTATGATGTGGAGGGGGATGCATCTACAATGGGTTTTAGCACCCCCTATAGGCTAGTAAAGCAAGATGTTTGGATTAAACTGGGATGAACGAGCAGCTCCTCTTGTGAATGTCCACATCGGGAAACGATAAGACGGCATTTCTGGGTTGATCGCACCATTCCAGGCTGGATACTTGGCGCAGTGTTCAGAACAAGGCAAAGCTTCGCCCCCTACATTTATAGACAAACCTCCACAAATTCACTTTGGGACAACATAACAGGTCATTACAGGAGGGGGCAGAAGGCGCCGAGTATTTGTGGAAAGTAGAAGGCAGGGGAGGGAACTGCCGATCAGCATTTTCCTTACTAGTCAGGACTTGCACCAACACTTAAAAAGACGGAGCGGCGTTTCTTGTGCGACCGGTAGCGAGTTGTATAACAGGATCTGCTGCTCGCGGTTCAGTCTGCGGTAAACGATGAGTCTTCCCAATAGTCGGTGTATGCTCTGCTTCGCCAGCAGATATATCGGTAGTAGGGCCGGTGTGCATTCTCCTATGGTGTGGATCTCGCTCCCCCAAACAGGCTGATCCCTCAGCAGCCATGTCTCCTTTGCCACCTCCGGGGACAAGCTCAGTTAGTCTCGTAAGAGGAAAGCAGCGCTGCGTCGACCGGCTCCATACAAGAAGGGCAAGTGAAGGAACGCATGAGCCAGTCGTCTATACAGTCCATGTGGTAGATGTGCATGCAGGAAGGAATCGTATGGGGTCGCCATACACAAAGTCCATCATACAGATCACGCACCTGCGAACGACAGAGGAATTAGAGAAGGTTACAGGTCAGGCATTATTCTGAGCCCTTTATTATACCATGCAAACAGTACAAGACGCATATGGAGAGAACCAATGTCTTGCTCCACACCCTCCGCTCCTGACGTTGAATTTATTTTACCGGAGTGCTTCTTTATGTAGTCACTTTACTGACACAATCCTCCCCCGTCAGGTTTATGATGCCCCAGGCAGCAATATACTAGTGAGAAGATCCCTTACAACTACCTACTCCTGGAAGGCCTTGAAATTAGAGGGCAAGGCGGCCTTCCTGCACCCAAAGTTCTGAGACAGGGCGTTTGTGCCCGCTCCGTACCACTGCTAAAGTGTTAAACTTTGCTCTGCTACATCTGAGAGTGATAAAGGCATAAACAAGGTTTTACCGGCAGGACTATTCCCTGCAGACATGATGCTGCAATGCACATCACACAGGAGACACCTGGCGATGTCGTCTCATCCCGCTTTTGTGCCTGGGGCTTTGGTTCTGTAGGCCAAAGCTCAACTATAAAAGTTATGTCTTAAAAGTGAAGCTTCTCGCGGCCATTAAAGTCAACCAATCCTAATATTTCCAGTTTAGTGCTCTGCTCATGTGTAAAGAGGGCTGTCAATGTGAGTTTTTATGACATATTGGGGGAAGTTACTGATACCGGACACCTGTAGATTCAGGAGCCTCACAGGGCGATTTATCATGTCGCTGTCTGAACCCACCCAGAGATGCCTCCCAGCAAAACCTTCCCATTACATATGGACGTTAAGGTGAGAGAGTCCTCAATAAAGAGGTCCTCGTCCAGGGTGAAGTCAGGACGCTACAATGAATATTAGATGGTCAGTCGGCATGATGCACATTTATATGTATGACCAACTTAACGCAAT
The DNA here is from genome assembly GCA_033576555.1 of Oophaga sylvatica. Classification (NCBI taxonomy): domain Eukaryota; kingdom Metazoa; phylum Chordata; class Amphibia; order Anura; family Dendrobatidae; genus Oophaga; species Oophaga sylvatica. The sequence goes on along the minus strand of JARQOD010000009.1, from coordinate 90,817,849 downwards.
CCCATGAAGATCTGAATTTTCCCTGCACACATTGGGGAGATATTACTATAGAGGAACCAAGGTTAAACTCAACCCCAATATTTCTTTAGAAAGTGCTCTTGAAGTCAGACATTAGCCTATTTACCAGTAGTTTTTTGAAGGATTTTTGGGGGGCCCATGATCACACTAGTGCAATAATTTCCTTTTTAAAGACGCCCCCCCAAAGTTATCCTGTATCCATAGAATAGGGGATAACTTACTAAACATATGCTGGGTGTACAACTGTTGGGAACTATATACCCATCTTAAATGAAGATGGTGCGATCTCTGCTCCATTCATTGTCTACAGGACTGCCAAAAATAATGGACTGTTGTACTCTGCTTTCTATGGCAGTCCCATAAACAATAAAAGAGAGGAGGTCGAGCATGTACTGTTGTATTCAAGATGGAGCTCTACAGAACCCTGCGCTCGGGTCTACTCGGGGGGGGGGGGGGTCTTGGTCAGCCACCAGTGATCTGTAAGTATCCTTTAGATAAGGGAGAATATCAATGGATAGGGGATAACTTGTGATCTTGGAAAAATAAAACTCTTTAAAAGGGGCATTTCCATCGTATACATTTACGGCATAACCAAGAGATATATACTGATCCCACCACTGGGACCTGCGTCCATCTCGAGACCGAAACCCTATCTATGGTAGACTAAAAGCTGAATATTCTACCGGTCAGGTAATGCGGAAACGTGACAGTATGACGCCATGATGTCAGTGTGAACAAAGCCTGTAAAAGATCCAGACACGTTCTACATGTATGTGTGGGAGGACTCACTCTCTGATCTTCTTCTCCGATCCATCTCTGCCAGGATCATACACTCCTTTGGGCAGGTGCTGAATGAGACCTATTCGTTGAGCTATTCTGATCTGCTCCTCTTCGGTCAGTTGAGTAGCTAGCCGGGTCTGGCTTGGCGTTGGGTGATACACGGGCACCGGAGCCTGCTCCTATAAGGCAAAGGGAAAAAGAAAAAAAAAAAGCTAAAAAGACAAATTACACCTATACAGGAGGCATTACTAAGCACCAAACACCATCAGTGTAGAGAATTGTTTTCTGGTATCTGGATACACGTTTAGTAAGGAAAACAGTCGGAGAAAGCGATGGCTGCTGTAACCCGCTTGCTCCGCACTAATTATCCAGAATCGGAAAGTCCAGCATATTCCACAGAACAAAGTTTACTTAGGAGTTTTTGCCAAAAAATCTTAACCAATTGTTACCCTGGATTCATTACATCAAGACTATCGCTGGACAGGAGGCTATCGTAATGGACAGGACAAGACAAAGTGAATCTCTTATTAAATCCATATGTGCAAATATATTCGTACATTTTCCAAAGGATCATTCTCTGTTCTTTATGTAGGTTGTGTAAGGAGACACCGCCACGTGGGGAAGGCTTTAGAGCAGTGGCCCTACGTGCCGCCATATTTTGGAGATGCTTTGAGCTAATGCCTCACGGGGAGATTAGAGTCATTACATTAAGTTTTTACACCGGAGGACCAATACACTGCCATGAATGAAGGAATGTTGAGTGTCTATAAAAGAGTTGAGCTGGTGATGGATTTTGCTGCCAGGTTTTACTATGGGTGCCAGCAGCACAAAATCTGCCATCTTACCAATGGGTGATCTTTCTAATTACAACGAATCTGTCAGCAGGTTGTCATGTAATTCGAAAACAGCATGATTTAGGGTCAGAAATCCTTACTACGTTGTGTGTTTTCACTTTAATACAATGAGTGTTTTATCAGCAGGAGATTATCACTGTAGGACTAAGTGTCTTGTGCCTCCGGGTCCAACCACACCCTCCACCGATCAGCAGTTGTCAATATTCAGTGTACACAGAAAGCTGACATCACTCTCGACCATCATTTGGCCGCTTCCTGCTGACCTGTTTTTTTTTTTTTTTTTTTTAAAGGGAAGTGTCATAGTCACATTGGTCTATAATAAAGATCTGTTTTACAAGCACTTAGCAATTTTACCCAATACTACCCCTTTAACAAAACCTTCTGTCCCCATACAGCTGTCAGTTCATAATTGAGCGGCAATTAACATATACAGTGGTTAGTATAAGGAGCAGACAGTGGCCCTTCTAAATGGGCCTTTAGTCCATTTTTTATGGTCTAGGTTCAAGTTGCCCATTGTACCATCTTAGCAGCTGCCAGGCATCAAAAATCACTTCTATACATTAGAAGAGAGTAGATTTCACTTGGCAAAATTTCTGCAATGGAAATCTGCCACTTGTAAACCCCATTTACATGTTCCAAATTTGACTTAGGATTTTGAAAGTTGATTTTGTGCCTAAATTCCAATCAAATCTGCTAATTCTTGCGCAGACTGGCAACAGTCTCAGGTCAGCCTTGGATTTCTGATTTGGAGCAATTTGGAAAACGTGGAGTGGATTTGCCATAGGATTGTATTAAGTTACCCTTAGAATATTGGTGCTCTGCAATGGATGCATTACTTTAAAGGACAGTATGCACGGATTCCAGGGACAGAGATCTGCCGAGCCTTAGTCTGAGCTTTACGTGCCAGCTGCAAAGCGCAATCATCTTTCTGCACAAAGATGTAAAAGACTGTGCTGCTCCCCGAGGCGCGGACAGACTGTCTGGCGTGATTCGATACGCACCAGCTCAGAGTGAGCACTTTCTAATGGACCACAATGGAAAGCTTTGCCATGCCGCCGAACGCCCGCCTCTCCTGGCCAAGTACGGTCACGGCGTCGTTCGCCACTGAACACAAGCTCTCACTTCACAAAGCTCTAGTCGGCGGGTAAGCCAGACCAAAGTAAATTGGATGACATTTTCTCACTGCCGCTAATTAGTTTATTTAGCTAGAATCAATGGTTTTGGTCTGTCTTCATGTCAGGTCTTCAGCTGGAGTTGGATGGAGAGGTCTGACACGTCCAATTATCTGGAGGAGTCTGCCCGGCCTGGGCTTAAGATGTAATGTGCCAGACAGCAGCGTCTCCTCCCAGGCCAGCTGTCTCCGGAGGCCATGCCAGTTGCTGCCGTCTTACACCATTAAATCACCAGACTGCTGACACACGTGCAATAAAAGAGGCTTCTGCTGCCATATCCCTCCCAGCACTCAGTGCTCAAGAAATGCAAGCTCATTTCACTGTAAAACAGTTGTGTAATTGTCAAGCCCTTAGGAATAGCTTAAGAATACTTGAAAGGATCTCTTCTTCTGGTAAAACATAATGTACATGCAAAGAAGAAATGAGCAATAAGAAGAAGCTGTTAATGGTCCGCACGCCAGATGTTGCTGAAATATACACCTCGGACAACTCTGGATTATCCTGGATTCCTCCCGGACGTGTCCCACTTCCTACTCTACTGCAGGTTTTGTGCACGAAAAGAAAATCCGCAGCGAGATACGACAGGAAAGCGGATGGGATTTTCTACAGATGGAAATTAAATTCCCATCCAGATTTTAACATCTATATAGATTTCTGCTGCAGATTCTCGCCATACACCATGTTCACACACAGATGTTTTTTACGGCAATTTAAGAGAAGATTCTGCTCCAAAATCCACTGAGTGCAATTAAGGCCTCATTAAGTATGAGAAAAATGGACAGATTATCTTGATCAGAGTTTGGACCGAGCGACATCAGTATTTAGTGGAGGTGGAAAAAATAAAAAAATTCTCCAGTCTCCTTTCAAACTGTCAGTGACAATGAGACCGCACTCTGATGTCATTTGAGCTTGATCTGACTTTTTTTTTTGTAGACCCATTGACTTGCATTGCCGCTTTTGTTCCAGCCCTCGGTTGTGGACGCAATTTTTTTTTTTTCAGAAGAGAAAAATAAAACATGATACATGAATAGTAGGAACGAACACAGATTAAAAATGGATGAAAAATGGACTTCTTTATATAGCGCCAACATATTCCGCAGCGCTTTACAGTCCATTGGCATGTATCTCTCTGAAGGTACTGTTTTTTCTTGAAGAGATACCACTATAGTGTTGAGAGTCTTGCATGTAATGCCCCCTAGGATCTAGGACAAAAATATGGTAACTAGCTCCCCTCCAGAAGGAAATAAACTGTATGATGCCACCTACAGCCTACGCTTTACAAAAAAAAGCATGGTTAAAGAAAGTTTCCTGAAACCTTTCCTTAGGGTGGGCCACAAGTGTTCGGTCGGTGAAGGGTAAGATTCTATAAGCTGGAAGAGGTTAATTGTGGGACCAGTGTCTTGTATAATACAACTAGAGCTCTCCACGAGGTCATAAACCTAGGAAGAGATCACATTAATATCCATTAAAATGGTTCAGAAAAAAAAAAAAAAAAAAAAAAAAAAAGACTTCCACTGTGCATTGACTTCTGCCAACTAGAAGCTGAAGTGCCAGGTTATGTAACCGGGAAAACAATGCAAAAAAGCTCAGAGGTGGTGTTTACAGCCGACCAGAAACCAACGCACTCCACCCTGACCCACAATAAGTGCTACTTATATACTGTGCGGAGGCTCGAAGGAGTCTGACCGGCCCGGAAACCGAGCACCGCAACGTCACGTCAGCAAAGTGATGCAGTAAACTACATCAGGTAAACCGCAAATTTACACTGAAGTCTATGGGAGCAAACTATTAGGGTTGGATTTTGTGATGGGCACGGTTCGGATCGAGACAATCGATAACCAATGATCTGTCTCAATTGTAAAGAGTCACCGTGATTGTCACGTTGTGTGATGAGGGTCACGATGTTGTCTGAGCCTAAACCCAAAAAGATCCCATCAGGCCTCAGACGAGGCGCTTCCTTAAGCCCCCGTCACACATAGCGAGATCGCTGGGTATCGCTGGTCATCGTTGAATGTCCTGAACATTTTTTTGATCGTTGGTCTCCCACTGGCCAGCACGCATCGCTGCGTGTGACTGGCGGGAGACCAGCGATCAGCGAGCTGGTAAACAAGGTACACATCGGGTTTCCAGGCGCTACACGGCGCTTGGAAACCCAATGTTTACCTTGGTTACCAGCTCCCTGCACCAGCGCGCTGATATCTAACGTACACTGCGGGTAACTAAGCGACGTGCATCGCTTGTTACCCGCAGTGTCGCTGTCCTGATCGCTGCCTGTTTGGCAGCTCATCAGCGAATCATGTAGCGACACATCAGCGATCCTGACAAGTTCATATCGTTGTCGGGATCGCTGGTGAGTCGCTATGTGTGACGGGGCCCTTAGCGAGATGACGACGACCTGCAGGAATGCATTAGCTGAATTCTTTGGAAGCTGGAAAAGCTTCTAGAGAAAAAACGGTTTTAATGGAAAAACTTTTCAACCTTTTCTCGATTTAGAATATTCTAGATCTGTCAAACAAAACAAGCTGGGGGCTGTAGGCTTGCAACAGAGTCAAGACGTTTAACCAGTTCCAGACCAGGTCATTCCGCCTCTCCCCCTTCCTGATGAGGCACATTTAGCTTTTTCATAAATCCAGTTTAAAAAAAAAAAAAAAAAAAAAAGTTGTACATTTTTTCTCTCATTTAAATAATGTTTGCACCTTTTTATCTGCGATACTCTTCGCCTAATTTGTATGTTAGGCTCATGATAATTTTTTTGCCAATATCGGGCGATATACCGTAGGTGGGAAAATTAAACAAATACGTCTGTCAGGTGTTTTTTTTTTGGACAACTGAAATATATTTCAAAATTTATTTCCCCTTTTCAATTTTTTTTTTTTAAGACATTGGAAAATTTTTGGAAAATCGCTTCAGATTATAATTAGTGATGAGCAAGCGTGCTCGGATAAGTTCTCGAGCAGCCACGATACATGCGGCCGCGGGGACTTGAACATAGATTTTGAACACGCAGAAGAGACACTCTGCTACTACTCGAGCATGCTCAGATAACACCTTATTCCAGCATGCGCTCATCACTAATTATAATGCAAACTTCCTTGATGGTTTCGGTCTATGGGCAGTTTTGAAGTTATGGAAGGGTCTGAGCAAGTAAAAAAAATTAAAAAAAAAATCTACGCTCCCTGCAAGTAAGCAAAAATGTTATCTGTAAGCTGCTTACCTAATATATAATGGTGAATTAACTCTAATTGCAGGGTCCATTTTGGCTTACCGACTGCACAGCCCTGAGGGAGTCGGAATCGTGTAGTCGGAGTCAAGGAAATTGAGTAGTCGGAATTGGAGTCGGAGGTTTGGCTTACCAACTCCACAGCCCTGCATACAATTATTGGTGAATGTTACATATGGCCTTCTGATGCAGTCTGTCACATCCTCGGCAAACCGTTTAATTGGAGAGCTGCCGATTGCTATGAGTTTTGCTCCTGAAAAGTCTCCAGGTCTTCCATCAAGAAAAGGAGATCTATATCTCACTCTGCTTCTGTGCGCGGAGCAGGAATTAAAAAAGTGGCAACCGATCTGTAACCGCTGAGCGAACAGAGACAAGGATCGATGAGAGGAGCTTTTTTTTTTTCTTTGTCTGAAAGCTCAAAAGTCATTTTCGTTGGTACAAATACTGATTATGTGTGGGTCCTACTACAGTATAATGACACAGTGTTGAACGCCCACAACAAGCTGCGAATGTGAAGCTCGACCGTCCAGATTAGGATTAGGGTTTACAGATTAAAAAGATCCAGGGCCAGAGAGGCGGACTATGCGATACATATAGAGAAGAAAAAAAAGAGGTCAATCAGTGTTGGATGGCAGCTCTCGGTGGTAATCCAGGGGATTAAGATTAGAGAAAGATTACAGATTTCAGAGCGATTGGGAAAAAAAAAAAACACTATATAAAACTCAGTTCCATTATAGGGAACAACTTGTTAAAAATCCCAATACTTAAGTAAAAGATGCTGCAGCTGAGGAGATAAACTACACGAGGCTGCCCAAAATGAGTCCCATGCGGCAGTCGGAGGGAATGGATGGAGATTGGCATCTACAGGGCCTGAGACTAGCACAGTTCTAAAGTAAGGACTCAATCTAATGTGGAAATCATTCCATGTCCTGTAGCTGAACAGTTTAAGGGGTTGCATCACAATCAACAATTATGTGGTGGCTTATGGATAGGTTTAACATATACATGGCGGGTACATTACACTCATGGATCAGAAGTGACATTTTTAATTTCTGACTTTTGTAAGCAATATGGTCAGTATTACAATGGGTCGGTATGTCATCTCTAAATCTCTTCAAACTACAGTCTGAAAGAGGCAGAAATGCTTATGAAAAGGACGTCTGGCTGCTGAGAGGAGCCAGAATTTGTGAGGTACTTGTCTCCTCATCCTGATTATTTAGGGAACCTAAACCATAAGATGATCACATGGTGACCTACTAATAGATCACCAGTGATCAACTGAGGAACGTCAGCAGAAACAGCTTCATTCCTCTGCAGTGCCCCCAGTGGCAAAATGAAGCATTACACTGTTCCTAGTCAAATTAATACAGTGTTCATATTAATAGATGACTTACAGTCACTTTCCGCTCTGTATAATAAAAAGCAAAGTCCTTGTATGTATTAAATCCAGATTATAGTTTCCCAAACCAGACAATGGTGTAAGACAGATTAGGACTGTTCTAGGTACTATTATTAGTGAGTACGGACTGGCACCACGTCAGCACAGACTGGGTGTATTGTTCTCCGCACAGTTACACCCTCACCAGACTGCCAACGTCAACCATCACTCCTCTCATTGTAAAAGCCGAAGCTGTGGAGTCTAGCACTATGGCCTGGTGTAAGTGTATCACTAGCAAGTCCTGATTAGAGTTGAGCGAATTTGTTCAGATTCGGGTCCGAATACAATTGGCAGCGAAAATGGTTTTTGCAATATTTGTCAAACACAGCCGAACTTCATTAGAGTCAATGGGAGTAGAAATTACCGACCATCAAACATACATTCGGCACGAATAGGGTACCAATAAGGCAAATTCAGATCGGCGACCGAATCCGAACAAATTAGCTCCTGACCTTGTGGAGTTTTGTGAACTGCCTCTTACATGACGCCTATTTTTTTGGGACTGGTGAGTTGGAAAATGATGACTCAATTCAGCAGTAAAGGATCTCTGTTCCCCCTCCAACATTTCAGCTGACTGATCCTGTAATTATTAGATCCACTAACCACAGACTATGATCAGCTTTGTTAGCTTTATATAGCCCAGAAAAAAAAAATTAGGTATTGCAAAACCTGCTCTGCTCAGAATTGTAGCCACTTCCTCTAGGTAATGTCCTATACAACAAACCGGCATAAAAGCCACACAAAATAGGGATCAAAGAGCAGTGAAATCCGCTTTTCTGTAATTGCAACTTCCTCTGGCTGTGCGCAATATGAAGGTTACATCAAGAACACAATTATGGCTTGGCACGTCAGAGCTGAACAAAAACACAATTCCGACTATTTGTTATCTCCTTTTTGCAGCGGTGGCGAGATTCATCTACCTTTCATGTGATCGTAATCCCGATCATCTACAGGATGGAGGCTTCCGTTAGTGTTGCTCTGCAGATACCCGGACATCTCCCCAGCCGCTGCAGGAGGTTTGCAACTGTATGCAAAGTCTATAGTGTTAGGTACGAGCTCGGCATTATTTAAAGGCGTTGTCCAGGACTTTAACATTGATGGCCTACTATCCTTAGGATCAATATCTAATCTATTGGAGTGCAACACGTGACGCTCCCCTCCGATCAGCTGTTCCTGGAGCAAGCAGTGGCCGAAACTGTTCTGTTGCGGAGCTGCACAGAACAGGTTAGTGGCCACAGCTGGGAACTGCATATCTGCCCCATGTCATATCAATAGGGGGCAGATATGCAGTACACGGCCGCTATTCCAGCGATGGAGCTTCGCAACTGAGTAGTTCAAGCCACTGCCAGCACTAGTGGATCGCCAGGTGTTGCATCCCCACTGATCAAATATTGATCACCTATCCTAAGGAAAAGCAATCAACGCTAAGGTCCCAGACAACCCCTTTAAAAAAGCTCATCCACTGCTGACAACATATGGTGGATAGATGACAAAGCGGATCACCATACCATCTCAGTGTTAGTGCTAAGGTTACCACGGATGGGAATGGCTGGAGCTTAGTTTTACAGGACCACAAGTTATACTCTGTGTAGGTCAATGTCTCAACTATTATATCACAAAGGAAATCCCCCCCACCCAAAAAAAAAAAAAAGAAAAAAAAAACAAAAAACAATCTGAAAAACTTCTACAACTACCCCATTCCTAGTGATGGTTCTTTCCATCCTTTGGAATATGTTGTGTGTAAATTATCTGTTGGTTGATGAAGGGTCAAACTTATAAGAGAGGATGCCCCAATTACCAGTCTGCAGCTTCAATCCTGAAGAAGGGCATAACCAATATGGCAGCCCTGGCATAAAAAAAAAAAATCACGAATTTACAGCCCTTTAAATAGTGGTGTCAGGATATAAACCCATTTATGGAGGAGACCTTCACAGAACGCAATTCAATTTAGCACACCTGCTCCTATGTCCGAAGCCTTTCAAGGACACGCTAACTTCATAACTATTTGCACATACTGTATACAGTATAGAGGCATTTACTTAGGGCAGTACATGCTGTGCAGGTCAATTGACCAGCTTAACACAGGGTTGAATGTCCATAGAAGGCCCATCTATGGGATAACTTTCTGATCATTGGGGGTCCGACTGCTGGGACTTCCAGCAATCCTGAGAACGTGGCTCTGGTACCGGAAGGAAGAGCCCCAATCTTGGAATCACTGGGGGAGAGCGGGTTTGCAGGAGTCATAATCCCAGCGATCAGAGCACTGGACATAACCCTCTAACAAAGAGAAAAAACTGTCCTGATTCCAGTATCAGGGCCCAAACTTCAGGTTTTGCTTCAGAATATAAAAAGAAAAAGGGTAATAACAGAGGATGGGAATAGATCGGAGTCGGAGCCCCCTGATTTTCTCTGGGTTCAGAATCTTTTATTTATACTCTACATGTAGAGTCCATAAAATGAGGTTAGAACAGTCGTCATTTTAGAATTTCTCCATAAATATTCTAAGTTTTTTTTGCACAAAAAAAAAAGAAGAAAGAAAAGCACAAAGAGGTTTTCATTGTTTCCCAAGATTTAGAAGTTTCCAGTGAACTGATGACTGATGTAATGGCAACTCTGCAATCTCTGCCCACATGAGAAATAGGAGCTCAAGGGATTGTAGCACAAAAGCAGGGAACCTTCCCCGTGAATCCTGCGCGCTGTGCTGTACCCAGTCCGCTGATGTCACAAGGGTAAAGTGCGGGAGATGTCAACGATCTCTGGTGTCTCTACAGATGTATAATTCAGATACACACATCACTACTGAATACCAACAGATTAAAGGGAACGTAACACGTCATAAAAACAACATGTCAAATCATGTCTGCCCCTTTATTTTAGCTAAGACGTGTGCCCCTTCAAGTGATTGTCTCTCTGGGGTCCCTGAGCAGTGCCAATGAACTAGTATTCTGCTTGCTTTCAGAGGAGAGACAAAGATTCACAGCTTTGGCCCATATGTTTTAAAGGGGTTGTCCGGGACTTTAAATTCGATGGCTTATCCTTAGGATACGTCATCAATGCCTGACCGGTGGTGGTGCAACAACCGGCACCCCCAATCAGCCATTCCCTGCCAAAACTGTAAAGTTACGGAGCTGCACAGCACTGTCAAAGGAATAGTGCCGCTGCCGGGTACTGCATATCCGTCCCCTATTAAATTGAATAGATGGCAGATGTGCAGTACTCGGCCACTATACAGTCAAAGGACATGTGCAGCTCCACAACTGAGCATTTCCATCCACCTCCAGGAACAGCAGATCGTCGGAAGTGCTGGGTGTCTCACCCACACTGATCAGACATTGATGACTTAGCCTAAAAATAGGCCATCAATGTTAAAGTCCCCAACAACCCATTCAAGCCTTTGTTGGGAGTCTCAGCACCAAGGTCCAAACTGATCTAAACTAGTGACTTACTACAAGTGTTTAAGAGGGCAAAACATCCCTTCCTCTTCCTGAAATCCTTATCGGCTTTTTTGCGCTAGTGACGGATTACACTTCACAACAGGCAGAAGCTGCACAAAAGCAAGACACTAAAGGGTATGCCACACTAAACAAGAACGCTAACGAGATCGCTAAAAAACGTCACAATTTAGCGATCTCGTTAGTGACGTTATTGTGTGTGGCATGTAGCAACGACGTGGCCCCTGCTGTGATCTCGCTGATCGTTCACTAGAGTTCTGGACCGTATTTTGATCGTTGGCGTCCCGCTGGTGAGCTTATATCGCTGTGTCTGGCACCTTTTGTGAACGATGTGCGCTGTTTTTTACATCGCAATGACCGCCAAAGTCGTTAAGGAGATCGCTAACCGCTTATGCGTCGTTAACGAGATCGTCCAGTTTGGCAGCTACTAGCGACATTAAAACGATCACAAAAACGATCGCATTAGTATGCATCGTTATCGTGATCGTTAGCGGGAACGTTTAGTGTGGCAGTACCTTTAGTGGCCAAGGTATCGAAGTACCGTAATTGTTCAGAGGGCAAAACCACAATTTTGAAATCTTGATTTGCCGATGGTCTATCACATTACTAAATTGGATCAAGTTGTCTGAAAGTGCAGCGATCACTTAAATCTTGCAAACCTCTTTAAAGTCAAATTCACTACCCACTTGGAAAATGTTAGTGTTGATATGCCCTAACACATTTCAATTACATTTTTCTTGCCTTTTAACATTTAAAACAAAAGAAAGAAAAACTTAGTCTGGAAAACACCTCGGGGGTTTTACCCGAAACTGGCGAAAAATAGCATTTCAACAATACAAAGGGTATTGGCGTCATTTCCTTCAAGAGAAGTAGTTTTCCTAAAATACAACTCACTTTTACTTGGAAGCGAAGCAGCGGATACAAACAGTTTTGCTGGGTATATGACACTTATCCATAAGTTTTGTGCATACTTCATTAAAGGCACCATATGCAATAAGATTTTTAATCATAGAATTTCTTTTTTTTTTTTTGAGCAGTCACCAAGCGAGTACACATGGAGCTGCCTCCCACTGAACGTATAGAAAGAGTCATCAGGCAGCAAACTAGACATTTCTGCTTTTTGTCAGGTTGGTGGTTATCTTGTCTGATTAAAGGGTATGCCACACTGAACAATATCGCTAACGGGATCGCTAAAAAACGTCACTATTTAGCGATCCCGTTAGCGATGTTGTTCAGTGCGGCAGCTTCCAGCGACGAGCTTCCTGCTGTGATCTCGCTCGTCGCTGGAATCGTTCCGGACCCTATTTTCTCGTCGGCGCTCCCGCTGGGTAAGTATATATCGCTAGTGTGGCACCTTTTCTTAGCGATTTAGCGGTACTTTTGTACCGCTAAAGTCGTTAAGAAGATCGCTAACGGCGATAGCGTCGTTAACTATATCGCTAAATGTGGCCGCACTTAGCGATATAGAAACAATCCCGCTAGCGATCGCATTAGTATGCGTCGTTATCGTGAACGCTAGCGGGATTGTTTAGTGTGGCAGTACCTTAAGCCTCTTTTGTTGTAGGCAAACAACCTGTATGTGTACATGTAAACTCGTCTGCCATTACACGTGCACTAGAATACTATATAGCAGATATATAGCCCTTCTACTGTGTTGCAACCATTGGATCTTTCTGCACTGGGAAGATTGAGCCTCCACTAGTCCAAAAAATAAGCAAAACTAGGGGTGAAATTGGAAGGAGATGCTGCACGTCTAATATCCTTTTAATAGATGTGAATCATTGCTAATAATTGATCTTGTGTCCCCCAATGTAACCTGAAAGAGAAGAAAAACGAGTTAGATTATACTCACCCAGGGGCGGTCCGGTCCGATGGGAGTCGCAGGTCCAGGTCCGGCGCCTCCCATCTTGTAGCGAAGACGTCCTTTTCTTTGCTTCCAGTCGCGGCTCCTGCGCAGGAGGACACCCATAGGACCAGACCGCCCCTAGGTGAGTATAAGCTAACTCCTTTCTTCTCTTTCAGGTTACATCGGGGGCTTAGCTACAGCATTACAGAATGCTGTAGATAAGCCCCTGATGGCGGTGGCCGCAGCTTATAGTCGAAAAATGGGGTGACACATTCCCTTTAAGTCTCATGCACACGTTGCTTTTTTGTGACTTGCAGATTTCAGTGTTTTGCTGCAGATTTCACCCATACTTAGAGTATGTGCACGCGTTGCAGATTCTGCTGCGGATCCGCAGCGGATTTAGCCCTGCAGATCTAAAGCAGAACTGCAAGTGATGTACAGTACCATTCTAGTCTATAGAAATCAAAAACGCAGTGCACATGCTTCGGATTTTTCCGCGCAGATGTGCTGCGGATTTAAAACTGCAGCATGTCACTTCTTTTGTGCAGATCCGCAGCGTTTTGAGACCTGCTCCATTATAGAAATCCGCAGGTCTCAAAACGCAAGGGAAATCCGCACAAAAAATGCTTTTAAATCCGCACGTAAAACGCAGGTCATTTTACCTGCGGATTTAGCAAAATCTGTGCGGAAAATTCCATAGCAGAATCTGCAACGTGTGCACATAGCCTAACGAGTGGGGGAAAATCTGCACCAAAAATGCAAGGAAAAACAGCAGTAAAACCGGGCACGTTTGCTGCTGCCGTCTACTGCCAAGAGGTACAGAAATCTCTGCAAATACTTAATGTGTGCCCATACCCTTAGGGATAAATATTAAAAGGAAAGTGTAGAAAAAAAAAAGTAATAGTTCTTTATGCTTTAAAGGGAATCTGTCACCCCAATATTGCCATATCAGATAAAGATATGGCTGAATAGTGCGTGCCATAACAAAGCTAACGGTAGGTATCATATATCCTGATACCTCCGTTTTCATATCAAAATACCTTTGTAAACTTCGGTTTTTGCGCTGTCAATCAGGGTGGTCAGGTCAGGAGGGCATCGTTTTCTCCCTCTCTCCCCCCCCCGCTCCTCGGCATCAGTTGCGTATCGCCGTCTGTGAATCCCACTGACGGCGATCGGCTTCCCGCAATTGCGCAATTCAAATTCGGGCCGGCGCATGCGCAGTGTACTTTGCCCAATAGTGGGCAAAGCATATGATCAGTACAGCGCATGCGCTACTCTTTCCTTGCCCCAGAAATGACTGCTTGCCTTGGACGACTTCCGGGGCAAGGAAAGAGTAGCGCATGCGTTGTACTGATTATATGCTTTGCCCACTGTTGGGCAAAGCACACTGCGCATGCGCCGGCCCGAATTTGAATTGCGGGAAGCCGAACGCCGTCTGTGGGATTCACAGACGGCGATACGCAACTGATGCCGAGGAGCGGGGGGAGGTGGGGTATCAGGATATATAATACCTACCGTTAGCTTTGTTATGGGACGCACTATTCATCCATATCTTTATCTGATATGGCAATATTGGGGTGACAGATTCCCTTTAAAGGGAATCTGTCACCTATTTTTTCCCCTATGAGATGCAGCCACCGTCATCAGGGGATTATCTACAGCATTCTGTAATGCTTTAGATAAGCCCCCAATGTAACCTGAAAGATAAGAAAAACAAGTTATATTATACTTACCCGAGGGGGGGGGGGGGCAGTCCGGGTCCGATGGGCGTCACTGTCTGGGTCCGTTTCTTCCCATCTTCTAGCGATGACGTCCTCATCCTTGCTTCTGTTGCGGCTCCTGCGCAGGCGTACTGATCCGCCCTGTTGAGGGCAGAGGAGAGTACTGCAGTGCGCAGGCGCCGGACCTCTCTGACCTTTCCCGGCGCACTGCAGTACTCAGCCCTCAACAGGGCAGATAATTATGAATGCGCAGGAGCCACGACAGAAGCAAGGAAGAGGACGTCCTCGCTAGAAGATGGGAGGTGCCGACCCGGACACCCATCGGACCCGGACAGCCCCCCCGGATAAGTATAATATAACTCATTTTTCTTATCTTTCAGGTTACATCGGGAGGGGGGCTTATCTACAGCATTACAGAATGCTGTAGATAAGCCCCTGATGGCGATGACCACATCTCACAGGGGAAAAAACAGGTGACTGATTCCCTTTAAGGTAATATAACTTTTTCTACATATGGAAGCAGTTGTATTGTCTGTGTAGCAGCTTGTATTTTTATTTTTCTAATAGTTTTCATTTATATTTGTAAACATTTACTTTTTCTCTAAGTCAGCGCATCCAGAAATCATGTGATCGCCAGGTCCTGTAGAAGCATTAATGTTTCCGCTGCCTCTATTCGCTACATATCCCATATTAAAGGGAATCTATCAAACCTTCTAAGCCGTCTATATGAGTACACGTCATAGAACGTTATATAAAATGATACCTTGAGATCTGCCACCTGATGTCTCATCTCAGAGAAATTCATGATTCTCTTAATATGTAAATGAGCTGTAAAGATCTATGGGCCGGATATAGATCTCCCCAAAAGAATGAGTGCCGAGTGGTAGGTTAGTGTACATATCCAGCCACCGCCCCATTTAGACATGAACAGATGGTAGTAACCCTTTAAACCCTCATATTTTCAATAACATGGGTTTAAAGTCCAGTGCCATGCCGTACATTTATGCCATATGCTGCTATACAGGTTAAAAGGTGTGGTCTCGGGGGGAAAAAAGCTCAGGGTACATACCCCAATGTAGGACAAGAAAGGCAGGGGCGGCACAGGCAAACACCCTGCACTATTACACCCACAGATCCAAGCTAGAAACCACTAGCTTACTTACTTCCAGTAAGGCTGTCATATTAGATTGTAATGTATACTACATTAGTGGCAAAGAAAAAAAGATACATATTTAAAAATAGAAAAATGAGACTCTGGAGGTTTAAAAAAAAAATTAAAACATTTAAAAAAAAGGCACAAAAGCAGAGAGTCCACAGTCAACATCATGAAAACAGGAAGTGGTAACAATGGGTGACATAATTCATGGGCTTATCGTCAGCCGCACGCTAGCCGCAGTATCGCCACCTGTGATCCGGCCGCTCTCCGCTTTTGTAGTGTAATCACACTGCTGGACTATAAATACCGTACAGAAAGGAAAGATCTTCTAAGATCCGAGTCCTATCCCAAAATCTCACAAAAAAGGTAAAATTCCCTTTTATACGAAGCTGCGTCTTACAAAGTCCCACTACCTGACATGAAATAGGACTACTATTAACCCAAAACCTCCCTGTGGCCCCAAGTACCGGCACAACTGGTTCTTCAATTAGCTAACACTTCTGGTTCATCAGCAACGTTTTAGTATCTGTATCTATTATGACACAGGCCGTGTGCGATCACAGAGAGGGTGTAGTAAACCAAACCTCATGGATATGGACTATGGTGTAACACTATTCGGCACCTGAGTGCAAAGAGCGACTCGTGTTTTGGAGATCACAGTGAGCCCGATATTATCAATGAATGACCACAAGGGGTATATTGTGACACCCCATTTCATTCGATCCCCAGTGGGTCCTGTTTGACAAAGGAAGTGTCCAGATTGGTTCCCGTGATGATTAATTGACCTTAAAGTGGTTTTTCATGATGGGAAGAACTTAAGAAATCAATGTAGCTCGCTGAATCCTAAAAGTGCGGAATGTGAAAACTGTTATGATTTGGCTCTGTTTGCTGGTTCAAGCCAACAACATACTGCTTCTCTCAATAAATCCCATACTTGGTTTCAAGTGACCAACCGCTTGGCAGGCAAAGGGTTAGGATCCGGCAAGCTACAACGCTTGCCAAAAAGTTAATCTAGCCTGTAAAACCTCTTAAATATGGGCTCTGCACTTCAACTTTCTAAAGATGCCCATGCAAGGAGTCTACTCTCCCAGAGTGGCAGATGCCAAGTGAAAGCAGGATGAAGCATGCTGGATTTCAACAAGCCCAATCTTTTGCTTTCATGGGAGATAAGCCGACAAACAACATGAGAGGACCGTCTACCGAATTTTCGGCAGACTGCCTTCATTGATACGAGTGCTTGGTCATGCATTTATGCGTTTAAAGTGGGTGTGGTTGAGGGAGGAAAGCAGCTGACGGACACCATTGGTAGAGGTTTAGCTCCCCTGGAAACAAAATGATCGGGTGCTGACGTTTGAATAGCCTGATCCTTCTCTCCCTGGTATTGTTGAGAGACCAGCCAACATATCAGTTGGCCAACTAGTCAGTCTAATGTGTACGGGAGCATCTTAGGTCACCGAAATGCCTTTTCTATAGCGAATAACTCCCCTCTCCCTATTGAGAGCACATGCACACTTGTCCAAACCAAGTGTGCATATGGGACTGAGGTGCGTGGTAGACTAGTCGGACAGGCGGGTCCTCGGCAGCTTCTCCCTGCCTACTGCCTTTGAGTGACAGGTCTTTCCCTAGACACACACCACGGGGACACGCCTGCACGACTAGACCAAAGCACTGCTCGGTCCCCGGCGGCTATTAAACTGTTTTTCTGTGAAACGCAGCAGCATTTGAAGGTTAACATATATGGCTAGAATAATGCAGCCAGCATCTAACACATGGTGCCCGATCAATGGGCATAATGCAGGAGTTATCAGGTTTGTTTTAATTGATATGATTGCGATATTAAGAAAGAAAAGTATATGACACCAACTACTAATTAACTACTTATTAGCTCCCCGTTAATTATAAGAGGTTTGCAGACGTAGATATTCAGTGCATAACAATCCCCTGACTCCGAGTGACTAACATGGAGCAGCTGATGAAGGAGGACAGCCGTGTTCATGAACCCAAAATCCAATTATTCCCACCGCCCGGGAAGTACATAGAAATCAATCAGATACTGATTTATAGATTCACTAGGCTACGGTAAATGAGATCAGAAGCAGCGTTTACTAGCCGGTAACCCGAGAACCAGCACTTTACGGCACGCGAGACCTGATGAGGAAGGTGGATACGGCACGTACAGTAATGCGCTGTGTCATAGTACAAGGAAATCTCTTTTTGGGATCAAGGGGGGAGGGGGTGAGAGCTCGGCTGATTATTAAAGGATCACAAGAATCAAGATTTTACAGTGTGAAGATTTCCAATGTTCAGTGTTTCGATATGGACGTTTTTAGTCGGAGAGATTAAAAAGCGAGAGGATTATTTCTGCACATTCCCTAGTTAAACCCTAGTACATAATCCTGGTGGATTTTGGGGAGAAAAAAAAAAAAGGTCCTGTGAAATATTAGGACAAGGATAGACTGACCTAAAAGACAAGTCCCAAAGAAGTTGAACTATCATAAAAATGATATAAAACTAGAAAAGGTTGATAAAGTACAAAAAAAAAAAAAATTCTAAAAGGTAGAAACAGAATTATCAACACCGTTGTATGAAACGTCAACAAAACAAGGTCAAATTGAACGCCAAAATAAAAAACGCATAAAGGGGAATGCAAACAATTCCTCCTTTAATGTCATCCTTTTCTTTTATCCTTTTCTGCCTCACACATTTAAAATTGAGAAATATATCAAGACAATTTCTCCGTGTCTCAGAAGATCAGTCTTGCCACTTCTCATCACTGTCTGGTGTGTGGCTGGAAAACAACTGACTGCAGCAGGAGCCTCCCCCCACTGTTTTGTCTACAGTAGGGCAAAAGTTTTGTCTTTTTTTTTTTTTTATTTTACACAATCCCTCCCTCGCTTTGCTACACAGATGAATCCTGTCACTTGGTAAAACTTGATGAACCTGTGTTTGTTTTTTTCAACCTATGTAACCCCCAACACCACCCCCATACTCTGCAGGACTTCTACAATACAATTATTTCAGACAATGCAGAAAATGCTGCAGACTAGAGATGACAACTGTAGTTCTTGCACATGTAAGGCAGACAACCCCTTTATTGTGCGCTCTGAACTCTCTAACAGATGTGCTTTCAAGAACGATGATCTTTTAAATAACCCAAAAGGTCTTTTCACCCGATGAACAAGCGATTTGCTCACCTGTTGGATGATCGACATTTATTTAATGGAAAAATAATTAGGAAACAAGCATTCCTGGGAACACGATAATCGGGCAATGTGAATGAATCCTTGCTGAAAAACGTGGTAGTTTTGCCAGGAGTCTAAAATAGGGTATCAGGTACATTGCTGTTTCTGGTGGGGCAGATTTAGCACTCTCAGATCATTTAACATAACCAAGTAACAACACTAAAGAGAATGAAGGCCAAATTCTACTTTATCTTCCAGAGCAGATCACAGACCAATTTGTTGGAATCCTTTGTTTCTTACAGACGGCTGCGAATCACAAAAGGAAATGTGCCGACCGTGCATCCAGACCCATAAACTATACGGGCCCCTATACACTCATCTTGTAAACCTGTTGCCTTACCTCTGTCAGTCAGATCAAACCAAACCTTAACAAGTGACATCAGCTCCGCAAATGACTTTTTTATTTAACTTATCAGGGGTCAGTGACCAGGCCCCAGTGGTTAAGGAAACTCACGTCTGCCTGGGATGGAGGAGACGTAGACAGTGAGATCACCATTTCGAGCATAACAAAGGAAGCTCCTCACAAGGAACAGCTAGGCCCCGGCCCTGCACCCAAACACGGGAGGCATGCTGACCTCATGTCATTTCTCCTCTGACTAATGTGTTTGCAGATCACAGGGAGGAAAGAAAAAAAATAAAGAGCACATTATCTTTAATCAACCGATCCCATGCCGGGAAATGCAGAACTTCAGATTAATGTTCTGGAGAAAAAAAAAAAGGACTTCATTAAAAAGGGATGGAACAATGAAATAGAAGTTTATCAGCGACTGTCAAAAAGCAGGGAACCAACCAACGAAGATTAGGGCACAGCCGCAAGTACATTTGGTCTCCGCAGAGGTGGAAAAAAAGCATGATACGGTAAAGTGAAAAACTGCACCAAAGCTGCAATGTGTGAACAAAGCCTACAGTCCTTTAGCTGCATGGGAAATTGATTCTCATTGTAGTGAACTAGCCAGGGTAGGGAGTTTTACATGTAATACCCCCCTGGAGGGGGAATAAGACAGCAAATTAGCTCCCTTCTCTAGAAGAAAATAAAATCTCTAGTGTTACCCCAGAAAGCACTGGCCATAAGAGAGGCCTTGAGACATAACTGGTGTTCTTGATAGTACAGAGCAGGTTACGTTTGACCAGTTGGGCATCAATAGGTGGCGCCAGAGAGCAGATTCCTTCCTTCTGGAGGGGAGCAGATGGGGAATGGTTTACTGATCCCTAGAGATGGAAACCGGTCCAAAAGGGAGTTGCTATTTGTGTTCATCACTATCAGGAATCTGTCGGAGAAGTGATCTGCTTCTGTTGGCTCTCCAGCCGAAACCACAACTCCCACCATTCACCAACTTCCATGCTAGGAGTTGCAGAACACAGACACACTAATAGAGCTTTTTCCTTCCCATTATGACTATAAATCCAGTCCAGAACATGCCATAATACAGGCAATAATCGGAGGCGGCATTACACCCCCAAGAACTGCACGGAGCAAAAAAAAAAAAACATTCACACAAATTGTTAAAGGAATGACTCTTAGTTTGTGTTTTTTGAGGGAATGCTCATTAACAGTGTGACGCCATACACCGGAATCGGGTTATCACAAGTAACATAAATGAGTATTTTCCGTCGGTAAGTGCTGCGTCTAGCACAGCAAGCCCAAGGACTGATCCGGAGGCAGAAGGCCCATTCATCACGGCACAGTGCGCAGCTGTTTGCCTTTTGGAGGCGCGGAGGGGAATGAAAGTCACACATTGTTATGTATGATATTTACTTTATACATTTGCAGGCTTGCTGGATTTTACAGTCAAAAAGCACATTCAGACAGGGAACAATAAAAGGAGCATTCAATGACAACGTGAGCGGGCGGCGGCACCGGGCACCAACCTCTCCGCTTATGTTATAGCACAACCGCTATTAATCTTCATACAATCGCTGCCAACCACACAGATGTAACTGGTCACACGTCACAACGGAGGAGATTAATTACAGCGGGTGAAGGGAGAGGTGGAGGACATGGACAAGGGAACCAATCAGATTGCAGCAAACTTCCTCCAAAGTGATAATGAGAGCAGGTACCTGATTGTTATAGTTAAAGGGGTATTAAAAAAAAAAAGTGACACCTGATTGCTAGGACATGCCATCAATATATCATCATTGGGGTCTAATCATGGGAAACCCACCCCCAATTCTGAAAATGAAGAATGCATCCCTGGCTTTGCATTGTCCTCTTTTTAGTTTTCCCTGTACATTGTTACCTAATAGCAGAGCCCGTGTCTGCGCACTGCCGAGGCATGCGCGCAACACTTGTACATACGTGTTACGCAATCATGTGTTCTCATACCGTCAGTACATCTACAACTGGTGCGGCCCAGTCCATCACGATGTTCTGCAGCTGCCAGGATAAATTCCGGCTGCAGCCTCACGGGCCCCCATGCCCGACATTGTTGCAGTAATGGCACAGTCAGGTTTAATGACTAAGTAATGGTACTCTCTATAGCAGTGAGTAACTAGGGTCGGTCAGAGCCAGAAATTTACTAGGGGAAGTCACTGCAGCAAGGTTAGATAGATGTGAAGACTTCTTGTGAACCAAGGCCACAGTTTCTTGTATTTTCTTTTAGGCCAGCTGTCTCCTGACAAACTAACAGCATCATAGGCATAGACATAGAGGAAGGAGGCCATTACATCGGGTTAAGTTGACAACAATATTTACAATAGGAAAGTCCCTACGAGGGACTATGGACCCTGAGGAACACAAGGATCACAAGGGCTGGCCAAATATTCACTTCCTGCCTGCTTTCTTCTGATATTGGCAGTGCTAGATTATTAGGCACTAATTATCCCCATAAGACCACGTTCACATGTTCAGTATTTTACATCAGTATTTGTAAGACAAAACCAGGAGTGGAAGAATAAGAGGCAAACTATAAAAGAAATACGTCACTTTGGTATTTTCACCCACTCCAGGATTTGGCTTACGGTACTTATAAATCCTGAACGTGGTCTAATAATGTATCTAGAGGAGAGGATCTGCGGTTCTCAGCATTGAATGGAATGGTGCTGTTCTGCTCTGATAGATGTTTACATCCGGACAGAGTTGATTGATGGTGATCCATCACCCGGCAGCCTAACCTGAGATCGAAGGACTATCAATATTAGACGCCCAGACAACCCCTTTAAAAATCACACGTCACTTCAGTGGTCTCTACTGGTCTTTGTATACTTTTCTGCACAAAAAAAAAAAGCGTTGCACAAATTCACGTGACTGCAGCAGCCAATCACTAGAATCAAAAGTGACCACTAAGGCCAGTGATTGGCTGCAGAGGTCATGTACATGCACAGCACCATCACAACAGCAAGTAAATAAAGACCACATCAGTGCTGGAGCTGTGGAGTGCTTAAAGGAGTTGTCTTCTACTGGACAACTTCTTAAGTATACCACACACAAAAAAAAAAAAAACATTCACT
Source organism: Oophaga sylvatica (assembly GCA_033576555.1). Lineage (NCBI taxonomy): Eukaryota > Metazoa > Chordata > Amphibia > Anura > Dendrobatidae > Oophaga > Oophaga sylvatica. The sequence continues at coordinate 90,795,500 of JARQOD010000009.1, read as the reverse complement.
TAAGTCCCGAACCTGCACTTTAAATCCCAGTGGTCATGTGACATTGGCTGCAGCGGTCACATAACAATCAGCAGCGGTCACGTAACAATCAGCAGCTGCTTATCTGCACCGCTCTCTGACAGAACCGTGAAGGCTGCATCTTTTGGTGAGTATTGCTTTTTTTTTTCACCTTTTTAATATTTTTTTTTTTATTAATTACGTTTCCTGCTGTTAGACACTTTCTCCTAGACCACCCCTTTAAGACCTTAGCACGTCACTTTCAGAAATCTGATTTTTTTTTTTTTTTTTAAACGGTAAGTTGTTTTGCTGCAGAATCATCATGCTACCATGCCATTTTTAATTGCACAATGAACACAATTTAAAAAACCAGAGCAAAATTTTTTTTTCTACCCCCATTTAATATTTTTTCCTGCTTTTAAAAATATAAAATGAATGATATCAAACAAAACTATGAATTGCACTCAAAAAAAAAAAAAAACTCATGTGGCTATGCGAGAGCAAAAAAAATAAAATAAAGTTATGACTCTTGGAAGAAGTGGACATGAAAATGAAGGCACAAAAACAAAAAATTGCCCCGGCAGAAAGAGGTTTAAATTAGTCCCAAGAATTATAGAAATGGGTATGGTGAAGAACAGGTGCACACAGTCTGGGCCTTACCAGGTCATGATCATACAAGCCATTATGCAGGGGTCGCTGTATTCTCAGGGCGCGAATTAGGCCCCTTTCACACATCAGTTTTTCGTAGTCAGTCACAATCTGTTGGCTCGACGGATCCGTCGCAGATTGTGAAAAACTGATACAACGGATTCCTTTTTTTGACGGATCCAACTAGCGGTTTATATACCTTTCCTACTAGGGTGCTGGCGATGGCTCAGAGCTAGCTCAGTTAAAAAAAAACAGAATCCGTCATTTGACGGATCTGTCGCCCATAGGCTTCCATTCTAGCAAACGACGGACGGCAACGGATCCGTCGCTATCTGTTTTTTTTTTTTATGTACACAAGAAACATTCCTTTGTCCGTTGTCTCCGGCGGCTGGACAAATTTCAACGGATCCGGCGAACGACGGATGAAACGTTAGGCCATCCGTCGCCAATACAAGTCAATGAGAAAAAAACAACAAATCTGGCGGCATCAGTCGCTGGATCCGTTTTTTCAAAATTCAACGGATTGCGACTGATAGCAAAAAACTGATGTCTGAAAGGGGCCTTAAGAGATATTGCATCTGTGAGGTTATTAATGTCCGTCTGAGGGTACGTGCACACGATCAGTAAACGCTGCGGGTCGGACACTGCGTACTGGCGCAGCGTCCAAATGTTACAGCATACTGGATGGGATTTCAAGAAACCCCAAGTCCAATATGCATCCACAGACACCCGTGGATCACCCGCAGAGATGGTCACGTGACGCATCTTTCCAGACCGCAGCATGTCTATTTACCTTGCGGATACACGTGACTCCACAAGAGAAATTTCACCCATACGATGTATTGGACGCAGTGATTCAACACGGTTCAGTGAACACATGCGGAATCACCTGCGTTCAATAGCTGAACATAAGCTGCGTCCAAAGCACTGCCAATTACTGAACTTGTGCACCTAACCCTAAAGGAAGGCTCTGATCCACTTGGGCAAATCATCAAGATCTGGTGCTGGCAGCTTCCTTTGTAATCACCCTTTATAATCCTCCCATAAGGCACAGTCCAGTAGGCGTCGCTGGTCTTGTTTGGCAACTCCTCTCTCCCGCGCAGTCACCATCCTCCTGCCCTGCTTCATGTAGAGAACGCATGCTACGTCTGCTGCACAGCACCCACAGTCCAGCTCCTGCGCAGGCGTACTACGAAATGCTGAGGGTAGCACAAAGTACTGTAATGAGAACTTGCACTAGGTGAGGACAAAACAGCGCAGATGATCCGGAAGTAAAGCCAGCAAAAAGTGAGATTAGAGGTGCTGAGTAGATGATGTAGTTACCAGCCATCCACATGAAGCAGGACAGGACAGTGATTGCAGGAGGGGGGAGGCACTGAGCAAGACCAGCAACCCCCACCAGACCACACTGTATGGGGGGTGGGCGGAATTCTAAAAAAAGTACTTTTTGCGCCATGCAGAGGGGGTTGTGAGCTAGACCGCTGGAAAAGGTGTTGGTAAAGTTGGTGGCCAGAGTTTATAGTGTAAAAACCTAGTAACAGGCTCCCTTTAATAAACTCACTAATAGAAGCCGGGACTGTGAGTGCAGGGACCTCTGCTCATATTCCATCCAGAATAAATCATGACGTTTTAAAAATGTTGAAAATGTATAATATACACACATAAAAGATGCCTGTATACATGTAGTGTGTGTATATACACATAAAAAAGATGCCTGTATACATGTAGTGTGTGTATATATACACACTTTCTGTATAACAAGTATGTGTGTATGTACATATCTGCATTTGTGTGTAGTATATACAAATACATATACCGTATATGTACAAATATATATACACAGACAATACACATACAATTCTATATTACATGCTTGTAAAGACTATACATATGAACACCATAATGTGTAACACATATAACATTGTATACAGACACTTGTATATAGAGTATACGTTATATATACACACACTACACATCCATCACACGTGTGCACACAGCGCCATCCTCATATATGGAGATGGGGCAGTGTGCACTTGTGTGATGGATGTGTAGTGTGTGTATACATATATGTACACACTTGTATAGCCTATACATTATACACAGCCTGATCCGCTCCACTATATATACACATACATACACACTATACATTACACACACTTGTATAGAGTGTACACACACCGCCCATCCTCTCCACTATATATACACACACACACACCGCCCGTTCTC